>CM073466.1:56490594-57700594 GCA_037074535.1 Gleditsia sinensis
TGGAATTCTTTTGAGGGAGAGATGGATAGATTAGTAGATAAAGGTCAGAACCTATCCGAAACGAAATAACCTGTACATTTAGGGAGTTATATCACCTTGATTTCTTAATATTTCGCTACAATATTCAACATAATAGTTTTAGATAATTGTTTTATCTTGAAATTGACACCAAGATCACCTACATCAGAGTTAAATTGAGGGAGTTATGCTCTAATTAGTAAGAGAAGGTTAGATAGGATGAAAACCTACATCAAGAAAATAAAGAAATAAAATTAGTATTAAAAAAAGAAGATGAATCTTAATAAATGACTAGCATAGCCATAGCCATTGCCACTGTATGAACTTCTTACCATCTTAAGTGTGAAATTTTGACATAGAAATATATTTGAAATGGTTATGTTCATGGCATGATTACCAATGATTTTTGGTAATAGTTATATTTTGATGAACATACTTGTTATTGAAAGCATATTTTTGGCTATCATTGTGAAAAGAAAAGAAATGAGCACGGTCACATGGCAATCCGTGTGGTACACTAGTAGGGAACGCCCTACCAACGGTTATGACCATGTTAATGAGAAAAGAAAGGGAAAGTGGGCCATGTCGGACGAAGTGAGAAAAGCCCGTACTAGAGAGTAGAAAATACTCACCCTGACCAGGGTAGCTTGATATGAGAATAAATTGATAGTAATCATATGATATTCTAAAAATAGTTAATACTGTCATACATATCATTACTGTATGATTCTTATGTGCATAGATATAATGCATTCATGTGAGCAAAGATATTTTCTGTAGTTTATACAACTGAACATGACGTGATGAGCTATATTGATGATGATTTATTGTTGAACTTACTGGGATTTAATTGTGACACCTCGAACCTCGAAAATCTAAGTCGTAGAATGTTCCTTATTATCTATAAATTCTTGGCAATTACCACCTAGCTCATACCTTAACCTATTCACTTATATTGTTTGTTATCATTCTTGGGAAAACATAAAAGTGCTTTATAATATCCCAAGCATTTTCAAATTTCATTTCCTGATAGGCAACTAGCTAGGTATGATATGCATTACTTACATCATGAAGGATCTCATGCCATAATGGAAAGGGGTATAGTCCATAACTTATATTACATCACATTATAAGCTATCTAACAAGGACATGGCACTTAACTAAACCATCCCACGTAAATATTACACATCCAAAGAAACTACAATCATGATCATATGAGTCAAACTTGAGACCCCTATTGCTCACTTCTTGCTGGAGTACCTGGAATGTGATTATGTGGACATAAAAAGTGAGATGACAATCTCAATAGCTAGCAAGTTTTTCAAAAAAATAGTGCACATTCCATTCCTTAAACCATCTCAAATTATTTCACTAAAACATAAGCACTGACCATACATCATACATACGGCATCTTGGTCACATGGACCCATAACATCATGGTCTACTTACCAGTGCAGTCAATACGGCCATACCTGCAAAGGGCTATGCATCTCCTATTATTGGCCAATCGTGAGGGAAATGGGGCTTACTTGGCACCCTTTTGTGCACCCCCTTAATTCCCGAGAATGCATACATAACATATCTTTAGACCATCATTCATCATAGCGTAAAAGTCAGGCAACCAGTGAAATTTGATAAATTCAAGTTCATAAACATAAAGAGTGTTTTAAGGAAAAGCTAGCTACCAAATTTTTTAGAAAATAATAAACATTCCTTAAAACATCTCAAATTATTTTACCAAAACATAAGCACTGACCAACATCATACATACGGCATCTTGGTCACATGGACCTATAACATCATGGTCTACTTACCCAGTGCAATCAAATGCGGCCATACCTACAAAGGGCTATGCATCTCCTATTATTGGCCAATCGTGAGGGAAATGGGGCTTACTTGGCACCCTTTTGTGCACCCCCTTAATTCCCGAGAATGCATACATAACATATCTTTAGACCATTATTCATCATAGCATAAAAGTCATGCAATCAGTGAAAATTCATAATTTCAAGTTCATAAGCATAAAGAGGTGTTTTAAGGAAGAGCTAGCTACCTCAATTCCAGCACAATCACTTCCTTTCTAAGGCTGCCAAGGTTACTACCAGCAACTCAAACTAAAACATATAAGAATTCTTGGTTAATGCATGCATATTAATACCTAAAGTCATAAATCTCTAGTTTAAAAGCTTCTGCTCCTCAAAACAAGACTATGATTTTTCTGAGATTTGGGGTTATTATTAAATATGACAAAAGTCCTCTAAAACTTCTAAAATTTTGTATGGAGGAACCTTTACATGTGTTTTTTATTTCTTAATTCTCTCAGCCCATAAATCTTTCATTCAAAGCCAAAAACTACCTCCATACCCAGGACAGTACAATTTAGTTTCAGTTTCATTTCTATTCTGTTTTACATCCATTGGGATTAGTAAAACTACTTCAAAATTCATGATATTTTATATGAAGAATTCTAGACATGTTATATAATTACCATAAAAATTTCAAATAAAACATAATTCTTTTGACCCCTCAAATAACCCAAATTTTAAGGCTGTCCCCGGTTATGGCCTGTTCTGCCTCATTTTCAGACTACCAAATTTATATATTTTATTACATGCCTTAAACTGTCCAGAATTTTCTAAACTTTGGTATCATACTTAATTAGGATTCCTTTAACATTTCATAAAATTTTAAAATAAATATTCAACATGCAACCCATTCAATATTTTGTCTTTCCATCAACAGTCTAAACTGTCCAGAAAATTGTCCTCAACACTGATTTAATTGCAAAAGACCTAGTTTTAGGTTCTCAAAAATCATGAAACATTCTAGAATTTATTAATATTATTTGAAGACTAGTCTCACCAAAAATGAGAGAATTTAAAGGTCATTTACTAAATTTACTAAGCCAATATTTTCAGGTGCAAAAATATTTCTATTTTCTCAACCTAACTCTTCTATGCTCTATGACCTTTACTCACTAATCAGACCCTAACGCACTCATATGGACTCGAAATTTTGTGATTCCAGTGTCTATGTGACCGAGAGAAATATATCTACAAATTTCATTTTAACCACAACTTCATATTCCTTATGTATTAGTCCCAGAAATTCGAAAACCGAAGCTATTCTTCACCAGCCTGGATTCCAGACCCGATTCTGACCTATCTTTACTCCATGGACTATAACTCTCTCATTTTACGTCCGATTGATATAATTCAAAATGATATGGAAAGCTAAGACATAGGGCGACAACTTCTATGTTGAACACATTTTCATATTCTCGACAGAGAGTCCTACATACAGGCCCGAAAATTGACCTAATAAACCAAAAACCGGATTTTTATAAGAAGCTAGACTTACCTTATGTAAACCTACTCCTATGGCTCTCAATTTGCAGCTTCCTTCTCCTATTGGTTTCCTTTGCAACTTAGCCACGTTTCTTGCACCAAATATGGGTTGATCAAGGCCTCTATCCTCAGCAATCACTCTCACTCTCACTGGCTGTTGGTGTGGGAAGACAACTCTCCATTTTTTCCTGGTTTTCTTTACTCTCTTCCTCCTCTCTCACCCTTCTTCTTGCTTGCAACCCTCTTCAGTTTTTAGACCTCTTCTCTCCCTCCTTTCCCTTGCTAGCGTGAGGCAAGAGCATGTGTTTTCTGCTGCACCTTTTCTGAATGCAAGGCGGTGGCTGCCATGGGTGCAGAGGATTCCCTGGTTCTGCTGGGCAGGGAGCAAGTTTTTTCTGCTGCCTCCACGTGGGTTTTCATGCATGTGTAACTATGGTATAATATGCTCAAAGGGTGGCTATTGTTTTACACGTAACGGACCTAGGCTGCCAAGAAAAAAAACTGCTGCAAGATACCCTGTTTTCCTGGCGTGAAACTGCAGCAGAAAGTGTGTGTTTCTGCTTGTCTTTGTGGAGCAAAAGTGGGTGTGAAGATTCTACCATGTGAGTGTGTTTTTGCTGGCTTTGTGGGTCACTTCCTCTGCTTGCATGTGGCACCAACTCTGCTGTATAATGGAGCAAACGTGGCATGCATTCTGCTGGACAAGATGGCCTGTTTTTCTGCTGCCATGTGGATGTGTTGCTGCTTAGTTTATGGAGCAAGAGTTGGACGTTTTCTGCATGGTTTAGGAGCAAGGGATGGTGTGTTTTCCAGCTTGCATTTCCTACGTGCATGTGTGTTTTTAACCTAGTAAGTGGGTACATGTTTCAGCTCATATACACTCCTACATGATGTGTCTTTTAACGTACAAAGTGGGTGCATGTTTCAGCTTGTTTTTCCAACTTTGCCTATGTGTTTTTAACCTACAAACTGCTTGTGTTTTGTTCCAATTCATGTGCATGCATGGGTGGCTATATCTATTATGCTATGCATGGCATAAATGAAATAAATGCATATATATATATATATACCTACATAAAGCTCCTCCTTTTGCATGTGCAAAAATATATATAATAATGTGTATGGTGGAGGTGAGAGGAAATATGTATATATATATTTATATAGCATCACATAATGCTTCTTCCTTCCTTATTATTTTCCCAATCCTAAATTAGTAGCATCCTAAGGAATATATTTGTATTATGTTCCTCTAATTTATGCTCCAAAAATATTTTAGTTATATTACTTCTAACCATGAAATGATACTACATTTTATAAATATTTTTACTATCATCAACTATACATTTTAATCCTTGTTCATATATGTCTTAATTGATCACTAATCCTAGACTAGTAATGTCTAAAAAAATGTATTTGTGTCCTCTCTCCATCCATTATGATGCTAAGAATTTTTATTTATGTAATTCAACATTAATTATGTTACCTATCTTATGCTTTCCTTATAATCATATAACTAAGCATCTTAATCACTTGTCATATGTATTTTCTATTCATCCTTAAATTTATCTAACTTTATTAAAAGCTTAGGATGTTACATTAATTCTCACTATATTTCCATATCATGTTCAAAAAATTAGTTATGCAGATTTTTCTATAGCTCTGGCTTTTAGTGCACGTTGGATCGAGTACTTTATGTTGGGCAGATCCCAGAAGCAAATAAAATGTTTGTGGTCAAGTTGGCTTAGATCCCGGTGAAGGTGCAACCACTCGCACCTGTATCTACGGAATTGGTCAATCAGAATAAATAAGATGTAGATTTTTATGTGTTTGATATGTTGTACGTATGTTTTGATTAATGACATGTATGTGAACTCTGTTTTGTATAAATTAAATAAATGTTATATTGAGTTAAGTTGTAACGAGGTAATAACTTCATGGTATTTTTAAAAAAAAAATTTGATACTTAAATGGAGTTGTTACACTAATTCTAGAGGTCTATCAAGGAGAAAATTGCAAGACTACTAAAGAAGAGTCAAGACTAGTTTATATCATTAAAATTCACTTGACTATGGGTCAAGACCCACCAATTTGAATATGGACCTAAAGTGCAAGAAGATTGAAGGCTAAAAACTGAATATAGGTCCAAAATAATGGATTTATTTAATAGCCCAATTTAGCCTACGTTTTTTTTTATTTGTAGTGTTTTCTTTTTTTGACTAAGGAAGTTTCCTATTTGATAGTTTTTAGAAGAGTTTCTTATTTTTAATTTTCCTTGCCCTGTAGGAGTTTCCTATTTAATAGTTTCTAAAAGAGTTTCCTATTTTTAACTTTCCTTGCCCTATAGGAGTTTCCTATGTAGTTTTCCTAGTTAGTTTAGGTTATTGAGTTATAAATAGGCATGTATGTTCTTGAACAATATAGATTATCATTAATAATATTGAGAGTATTTTCTCTTTGGTTCTTCAAATAACTTTTCTGAACTTATCAAGATTCTTCTTGTGGCATTTAAGTAAGACTTATCACTCACAATCTTATTCTCTTTTCTTGAATGTTGCATCTACAATATTTCTTATACCTTTGGTTCTTATCTCTTTATACGTAACGGGTCAAGGTCATTTTCCTTTTAATTTATTTTGTTATAAATCTAAATTAGAACACGATCCTTCCAATTGGATTCCATATTGATTTTGGGTCTCACTACTCTAGGTGAGGTTTATACTAGGGGTTCACATCATTTGGTATAAGAGTCTAAGTTCTAAATCAAGTTTAATCCTATTTGTTTTCTTATTATTATTCCATCTTACTATCTTGAATCTTTTTTTTTCTGTGTTCTTCATTCTTCTTATCTTCTAATTTTCATTTTATTTCTAGTGTTCCTAGTTCAAGTGCATATCTGAAAAACAAATTCGAAAAAATTCAAAAAAGTTCAGAATTAAAAAAAAGGAAAAAAAGAGTGCAAAATTCTAAAAAAAGGAAATTTGAAAAAAAAAACTTAGAACCCTTTATTGTTGAAATTCAAGTTTTCCACCTAGATTTTGCAATATGATCTTTAAAAAAAAAGTGATCTAGTAATTCTAATTGCATCAATTATTATTTTTTCTTTCTTTGATCTTTTATTTGATTTGTTTTTCTTACTTTGGTTACTTTTCCTATCTCAATTGTTTCCTTTTCTCTAGTCATTGATTTCTTTCTATTCTAGTTGCTTCTTGTTGTGATTTTTTCTTATTCAATTGCTTATCTTGTCTTTAATTTCATTTTTTCCTAAAGTCTAGAGTCTTTGTTCCCTTTGTTTCTGAAAATTCTATTTTTTTTCTTCTTCCTTTACTCTTTGTATTGTATTAGTTGATTTTGGATTGTTGCAAGAAGATTTTTGTTTGAGTTCAATAAAGAACTGAAAGAGGGGACTAAGAGAGGAAAAAGGAAAGAGAGTGTGAGAGCTTAGTAAAGGGTATTTGAGTGAACACGAGTGTGAGTGCCATTAATCTCGAGAGAAACACATGAGTTAGTGCTATAAGATTTTTTTGTAGTCTAACATTGTTTTTGCAGAAAAATCGTGTCACACAACAAAAATAAAAATACTTCCGAAGGTGTGTCGGGAATGGTGGATTCAAAGTTCATGATGGAAGCTTTAGTAAGTGAGATTAGAAGAGTTTTGAGAGTGGAGATGGAGCAGGTTCTTGAACGGTTAGATCGAGTAGAGAATGCACGTGTGGAAGAGTCACAAAACACTCCTAATATATGTAGGAGGGGGAGAGTTCAATCAAGAAAGAGTGTTGAAGATGAAGAGTATTATAAAGATAGTTTTGATGTAGTTAATAGGGATTTGAGTGATAATAATAGGAGATATGGTGGAAGGTTTAGAGAAGTTAGAAATTGGGTTGATAATAATTTAGAAAGTATTAAAATAAAAATTCCAACCTTCCAAGGTAAAAATGATCCAGAAGTTTATTTAAAATAAGATGGAGCTGGTGTTTGATTGTCACAATTATTTTGAGTTGAAAAAGGTAAAATTGGCTGCCATTGAATTTACTGACTATGCTATTATTTGGTGGGATAAATTGATTTTAAGCAGGAGACAAAATGGAGAAAGACCCATTGAATATGAGAGGACATAAAAGCAGTTATGAGGAGGCGATTCATTCCAAGCCACTACCATAGGGACTTGTTTAAGAATTTTCAAAACCTTACTCAAGGGTCTAAAAGTGTTGAACACTATCATAAGGAGATGTAGATAGCCATGATTCAAGCCAATGTGGAGGAGGATCGAGAAGCTATAATGGTGAGATTCTTAGTTAGCTTAAACCATGATATAGCAAATGTGGTAGAGTTGCAACATTATGTGGAGTTGGATGACATGGTGCACATGGCTATAAAGGTGGAACAGCAACTAAAAAGGAAGGGATCTTTAATAATGGGACAAAATTCGAGTTCTTCTTCAACATGGAAGTCGAATTGGAGTAGGAGGGATGAAAAATTCAGGGCTGAACCTTCAAAAGAAAATAAAAATGGAGGCTCACCAAATCAAGGTAAAATTGTTTTCCAACCTTCTAGAACTAGAGATGTTAAATGTTTTAAGTGTTTGGGAATGGGTCATTTTGCTAGTCAATGTCCAAATAAAAGAGTAATGATATTGAAAGAAGATGGTGACATTGAGACCGAAGGTGAGTCCGATAATGAGTCTATGCTTCTTTTAGAGGATACGAGTGACGTTGAATATCCGATTAATGGAGAACTTTTAGTTACAAGGAGAGCCCTTAGTGTGCAAATCAAACAAGATGAAGAGGTACAACGAGAAAATATTTTTAATACTAGATGTCAAGTTAATAATAAAGTATGTAGCATTATCATTGGTGGGGGAAGTTGCAGTAATGTAGCTATGGTGCGAAACCAAAAAGGAAGATTGTAGAACCCGCAGCCAAACATGGCATTGCGAACCCAAGAGGATCTATACCTTAAAACCCACAGTCAATGCAATGATATATACACCCCAAGAAAATCTAAACAGGTATAGTTGATCTACTAAGAACCCTTGAACAACAGAGAACAAGGACCCCCAGTATTGAAGACACCACAAGGTTGATCAAGCCTTGATAAGTCTATTAGTTCTATGAAGAACCCTAGATAAGAACTCTCCTCTCCAATTTGGTATTTCCAAAAAAATATGATTTGATTTTAATGACAAAGTCCTTACAACAATGAAAGAGGTTACAATATATAGGAAAATCTGATTTCTAATCAAGAAAATTAGCAATGATAAAAGGAACTAATGCACATGTAATGTATTGACTAATGAGCCTCTTAATCCTAAAATTTTCAAAGTTTGAAAAAAAATGCAATTAATGCACATGGGTAGATTTCACTAAGGAGTCTCCTAAGTCTAAAATTTCGCTCATGTACATTATAGAATACTAAATCAGCATATTTTTCTCCAATTAGAATAATTAAGGCCCAATGAGTCAACTATTGTATGCTTTATGGACCTAGCTCTTTATTTAATTGTTCTTAGGCCTCAAAAGCTCTATATAATCCCATCTTAAGCTAGGATAATGATGAGATCATGGCTAGGGCTAACAAACAGAAATGGAATATGGACCCGCTTCAAGTCCCAATTGGACCTATCACAAAAGCTCGAGCTAAAATATTCAAAGAAGCACTTAATAGTTTAATCCTAGAGGCCCATCAAGGAGATACCTACATTACTACAAAAGAAGAGCCAAAACTAGTCCATGTCATTAAAACTCATTTAAATATGGGCCAAGACTAGCCAATTTAAATATGGACCTAAACTATAAGAAGATTCAAGCTTGAAGATTGAGTATAGGCCCAAAATCAATGAGTTATTTTATGGCCCAATTTAGGCTATGTTTTTGTTTTCTAATTTATTTTACTTTATTTGACTAGGAAAGTTTAGTATTTGACAGTTTCCTTGTCTGACCAGAAGAGTTTTTCCTAAACTCTCTAGGAGTTTTCCTATTTCTAAGTTTCCTTACTCTATAGGAGTTTTCTATTACTTTTCCTTGTTTGTTTAGGTAATTGGCTTATAAATAGGCATGTATGCTCTTAAACAATCAGATTATCATTTATATTATTGAGAGTGTTTTCTCTTTGTTTCTTTAAAGAATTTTTCTGAACTTATCAAGATTTATCTTGTGGCGTTCAAGCAAGACTTGTCACTCACAATCTTCTTCCTCTTTCTTGAGTGTTGCGTCTGCAATATTTCTTATACCTTTGGTTCTTATCTGTTTATAGATAACGGGTCAAGGTATATTTATTTTAATTTATTTTTGTTATAAATTTGATTAGAATACGATCCTTCCAATTGGATCCCATATTGATTATGGGTCTCACTATTCTTGGTGAGGTTCATATCAGGGGTTCACATCATTTGGTATCAGAGCCTAAGTTCTAAATCAAGTTCGATATATCCTATTTTTTTTCCTATTCGTATTCCATCTTACTATCTTGTATCTTTTTTTTTATGTGTTCTTCGTTCTTCTTATCTTCTAATTTTCGTTTTATTTCTAGTGTTCTTAGTTCAAGTGCATATTTAAAAAAAATTTGAAAAAAAATTGGAATTGAAAAAAAAGGAAAAAAAAAAGAGCAGTGTAGAATTTCAAAAAAGAAGAGGAAATTCGAAAAGAAAAAAAAATAGAACCAATTGTTGTTGAAATTCAAGTTTCCACCTAGATTTTGCATTCTGATCTTAAAAAAAAGTCATTTAGTAATTCTAATTGCATCAATTTTGTTTTCTTGCTTTGATATTTGGTTTTCTTATTTTGGTTATTTTTGCTATCTCAATTGTTTTCTTTTCTCTATTCATTGATTTCTTTCTATTCTAGTTGCTTCGTGGTGTGATTTTTCTTATTCAACTTCTTATCTAGTCTTTAATTTCGTTTTTTTTTGCTAAAGTTCTATTGCTCTGTTCCCTTTGTTTCTTAAAATTCTGTTCTTTTTCTTCTTCGTTTACTCTTTGTACTCTATTAGTTTAGTTTGAATTGTTGCAAGAAAATTTTTGTGAGTTTGTTTGAGTTCAATAAAGAACTGAAAGAGGGGACTAAGAGAGGAAAAAGGCAAGAGAGTGTGAGCTTATAAGAGGGTAAAAGCCAAAATTTAAGTAAACACGAGTCTGAGTGCCATTAATCTTGAGAGAAACACGTAAGCTAGTGTTGTGAGAATTTGTTTTACTCTAACATTGTTTTGCAGAAAAATCATGTTCCACAACAAGGACAAAACTACTTCTGAAGGTGTGTCGGGAATGGTGGATCCAAAGTTGATGATGGAAGCTTTAGTAAGTGAGATGAGAAGAGTTTTTAGAGTAGAGATGGAGCAAATTCATGAACGGTTAGATCAAGTAGAGAATGCACATGTGGAAGAGTCACAAAACACTCCTAATATACGTAGGAAGGGGAAAGTTCAATCAAGGGAGAGTATTGAAGATGAAGAATATTATAGAGATGGTTTTGATTAAGTTGATAGGAATTTGAGTGACAACAATAGAAGATATGGTGGGAGGTTTAGAGAAGTTAGGAAACGGGTTGATAATAATTTAGAAAGTATTAAAATGAAAATTCCACCCTTCCAAGGTAAAAATGATCCAGAAGTTTATTTAGAATAGGAGAAAAAGTTGGAGTTGGTGTTTGATTGTCACAACTATTTTGAGTTGAAAAAGGTAAAATTGGCTGCCATTGAATTTACTGACTATGCTATTATTTGGTAGGATAAATTGATTTTAAGCAGGAGAAAAAATGGAGAAAGACCCATTGAGACGTGGAAGGAGATGAAAGTAGTTATGAAGAGGTGATTTATTCCAAGCCACTACCATAGGTACTTGTTTATCAAATTGCAAAGCCTTACTCAAGGTTCTAAAAGTGTTGAAGACTACCATAAGGAGATGGAGATATTCATGATTTGAGCCAATGTGGAGGAGGACCGAGAAGCTGCAATGGCGAGATTTTTAGTTGGCTTAAACCGTGATATAGCGAATGTGGTAGAGTTGCAACATTATGTGGAGTTGGATGACATGGTGCACATGGCCATAAAGGTGGAGCAACGACTAAAAAGGAAGGGATCCTCAAGAATAGGACAAAATATGAGTTCTTCTTCAACATAGAAGTCAAATTGGAGTAGGAGGGATGAAAAACCTAAGGCCGAACCCTCCAAAGAAAATAAAAATTAAGGCACAACAAATGCAAGTAAAACTGTTTCCCAACCTTCTAGAACTAAAGATGTTAAATGTTTTAAGTGTTTGAGAATGGTTCATATTGCTAGTCAATGTCCAAATAAAAGAGTGATGATATTGAAAGAAGATGGTGACATTGAGACTGGAGGTGAGTCCGATAATGAGTCTATGCCCCCTTTAGAGGATGCAAGTGATGTTGAGTATCCGATTGATGGAGAACTTTCGATTACAAGGAGAGACCTTAGTGTGCAAATCAAACAAGATGAAGAGGTACAACGAGAAAATATTTTTCATACTAGATGTCATGTTAATAATAAAGTATGTAGTATAATTATTGATGGGGGAAGCTGTACTAATGTAGCTAGCACTAGTTTGGTTGAAAATTTGAGTTTGGCCACTTTAAAGCATCCAAAGCCATATAAGCTACAATGGTTGAATGATTGTGGAGAAATTAAGGTGACTAAACAAGTGTTGGTGTCAATCTCCATTGGAAAGTACAAAGATGAAGTTTTGTGTGATGTGGTGCCAATGCAGGCAGGACATATTCTTTTGGGAAGACCATGGCAATTTGATAGACATGTAATTCATGATGGTTATACCAATAGATACTTATTTGTACATGATAAAAGAAAAATTACTCTTGTGCCCTTAACTCTAAAGCAAGTGTTTGAAGATCAAGTGAAGTTGGAAAAAGAGAGTGACATAAAAAAAGTGAGTGATGTTTCAAAAGAAAGAGAGAGAAAAAAAATGAATGTTTATACAAAAGAGAGTGAAGCCAAAGGAACATTGTGTTTAAATAAGCCTTTAATTATACTCTTGTACAAAAAGACTTGTTTAAGTATTAATGAATTTAACTCTTCTTTGCCTAGTGTTGTAGTTTCTCTTTTACAGGATTATGAGGATGTATTCCCCGAAGAAATACCCAATGGCTTACCACCAATTAGGGGAATTGAGCATCAAATAGATTTTATACCCGGAGCATCAATTCCAAATAGGCCAGCCTATAGAACCAATCAGGAGGAGACAAAATAACTTCAAAAGCATGTTGGAGAGCTCATGGAGAAGGGGAATGTGCGAGAAAGCCTGAGTTCTTGTGTAGTTCCGGTGTTACTTGTGCCTAAGAAGGATGAGACATAGAGGATGTGTGTTGACTATCGTGCTATTAATAATGTCACTGTAAAGTATAGACATCCCATTCCTAGATTAGATGATATGCTTGATGAATTGCATGGTTCTTGTGTTTTTACAAAATTTGATCTTAAAAGTGGATATCATCAAATTAGAATGAGAGAAGGTGATGAATGGAAAACTGCTTTTAAAACAAAATATGGTTTATATGAGTGGTTAGTTATGCCATTTGGATTAACTAATGCACCAAGTACTTTCATGAGATTGATAAATTATGTTTTGCGTGCTTTTATTAGCAAATTTTTTGTTGTGTACTTTGATGATATTCTTATTTATAGCAAAAACTTGAATGAACATGTTGAGCTTTTAAAACTTGTTTCAGATGTTTTGGGAAAAGAAAAGTTGTTTGCTAACATCATGAAGTGTACCTTTTCCACAGATAAACTTGTATTCCTTGGATTTGTTATTAGTGCTAAAGGAATTGAGGTGGATGAAGAAAAGATAAAGAAAATTCAAGATTGGCTAAGCCCTACAAATGTGGGTAATGTTGGAAGTTTTCATGGGTTGGCTAGCTTTTATAGAAGGTTTGCAAAAAATTTTAGTAGCCTAGCTGTACCTTTGACTGAAGTCATAAAAAAGAATATGGGTTTTAAGTGGGGTGATGAACAAGAAAAGGCATTTAATTTGATTAAAGAAAAATTGATTAATGCACCTTTACTTTATTTACCTAATTTCACAAAAAAATTTAAAATTGAGTGTGATGCCTCAAGAACAGGTATTGGAGCTGTTCTAATGTAAAAAGGGTGTCCCATTGCCTACTTTAGTGAGAAACTAAGTGGAGCAGCCCTACACTATCCGACATATGACAAAGAGATGTATGCATTGGTTAGGACATTGAAAACTTGGCAACACTATCTTTGGCCAAAAGAGTTTGTGATTCACACTGATCATGAATCTTTAAAGCATTTGAAGGGTCAACACAAGCTAAACAAACGACATGCCAAATGGGTATAGTTTATTGAAACATTTCCTTATGTGATTAAATACAAGAAAGGTAAGGAAAACATTATGGCTGATGCATTGTCTAGAAGGAATGTTTTACTTTCTACTTTAGATACAAAATTACTTAGGTTTGAATATATAAAAGACTTGTATGTTGATGATTCTGATTTTTGTAATGTATTCAATGCATGTGAGGAAGTTGCGTTTGGCAAGTTCTTTAGGCATAATGGATTTTTGTTTAGAGAAAATAAATTGTGTGTGCCTAAATATTCATTACGTGACTTGCTTGTTAGAAAAGCTCATGGAGGTGCTTTGATGGGACATTTTGGCATATCCAAGACTTAGGCTGTTTTGCATGAACATTTCTTTTGGCCTCATATGAAACGTGATGTAGAATGGATATGTGAAAAGTGTATCATCTGTAGACAAGCTAAGTCTACAACTAAACCTCATGGGTTATATACTCCTTTGCCTATACCCAATGAACCTTGGATGGACATATCTATGGATTTTGTATTAGGCTTACCTAGGTCAAAAAGGGGTAGGGATTCTATATATGTGGTTGTTGATAAGTTTTCTAAAATGGCACATTTCATACCATGTCATAAAATTGATGATGCATCACATATTGCTGATTTGTCTTTCAAAGAAATTGTGAGATTGCATGGCATGCCTAAGAATATTGTGTCTGACAGAGATACAAAATTCTTGAGCTATTTTTGGAAGACTTTGTGAGGTAAGTTAGGGATAAAACTTTTATTTTCTACTACTTGTCACCCACAAACTGACAGTCAAACAGAAGTAGTTAATAGGACTTTATCTACTTTGTTACGTGCAATAATAATAAACAATTTGAAATTATGGGAGGAATGTTTGCCACATGTTGAGTTTGCATATAATAAGAGCGTACATTCTGTAACTAAGTTTTCAACTTTTAAAATTTTGTATGGGTTTAATCCATTAACTCCTTTGGATTTAACTCCTTTACCTATGGCTGAGCTTGTTAACTTAGATGGAAAGAAGAAAGCTAAATTTGTTAGGCAGATTCATGAAAAAGCTCGACAAAACATTGAGAGAAAAACTGAGCAATATGTCAAACAAGCTAATAAGGGGCACAAGAAAGTTGTATTTGAGCTCGGTGATTGGGTTTGGTTGCATATGAGGAAGGAAAGGTTTCCAGCTCAAAGGAAATCTAAATTACTTCCAAGAGGGGATGGTCCATTTCAAGTGATTGAAAGGATCAATGATAATGCCTACAAATTAGATCTTCCAGTTGAGTATAATGTTAGAGAAACTTTTAATGTCTCTGACTTGTCTCCTTTTGATGTAGGTGATAATTTGAGGACAAATCCTTTTCAAGAGGAGGGGAATGATGAGATCATGGCTAGTGCTGACAAACTGAAATGGAATGCGGACCCGCTTCAAGTCCCAGTTGGACCTACCACAAGAGCTCAGGATAAAATGTTCAAATAAGCACTTAATAGTCTAATCCTAGAGGCCCATCAAGGAGATACTTGCATTACTACAAAAGAAGAGCCAAAACTAGTCCATGTCATTAAAACCCATTTAAATATGGGCCAAGACCAGCCAATTTAAAAATGGACCTAAAGTACAAGAAGATTCAAGCCTGAAGATTGAATATAGGCCCAAAATCAATGAGTTAATTAATAGCCGAATTTAGGCTACGTTTTTTTTCTGATTTATTTTACTTTATTTGACTAGGAAAGTTTAGTATCTGATGGTTTCCTTGTCTGACTAGAAGAGTTTTTCCTAAGCTCTCTAGGAGTTTCAAGTTTAGTATTTGATGGTTTCCTTATCTGACTAGAAGAGTTTTTCCTAAGCTCTCTAGGAGTTTCCTATTTCTAAGTTTCCTTACTCTATAGGAGTTTTCTATTACTTTTCCTTATTTGTTTAGGTAATTGTCCTATAACTAGGCATGTATGCTCTTGAACAATCAAATTATCATTTATATTATTCAGAGTGTTTTCTCTTTGATTCTTTAAAGAATTTTTCTAAACTTAACAAGCTTTATCTTGTGGCGTTCAAGCAAGACTTATCACTCACAATCTTCTTCCTCTTTCTTGAGTGTGGCATCTGCAATATTTCTCATACCTTTGGTTCTTATCTCTTTATAGATAACGGGTCAAGGTCATTTTATTTTAATTTATTTTTTATGTAAATCTGATTAGAATACAATCCTTCCAATTGGATCCCATATTGATTTCGGGTCTCACTACTCTTGGTGAGGTTCATAATAGGGGTTCACATCAGATAATGTTCAGTACGTCCTCATAAGTTTTCAGCTCAAGTTCTTGAGTCATTTGCTTAGCTAAGTTATCCTGAACGAGTCCATTAAAAGTTTCTTTAATCTTTTTAGCTCGAGCTCTACTAATTGGTCCACTTGGAATTTGAAATGGATCACTTGCACATTTTGAGTTAGCTTGATCATTATGATGGCTCTCATCAAGCTAACACTAGTTTGGTTGAAAAATTGAGTTTGGCCACTTCAAATCATCCAAAAACCATATAAGCTACATTGGTTGAATGATTGGGGAGAAATTAAGGTGACTAGAACAGTGTTGGTGTCAATCTCCGTTAGAAAGTACAGAGATGAAGTTTGTGTAATGTGGTACCAATACAGATAGGACATATTCTTTTGGGAAGACCATGGCAATTTGATAGACATGTAATTCATGATGGTTATACCAATAGATACTCATTTGTACATGATAGAAGAAAAATCACTCTTGTGCCCTTAACTCCAAAGCAAGTGTTTGAAGATCAAGTGAAGTTAAAAAAAGAGAGTGACATAAAAAAAAGTGAGTGATGTTTCAAAAGAAAGAGAGACTGAATCAAGAGAAAGAGAGAGATACGTTGAAAAAGAAAAAGAAATATTAGCAAATGAGAAAAGCAAAGAGAGAAAACAAATGAATTTTTATGCAAGGGAGAGTGAAGCCAAAAGAGCACTGTGTTTAAATAAGTCTTAAATTGTACTCTTGTACAAAGAGACTTTTTTAAGTATTAATGAACTTAACTCTTCTTTGCCTAGTGTTTAAATAAGTCTTTAATTTTTATGCAAGAGAGAGTGAAACAAATGGATGTGTGTTAAGATTTGATTAAAGATTGTTTAACAACGGAAGTTAGTCTAAAAAGTATTTCTTGTTATGGATGGAAAACTATTTTCGTATATTATTTCTTTGGGAGGAATTCTATTCGAAAACATTGTTTGCTAATAGTAAGAGATGCTAGCCCTGGGGTACCTTGAAACTTCAATTAGCATAAGTGTTACTAGCCTCATGTGACAACCAATACATGGGATGTGTTATTGTGACGGAGTGGCAGAATGCCTTTTATTGTTGTTAGGTGAAATGCCAGCTAACTCTAACTTGTGATTCATTTCCTTTGTTCTATGCTTGGGATTAAAGAATGATTCTGATTGGAAATCCTCTTAAACACTAAAGTATATATTAGGGCATATATGGGATTTTGTTTCCTGATTGCATAAATAATCATTCCTTTTATTGACATGTTACTCTGCTTCTCTTTTTAAGCTTTATGCTATTTTCTAATTTGAGTATATTAATAACAACAGTTATTTATAGATATACTTATGATTTTTTCTTTACCTTCAAAATGTTATTTACATAAAAGTACATACATATTATGGGGTGGCAAGATTAATTAAATTTTATATGCTCACTAGGTTTTCAAACTCACTACTTATTATTTGAACTTTTTTCAGAAGAGGATATAGAGTCTGGTCCTTCCTCTGCAGTTAAGTAATTAGTTAGGCTACATGTTGTTATCTGGGTGAGCACACATTGTTGTAGGGGCTCATAATTTATGTTTTGTACTATATATAGTACTCTAGAGTATGCCTCGAATACCACAAGTAGGTTACATGCTTCTGTTGTGAAACTGGTACAAGGTTTGGGCCTGTTTTTGTTTTGTTTTGTACAGATATGAGAGCAAAGCTCTCCGACATATATATATATATATATATATATATATATATATATATATATATGCATATATGTTTACCTTCTGGTATATCTAGTTCATATAGATTATAATTTTGCATGGAACATGTTGGGTTATGATTTTATTTTCCAAAAGCTTATTGTCTAAAACTAGTATGAAATCATGTGTCAGTTGTGTTCTCTTAAAACTAGGGTCATGAAAAACTTGCTATTAGAGCCATAAGTTTCCCTATGGCTATCTGAGTAAAGGATTCTTTAGTAGGACTTTGTGTATAGATATAAGCCTAACATATTTATACTAATAGTGCTATTGAGAAATTTTGTAGGATGTTAATTTATTTCTATTCTGAGTCTGTTAATTTCCTTAAATATGAGATAAGCTAGATATTGATGTATTTTGGAAAGTGTTTTGTTTTGAATAGCATATGATGTCGCCAAGAACTAGAGCAGTTGCTAGAGGAACTGCAGATCATGCACCTTCGACTAAAGCATCTACACAATCTACAATTCTAGAATAGAAAGGTCATAGTAGAGGTTGCTCAGAGGAAGAGTTAGGGAATGTGCATAGGGTGCAGAAACCCTAGGATGTACATGGCCATGTTTTTGGTAGAGATCTTGAGAAAAGAGTAATACCTCCCTAAGAGCCATAAGATATAACAGTTTAGATGATTACCGAGATACACAAAAGCATAAAGACATTGGCTAAGTTGATAGTAGTGCAAGGAAAGAGAGACTATCAAAAAGCTAGAGGTTGCTCTTATAGCTCAAGAATAGGTATGAAAAGTTGAGTTGGAGGATAGGTCTATAAGGATTGAAGTGACACTACCACAATTCCTGAAGTTAAAGCTGCCTATTTTTATTGGATTAAATAGTAATGAGGACCCAAATATATTTATTGATGTAGTTGAGAGTATTTTTAAAGCATTGGGATGCTCTACTAAAAGAAATGTTGAATTGGTATCTTTTCAACTTTGTGATGTGACATAGGTCTGGCTTGCGACTATGATGCAAGGAAGAACAATTCCCTTTTTACCAATGGAGTGGGGTGTAACACCCATAATATTTAGTAATTTTCATTTATATATGGATTATTAAAAGAAATAAAGGAATAGGGATGAAATTGAAAGGTTTTAAGGATGAAAATAAAAGCTTATTAATATTTTTGAGGTCAAATTCTAAATTCCTAAAAGTTTAGTGGTCAAAATGTAAATAATAAAATTTACAAGGACTTCCTCTAACAATTAGTAAATTTTCAAATGGTCCCTCTATCATTTATTAAAAAAAAGATGAAATTTTTTTCTATAAAACGGTGATAAATAGTGTTTCTCTCTCCTCTATTTTTCTCTCTAGATTTGGAGTTCTTTCAAGCATCCAATCTCAAAACTAAGGGTACAACTGCATTTAGAACAAAAAGTACTATGATATTGACTAAATAATTTTTTAAATCGGTCACAAAATTACCGTAGACCGAAAGCATAAAATCTGAAAAAAAGATAAACTCTGAAACTCCTAAAAGACCTCAAATTCAAAATTTTACACTGTAGATAGATTCAAGAGATAAATAAACTATAGGATATGAAGTTTTATAGTCATCTGACAACTTTTAGTGTCATGAACAGTAACTCCGACCGGTATGAATAGTGATTCTGACCGATTAAATAGTATTTCTAGTTGTGAACAGTACCCCTATCAATTGCTAGCATTGACCAAGCTCCCGGAGTCATTTCCTAGGTTTTTAGACACTCCTGACTCAATTTTGAGATTTCTTTGGTCGAATTTGAATTGAAAAATTACATTTTAGGACTATCCAACCTGGAGCCTTATCTTGTGAGTAGATAATTCTTTCATTGACTTACCCTATATTCTTCTTAAACTTTAAATATATAATTGGTTCTGTTTACAAATTATTTATACTTTTATATGTCTCTGGAATGGATTAAATTACCTGATTTGTTTACTATCTAGCATATAGTTCTAGAAGAGTATGGTTTTCAAAATAGATTTTTGAACTCATCAAATATGTGATTCTAAATGTATTTCTCATCATATGGTAAAGAAAATATATTGTGCACGTGGCATTGATATGTAAAGCTACAAGATTGCCTTGAAAAATAGCATGTATATGCGATAACCCTGATTAGAAAGTTTCTGACAGAGGAATTATACTGAGACTAAAAATTTTGAATTATACTAAAACCTCTATTTTGAACGATATGGTATATATGCAAATATAATTTATGTAGAGGAATTCTATTGGAAACATTGTTTACTAACAGTAGGTGATGTTAGCCCTAGTGCATCTTGGCACCTCAGTTAGTAGAGGTGGTGCTAGCCTCATGTGATGGCCAACACACGGGATATGATATGTGAAGGAGAGCGGGATTCCTCCTATCTAGGTGAGATGCCAACTATTGATATGTGATTTGCCTTCCTTTGCTGTGTGCCTTGGAAATATCCATATTAGAGTCCCTTTCGCATGTCCTCTTGATTGGTGGTAGGTCAAATCTTAACTAAGATGCTAAGTTTAGGCAAATCCTTCACCACCAAAGTACGAAAGGGTTTGAACTGTGATATGGTGGTTTTGATCTGGGATCCTCCTAATGTTTTCATGAGAAATATTTTGATGCATAACAATATTTGATTAATGATCATACCATATTGCATATGATTTTAGATATCTGAATGTGATATGAACTAAGAATATTTGAACTGCGGGTCCCATATGAATGTACTTCTAAACTATATTTTCTATGTGACAAATTTTAAAATATGAGTACATCCATATGCTGACTTAAGAGGTCATAGAAGGTATTATCTGCTCACTAAGTTGTCAAACTTACTACACGATATTTCTATATTTTTTTATATAAGAATACAGAGTTTGGTTATTTTTCTTAAGATAGGTGATTAGCTAGGCGACATATTTTCTTGTGAGCTTATTTTATTTTTCAGGGCACATAAATTTTGATTTATATTGTACTTATACTCTAGAGTATATTCTGAACGCCACAGGCAGGATCCTTACTTCTGTTGTTACTCTTATATTTATAAACTTAGTTTGTATATTGTGTTTACATGAGAGAACCTATTTTTATTTGTTTCTATAATGAATGCATATATTATACCTATTATAGTAAAGATATGTCCGTAAAGTATGTGTTTCATGTGCCCTTGAAAGTAGGGGTATGACAAGTTGGTATTAGAGCAACAGGTTTTCCTGTGGTTATCAGAGCAAGGATTCTGTAGTAGGACTTTGAGTATGGGTATGTAACTGTAGACATATTTATACTCACGGTGCTACTATGGAATTGTATATGGTGTCATCCTCTTCTTCTTTTTTACTCTTATTCTTAGGTATGTGATGTTTAAGTATCGATGCGTATATACTAGACGATGCCTCTTGAGTATGGACTACCAGTTCAACTTTTGAACTCGTTTTGATGAACAGTGAAAAAGAGAACTTTCTTAGGTACAAAGAAAAAAAATAAGAAGATTTTATCTGAAGACAAAGATAATGGCTTGTTTAGATGTTAAGAAGGTTTGAATTGGTTGTTTGATTTTCTCATGTGAAACAATATGATGAATGGCTAATATAATATTGATAGTGGGTGACGATGTGATCGAAGTTGTTAAGTCAAAGATAAGGGTTTGTAATAAAGTGTATGTGTTTTGGAAATGGTTGTAAATCTCTTTTTGGATGTATGAGTTAAAACTTGCACATATAATTTGAATTTACAAGCTGTGGGGTGGATTGAATTTAAGAGCAAAGAATCTATGAAGATAATGCTTTTCAATGATAGATTTTATTGATATAAAGGATTTGAAAATAGTTTGGTTTGCAATAATATTATGTACAAGCATTATGAGAAAGGAAGGTTTGCCCATAAAAATTTAAAATTTGAGGGATGCAAAAAGGGTAATTCATGCGAAGGACTCTTGGATAGACATAAGTTTTTCATGATTGATTGTTAAGACATTTCATAAGCATGTTAAAGAATAAAGTCAAAATGGGTTGACCTTGTTTAAGTGTTTTGAAGTGCATTCTAGCTGATATAGTATGAAGATGTCATCAATAGCATAAAAGGTTAGTAAAGGAGTTGCATGTAGTGAATAATCACTTGAAGTATGTTCCTAGTAATTTAATTTTAACTTTAGCAGCTCATAAGTTATTATAAAAAGGGTACCAAGGATATTTGGCAGTGGTGAGAGATGTTGATATAAATTATACTAATGTAGATCAGGTTCTAGTGGTTAGGGAATTTTCTGATGTGTTCCTAGAAGAATTGCTTGGATTACCCTTGAAACAAGAAATAGAATTTGATATTAACTAAATAGAATTTATATCCCTATATCCCTATATAGAATTTTCTGATGCGTTCCTGAAACACAAATAGTATCTATATCCCTATATAGAATAATATCAACTTAATTTAAGAAACTAAAAAAAATTTGCTTTAAGATCTAGATATCATCAATTAAAGATAAAGGAAGAGGATATTCCGAAAACTGCTTTTAGGACTCGGTATGAGCACTATGAGTTCTTAATGATTTCATTTGGTTTGACAAATGCCCCAGCTTCATTTATGGACTTTATGAATAAAGTACTTAAGCCATTCTTAGATCAATTTGTTATTATATTTATTGATGATATACTAGTATATTTCAAGTTCAAAGGATCATAAGCAACATTTACGGATGGTTTTACAAACTCAAAGGGAACATCAGCTATATGGTAAGCATTCAAAATGTTAATTATGACTTACTTGTGTTACTTTCTTAGGACATGTGGTTAACAAGGATAGTATTCAAGTATATCCTAAGAAAGTGAAAGCGGTAAAGTAATGGCCATGTCCTACTACAGTTATATATGAAGATCCAAGTTCAATTTCCCCTTCTTGCAGTTGTCTGCTATCTAATCTATTTGAGCTGTAGTTAGATCAGGTACATGAAAAAATACTTGTAAAGCATCAATTAACTCATTAGCATTGGAAACCTTGATGAGAATTCATCGTGCTGAGTGTGAAATAAACATTTGTTCCACAACTTGATCAAGAAATTACAACAAAGCACCAAAGAAGTGATTAACATTTAATAAACCTATCGGTTTGTGATGTATATTTGGTTGTGTCCAATAGACTATTTGGAAAATATCCTTTAAAGTACCAAAAATACTTGGTAAAGCAATGAAGGCATCAGTATTGCTAATCATTCTAACTATGTGCACATGCATGGAAGTTACCCTAAATTCCTCCCCAAATTTCTTCCCTATGATGTTGGATATAGCTAGAGCTATAAGAATAATACCTAAAACTTGACATTCTCCTATATGTGCAGCTGTAGACACGCACCCCATTAATCCACAGTTAATGATGAGTGAGTTTTATACTCATAAATTAAATATTTTCATCTTATCATTTTGCCATAATTAAGCATAAATCTCCCTTACTTGTCTTTAGTTTGTGTATTTCTTACAGATGGAGAGAAGAGTAGAAAATGGACTTAATTGGAGGAATCAAAGCTAAATTGTGGTTCTTTGGGAATGATGTCTATAAATCAAGCAGATGAAACAAATTCATTAAGGATGGCTGAGTAAGGAGCATTATCATATTGACTCTTGAGACGCATCCTAATGGAGATATGCACACATTTATTTTTGATTTATGATCACATTTCCAAAAGAACTAAAACATAAAGATTCACGGCAAAGCACCCAATGTTGAGAATATGTTTGTTGTTTGTAGTCCAGCCCAACCTTGCTGCAGTACTTGGGCCATATCTCTTAAACTACATATCCAATATGTATGCAATTTGGTAGGTGTGTAACTGACACAATTGGGTACAACTTTCATGTTCAAGTGGTCAGAAAAGTCGGACATTAAAAGGGTCAAAAGTGGGCTAGAACAGAATCTATCTCCTGTTGCAGTCTAGCCTGACTTTGCTCTCGTATTTTGACCATAAGTCACACATTACGTATCCAATTTGTCCACAATTTGTCTTGACGGAAAGCTAATGAAATTTTCTACAACTTTCGTGTTGATGAAGTCAGCAAATTCGGCAGATTTCAAGACGATATTTAAGGATAACATTCAGTGCACATGATGGAATCCAAATTGTCAACTTTGTACAACTTCCTACCTAACAATTTTGACAATTATCACACCTACCACACCTAATTGTATCTATAAATAGAGGGCTTGAGGGGTGAGTGAAGGAGCTTTTGGGAGACTTGAGAGAAAGCTTGGGAAAGCTTTGTTGGAATTCTACATACTTGTAATGTTATTCTCTCTTTAGACATCTTGTATTTTTCATTTTCTTTCGTAATATTATCATGTTTCTTCATCCTTCATTTTACTTTCTTGCCTTGATTATGGAGAACTAATCTCCTAATGCTAAGGTGAAAGGATGAAACTCTTGGTATGAGAATAATAATTTATCTAACTCTTAATCTTAATGTTTATCTTTGATATTGTATTTACCTTCTTATTTCTTTTCTCATAATTATTTCTTAATGGCTGGTTTTATCACACTGCTGATTTCTTGTTATTTTATTGGCTGGTTTTATCAGACCGCCTATCTCTTGTTATGTTTCTTCTTCGTACCTCTTTTCATTCTAATCTTGTAAACTTTAAATCTTGATACATTGTAGACAATCTTTGGCACAATAAATGCTTGAATCAATCTTGATTTATTGTAGACAATATAATGATTGGCACAATGTACGCTTGAATTTAGTTATAAGTTATCTTTTGTATCTTTGTATTTTTAATCTTGTGAAATGTGAATCTTGATATATCATAGACAACATGAAAATTGGCACAATATATACTTGAATCCATTTTACCAGAATGTTTTGATTATTAGTAAAGAGGTAAATATAATTCATGTATAAACAAAGTTGAGCTTAAATTAACATATCATCCTATTAGAACTTCATTCGTGTAAAGATTCTAATTTAGTAACAAAAGAGTTAAATTTATCTTTATTCTATATACTAAGAGTGGATCCCCTAACCTTAGCATGCTTCTTTACTTTGAATACATCTTCATTTAATTTTAGTATATTAGTTCTTTGTGTAATTTGTTCAATATTCCTCTCACAAAACAAGACATCGGGAACTAGGTTAGAAGTATTTATTTCGGATCTATATTAGAATTTTCTCTCAATTGGCAATCTCTGTGGGATCGACTTTGCATACCACTAAATCTATACTCCAATAGATTCATACACGTACGAGTTTTAATTAAAACAACAACAGTTAACTCAACCATAGACTAAATGAATTTTTCTCCTGGCCAGTATAACATCCCTAATTTTGTTTCATTAATAATAAAGGTACATAAATATTTAATGTAACATCTATAATTTTGTTTCTTTTATTAATAAAGGTACTAAATAATTAATTAAGGAAATAAAATTTATTAGACAATTTTTAGATATCTAAGAAAAATAATCCTTAGAAATTCTTCACCTTATGTGTATGCATAGAAAATGTTTCTAACATTAAGGGAATAGGTAAACAGAGAAAAAATTATAGGAAAAATTAGAAATAATATACTAAAGAGAGGCAAAATTCTTGGGTAAAGAAGATAAATTTTTGTGAAGTAAGTAAAGGTCTTAAAATTTTAAGAAGATTGGATTAGGGTAATTTTTCCTAATTCAAGAGTTAGAGTTACTAAGTTTAACATCTCCACCCAAAAATTGAGCTTTCATCTATGGTCACTTCATATAGAGTTTTTCCACTTCACATGAATTTCTAGCAAGTCAATAGGATAGCCCAAGTAAGAAATAAAACATAGACTTGGATTAGGATATAGAAGTTGGACCGATAGCCCAAAAATCATGAAAATATGACCAAGCCCATCATAAAAGGTAGAATTTTAGCGAAAGCAAAGGAAATGGTAAGAATGAGTCCAAATCTAAGAAGAAAAAATAAGAATCATATGAGGAAATAGTAGTGTAATAATAATCAAGATTAGGTCACATGGCATTAAGAGAAAATATCTATAACCTATATTCATAATTTCAACAAGTATGTAATAATACATGGCTTTAGGACAAAATATCTATATCCTATATTCATAATTTCAACAATTGGGTAATAATACACAACATTATGACAAAACATCCTTATCCTACACAAATAATTTCAGCCAAACAAGGGAGATTTAAGGGCTAGAAATTTGCCACCTGAAAAGGCAAACCTATCATACTTGATTAAGACAAAAAAACAAGGAAATGAATCCCTAAATCAAAGGGATCTTGTCCCTTGTCTTAAGAACATTTTAACATGATTTTCAAAATATAAATCTCTTTTTGTTATGCATATCTTGACTAAAGGAGAGGAAGACAAGAACATGAGTTGTTTTTCCCCCAAAAAACAACCAAGTGCATCCTAATTGTGATAAGGTAGACCCATGGTTATGAAAGTTGAACCACATGATAGTTTATTTAAGAAAAATCCACCCTTATAACATTATAATTTCGTCTAGAGTGAGGAAAAGAGAGAAAGGGAGGAGAAGAGAGGAAGAAAGAGGAATGAGAAGTCTAGAGGACTAAGTACTCAAGGTAAGTTAGCTTAATCTCCACTTGAATCTATCTTTCTTCTTCATTCTTGAGGTTCAAAAACTCACACTCCTTCTCTTATTTAAGCTGCTAGAAAAGCTTAGGGAAGGGAGGAATCTTGCTACTTCCTTCAAGAGGAAACAATAAAAAGAATTCACTAAGTGAGCTAGGGAGATCTTTAGGTAGGTTTAACAATATATTATTTTAGAAAAGCTTTTGAAATTAGAAACATTTATATGGAATTTTGATCCTAGAACTTTGATGAAATTTACTATATTTGTTACCCAGATGATTGGCCATGGATGTTGCTATATCATGTTACATGTTAATCTTGCAAGTAATGTATGTTTGAATACTTAGGTTGGTGTGGAAAGTTCTGTATAGGTATGGCTATGGGTGACAAAATTTTAAAATTTTTATGCTGCTATTTTTATATATTTAAATGTGGTGAAAAGTTGATGAAATATAATTAGATGTAAATTAAGAAGAAAATGGAAGAAGATATAATAAAATGATGAACTAAAACCTTAGAAAAGGTTTGGTTAGCAAGCTGGATTTTGGAGTAACCAAGGAAGCTTTAGTTTTTCAAATTTTGGGAAGAATCGTTTAGTAATTAAAAGAAATGGTTAATATGAAAAATATAGATATATGTCTCACAGATTTTTAGCCTCTGAAATCACTCAATTTAGAGTCTATATGAGGTAGATATAGTCAGATTAGTAAGCAGTAGTCAGAAAATGGTTAACTAGGAAAGAATCTATTAGGAAAACTTCTATGTTTGAATTTCTGGAAAAATTATGTAGGGAATTAAAATAACTAGTTAACTTTATATATATATATATATATATATATATATACATATATATATATGTATATGTATATATATATGTATACATATATATATACATATACATATATATATATATATATACACATATACATATATATATATATATATATGTCTCACGGAAACTTATCCACTGGAATCACTCAATTTGGAGTTCATATGAGGGAGATATAGTCATATTAGTAAGTAAAGGTCAGAACCTACTCGAGAAGAAATAACATTTAATTTAAGGGAGTAATATCACCAAGATTCTTTTTTATTTAACTAAAATTTTCAACATAATAGTTTTAGATAATTTTTTTATCTTTACATGGACACCAAGATCACTTAAAACAAAGTTAAAATAAGAGACTTATGCTCTGATTAGTGAGAGAAGGTCAGGTAGGATGAAAAACTATATCAAGAAATAACATAACATAGAGCATGGCCGAGTTTCTAGGCATGGCCAGGTCGTGTTCTGTGTTGGAAAGGGCATTTTGAAGCCTAACACAAGAATTTTTTTATAGGAAATGGCCAAGTCGTGTTATACGATACATTTAGGCCGTGTTGGAAGCTGGTAAAACTTATCTTCAACATTTTTCTACCCTAAATGAACCCTATTAACTATAGGATATTAATAGAAATCAAATTGAAGAAAAATGTCATATTAAATTTATGAGAACATGTGTTGGAAATGATATAAGTGTAACATCCCATAATTTTTTATTTTTAAATAACAATGTTTTGCTATAAACAAATATATTTTTATTTGTTAAAAATGATTATATTATGTTAAAAAAAGTATACTTTTAATTAAAGTAAATATTGTTTTACTTAAAATAATTATATTGACCTTTAATAAATTTTTGTTTATATGTTTAGAAATATTCTTTCTTTTATTATACATAAACATATTTATTTTGTGCTTTTTTTATTAAGATTTTTATCAAGAAAAATCATAATTTAAGAGTTTAACTAAAGGTTTATGAGAATATAAATTTTTAGAAATTTTTGGGATGTTTGAGGATGAAAAATGGTATTTATATGAATATATATATACATAAAATAAAATAAAAATAATATTAAATATTTAATAATTAAATAATAATAAATAATAATAAATAAATAAAATGGGAGGGGGAGACGGATACGTCGAAGAGAAATGCAGAATTCTGTAATAGTATAAATAGTAAGTGAATAGTAATCTTCATTTTTCTCTCTAGATCTGGAGTGTCTATTAGCTTCCGATCTCAAAACTGAGGGTACCAATGGATTCAGGACGAAGGATACTATGGTTTTGACCGATTAATTTTTCAAATTAGTCGTTGAATCGTTGTAGATCTGAAGTAGAAAATCTCAGAAAAAAGGTAAATTCTAAAACTCTTACTTATAGACCTCCAATTGAAAATCTAACACCGTCGATGGATTCAAGAGCTAGATAAATCTTAGGATATGAAATTTTTCAGCTATTTGACAACTTTTTGTTCTCAGTGAATAGTATTTTTCAATAGTGAATAGTGTTTTACCGGCAATGAATAGTGTTTTCTAGCGATAAATAGTGACTAAACTTCCAGAGTTATTTTCTATGTTTTTGGACCCTCCGAACATGTTTTTAAGGTTTAATTGGTCAAATTCGAATTGAAAAAGTACATTTTAGGACTGTCCAACAAAGAGCCCTACCTTGTGAGTATATAATTCTTTCTATGACTTACCACGTGCTCTTCTTGAACTATAAATATATACTTGTTTCTGTTTACAATTATTTATGCTATCATAAATTTCTGAAATGTGTTAAAATATTTATTTTACTTACGGACTGGCACATAGTTCAAGAAGAGTATGGTTTTAGAAATGGATTTTGGAACTCATTGAATATGTGGTTCTAAATATATTTATCATTATTTGATAAAGTGAATATTATGTGCACGATGCATTGATTTGTAAAGCTATATACTTGTGAAAATGATGCATGTCATATTATAAATAAGATTGAATCGAAAGCGTAAAGCTCATGGCGAGTAGCTTGATAATTTATCATGTATTTATATGTATGGATGAATATTGGCTGGTTGTATGGCTTGTGATGATATCGAATAGGGAACGCCCTATTAGCCTGAGTGAGCCGGGGGAGGGCTGTAACAACTTTTTTTATTATTAATATACAATATAGAGCTTACATACATGTCATTAATCAAAACATACGTACAACATATCAAACACATAAAAATCTACATTTTATTTATTCTGGTTGACCAATTCTGGAGATACAGGTGCGGGTGGTTGCACCTTCACCGGGATCTAACCCAACTCGATCACAAAAATTTTATTTGCTTCTGGGATCTGGCAAACATAAAGTGCTCGATCCAAAGTGCACTAAAAGCCAGAGCCATAGAAAAGTCTGTATAACTAATTTTTGAACATGATATAGAAATATAGTGAGAATTAAATCCCAGTAAGTTCAACAATAAATCATCATCAATATAACTTATCACGTCTTGTTTAGCTGTATAAACTATAGCAAATATCTTTGGTCACATGAATGCACTATATCCATGCACATGAGAATCGTACAATAATGACATGTATGACAGGATTAACTATTTTCAGAATATCATATGATGACTATCAATTTATTCTCATATCAAGCTACCCCGGTTAGGGTGAGTATTTTCTACTCTCCAGTACTGGATTTTCTCGCTCCGTCCGACATGGGCCACTTTCTCTTTCTTTTCTCATTAATATAATCATAATCGCTGGTAGGGCGTCCCCTACTGGGGCACTACATGGATTGCCATGTGACCGTGCTCATTTCTTTTCTTTTCACAATGATAGCCCAAAATATGCTTTCAATAACAAGTATATAACTATTACCAAAAATCATTGGTAATCATGCCATGAACATAACCATTTCAAATATCAATTTATAAAATATTTCCATGACAAAATTTCACACTTAAGATGGTAAGAAGTTCATGCAATGGCAATGGCTATGGCATATACTAGTCATTTATTATTTTCATTTAAAAGATTCTTCTTCTTTTTTTAAATATTAATTTTATTTCTTTATTTTCTTCATGCAGGTTTTCATTCTATCTAACCTTCTCTTACTAATCGGAGAATAACTACCTCAATTTAACTCCGATTTAGGTGATCTTGATATCAATTTGAAGAAAACATAATTATCTAAAACTCTTATTTTGAATAGTTGAACGAAGTATTAAGAAATCATGGTGATATTACTCCCTCAAAGAACATGTTATTTCTTCTCAGGTAGGTTGTGACCTCTACCTACTAATCTGTCCATATCTCCCTCATACTTATTCCAAATTAAGTGATTCCAGGGTGTAAAAATCCATGCCACATATATATATAATTCTTATGTTAACCATGTATTTTAATTCCCTACAAAATGTTCCCAGAAATTAAAAAACAAAGTTATCCTAACATATTCTTCACTGATTAACCATTTTCTGACCATTGCTTACTAATCGGACCATATCTACCTCATATAGACTCCAAATTGAGTGATTCCATGGCTACAAATCCATGACACATATAGCTATAATTATTATGTTAACCATTTATTTTAATTCCCCACATAATGTTCCCAAAAATTAAAACACAGAAGCTAACCTAACATATTCTTCCTTGAATAACCATTTTCTGACCATTGCTTACTAATTGGACCATATCTACCTCATATGGACTCCAAATTGATTGATTCTAGTGGCTAAAAATTCATGACACATATCGATATAATTATTATGTTAACCATTTATTTTAATTCCCTACAAAATGTTCTCGAAAATTAAAACACAGAAGTTATCTTAACATATTCTTCATTGATTAACCATTTTCTGACCATTGCTTACTAATCGGACCATATCTACAACATATGGACTCCAAATTGAGTGATTTCAGTGGGTAAAAATCCGTGAAATATATAGCTATAATTGTTATGTTAGCCATTTATTTTAATTCCCTACATAATGTTCCCAGAAATTAAAACACATAAGCTATCCTAACATATTCTTCACTGATTAACCATTTTCTGACCATTGCTTACTAATTGGACCATATCTACCTCATATGGACTCCAAATTGAGTGATTCTAGTGGCTAAAAGTCCGTGACACATATAGATATAATTCGTATGTTAACCATTGTTTTTAATTCCCTACATAATATTCTCAGAAATTAAAACACAGAAGCTATCCTAACATATTATTCCTTGATTAACCATTTTCTGACCATTGCTTACTAATCCGACCATATCTACCTCATATGGACTCCAAATTGAGTGATTCTAGTGGCTAAAAATCCGTGACACATATAGATATAATTATTATGTTAACCATGTATTTTAATTCCCTATAACATATTTCCAAAAATTAAAACACAGAAGCTATCCTAACATAATCTACCCTGATTAACCATTTTCTGACCATTTCTTACTAATCGAACCATATCTACCTCATATGGACTCCAAATTGAGTGATTCCAGTGGGTAAAAGTTTGTGAGACATACATCTACATTTTTCATGTTAACCATTTGTTTTAATTCCTTACCAATTCTTCCCAGAAATTTAAAAATAGAAGCATAAAAGTTTGCCAACCATAGCCATACCTATGCAGAACTATCTACACCAACCTAAGCATTCAAACATACATAATATGTAACATGATATAGCAACATCCATGACCAATCATTAAAGTTCTAAGATCAAAATCTAATATAAATATTACAAGTTTCAAAATGTTTCTTCAAAAAGAAATATTGTTAAACTTACCTGAAGCACTTAGTTCTCTTGACTTCTCCTTCCTCTTTCTTCCTTTCTTCCTCTCCTTTCCTCACTCTACCTTGCTTCTATGTTTTCTCTCCCTCACTTCGACAAAAATTCTAATGTTGTAAGGTTGGTTTTTGCTTAAATAGACCATCAAATAATTCAACTTTCATGATCATAGGTCTACCTTATCACAATTAGGATACACTTGGTTGAATTTTTTGGAAAACAAACAACTTATGTTCTTGTCTTCCTCTTCCTTAGTCAAGATATGCATAGCAAAAGGAGATTTGTATTTTGAAAATTTTGATAATATGTTTCTAAGATAAGGGACAAGGTCCCTTTGATTTAGGGATTCATTTCCTTTTTCTTTTGTCTTAATCAAGTATGATAGGTTTGCCTTTTTAGATGGCAAATTTCTAGCCCTTGAATCTCCATTATTTGGTTGAAATTATTTGTGTGGGATAGGAATGTTTTGTCCTAATGCCATGTATTATCATACCACTTGCTAAAATCATAAGTGTAGGAAATAGATATTTTGTCCTAAAACCTGGTATTATCTTACCACTTGCTAAAATTATAATTGTAGGATATCACACCACTTGCTAAATTTTTGTCTTAATGCCATGTCACCTAATCTTGATTACACCATTATTTCATCACTTTACTTTTATTTTTATTTTTATTTTTCCTCTTGGGTTTAGGCTCATTCTTGCCCATTTTCTTTACTTTGGTTAAAATTCTACCTTTCATAATGGGCTTGGTCACATTTTCATGATTTTTGGGCTACCGGTCCAATTCTTATATCCTAGTCCAAGTTTATGTTTTATTTCTTCTTTGGGCTATCCTATTTGCTTGCTAATAATTCATGTGAAGTAGAAAAATTCTATATGAAGTGTCCATAAGTGAAAGCCCAATTTATAGGTGGAGATACTAAACTTAGTAACTTTTGCTCTTAAATTAAGAAAAATTACCCTAATCCAATCTTCTTGAAATTTTAAGACCTTTACTTACTTCACAAAAATTTATCTTCCTTGCCTAAGAATTTCACCTTTCTTTAGCATGCTTATTTCTAATATTTCCTCTTAGCTTTTCTTTCTTTACCTATTCCATTAATATTATAACATTTCTATGTATACACGTAAGGTGAAGAATTTCTAAGGATTATATTTCCTTAGATATCTAAAAGTTGTCTAATAAATTTTATTTCCTTAATTAAATATTTATGTACCTTTATCAATAAAAGAAATGAAATTAGGGATGTTACTTTGAATACTCTTGTACTTTTATTAATACATGAAACAAAATTAGGGATGTTACATTTCTCTCCCCCTAAAAGAAATTTTGTCCTCAAAATTTTAGAAATTACCTAATAAGAACAATTTCAGATATTTCTTCCTCATAACTTCTTCTAGTTCCCAAGTTGTTTCTTCTGAAGACAATCCTTCCCATAACACCTTAACTAGGGGAATAGTTTTGTTCCGCAATTACTTCACGTCAGTGTCCAATATAGATGCTGGTACTAGCTGGTATGTCATGTTCTCCTTTATTTGTATTGGTTCATCCCGTATTATATGTGAAGAATCTAGAAGATACTTCCGTAGCTGTGATACATGGAAAACATTGTTCAAGTTGGATAAATTCGGTGGAAGGGCAACTTGATATGCTGACGTGCCCACTTTCTTCAAAATTATGCAGGTTGGACTTAGCTTTCTAGTTTTGAGAGACCTACCAACTCCAGTAGTCGGGAAAAGTTTCAGAAATACATGGTCTCCTTCCTCAAACTCTAGAGGTCTATGTCTCTTATCATAGTAACTCTTTTGCCGACTTTGAGTTGTAAGTATTTTGTCTCGTATCATCCTGATTTGTTTAGTGGTCTGTTGAACTAAATCAGGACCTAGCAAGTTCTTTTCTCCTACCTCAAACCAACATAGTGGAGATTGACACTTCTTACCGTATAAAGCTTCGTAGTGGGCCATTATAATACTGGAATGATAACTATTATTATAAGAAAACTCTACTAAAGGTAGTTACTTATCCCATCCTTTACCTTGCTCTATTACACATGCCCTTAACATATCTTCTAGAGTTTGAATGGTCCGTTCTGTCTGCCCGTCAATCTGAGGATGATAGGCAGTACTGAACCGCAATTGGGATCCAAAAGCTTCCTACAACACCTTCCAAAACCTCGACGTAAACCTGGGATCTCTATCAGAAACGATATTTAAGAGAATTCCATGAAGTCTAAATATTTCCTGGACGTACAACTAGGCCAATTTGTCCAGTGAATAGTTAACCTTTATGAGCAAAAAGTGAGCAGATTTGGTTAATCTGTCAATAATTACCTAGATAGAGTTATGTCCCACTAAAGTCTTAGGTAATCCCATAACAAAGTCCAATGAGATACTGTCCCATTTCCATTTAGCGATCTCAAGAGGTTGTAGAAATCACACTTGCTTTTGATGCTCCACCTTCACCTTTTGACAAATGAGACATTCGCCACAAACTCGGCAATGTCCTTCTTCATCCCTGGCCACCAATACATGTAACAACTTTTTTCTTAAAATACCATGAAGTCATTACCTCGTTACAACATAACTCAAAATAACATTTATTTAATTTATACAATACAGAGTTTACATACATGTCATTAATCAAAACATACGTACAACATATCAAACACATAAAAATCTACATCTTATTTATTCTGGTTGACCAATTACGGAGATACAGGTGCGGGTGGTTGCACCTTCACCAGGATTTAAACCAACTCGACCACAAACATTTTATTTGCTTCTAGGATCTGCCCAACATAAAGTACTCGATCCAACGTGCACTAAAAGCCAGAGCCATAGAAAAATCTGCATAACTAATTTTCTGAACATGATATGGAAATATAGTGAGAATTAAATCCCAAAAAGTTCAAAAATAACTAATCATCAATATAGCTCATCACGTCATGTTCAGCTGTATAAACTACAGCAAATAACTTTGGTCACATGAATGCACTATATCTATGCACATGAGAATCGTACAATAATAACATGTATGACAGGGTTAACTATTTTCAGAATATCATATGATGACTATCAATTTATTCTCATATCAAGCTACCCCGATCAGGGTGAGTATTTTCTACTCTCCGGTACGGGTTTTTCTCGCTCCGTCTGACATGGCCCACTTTCTTTTACTTTTCTCATTAACATGATCATAACCTTGGTAGGGCGTCCCCTACTAGGGCACCACACAGATTGCCATGTGACCGTGCTCATTTATTTTCTTTTCACAATTATAGCCAAAAATAAGCTTTCAAAAACAAGTATGTTCATCAAAATATAACTATTACCAAAAATCATTGGTAATCATGCCATGAACATAACCATTTCAAATATTACTTTATAAAATATTTCCATGTCAAAATTTCACATTTAAGATGGTAATAAGTTCATACAATGGCAATGGCTATGGCTATACTAGTCATTTATTATTTTCATTTATAAGATTCATCTTCTTTTTTAATTATTAATTTTATTTCTTTATTTTCTTGATGTAGCTTTTCTTCCTATCTAACATTCTCTTACTAATCAGAGCATAACTCCCCCAATTTAACTCCGATGTAGGTGATCTTGGTGTCAATTTCAAGATAAAAAAATTATCTAAAACTATTATGTTGAACATTGTAGCGACATCTTAAGAAATCAAGGCGATATTACTCCCTCAATGTACAGGTTATTTCTTCTCGGAAAGGTTCTGACCTTTACCTACTAATCTGTCCATATCACCCTCATAAGAATTCCAAATTAAGTGATTCCAGTGGCTAAACATCCGTGACACATATAGCTATAATTCATAAGTTAACAATTTATTTTAGTTCCTTATATAATGTTCCCAAAAATTAAAACACCGAAGCTATCCTAACATATTCTTCCCTGATTAACCATTTTCTGACCTTTGTTTACTAATTGGAACATATCTACCTCATATGAACCCTAAATTGAATGCTTCCAGTGGCTAAAAATCCGTGACCCATATATCTATAATTCATATGTTAACCATTTATTTTACTTCCTTATAGAAGGTTCCAAGAAAATAAAACACCGAAGCTATCCTAACATGTTCTTCCATAAATAACCATTTTCTGACCTTTGTTTACTAATCGGAACATATCTACCTCATATGAACTCTAAATGGAATGATTCCAGTGGCTAAAACTCCATGACACATATATCTATAATTCATATGTGAACCATTTATTTTAATGCATTATAGAAGGTTCCCAAGAAACAAAACACCGAAGCTATCCTAACATATTCTTCCCTAATTAACCATTTTCTGACCTTTGTTTACTAATCAGAACATATCTACCTCATATGAACTCTAAATTGAATGATTCTAGTGGTTTAAAATCCGTGAGAAATAAACCTATATTTGTTATGTTAACCATTTGTTTAGATTCCCTATAGAATTTTCCCAAAAATTAAAAAACAGAAGCTTAAAATTCTGCCACCCATAGCCATACCCATGCAGAACTATCTACACCAACCTAAGTATTCAAACATACATAATATGTAACATGATATAGCAATATCCATGACCAATCATCAAAGTTCTAAGATCAAAATCCCATATAAATATTACAAGTTTCAAAATTTTTCTTCAAAAAGAAATATTGTTAAACTTACCTGGAGCACTTAGTCCCCTAGACTTGTCCTTCCTCTTTCTTCAATTCTTCCTCTCCTTTCCTCGCTCTACCTTGCTTCTATTTTTCCTCTCCCTCACTTGGACGAAATTCTAATGTTGTAAGGTTGGGTTTTCTTATATATACCACCAAATAATTCAACTTTCATGATCATGGGTCTACCTTATCACAATTAGGTTAAACTTGGTTGAATTTTTGGAAAACAAACAACTTATATTCTTGTCTTCCTCTTCCTTTGATTTAGGGATTCATTTACTTTTCTTTTTTCTTAATCAATTGTGATAGGGTTGCCTTTTTAAGTGGTAAATTTCTAGCCCTTCAATCTGCATTATTTGGTTGAAATTATTTGTGTGGGATAGAAATGTTTTGTCCTAATGCTAAGTATTATCATACCACTTGCTAAAATTATGAGTGTAGGATATAGATGTTTTGTCCTAAATCCTTGTATTATCATACCACTTGCCAAATTTTTGTCTTAATGCTATGTCACCTAATCTTAATTACACCATTATTTCATCACTTTAATTTTATTTTTATTTTTATTTTTCCTCTTGAGTTTGGGCTCATTCTTGCCCATTTTCTTTATTTTGGTTAAAATTCTACCTTTCATAATGGGCTTGGTCACATTTTCATATTTTTGGGCTACCGGTCCAATTTCTGTATCATAGTCGAAGTCTATGTTTTATTTCTTCATTGGGTTATCCTATTGGCTTGCTAAAAATTTATGTGAAGTAGAAAAACTCTATATGAAGTGTCCATAGGTGAAAGCCCAATTTATGGGTGGAGATACTAAACTTAGTAAGTTTTGCTCTTAAATTAAGAAAAATTACCCTAATCTGATCTTCTTAAAATTTTAAGACCTTTACTTACTTCACAAAAATGTATCTTCCTTACCTAAGAATTTCACCTTTCTTTAGCATGTTTATTTCTAATATTTCCTCTTAGCTTTTCTTTCTTTACCTATTCCATTAATATTAAAACATTTCTATACAAACACGTAAGGTGAAGAATTTCTAAGGATTATATTTCCTTAGATATCTAAAAATTGTTTAATAAATTTTATTTCCTTAATTAAATATTTATGTACCTTTATCAATAAAAGAAATGAAATTATAGATGTTACTTTGAATACTTTTGTACTTTTATTAATACATTAAACGAAATTAGGGATGTTACAATACATCCTCTTTAAATCTTGGTACATTTTAGTACATCCAGGATGGACTGTGTATTTACTCTGATGCGCTTCCTGCAGGATCTTAGTCTTCAACTCTCGTTCTTGAGGGACACAAATCCTTCCCTGATACATGATTGCTCCATCTTCCATGACAGAAAAATTACCTTGGTCTTTATGATCCTGTAAGTATTGGTCGTGAGCTTGAGCCTCTTTAAACTGGGCTTTAAGGTCACAGCCTATACTTAAACCATTAATGACTAGCTTTTTTGGAGTAAGAGTAGTGGCTAGCTTCAAATTTCAAAACTCCTCTAGCATTTGCATCTCATACACCATCATCTGATCCATGTGCAGAGACTTTCGACTCAAGGCATCTGCTACAACATTCGCTTTGCCTAGATGATACTTTATCTCAAACTTGTAGTCATTGAAGAATTCTAGCCATCTTCGTTGCCTCATATTTAACAATTTTTGATCAAAGAGGTATTTAAGACTCTTATGATCACAATATAATTCAAAGGTTGCCCCGTACAAATAGTGTCGCCAAATTATTAAGGCAAACACCACTACCGCCAATTCAAGATCATGGGTTGGATAGTTTCCTTCGTGGGGTCTCAGTTGCCTAGAGGCGTAAGAAACTACTCTCTTATCTTGGATCAGCACACATCCTAGCCTTTTCATTGAAGTGTCACTATACACTTCAAAATGTCCTGTAAGGTCTAGAATAATTAAAACAGAAAGAGTGGTCAGCCTTGTCTTAAGCTCTTGGAAACTTGCTTCACATTGATCAGTCTATTTGATAGGACTTCCCTTCCTAGTCAATTTAGTCAATGGCAAGGCTATATGAGAGAAGTCTTGTATAAACCTCCTATAGTATCCTGCCAAAACCAGGAAACTTCTGACTTCTGTAACTGTCTTTGGTCTCTCCCACTAAATCATTGCTTCCGTCTTGCTAAGATCTATGGCTACCCCTCTATTAGAGATGACAAGTCCGAGAAACTTCACCTTTGATAGTAAAAATTCACACTTCTCCAGTTTGGCATATAACTTTTTCTCTTTCAGCACTTGCATCACGATTCGGAGATGTTGTTCATGTTCTTTCTCACTCTTAGAATATATCAAGATGTCATCAATGAATACTACAACAAATTGATCTAGGTAGGGTCAAAAAATGGAATTCATGTAATCCATGAAAATTGCAGGTGCATTCGTCAACCCGAAGGGCATTACGAGAAACTCATAGTGGCTATACCTAGTCCTAAAGGCAGTTTTTGGTACGTCCTCCTCCTTGATCCTAATCTGATGATATCCTGACCTCAAGTCAATTTCAGAATAGATGAAGGCTCCCTTCAGTTGATCTAATAAGTCATCTATCCTAGGGACAAGGTACTTGTTTTTGATAGTCACTTTATTCAGCTGTCTGTAATCTATGCATAGTCTCAAGCTCCTGTCTTTCTTCTTAACAAACAATACAAGAGCTCCCCAAGGTGATACACTTGGTCTAATGAATTGCTTGTCTAATAGTTCCTCCAACTGTTTCTTGAGTTCCTGTAGTTCCTTCGAGGCCATTCTATATGGTGCAATAGAGATAAGCCCTGTCCCAAGTAGGAGATCAATAAAGAACTCTATCTCTCTCTTGGGAGGTAATCCTTGAATATCTAATGGAAATACTTCAGGAAACTCGTTGGCTATTGGGATTTCATCAAGCTTTGATTCGACTTCTAGTTTTGATAAATACAAGAGATTGTATCCTAGTACTCCATTCTTCACCTCCCTATTAACTTGATTGTCATTAAGCATTAATAACTGCACCTCCTCTTTCGGAGTAGGAGGTAGAAATTCAACGGTCTTGTTACAACAATTCAGCAAGACTCGATTTCTAGACATTCAGTCAAACCCTAGAATGACCTCAATACCTCTTAAAGGTAAACAAATGAGGTTTACAGAAAAAAAATTTCTCCTGGATGTTGACTTGACAGTCTTTACATACAGAGGAAGTTATTACCTCGTTACAATTTAACCCAATATAACATTTATTTAATTTATACAATACTGAGTTCACATACATGTCATTAATCAAAACATACGTACAACATATCACACACATAAAAATCTACATCTTATTTATTCTGGTTGACCAATTCCGAAGATACAGGTGCGGGTGGTTACACCTTCACCGGGACCTAAGCCAATTCGACCATAAACATTTTATTTGCTTCTGGGATCTTCCCAACATAAAGTACTCGATCCAACGTGCACTAAAATCCAGAGCTATAGAAAAATATGCATAACTAATTTTATGAACATGATATGGAAATATAGTGAGAATAAAATCCCAGTAATTTCAACAATAAGTCATCATCAATATAGCTCATCACATCATGTTCAGCTGTATAAACTACAGAAAATATCTTTGGTCACATGAATGCATTATATTTATGCACATAAGAATCATACAGTAATGATATGTATGACAGGATTAACTATTTTTAGAATATCATATGATGGCCAACAACTTATTCTCATTTCAAGCTACCTCGGTCAGGATGAGTATCGTCTACTCTCCGGTACCGGATTTTCTCGCTCCGTCTGACATGGCCCACTTTCTCTTTCTTTTCTCATTAACATGATCATAACCGTTGGTAGGGCGTCCCCTACTGGTGCACCACACAGATTGCCATGTGACCGTGCTCATTTCTTTTCTTTTTGACAATGATAGCCAAAAATATGCTTTAAATAACAAGTATGTTCATCAAAATATAACTATTACCATAAATCCTTGGTAATCATGCCATGAATATAACCATTTCAAATATCACTTTATAAAATATTTCCATGTCAGAATTTCACACTTAAGATGGTAAGAAGTTCATACAAAGGCAATGGCTATGGCATATACTAGTCATTTATTATTTTCATTTATAAGATTTGTCTTCTTTTTTAAATATTAATTTTATTTCTTTATTTTCTTGATGCAGGTTTTCATCATATCTAACCTTCTCTTTATGCTTGGCTTTGAGTAATTTTCTTTTTATTTATATCATTTCCAAGACATGTTCTTACAAATTTATAGAGCATTGTTCTCCAATTTGATTTCTACTATTACCCTATAGTTAAAGAGGTTCATCTAGGGTAGAAAAATGTTAAAAATAGGCTTCACTAGTTTCCAACACAGTTTGACCATGTTCCAAGACACGGCCATGCTTTAAAAATACATCAAATGTACTAAACAATAACCCCAAACACGGCTAGCCCGTGCTTGAAGCACCCAGAACACGGCCTGGCCATGCTCTGTGACCTTTGCTCACTAATCAGAGCATAACTCCCTCCTTTTAACTCTGATTGAGGTGATCTGGATGTCTATGGAAAGCTAAGACAATTATCTAGAACTATTATGTTAATCATATTAGCACAATAGTAATAAATCGTGTTGTTATTACTCCATTAAATTCAATATTATTTCTTCTCGGGTAGGTTCTAACCTTTACTTACTAATCTGACTATATCTCCCACATACGAATTCCAACTTAACTGATTCTAGTCGCTAAACATCTGTGACACAAAAATATATAATTCATATGTTAACTATTTATTTTAATTCCTTACAGAATTGTCGCAGAATTTAAAACACTGAAACTATCCTAACATATTCTTCCCTGATTAACCATTTTCTGACCTATGTTTACTAATCGAAACATATCTACCTTATATAAACTCTAAATTGAATGATTCCAGAGGCTAAAAATCCATGACACATATATCTTTAATTCTTATGTTAACCATTTATTTCAATTCCTTACATATAATTCTCAGAAATTAAAACACAGAAGCTATCCTAACATATTCTTCCCTGATGAACCATTTTCTGACTTTTGCTAACTAATCGGACCATATCTACCTCATATGGACTCCAAATTGAATAATTCTAGTGGCTAAAAATCCGTGACACATATATCTTTAATTCTTATGTTAACCATTTATTTTAATGCCCTATAGATAATTCCCAAATATTAAAATACCGAAGCTTAAAATTCTGCCAACCATAGCCATACCCATGTAGAACTATCTACACCAACGTAAGTATTCAAACATACATCATATGCAAGATCAATAAGTAACATGATATAGCAACATCCATGACCAATCATCAAAGTTCTAAGATCAAAATCTCATATAAATATTATAAGTTTCAAAAGTTTTCTTCAAAAAGAAATATTGTTAAACTTACCTTGAGTTCTTAGCCTTCTAAACTTCTCCTTCTTCTTCCTTCCTTTCTTCTCCTCTCTTTCTCTCCTTTCCTCACTCTACCTTGCTTCTATTTCTCTCTCTTCCTCACTTGGACGAAATTAAAATTTTGTAGGGTTGGGTTTTTCTTAAATAGACCACCAAATAATACACCTTTCATGATCATGGGTCTATCTTATCACAATTAGGATACACTTTGTTGAATTTTTGGAAAACAAACAACTTATGTTCTTGTCTTCCTCTTCCTTAGTCAAGATATGCATAGGAAAAGGAGATTTGTATTTTGAAAATTATGATGATATGTTCTGAAGATAAGGGACAAGGTCCCTTTGATTTAGGGATTCATTTCCATTTTCTTTTGTCTTAAACAAGTATGATAGGTTTTCCTTTTTAGGTGGCAAATTTCTAGCCCTTGAATCTCCATTATTTGGTTGATATTATTTGTGTGGGATAGGAATGTTTTGTCCTAATGCCATGTATTATCTTACCACTTGCTAAAATTATGAGTGTAGGATATAGATGTTTTTGTCCTAAAGCCTTGTATTATCATGCCACTTGCCAAAATGATGAATGTAGAATCACATCACTTGCTAAATTTTTTTCTTAATGCCATGTAACCTAATCTTTATTATTACATTATTATATCATCACCTAATTCATTTAATTTTATTTTTCCTCTTGGATTTGGGCTTATTCCTACCCATTTTCTTTGCTTTGGATAAAATTTTACCTTTCTTGGAGGGCTTGGTCACATTTTCATAATTTTTGCGCTATTGGTCCAATTACTATATCCTAGTCCAAGTCTATGTTTTATTTCTTACTTAGGTTATCCTATGGCTTGCTAGAAACTTATGTGAAGTGGAAAAACTCTATATGAAGTGTCCATAGGTAAAATCCCAATGTATGGGTAAAGATTTTAAACTTAGTAACTCTAGTTCTTGAATTAGGAAAAATTACCCTAATTCAATGTTCTTGAAATTTTAAGACCTTTACTTGTTTCTAAAAATTTATCTTCCTTATCCAAGAATTTTGCATCTCTTTTATATGTGATTTGTAATTTCTTTGCTATTAGGTTTTCCCTCTTTATTTGTTCTCTTTAGAAACATTTTCTATGTATATACATAAGGTGAAGAATTTCTAAGGATTATATTTCCTTAGATATCTAAAATATTGTCTAATCAATTTTATTTCCTTAATTAAATATTTATGTACTTTTATCAATAAAAGAAACGAAATTAGGGATGTTACATTTCTCTCCCTCTAAAAGAAATTTTGTCCTCAAAATTTCAAAAATTACCTTATAAGAACAATTGCGGATATTTCTTCCTCATGACTTCTTCCAACTCCCAAGTTGCTTCTTCCGGAGTTAAACCTTCCCATAACACCTTAACTAGGGGAATGGTTTTATTTCTCAGTTGCTTCACGTTAGTGTCCAATATGGATGCAGGTACTAGCTGGTATGTCATGTTCTCCTTTATTTGGATTGGTTCATCCTGTATTACATGTGATGAATCTGGAAGATACTTTCGCAGCTGTGATACGTGGAAAACATTATGCAGGTTGGACAAATTAGGTGGGAGAGCAACTTGATATGCTGATATCCCTACTTTCTTCAGAATTTGGTGGGGTCCCAAAAATTGCGGACTTAGCTTTCTTGTTTTGAGAGACCTACCAACTCCAGTAGTCGAGGAAAGTTTTAGAAATACATGGTCTCCTTCCTCAAACTCTAGAGGTCTATGTCTCTTATCATAGTAACTCTTTTGCCGACTCTGAGCTGTAAGTATTTTGTTTCGTATCATCCAGATTTGTTCAGTGGTTTGTTGAATTAGATCAGGACCCAACAAGTTCTTTTCTCCTACCTCAAACCAACATAGTGGAGATCGGCACTTTCTAATGTATAAAGCTTCATAGGGGGCCATCTTAATACTAGAGTGATAGCTATTATTATAAGCAAACTCTACTAAAGGTAGGTATTTATCCCATCCCTTACCTTGCTCTATCACACAGGCCCTCAACATATCTTCTAGGGTTTGAATGGTTCGTTTTGTCTACCCATCAGTCTGAGGATGGTAAGCAGTATTGAACCGCAACTGAGTACCAAAAGCATCCTGCAACGCCTTCCAAAACCTCGACGTGAACCTCGGATCTCTATCAGAAACAATATTTAAGGGAATCCCATGGAGTCTAACTATTTCCTGGACGTACAATTGGGCCAATTTATCCAGTGAACAGTTAATTTTTATGGGCAAAAAGTGAGCAAATTTGGTTAATCTGTCAACTACTACCCAGATAGAGTCATGTCCCACTGAAGTCTTAGGTAAACCCACAACAAAGTCCATCAAGATACTATCCTATTTCCATTTAGGGATCTCAAGAGGTTGTAGAAATCCCGCTGGCCTTTGATGCTCCACCTTCACCTTTTGACAAATGAGACATTTCGCCACAACCTTGGCAATGTCGTTTTTCATCCCTGGCCATCAATACATCCTTTTTAAATCCTGGTACATTTTAGTGCATCCAGGATGGACTGTGTATTTACTCTCATGCACTTCCTACAGGAGCTTAGTCCTTAACTCTCGTTCTTAAAGGACAGAAATCCTTCCTTGATACATGATTGCTCCATCTTCCATGACAGAAAAATTTCCTTGATCTTTGTGATCCTTGAAGTATTGGTTGTGAACTTGAGCCTCTCTGATCTGGGCTCTAAGGTCACACCCTATACTTAAACCATTAATGGTTAGCTTCCTTTAGGAAAAAGTAGTGTCTAGCTTCAAATTTCGAAACTCCTCTAGCATTTGCATCTCGTACAACATCATCTGGCCCATGTGTAGGGATTTTCGACTTAAGGCATCAGCTACAACATTCGCCTTTCCTGGATGATACTTTATCTCAAACTTGTAGTCATTGAGAAATTTCACCCATCTTCATTGCCTCATATTTAACTCCTTTTGATCAAAGAGATATTTAAGACTCTTGTGATCACAATATACTTCAAAGGTTGCTCCGTATAAGTAATGTCGCCAAATCTTTAAAGCAAACACCACCGCCACCAATTCAAGATCATGGGTTGGATAGTTTCCTTCGTGGGGTCTTAGTTGTCTAGAGGCGTAAGAAACTACTCTCTTGTCTTGCATTAGCACACACCCTAGCCCTTTCTTTGAAGCATAACTATACACTTCAAAATGTCCTGTGGGGTCTGGAATAATTAAAACTAGAGGAGTGGTCAGTCTTTTCTTAAGCTCCTGAAAACTAGCTTCACATTGATCAGTCCATTTGAAAGGACTTCCCTTCCAGGTCAATTTAGTCAATGGCAAGGCTATACGAGAGAAGTTTTGTATAAACCTCCTGTAGTATCTTGCTAAACCCAGGAAACTTCTAACTTCCGTAACCGTCTTTGGTCTCTCCCACTGAATCACTACTTCCGTCTTGCTAGGATCTATGGCTACCCCACTATTAGAGATAACATGTTCGAGAAACTTCACCTCTGACAGTCAAAATTCACACTTCTCCAATTTGGCATATAACTTTTTCTCTTTCAGCAGTTGCAGCACAATTCGGAGATGTTGTTCATGTTCTTTCTCACTCTTAGAGTATATCAAGATGTCATCAATGAACACTACAACAAATTGAGCTAGGTAGGGTCGAAAAATGCGATTCGTGTAATCCATAAAAATTGCAGGTGCATTCGTCAACCCGAAGGGCATTACGAGAAACTCATAGTGCCCATACCTAGTCCTCAAGGCAGTTTTTGGTACGTCCTCCTCCTTGATCCTAATCTGATGATATCCTGACCTCAAGTTAATTTTAGAAAAGATAGAGGCTCCCTTCAATTGATCCGATAAGTCATCTATCCTAGGGAGAGGGTACTTGTTTTTTATAGTCACCTTATTCAGCTGTCTGTAATCTATACATAGTCTCAAGCTCCCATCTTTCTTCTTAACAAACAATACAGGAGCTCTCCAAGGTGATAAACTCGGTCTAATGAATTACTTGTCTAATAGCTCCTCCAACTGTTTCTTAAGTTCCTGTAGTTCCTTCGAGGCCATTCGATATGGTGTAATAGAGATAGGCCTTGTCCCAGGTAGGAGATCAATAGAGAACTCTATCTCTCTCTTAGGAGATAAGCCTGGAATATCTGATGGAAATACTACAGGAAACTCGTTGGCTATTGGGATTTCATTAAGCTTCGATTCGACATCTAGGTTTGATAAATACAAGAGAATGTATCCAAGTACTCCATTCTTCAACTCCCTATTAACTTGATTGGCATTTAGCATCAATAACTGGACCTCCGCTTTCGGAGTAGGAGGTAGAAATTCAACGGTCTTGTTACAACAATTCAACAAGACTCAATTTCTAGACATCCAGTCTAACCCTAGAATGACCTCAATACCTCTTAAAGGTAAACAGACGAGGTCTACAGAAACAATTTTCTCCTGGATGGTGACTTGACAGTCTTTACATACAAAAGAAGTTAATACCCGTTCCCCTGTAGGGGTTACTACGGATAGCTCATAGGGAGTTTCAGAAATAGGAAACTGAAACTTCCTAATACATTCTTCCGATATAAATGAATGACTAGCACCAGAGTCAAATAACACCATAAGAGCAAATCCATAGATATAGCATGTACCTTGAATCATTTCAAAAGATTGAGCTGCCTCTTGGCCGCTCAGGGTGAAAACCCTTCCTTTCACTTGAGGCCTCTGTTTTGGCTTCTTCCCTACATTCTGTGGGCAGTTCCTCGCAAAATGTCCCTTCTGTCCGCAATTGAAGTAGACATCTTGCCCTATGTAGCATGGCCGGTTACCATGCATGCGTCCGCACTTAGCGCACTTGATTGGGGCGAGGTCTTGTTGAAAAGGTCTAGGACCCACAGTCAATGGCCTCTTACCAGCTCTATATCCACTTCTTCTCACATTCTTTCCAGGGTTAAGAAATTTTTTCTTCCTTTTCCATAGGTTTCATCGTTTGATCCATGTAGCCGACCCCACCTAGTGGGAAAAGGCTTAGTTGTTGTTGTTGTTGTTGTTGTTGTTCCATAGGTTTCGCCTTTGCTTTTCGTCCTCCACTACCTTTAAACTCTTTTTCAGGAGTCTGCATTTATTTATCAGAGGTATAAACTCCCTAATCTCCATAGCTATAACAACATTCTTTATCTCCGGGTTTAGTCCTGCTTCAAACTTAACCGCCTTCCATGCTTCATCTGGGTTATATCGCAGATAAAAGGAGAACTTAGACAGCTCCTCGAACCTTGCAATATACTGGTCTACGGTCATGCTGCCTTGCCTGAGTTGGAGAAATTCGATCTCTTTCTCTGCTCGTACAGTACTTGGAAAGTACATTTCAAAAAAAATGTCCTTGAACACTTGCCAGGTGATTTGTCTTCCCTGATGAGCTAAAAGTTCTCTAGCTCTACGCCACCAGTATTCTGCTTCATCCTTTAACATATATGTAGCAAAAATAATTTGCTGCTCTTCAGTATAGCCTATCACTTCAAAGATTTTCTCTAATTCCCTTATCCACCTTTCGGCTACCGTTAGGTTATAGCCACCTTGGAAACAAGGTGGTCTAGTCCTCAGGAACTCGAATATGCCATTATCTTTTCTAGCCATCCGGTTGTTAGCACCATTCTCACCATTTGGGTTATTAGCATTCTGGAGATATTGTAAAATTTGGTTGGTGGTCATGACTTGGTCTCGAATTGCTGTGGCCAGGTTGTGCAGGGTTTCCTCTGCATTTGTTGCAGGATTCCTCCTTGGTGGTGCCATTTCCTACTATGGCAAAACAAAGTTATGCTGCTATTGAGGTGATTAAGCTCAATAGTTAGCTCAAAAATATTTAATAGCAGTCATAACACCAACTCAACATATAGATAGGAAACACTAGTAATTTCTTACCTATATGAATCACTAATCCCCTACACAGCATAACCACAACATACTCAAGACACTATAAGATCGATTTAGATAACCATCCACCCACTGGCCATCTAGGATCGACCTTCATTAATACCAATTATGTAACAACACCATTTAACTATTAATTTTTTTTTAAATACCATGAAGTTATTACCTCGTTACAACTTAACTCAATATAACATTTATTTAATTTATACAATACAGAGTTCACATACATGTCATTAATCAAAACATACGTACAACATATCACACACATTAAAATCTACATCTTATTTATTCTGGTTGACCAATTTTGGAGATACAGGTGCGGGTGGTTGCACCTTCACAGGGATCTAAGCCAACTCCACCACAGACATTTTATTTGCTTCTGGGATCTTCCCAACATAAAGTACTCGATCCAACGTGCACTAAAATCCAGAGCTATAGAAAAATATGCATAACTAATTTTCTGAACATGATATGGAAATATAGTGAGAATAAAATCCCAGTAAGTTCAACAATAAATCATCATCAATTTAGCTCATCACATCATGTTCAGCTGTATAAACTACAGAAAATATCTTTGGTCACCTGAATGCATTATATCTATGCACATAAGAATCATACAGTAATGATATGTATGACAGGATTAACTATTTTTAGAATATCATATGATGGCCAACAACTTATTCTCATTTCAAGCTACCCCGGTCAGGGTGAGTATCTTCTACTCTCTGGTACGGGCTTTTCTCGCTCCGTTTGACATGGCCCACTTTCTCTTTCTTTTCTCATTAACATGATCATAACTGTTGGTAGGGCGTCCCCTACTGGTGCACCACACAGATTGCCATGTGTCCGTGCTCATTTCTTTTCTTTTCACAATGATAGCCAAAAATATGCTTTCAATAACAAGTATGTTCATCAAAATATAACTATTACCATAAATCATTGGTAATCATGCCATGAACATAACCATTTCAAATATCACTTTATAAAATATTTCCATGTCAGAATTTCACACTTAAGATGGTAAGAAGTTCATACAAAGGCAATGGCTATGGCATATACTAGTCATTTATTATTTTCATTTATAAGATTCGTCTTCTTTTTTAAATATTAATTTTATTTCTTTATTTTCTTGATGCAGGTTTTCATCATATCTAACCTTCTCTTTATGCTTGGCCTTTAGTAATTTTCTTCTTATTTATATCATTTCCAAGACATGTTCTTACAAATTTATAGAGCATTGTTCTCCAATTTGATTTCTACTATTACCCTATAGTTAAAGAGGTTCATCGAGGGTAGAAAAATGTTGAAAATAGGCTTCACTAGCTTCCAACACGGTTTGGCCATGTTCCAAGACACGGCCATGCTTTAAAAATACTTCAAATGTACTCAAAACACGGCTAGCCCGTGCTTGAAGCACCCAGAACACGGCCTAACCGTGCTCTGTGACCATTTCTCTATAATCAGAGCATAACTCCCTCATTTTAACTCCGATGGAGGTTATCTTGTTGTCTATGGAAAGCTAGGACAATTATCTAAAACTCTTATGTTAATCATATCAGCACAATAGTAATAAATTGTGGTGTTATTACTCCATAAAATTCAATATTATTTCTCCTCGGGTAGGTTCTAACCTTTACTTACTAATCTGACTATATCTCCCACATAAGAATTCCAAATTAAGTGATTCCAGTGGCTAAACATCCGTGACACAAAAATATATAATTAATATGTTAACTATTTATTTTAATTCCTTAAAGAATTATCACAGAATTTAAAACTCTGAAGCTATCCTAACATATTCTTCGCTGATTAACCATTTTCTGACCATTGTTTACTAATCAGAACATATCTACCCCATATGAACTCTAAATTGAATGATTCAAGTGGCTAAAAATCCATGACACATATATCTTTAATTCTTATGTTAACCATTTATTTTAATTCCTTACATATAATTCCCAGCAATTAAAACACAGAAGCTATCCTAACATATTCTTCCTTGATGAACCATTTTCTGACCTTTGCTTACTAATCGGACCATATCTACCTCATATGGACTCCAAATTGAATAATTCTAGTGGCTAAAAATCCGTGACACATATATCTTTAATTCTTATGTTAACCATTTATTTTAATTCCCTATTGATAATTTCCAAAAATTAAAACACCAAAGCTTAAAATTTTGCCAACCATAGCCATACCCATGCAGAACTATCTACACCAACCTAAGTATTCAAACATACATCACATGCAAGATCAATATGTAACATGATATAGAATCATCCATGACCAATCATCAAAGTTCTAAGATCAAAATCTCATACAAATATTATAAGTTTCAAAAGTTTTCTTCAAAAAGAAATATTGTTAAACTTACCTTGAGTTCTTAGCCTTCTAAACTTCTCCTTCCTCTTCCTTCCTTTCTTCTCCTCTCTTTCTCTCCTTTCCTCACTCTACCTTGCTTTTATTTCTCTCACTTCCTCACTTGGACGAAATTAAAATGTTGTAGGGGTGGGTTTTGCTTCAATAGACCACCAAATAATACACCTTTCTTGATCATGGGTCTACCTTATCATAATTAGGATACACTTTGTTGAATTTTTGGAAAACAAACAGCTTATGTTCTTGTCTTCCTCTTCCTTAGTCAAGATATGCATAGAAAAATGAGATTTGTATTTTGAAAATTATAATGATATGTTCTCAAGATAAGGGACAAGGTCCCTTTGATTTAGGGATTCATTTCCATTTTCTTTTGTCTTAATCAAGTATGATAGGTTTGCCTTTTTAGGTGGCAAATTTCTAGCCCTTGAATCTCCATTATTTGGTTGATATTATTTATGTGGGATAGGAATGTTTTGTCCTAATGCCATGTATTATCATACCACTTGCTAAAATTATGAGTGTAGGATATAGATGTTTTTGTCCTAAAGCCTTGTATTATCATGCCACTTGCCAAAATGATGAATGTAGAATCACACCACTTGCTAAATTTTGGTCTTAATGCCATGTAACCTAATCTTTATTATTACATTATTATATCATGACCTAATTTATTTTATTTTATTTTTCCTTTTGGATTTGGGTTATTCCTACCCATTTTCTTTGTTTTGGATAAAATTCTACCTTTCTTGGAGGGCTTGGTCACATTTTCATAATTTTTGGGCTATTGGTCCAATTACTATATCCTAGTCCAAGTCTATATTTTATTTCTTGCTTAGGTTATCCTATGGCTTGCTAAAAACTTATGTGAAGTGGAAAAACTCTATATGAAGTGTCCATAGGTTAAAGCCCAATGTATGGGTAAAGATTTTAAACTTAGTATCTCTAATTCTTGAATTAGGAAAAATTACCCTAATTCAATGTTCTTGAAATTTTAAGACCGTTACTTGTTTCTAAAAATTTATCTTCCTTATCTAAGAATTTTGTATCTCTTTAGTATGTTATTTCTAATTTCTTTCCTATTAGGTTTTCCCTCTTTATTTGTTCTCTTTAGAAACATTTTCTATGCATATACATAAGGTGAAGAATTTCTAAGGATTATATTTCCTTAGATATCTAAAATATTGTCTAATCAATTTTATTTCCTTAATTAAATATTTATGTACTTTTATCAATAAAAGAAATGAAATTAGGGATGTTACAGGGGTTACTACGTATAGCTCATAGGGAGTTTCAGAACTAGGAAACTGAAACTTCCTAATACATTCTTCTTATATAAATGAATGACTAGCACTAGAGTCAAATAACACCATAAGAGTTAATCCATAGATATAGTATGTACCTTGAATCATTTCAGAAGATTGAGATGCCTCTTGGCCGCACAGGGTGAAAACCCTTCCTTTGAGGCCTCTGTTCTAGCTGCTTCCCCACATTCTGTGGGTAGTTTCTCACAAAATGACCCTTCTATCCGCGGTTGAAGCAAACATCTTGTCCCATGTAGGATGGTCGATTACCATGCATGCGTCCGCACTTAGCGCACTTGACTAGGGAAAGGTCTTGTTGGAAAGGTCTGGGACCTGCAGTCAATGGCCTCTTACCAGCTCCAAATCCAATTCTTCTCACGTTCTTGCTAGGGTTGGGAAAATTTTTCTTCCTTTTCCATACGTTTCGTGTTTGCTTTTCGTCCTCCACTTCCTTTAAACTTTTCTCTAAGAGTCTGCATTTTTTGATTAGAGGCACAAACTCCCTAATCCTCATAGCTACAACAGCATTCTTTATGTCCGGGTTTAGTCCCGCTTCAAACTTAAGAGCCTTCCATGCTTCATCAAGGTTAAATTACAGATAAGAGGAGAACTTAGACAATTTCTCGAATCTCGCGATGTATTGGTCTATAGTCATGCTACCCTGCTAGAGTTGGAGAAATTTGATCTCTTTCTCCGCCCGCACAGTACTTGGAAAGTAATTTTCCAAAAAGGTGTCTTTGAACACCTGCCAAGTGATTTGCCTTCCCTGGTGAGCTAAAAGTTCTCTAGCTCCACGCCACCAGTATTCTGCTTCATCTTTTAGCATATATGCAGCAAAGATTACTTGTTGCTCCTCAGTACAACTCATCACTTCAAAGATTTTCTCTAACTCCCTTATCCATCTTTCAGCTACAATCGAGTCAAAGCTGCCTTGGAAACAAGGTGGCCTAGTCCTCAGGAACTCGGATATGCCATTATCATTTCCAACCATCCGATTGTTAGCACCATTCACACCATTCGAGTTATTAGCATTCTGGAGGTACTGTAGAATTTGATTAGTGGTCATGACTTGGTCTCGAATTGCCGTGACCAGGTTGTGCAGGGTTTCCTACGCATTGTTTGCCGGATTCCTCCTAGGTGGTGCCATTTCCTACTGTGGTAAAAACAAAGTTATGCTGCTATTGAGGTGATCAAGCCCAATAGTTAGTTTAAAAAGTCATAACACCACCTCGGCATGTAGGTAGGAAACACTAGTAATTTCTTACCTATATGAATTCACTGATCTCTACACAGCACAACCACAAACATACTCAAAACACTATAAGATCGATTCAGATAACCATCCACCCAATGGCCATCTAGGATCAACCTTCTCTGATACCAATTATGTAACAACTTTTTTTTCAAATACCATGAAGTTATTACCTCATTACAACTTAACTCAAAATAATATTTATTTAATTTATACAATACAGAGTTTACATGCATGTCATTAATCAAAACATACGTACAACATATTAAACACATAAAAATCTACATCTTATTTATTCTGGTTGACCAATTCCAAAGATACAGGTACGGGTGGTTACACCTTCACCAGGATCTAAGCCAACTCGACCACAAACATTTTATTTGCTTCTGGGATCTGCCCTACATAAAGTACTCGATCCAACGTGCACTAAAAGCCAGAGCCATAGAAAAATCTGCATAACTAATTTTCTGAACATGATATGGAAATATAGTGAGAATTAAATCCTAGTAAGTTCAAAAATAAATCATCATCAATATAGCTCATCAAGTCATGTTCAGCTGTATAAACTACAGCAAATAACTTTGGTCACATGAATGCACTATATCTATGCACATGAGAATCGTACAATAATAACATGTATGACAAGGTTAACTATTTTCAGAATATCATATGATGACTATCAATTTATTCTCATATCAAGCTACCCCGGTCAGGTTGAGTATTTTCTACTCTCCGGTACGGGTTTTTTTCGCTCCGTCCGACATGGCCCACTTTCTCTTTCTTTTCTCATTAACATGATCATAACCGTTAGTAGAGAGTCCCCTACTGGTGCACCACACAGATTTCCATGTGACAGTGCTCATTTATTTTCTTTTCACAATGATAGCCAAACATATGCTTTCAATAACAAGTAAGTTCATCAAAATATAACTATTACCAAAAATCATTCGAAATCATGCCATGAACATAACCATTTCTAATATCACTTTATAAAATATTTCCATGTCAAAATTTCACACTTAAGATGGTAAGAAGTTCATACAATGGCAATGACTATGGCTATACTTGTCATTTATTATTTTCATTTATAAGATTCATCTTCATTTTTAAATATTAATTTTATTTCTTTAATTTTTTGATGCAGGTTTTCATCCTATCTAACCTTCTCTTACTAATCAAAGCATAACTCCCTCAGTTTAACTCCAATTTAGGTGCTCTTGGTGTCAATTTCAAGATAAACAAATTATCTAAAACTATTATGTTGAACATTGTAGCGAAATATTACTAAATCAAGGTGATATTCCTCCGTCAATGTACAGGTTATTTCTTCTCGGATAGATTCTAACCTCTACCTACTAATCTATCCATATCTCCCTCATACGAATTCAAAATAAAGTGATTCCAGTGGATAAACATCCGCGACACATGTATCTATAATTCATATGTTAACCATTTATTTTAATTCCTTATAGAAAGTTCTCAGAAATTAAAACACCGAAGCTATACTAACATATTCTTACCAAATTAAGCATTTTCTGACCTTTGTTTACTAATCGGAACATATCTACCTCATATGAACTCTAAATGGAATGATTCCAGTGGATAAAAATCCGGGACACATATATCTATAATCCATATGTTAAAAATTTATTTTAATTCCTTATAGAAGGTTTCCATAAAATAAAACACCGAAGCTATCCTTATATATTCTTCCCTAATTAACCATTTTCTTACCTTTGTTTACTAATCAGAACATATCTACCAGATATGAACTCTAAAATGAATGATTCTAGTGGCTGAAACTCCGTGACACATATATCTAAAATTAATATGTTAACCATTTATTTTAATTCCTTATAGAATGTTCCAAGAAAATAAAACACTGAAGCTATCCTAACATATTTCCCCCAAATTAACTATTTTCTGACCTTTGTTTACAAAATGGAACATATCTACCTCATATGAACTATAAATTGAATGATTCCAGTGGTTAAAAATCCGTGGGACATAAATCTACATTTGTTATGTTAACCATTTGTTTAGATTCTCTATAGAATATTTCCAGAAATTAAAACACTGAAGCTTAAAATTCGGCCACCCATACCCATACCCATGTAGAACTATCTACACCAACTTAAGTATTCAAACATACATAATATGTAACATGATATAGCAACATCCACGACCAATCATCAAAGTTATAAGATCAAAATCCCATATAAATATTACAAGTTTCAAAACTTCTCTTCAAAAAGAAATATTGTTAAACTTACCTGGAGCACTTAATCTCCTAAACTTCTCTTTCCTCTTTCTTCCTTTCTTCCTCTCCTTTCCTCACTCTAACTTGCTTCCATTTTTCCTCTCCCTCACTTGGACGAAATTCTAATGTTGTAAGGGTGGGTTTTCTTATATAGACCACCAAATAATTCACCTTTCATGATGATGGGTCTACCTTATCACAATTAGGATACACTTGGTTGAATTTTTGGAAAACAAACAACTTATGTTCTTGTCTTCCTCTTGCTTTGTCAAGATATGCATAGGAAAAGGAGATTTGTATTTTGAAAATTATGATAATTTGTTCTTAAGATATGGGACAAGGTCCCTTTGATTTAGGGATTCATTTACTTTTTCTTTTGTCTTAATTAATTATGATAGTTTTGCCTTTTTCAGTGGCAAATTTCAAGCCCTTCAATCTCCATTATTTGGTTGAACTTATTTGTGTGGGATAGAAATGTTTTGTCCTAATGCTATGTATTATCATACCACTTGCTAAAATTATGAGTGTAGGATATACATGTTTTGTCCTAAAACCTTGTATTATCATACCACTTGCTAAATTTTTGTCTTAATGCCATGTCACCTAATCTTAATTACACCATTATTTCATCACTTTAATTTTATTTTTATTTTTATTTTTCATCTTGGGTTTGGGCTCATTCTTGCCCATTTTCTTTACTTTGGTTAAAATTATACCTTTCATAATGGGCTTGGTCACATTTTCATGATGTTTGGGCTACCGGTCCAATTTCTATATCATAGTCCAAGTTTATGTTTTATTTCTTCATTGGGCTGTTCTATTGGCTTGCTAAAAATTTATGTGAAGTAGAAAAACTCTATATGCAGTGTCCATAGGTGAAAGCCCAATTTATGGGTGGAGATACTAAACTTAGTAACTTTTGCTCTTAAATTAAGAAAAATTACCTTAATCCGATCTTCCTGAAATTTTAATACCTTTACTTACTTCACAAAAATGTATCTTCCTTACCTAAGAATTTCAACTTTCTTTAGCATGTTTATTTCTAATATTTTCTCTTAGCTTTTCTTTCTTTACCTATTCCATTAATATTAAAACATTTCTATACAAACACGTAAGGTGAAGAATTTCTAAGGATTATATTTTCTTAGATATCTAAAAATTGTCTAATAAATTTTATTTCCTTTGTTAAATATTTATGTACCTTTATCAATAAAAGAAATGAAATTATGGATGTTACTTTGAATACTTTTGTACTTTTATTAATACATGAAACGAAATTAGCGATGTTACAGTACATTCTCTTTAAATCCTGATATATTTTAGTGCATCCAAGATGGACTATGTATTTACTATGATGCGCTTCCTGCAGGATCTTAGTCCTCAACTCTCGTTCTTGAGGGACAATAATCCTTCCCTGATACATGATTGCTCCATCTTCTATGATAGAAAAATTACCTTGCTCTTTATGATCCTGTAAGTATTGGTCGTGAGCTTGAGCCTCTTTAATCTGGGCTCTTAGGTCACACCCTATACTTAAACCATTAATGACTAGCTTTTTTGGAGTAAGAGTAGTGGCTAGCTTCAAATTTCGAAACTCCTCTAGCATCTGCGTCTTATACACCATCAGCTGATCCATGTGCAGAGACTTTCGACTCAAGGCATCTACTACAACATTCGCCTTTCCTGGATGATACTTTATCTCAAACTTGTAGTTATTGAAGAATTCTACCCATCTTCGTTGCCTCATATTTAACTCCTTCTGATCAAAGAGGTATTTAAGACTCTTATGATCACAATATACTTCAAAGGTTGCCTCGAACAAATAGTGTCGCCAAATCTTTAAGGCAAACAACACTGCCGCCAATTCAAGATCATGGGTTGGATAGTTTCCTTCGTGGGGTCTCAGTTGCCTAGAGGCGTAAGCAAATACTCTCTTATCTTGCATCAGCACACATCCTAACCCTTTCATTGAAGCATCACTATACACTTTAAAATGTCTTGTAAGGTCTGGAATAATTAAAACAGAAGGAGTGGTCAGTCTTGTCTTAACCTCCTGGAAACTAGCTTCACATTGATCAGTCCATTTGAAAGGACTTCCCTTCTTGGTCAATTTAGTCAATGGCAAGGCTATACGAGAGAAGTTTTGTATAAACCTCCTATAGTAACCTGCCAAACCTAGGAAACTTCTTACTTCCGTAATCGTCTTTGGTCTCTCCCACTGAATCACTGCTTCCGTCTTGCTAGGATCTACGGCCCCTCTATTAGAGATGACATGTTCGAGAAACTTCACCTCTGACAGTCAAAATTCACACTTCTCCAATTTGGCATATAACTTTTTCTCTTTCAGCACTTGCAGCACGATTCGGAGATGTTGTTCATGTTCTTTCTCACTCTTAGAATATATCAAGATGTCATCAATGAATAGTACAACAAATTGATCTAGGTAGGGTCGAAAAATGCAATTCATGTAATACATGAAAATTGCAGGTGCATTCGTCAACCCGAAGGGCATTACGAGAAACTCATAGTGCCCATACCTAGTCCTGAAGGCAGTTTTTGGTATGTCCTCCTCCTTGATCCTAATCTAATGATATCCTGACCTCAAGTCAATTTTAGAAAAGATGGAGGCTCCCTTCAGTTGATCTAATAAGTCATCTATCCTAAGGAGAAAGTACTTGTTTTTGATAGTCACTTTATTCAGTTGTCTGCAATCTATGCATAGTCTCAAGCTCCTGTCTTTCTTCTTAACAAACAATACAAGATCTCCCCAAGGTGATACATTTGGTCTAATGAATTGCTTGTCTAATAGTTCCTCCAACTGTTTCTTGAGTTCCTATAGTTCCTTCGAGGCCATTCTATATGGTGCAATAGAGATAGGCCTTGTGCCAGGGAGGAGATCAATAGAGAACTCTATCTCTCTCTTGGGAGGTAAGCTTGGAATATCTAATGGAAATACTTCAAGAAACTCATTGGCTATTAGGATTTCATCAAGCTTCGATTCGACTTCTAGGTTTGATAAATATAAGAGAATGTATCCCAATACTCTATTCTTCAACTCTCTATTAACTTGATTGACATTAAGCATTAATAACTGTACCTCCTCTTTCGGAGTAGGAGGTATAAATTTAACGGTCTTGTTACAACAATTCAGCAAGACTCGATTTCTAGACATTCAGTTTAACCCTAGAATGACCTCAACACCTCTTAAAGGTAAACAGACAACGTCTATAGAACAAGTTTTCTCCTGGATGGTGACTTGACAGTCCTTACATACAGAGGAAGTTAATACGCTTTCCCCTGTAGGGGTTACTATGGATAGCTCATAGGGAGTTTCACAAATAGGAAACTGAAACTTCCTAATACATTCTTCTGATATAAATGAATGACTAGCACCAGAGTCAAATAACACCAAAAGAGCAAATCCGTAGATATAGCATGTGCCTTAAATCATTTAAGAAGATTGAGCTGCCTCTTGGCTGCTCAGGGTGAAAACCCTTCCTTTCACCTGAGGCCTCTGTTCTGGCTTCTTCTCCACATTCTGTGGGCAGTTTCTTGCAAAATGACCCTTCTGTCCACAGTTGAAGCAGACGTCTTATCCCATGTAGCATGGCCGATTACCATGCATGCGTCTGCACTTAGCGCACTTGACTAGCACGAGGTCTTGTTGGAAAGGTTTGGGACCCGCAATCAATGGCCTCTTACCAGCTCGATATCCACTTCTTCTCACATTCTTGTTAGGGTTGGGAAATTTCTTTCTTTGTTTTCCATAGGTTTCGCCTTTGCTTTTTCGTCCTCCACTGCCTTTAAACGTTTCTCTGAGAGTATGCATTTATTGATTAGAGGCACAAACTCCCTAATCTCCACAGCTACAACAGCATTCTTTATGTTCGATTTCAGTCCTGCTTCGAACTTAACAGCCTTCCATGCTTCATCAGGGTTAAATCACAGATAAGAGGAGAACTTAGACAATTCCTCGAACCTCGCGATGTATTGGTCTATAGTCATGCTACCCTGCCTGAGTTGGAGAAATTCAATCTCTTTCTCCGCCCGCACAGTACTTGCAAAGTACTTTTCCAAAAAGTTGTCTTTGAACACCTACCAAGTGATTTGCCTTCCCTCGTGAGCTAAAAGTTCTTTACCTCCACGCCACCAGTATTCTTCTTCATCTTTTAGCATATATGCAGCAAAGATTACTTGCTGCTCCTCAGTACAGCCCATCACTTCAAAGATTTTCTCTAACTCCCTTATCCATCTTTCAACTACAATCGGGACAAAGCTGCCTTGAAAACAAGGTGGCCTAGTCCTTAGGAACTCGGATATGTCGTTATCATTTCCAACCATCTGGTTGTTAACACCATTCACACCATTCGAGTTATTAGCATTCTAGAGGTATTGTAGAATTTGATTAGTGGTCATGACTTGGTCTCGAATTGCCGTGGCCAGGTTGTGCAAGGTTTCCTCCGTATTATTTGTCAGATTCCTCCTTGTTGGTACCATTTCCTACTGTGGCAAAAACAAAGTTATGCTGCTATTAAAGTGATCAAGCCCAATAATTAGTTCAAAAATATTTAACAGCAGTCATAACACCACCTCAGCATGTAGGTAGGAAACACTAGTAATTTCTTACCTATATGAATTCACTGATCCCTACACAGCACAACCACAAACATACTCAAGACACTATAAGATCGATTCAGATAACCATCCACCCACTGGCCATCTAGGATCGACTTGCTCTGATACCAATTATGTAACAACTTTTTTCACTATAGAGCTTATATACATGTCATTAATCAAAACATACGTACAACATATCAAACACATAAAAATCTAAATCTTATTTATTCTGGTTGACCAATTCTGGAGATACAGGTGCGGATGGTTGCACCTTCACCAGGATCTAAGCCAACTCGACCACAAACATTTTATTTGCTTCTGGGATCTGCCCAACATAAAGTACTCGATCCAACATGTACCAAAAGCCAGAGCCACAGAAAAATCTGCATAACTAATTTTCTGAACATCTTATAGAAATATAGTGAGAATTAAATCCCAGTAAGTTCAATAATAAATCATCATCAATATAGCTCATCACATCATGTTCAGCTGTATAAACTACAGCAAATATCTTTGGTCACATGAATGCACTATATTTATGCACATGAGAATCGTACAATAATGACATGTGTAACAACTTTTTTATTTATTTCTCTATTATTATACAATATAAAGTTCACATACACATCATTAATCAAAATGTATGTACAACATTTCAAACACATAAATATCTAAATCTTATTGATTCTGGTTGACCAATTCCGCAGATTCGGGTGCAGGTGGTTGCACCTTCATCGAGATCTGTGCCAACTCGCCCACAAACATTTTATTTAGGATTCGTCCATCATAGAATAACTCGATCCAACATGCACTAAAAGCCAGAGCTATAGAAAATCTGCATAACTAATTTTCTGAACCTGATATGGAAATATAGTGAGAATTAAATCCCAGTAAGTTCAACAATAAATCATCATCAATATAGCTCATAACGTCATGTTCAGCTGTATAAACTACAGAAAATATCTTTGGTCACATGAATGCATTATATCTATGCACATAAGAATCATACAGTAATGATATGTGTAACATCCCGTAATTTTTAGATATTTTCCTTAGAAATTCTTCACCTTACATATATGCATAGAAATTGTCTAATATTAATGGAATAGGTAAAGAAAGAAAACCTAAGAGGAAATATTAGAAATAAACATGCTAAAGAAAGGTGAAATTCTTAGGTAAAGAAAGATAAATTTTTGTGAAGTAAGTAAATGTCTTAAAATTTCAAGAAGATCGGATTAGGGTAATTTTTCTTAATTTAAGAGCAAAAGTTACTAAATTTCGTATCTCCACCCATAAATTGGGCTTTTACCAATGGACACTTCATATAGAGTTTTTCCACTTCACATAAGTTTCTAGCAAGCCCATTGGATAACCTAAGCAAGAAATAAAACATAGACTTGGACTAGGATATAGTAATTGGACCAATAGCCCAAAAATTATGCAATGTGACCAAGCCCTCCAAGAAAGGTAGAGTTTTATCCAAAGCAAAGAAAATGGGTAGGAATAAGCCAATAATGGGTAGGAATAAGCCCAAATCCAAGAGGAAAAATAAAAATAAAAATAAAGTGATGAAATAATGGTGTAATTAAGATTAGGTGACATGGCATTAAGACAAAAATTTAGCAAGTGGTGTGATTCTACATTCATCATTTTGGCAAGTGGCATAATAATACAAGCCTTTAGGACAAAAACATCTATATCCTACACTCAAAATTTAGCAAGTGGTATGATAAGACATAGCATTAGGACAAAACATCTCTATCCCACATAAATAATTTCAACCAAATAATGGAGATTGAAGGGCTAGAAATTTGCCACTTAAAAAGGCAACCTATCATAATTGATTAAGATAAAAGAAAAAGTAAATGAATCCCTAAATCAAAGGGACCTTGTCCCATATCTTAAGAACATATTATCATAATTTTCAAAATACAAATCTCCTTTTCCTATGCATATCTTGACTAAGGAAGAGGAAGACAAGAACATAAGTTGTTTGTTTTCCAAAAATTCAACAAAGTGTATCCTAATAGTGATAAGGTAGACCCATGATCATGAAAGGTGAATTATTGGGTGGTCTATATAAGAAAACCCACCCTTACAACATTAGAATTTCGTCCAAGTGAGGGAGAGGAAAAATAGAAGCAAGGTAGAGTGAGGAAAGGAGAGGAAGAAAGGAAGTAAGAGGAAGGAGAAGTCTAGGAGACTAAGTGATCCAGGTAAGTTTAACAATATTTCTTTTTGAAGAAAAATTTTGAAACTTATAATATTTATATGAGATTTTGATCTTAGAACTTTGATTATTGGTCATCGATGTTTCTATATCATGTTACATATTGATCTTTCATGTGATGTATGTTTGAATACTTAGGTTGGTGTAGATAGTTCTGCATGGGTATGGCTATGGTTGGCAAAATTTTAAGTTTAGGTGTTTTAATTTCTGGTAATTATCTGTAGGGAATTAAAATAAATGGTTAACATAATAATTAAAGATATGTGTGTCACGGATTTGTAGCCACTGGAATCATTCAATTTGGAGTCCATATGAGGAAGATTTGAGCCGATTAGTAGTCAAAGGTCAGAAAATGGGTCATCAGGGAAGAATATGTTAGGATAACTTCAGTATTTTAATTTCTGGGAATTATCTGTAGGGAATTCAAAAAAATGGTTAACATCAGAATTCAAGATATATGTGTCACGGGTTTGCAGCCACTGAAATCATTCAATTTAGAGTCCATATGATGTATATATCGTCTGATTAGTAAGCAAAGGTCAAAAAATGGTTCATTAGGGAAGAATATGTTAGGATAGCTTCGGTATTTTAATTTTTGGGAACACTCTATAAGGAATTAAAATAAATGGTTAACATATGAATTATAGATAGATGTGTCTCGAAATTTTAGCCACTGGAATCACTTAATTTGGAATTCATATGTGGGAGATATGGACAGATTAGTAGCTAAAGGTCAGAACCTATCCGAGAGGAACTATCCTGTACTTTGAGGGAGTAATATCACCTTGATTTCTTAATATTTCGCTAAACTTTTCAGCATAATAGTTTTAGATAATTGTTTTATCTTGAAATGTACAACAAGATCACCTACATCGGAGTCCAATTGAGGGAGTTATGCTCTGATTAGTAAGAGAAGGTTAGATGTGATGAAAACCTGCATCAAGAAAATAAAGGAATAAAATTAATATTTAAGAAAGAAGATGAATCTTATAAATGAAAATAATAAATAACTAGTATAGCCATAGCCATTGCCATTGTATGAACTTCTTACCATCTTAAGTGAGAAATTCTGACATGGAAATATTTTATAAAGTGATATTTGAAATGGTTATGTTCATGGCATGATTACCAATGATTTATGGTAATAGTTATATTTTGATGAATATACTTGTTATTGAAAGCATATTTTTGGCTATCATTGTGAAAAGAAAAGAAATGAGCACAATCACATGGCAATCCGTGTGGTGCACCAGTAGAAGACGCTCGACCAACGGTTATGATCATGATAATGAGAAAAGAAAGAGAAAGTGGGCCATGTCGGATGGAGCGAGAAAAGCCCGTACCCGAGAGTAGAGGATACTCACCTTGACCGGGGTAGCTTGAAATGAGAATAAGTTGATGGCCATCATATGATATTCTGAAAATAGTTAATCCTGTCATACATATCATTACTGTATGATTCTTATGTGCATAGATATAATGCATTCATATAACCAAAGATATTTTCTCTAGTTTATACAGCTGAACATGACATGATGAGCTATATTGATGATGATTTATTGTTGAACTTACTGGGATTTAATTCTCACTATATTTCCATATCATGTTCAGAAAATTAGTTATGCAGATTTTCTATAGCTCTGGCTTTTAGTGCACATTGGATGGAGTTACTTTATGTTGGGCAGATCTCAGAATCAAATAAGATGTTTGTGGTCGAGTTGGCTCAGATCCTAGTGAAGGTGCGACCACCCGCACCTGTATCTCCAGAATTGCTCAACCAAAATAAACAAGATGTAAATATCTATGTGTTTGATATGTTGCATGTACGTTTTGATTAATGACGTGCATGTGAACTCAATATTGTATAATAATAAAGAAAAAAAAGGATGTTACAATATATATGACAGGATTAACTATTTTTAGAATATTGTATGATGGCCATCAACTTATTCTCATTTCAAGCTACCCCAGTCAGGGTGAGTATCCTCTACTCTCTAGTACGGGCTTTTCTCGCTCCGTCCGACATGGCCCACTTTTTCTTTCTTTTCTCATTAACATGATCATAACCGTTGGTAGGGCGTCCCCTACTGGTCCACCACACGGATTGCCATGTGACCGTGCTCATTTCTTTTCTTTTCACAATGATAGCCAAAAATATGCTTTCAATAACAAGTATGTTCATCAAAATATAACTATTAGCATAAATCATTGGTAATCATGCCATGAACATAACCATTTCAAATAACACTTTATAAAATATTTCCATGTCAGAATTTCACACTTAAGAAGGTAAGAAGTTCATACAATGGCAATGGCTATGGCATATACTAGTCATTTCTTATTTTCATTTATAAGATTCGTCTTCTTTTTTAAATATTAATTTCATCTCTTCATTTTCTTTATGCTTAGCCTTTAGTCAATTTCTTCTTATTTATATCATTTCTAACACATGTTCTTACAAATTTATAGAGTATTTTTCTCCAATTTGATTTCTACTATTACCCTATAGTTAAAGAGGTTCATCTAGGGTAGAAAAATGTTGAAAATAACTTCACCAGCTTCCAACACGGTCTGACCATGTTCCAGGACACAGCCATGCTTTAAAAATACTTCAAATGTACTCAAAAATAGCCCCGAACACGGCTAACCCGTGCTTGAAGCACCCAGAACAACTTTGCTCACAAATCACAGCATAATTCCCTCATTTTAACTCTGATTGAGGTGATCTTGGTGTCTATAGAAAGCTAGGACAATTATCAAAAACTATTATGTTAATCATATTAGCAAAATAGTAATAAATCTTAATCTTATTAATCCCTTAAATTCAATATTATTTCTTCTCGGGTAGGTTCTAACCTTTACTTACTAATCTGACTATATCTCCCACATAAGAATTCCAAATTAAGTGATTCTAGTGGCTAAACATCTATGACACATAAATATATAATTCATATGTTAACCATTTGTTTTAATTCCTTATAGAATTTTCCAATAAATTAAAACACCAAAGCTATCCTAAAATATTCTTCCCTGATTAACCATTTTCTGACCTTTGTTTACTAATCGGAACATATCTACGACATATGAACTCTAAATTGCATGATTCTAGTGGCTACAAATCCGTGACACATATATCTATAATTCATATGTTAACCATTTATTTTAATTCCTTATAGATTGTTCCCAGAAATTAAAACACCGAAGTTATCCTAACATATTCTTCCCTGATTAACCATTTTTTGTTCTTTGTTTACTAATCGGAACGTATCTACCTCATATGAACTCTAAATTGAATGATTACAGTGGCTAAAAATCCGTAACACATATATCTATAATTCATATGTTAACCATTTATTTTAATTCCTTATAGATTGTTCCCAGAAATTAAAACACCGAAACTTAAAATTCTACCACCAATAGCCATACCCATGTAGAACTATCTACACCAACCTAAGTATTCAAACATACATCACATGCAAGATCAATATGTAACATGATATAGCAACATCCATGACCAATCACCAAAGTTCTAAGATCAAAATCTCATATAAATATTATAAGTTTCACAAGTTTTCTTCAAAAAGAAATATTGTTAAACTTTCCTAAGAATCTCCCTAGCTTACTTAGTGAATTGGTTTTCGTGTTTCCTCTTGAAAGAAGTAGCAAGATTCCTCCCTTCCCTTAGCTTTTCTAGCAGCTTAGGTAAGAGAAAGAGGGTGAATTTTTGAACCTGAAGGATGAAGTAGAAAAATGGACTCAAGTGGAGATTAAGGTAACTGACCTTGAGTACTTAGCCTTCTAAACTTCTCCTTCTTCTTCCTTCCTTTCTTCTCCTCTCTTTCTCTCCTTTCCTCACTCTACCTTGCTTCTATTTCTCTCTCTTCCTCTCTTGGACGAAATTAAAATGTTGTAGGGGTGGGTTTTGCTTAAATAGACCACCAAATAATACACCTTTCATGATCATGGGTCTACCTTAACACAATTAGGATACACTTTGTTGAATTTTTGGAAAACAAACAACTTATGTTCTTGTCTTCCTCTTCCTTAGTCAAGATATGCATAGGAAAGTGAGATTTTTATTTTGAAAATTATGATGATATGTTCTTAAGATAAGGAACAAGGTCCTTTTGATTTAGGGATTCATTTCCATTTTCTTTTGTCTTAAACAAGTATGATAGGTTTGCCTTTTTAGGTGGCAAATTTCTAGCCCTTGAATCTCCATTATTTGGTTGATATTAATTGTGTGGGATAGGAATGTTTTGTCCTAATGCCATGTATTATCATACCACTTCCTAAAATTATGAGTGTAGGATATAGATGTTTTTGTCCTAAAGCCTTATATTATTATGCCACTTACCAAAATGATGAATGTAGAATCACACCACTTGCTAAATTTTTCTCTTAATGCCATGTAACCTAATCTTTATTATTATTACATTATTATATAATCACCTAATTTATTTTATTTTATTTTTCCTCTTGGATTTGGGCTTATTCCTACCTATTATGGGCTTATTCGTACCCATTTCCTTTGGTTAGGATAAAATTCTACTTTTCTTAGAGGGCTTGGTCACATTTTCGTAATTTTTGGGCTATTGGTCCAATTACTATATCCTAGTCCAAGTCTATGTTTTATTTCTTGCTTAGGTTATCCAATGGGCTTGCTAGAAACTTATATAAAGTGGAAAAACTCTATATGAAGTGTCTATAGGTAAAAGCCCAATGTATGGGTAAAGATTTTAAACTTAGTAACTCTAGTTCTTGAATTAGGAAAAATTACCCTAATCCAATGTTCTTGAAATTTTAAGACCTTTACTTGTTTCTAAAAATTTATCTTCCTTATCCAAGAATTTTGCATCTCTTTAGTATGTTATTTCTAATTTCTTTCCTATTAGGTTTTCCCTCTTTATTAGTTCTCTTAATGTTAGAAACATTTTCTATTCATATACATAAGGTGAAGAATATCTAAGGATTATATTTCCTTAGATATCTAAAATATTGTCTAATAAATTTTATTTCCTTAATTAAATATTTTTGTACTTTTTATCAATAAAAGAAACGAAATTAGGGATGTTACAACATGTATGACAGGATTAACTATTTCCAGAATATCATATGATGACTATCAATTTATTCCCATATCAAGCTACCCCGGTCAGGGTGAGTATTTTCTACTCTCCGGTACATGCTTTTCTCACTCCGTCTGACATGGCCAACTTTCTCTTTCTTTTCTCATTAACATGATCATAACCGTTGGTAGGGCGTCCCCTACTGGTGCACCACACGGATTGCCATGTGATCGTGCTCATTTCTTTTCTTTTCACAATGATAGCCCAAAATATGCTTTCAATAACAAGTATATAGCTATTACCATAAATCATTGGTAATCATGCCATGAACATAACCATTTCAAATGTCACTTTATAAAATATTTCCATGTCAAAATTTCACACTTAACATGGTAAGAAATTCATGCAATGGAAATGGCTATAGCATATACTAGTCATTTATTACTTTCATTTAAAAGATTCTTTTTTTAAAAATATTAATTTTATTTCTTTATTTTTTTAATAGAGGTTTTCATCCTATCTAACCTTCTCTTACTAATCAGAGAATAATTGCCTCAATTTAACTCTGATTTAGGTGCTATTGATATCAATTTAAAGACAAAACAATTATCTAAAACTCTTATGTTGAACAATTGAACAAAATATTAAGACATCATGGTGATATTACTCCCTTAAAGAACATGTTATTTCTTCTCGGGTAGGTTCTAACCTCTACATACTAATCTGTCCATATCTCCCTCATAATTATTTTAAATTAAGTGATTCCAGTGGTTAAAAGTCTGTGACACATATATCTATAATTCTTATGTTAACCATTTATTTTAATTCTCTACCAAAATGTTCCTAAAAATTAAAACACAGAAGCTATCCTAACATATTCTTCCCTGATTAACCATTATCTGACCATTGCTAACTAATCGGAACATATCTACCTCATATGGACTCCCAATTAAGTGATTCTAGTGGTTAAAAATCTATGACACATATATCTATAATTCTTATGTTAACCATTTATTTTAATTCCCTACAAAAGGTTCCCAGAAATTAAAACACTGAAGCTATCCTAACATATTCTTCCCTGATTAACCATTTTCTGACCATTGCTTACTAATTGGACCATATCTACCTCATATGGACTCCAAAGCAAGTGCTTCCAGTGGCTAAAAATCCGTGACACATATATCTATAATTCTCATGTTAACCATTTATTTTAATTACCTATAGAATGTTCAAAAAAAGTAAAACACAAAAGCTATCCTAAAATATTATTCCCTGATTAACCATTTTCTGACCATTGCTTACTAATCGGACCATATTTACCTCATATGCACTCCAAATTGAGTGATTCAAGTGGCTCAAAATCTGTGACACATATAGCTATAATTTTTATGTTAACCATTTATTTTAATTCCCTACAAAATGTTCCCAGAAATTAAAAAATAGAAGCTATCCTAACATATTCTTCCCTGATTAACCATTTTCTGACCATTGCTTACTAATCAGACCATATCTACCTCTTATGGACTCCAAATTGAGTGATTTCAATGGGTAAAAATCCGTGAGACATACATCTACATTTGTCATGGTAACCATTTGTTTTAATTCCTTACCAATTCTTCCCAGTATTTTAAAAACAAAAGCATAAAAGTTTGCCAACCATAGCCATACCTATGCAGAACAATCTACACCAACCTAAGCATTCAAACATACATAGTATGTAACATAATATCGCAACATCCATGACTAATCATTAAAGTTCTAAGATCAAAATCTAATATAAATATTACAAGCTTCAAAACTTTTCTTCAAAAAGAAATATTGTTAAACTTACCTGGAGCACTTAGTCCTCTAGACTTCTCCTTCCTCTTTTTTCCTTTCTTCCTCTCCTTTCCTCACTCTACCTTGCTTCTATTTTTTCCTCTCCCTCACTTCGACAAAAATTCTAATGTTGTAAGGGTGGGTTTTGCTTAAATAGACCATCAAATAATTCAACTTTCATGATCATGAGTCTACCTTATCACAATTAGGATACACTTGGTTGAATATTTTGGAAAACAAACAACTTATGTTCTTGTCTTCCTCTTCCTTAGTCAAGATATGCATAGCAAAAGGAGATTTGTATTTTGAAAATTATGATAATATGTTTCTAAGATAAAGGACAAGGTCCCTTTGATTTAGGGATTCATTTCCTTTTTCTTTTTTCTTAATCAAGTATAATAGGTTTGCCTTTTTAGGTGGCAAATTTCTAGCCCTTGAATCTCCATTATTTGGTTGAAATTATTTGTGTGGGATAGGAATATTTTGTCCTAATGCCATGTATTATCATACCACTTGCTAAAATTATGAGTGTAGGATATAGATGTTTTGCCCTAAAGCCTTGTATTATCATACGACTTGCTGAAATTATGAATGTAGGATATCACCTAATCTTGATTACACCATTATTTCATCACTTTACTTTTATTTTTATTTTTATTTTTCCTCTTGGGTTTGGGCTCATTCTTGCCCATTTTTTTTACTTTTGTTAAAATTCTACCTTTTATAATGGGCTTGGTCACATTTTCATGATGTTTGGGCTACCGGTCCAATTCCTATATCCTAATCCAAGTGTATGTTTTATTTCTTCATTGGGCTATCCTATTGGCTTGGTAATAATTCGTGTGAAGTAGAAAAACTCTATATGAAGTGTCCATAAGTGAAAATCCAATTTATAGGTGGAGATACTAAACTTAGTAACTTTTGCTCTTAAATTAAGAAAAATTACCCTAATCCAATCTTCTTGAACTTTTAAGACCTTTACTTACTTCAAAAAAATTTATCTTCCTTGCCTAAGAATTTCAACTTTCTTTAGCATGCTTATTTCTAATATTTCCTCTTAGGTTTTCTTTCTTTACCTATTCCATTAATATTAGAAAATTTCTATGCATACACGTAAGGTGAAGAATTTCTAAGGATTATATTTCCTTAGATATCTAAAAATTGTCTAATAAATTTTATTTCCTTAATTAAATATTTATGTACCTTTATCAATAAAAGAAATGAAATTAGGGATGTTACTTTGAATACTCTTGTACTTTTATTAATACATGAAACAAAATTAGGGATGTTACAAGGGCTGCTCCAACCAGGTGACAGTGGTAATGTGGCGGGGGTGGGGGCGGCAGGAGGGTGATGTACTCACATTCCCTTATCACTTATTGTGACTGTGGTCGAGGTCACTATGCGTATAGCAAATGAGTTATATTTTCATTGCATTGACCACATTTTCGAGTGAGGAAGTAGCATTAAATTGATGATTTTATCTCTAAATCTTAATATTTTATTATAACTTATAGAACTGAGTATAACAATATTTGTTTAATAATCGTACCGTGCAACATATGGTTTTGGATATCTGAATATCCTTTGATTTGAGAATATTTGAAATACGGGTCCCATATGAATGTACTTCTGAACTGTATTTTCTATGTGACATATTTTAAAATATAAGTACATCCATATGCTGACCTAAGAGGTCATAGGAGGAATTATTTGCTCATTGAGTTGTCAAACTCACTACACGATATTTTCACATTTTTCAGATAAGAATATCAGAGTCTGATTCAGTATGAGGAATTATTTGCTCATTGTGTTTGTATTCTAGAGTGCTCTGAACGCTATAAGCAGGATCCTCGTTTCTGCTGTACTTTGATGTTTATAGACTTGGTCCGTATATTGTGTATACATGAGAGATCCTATATGTATATGTTCCCATGATAAAGAATTGAATTATGTATCTTTATGAAAAATATCTGATTGCAGAAATAATAATTAAAAAAAAATGTTTATTTTACGTAACATAAATTGGGGGCGTTACAAGTTGGTATCAGAGCATTAGGTTTCCCTGTGGTTAACAGAGCAAAGAATTCTGTAGTAGGACTTTGAGTATGGGTATGTAACTGCAGACATATTTATACTCACGTTGTTGTTGTGGAATTCTATAGGGTGTTATCCTCTTCTTTTTCTGACTCTTATCCTTAGGTAAGCAATGTTTAAGTATCGATGCGTATGTCCTAGATGGTGTTTCTTGAGTGTGGAGATAAAGAGAACCCTCTTGGGTATAAGGAAAAATAAATAAATAAATAAATTAGTTGAACATAAGAAGATTCCATCCGAACACAAAGGTAATGGCTTGTTTGGATGTCAAGAAAGTTTGAATTGGTTGTTTGATTTGTTTATATGAAACCATATGGTGAATGGCTAATACAATATTAATTTTGTCTTACATGTGGAACTAATTCTGCTGCTATGGCGCAGGTAGCATAGGAGTAGACCTGCGCAGCAGGTGCAGCACCCACTTAGCAGGAGAAAGCAGCAACCAACTGACATTGCAAGCTGCTAGTTGGGCTGATGCAGAAAGGCCTCCACTACTGAAAGTGGAGGGAAAAAGCTGACACAAGGACGTTGACTGCAGAGCAGGGGGAATGTTAACAAAAGACAACCAGCTGACTGGGACCACAAGGCTGAACCATAAAAAGAGACAGAGGGGGAGACGAGAAGATATGCACGAGAGAGGGGGTGTAGAGAAAAAAGAGAAGCCACAGACTGCATAGGAGGGCACTGGAGCACCGGATAGTGACAATTTTTCCAGATTTCCATTTTTATTCTTGTTGTGTTTTCCTCCGTCTTTATCAATAACTGCCTTTGTATCTTCATACAAATCGTTTGAGATGGATACTAGTGATTTTGGAAAATTTGTAATCAGTATAACCATGAGGCTTGGCTAGTTTCCAGCTAGGGTTGTAATGAACTTGAGCACACTTTTAGTATAACACATTTCGCTACAGTATTGTTTTTACATTCAACTGTGTTTATATTTTAAATTCCCCTGATAACGGAAGTTAGTGGAGGTAGACTGAGGCCAATATTCACCTGGGAGGGGAATGGAGGCTGGAAAAACAGTTTGAATATATGGGGACAGCCAATATAAGAATATATGGTCCCCCATCACCCCAGTAGTGGAGCTTTATGCACAACTCGGGGGTGAAGACTGATGCAGGAATGCAGGTCTAAACCTCAGAATTGCAAGGAATGGAAGTCTGGGAAGACTCCATTCAAGACTGAACTGGGCACCTAGGACAATTGTTGTAGTAATTCCTGGAGCAAATATGGGTGCAACAGTTCATGGCAACCCTGAGCAACCCTAGACCACCCAATACCATTTTCTTTACACCCTACCACTCCTCACCTTAGTTATAGTTGCATTTGATTGATCTACCCTCATTTTACCTTGTGAACCATTTTATGTTTTGCTACAACATTTCACACAGCAAAACTCGATATAATAGTTTTAGTTCACTTCTCGTGGGACGATACTCACTCATCACTTTATTACTTGGTCACGACACGTGCACTTGCGTTCGGACACTGTATTCATCTTTGCATGAAATACCAACAAATTCTGAGATTGGACAAGCGGTTATGTGTATCTAATAAAAAAGAGTTTAAGAAAGAGATTTTAGAGGAAGCCTATAGACCCATATATACCATTCATCCTGAGGTAACAAAAATGTATAAAAATCTAAAAGAAATTTATTTGTGGGATGGTATGAAGAAAGATATAGCTGAATTTGCTTATAACATTAGCTACCAAGCCATTATACAAATAACACCATTTGAGGTTTTACATGAAACATCATAGGTTTCTTAATAGGTGAGTGAGTAAATGACATAAATTATATGGCATGGAGAAAAAAAATTATAATTTATCTCTAAATTTATAAATTATATAATATGGTTATGTAATGTAAATTTATGACAATTTTCGTATGTGGAGATTGTGATTTGGGTGATGTTTGATATTTGGATAGTATGTCATTAAAATATATGAATGTGTGAGAAGTGAATTGAGATAGGTAGGTAGTAGACATAATATGAATGGTGAAAGTAAAATATGTTATGATTGTTTAAGAATTGGCTATTGATGGGGAAGTGTCATAAGAGAGAAATTTGAGCATATTGGGTTTACTTGAGGATAGGTAAGACAAAATTAGGAAATTTGTGATTTAATTTGTTGGAAATGGTTAATGGAGGAAATTTTAGAGGAAATTGGGCATTAAACTTTTCAAAATTTAAAATAGTAAGTTTGGATATTGAACTGTATAAAACTTTTTAGGTAAAAGGAATAGACAGATGATGGCCTTATGCTACTTTAAGGAATGTAATCAAGTGAATTAATGTTGTTAAAGTTCTTGAGGAATAAAATATGGGAAATAGGATTCAAATAAATTTTTGAACTCTTAATTTGGAAATATGGAGAATATTTTGAGAATCATGTCTGAAAATAATGCAAAGTGATCAAGATATTTGTGTTAAGGGTTTATACTATGTTAAATTAGATCTAGTATTTAGGATGTGAATTATGTTAAGATTGGAGATTCATGTGTGAATAATTTTGAGAAAAGTCTTCTTAGAACAAACGGGCTAGTTAAAAAGAATTGATAGGAAATAGAATGATAGATTAAGATGATGAAATTCATGGGAGGATGTTGACATGTGAGAATCAAAGATGACTTGATAGAAGTATGGAATAAGAAAAGTTGGTTACCTTATATGGATGTGTACGTATTCTTTTATGTATATGATTTCTAATTATATTGACTTATGGTTATAAATATGCGAAATTGAGGATATTTCAGATATTAGTGAAGATGATATACAAAAGAGATGTTCCCAATAGGTTGAGTAGTGAGGTTAATAAGTGTATTTTATGCCTTAGCCTCACTCCCTGCTTATGATAGAATGGTTTGAAATTCGGAGACCAAATCTACTAAGGGGGGAAGAATGTAACATCCTATAATTTTTTTTAAATAATAATGTTTTGCTATAAAAAAAATATTTTTATTTTTTAAAAATGATTATATTCTGTTAAAAGTAAGTATACTTTTAATTAAAGTAAATATTGTTTTGCTTAAAATAATTATATTGACCTTTAACAAATTTGTGTTTATATGTTTAGAAATATTCTTTCTTTTATTATACATAAAGATATTTATTTTGTGCTTTTTTTTATTATGATTTTTATCAAGAAAAATCATAATTTAAGAGTTTAATTAAAGGTTTATGAGAATATAAATTTTTATAAATTTTTTGGATATTTTAGTATAAAAAACGGTATTTATATGAATATATATATATATATATATATATATAATAATATAAAAATAATATTAAATATTTAATTGTTAAATAATAATAAATAATAATAAAAATAATAAAAGGGGAGGGGGAGACGGATACGTCAAAGAGAAACGCGAAATTATGTAATAGTATGAATTGTGAGTGAATAGTAACCTTCGTTTTTCTCTCTAGATTTGGAGTGTCTATTAGCTTCCGATCTCAAAACTGAGGGTACCACTGGATTTAAGATGAAGGATACTACGATTTTGACCGATTAATTTTTCAAATCAGCCGTTGAATCGTCGTAGATTTGAAGTAGAAAATTTCAGAAAAAGGTAAATTTTGAAACTCTTACTTAGACCTCCAATTGAAAATCTGACACCGTAGATGGATTTAGGAGCTAGATAAACCTTAGGATATGAAATTTTTCAGCTATCTAACAACTTTTTGTTTTTGGTGAATAGTGTTTTCGGTGATGAATAGTGTATTCCGGTGATGAATAGTGACCAAACTTCCAGAGTCATTTTTTAAGTCTTTGGACCCTTCAGACACGTTTTTAAAGTCTAATTGGTCAAATTCGGATTGGAAAAGTACATTTTAGGCATATCCAACCAGGAGCCCTATCGTGTGAGTAAATAATTTTTTCTATCATTTACCTCGTGCTCTTCTTGAACTATAAATATATAATTGTTTCTGTTTACAATTATTTATGCTATCATAAATTTCTGAAATGTGTTAAAATATTTATTTTGCTTACGGACTGGCATATAGTTCAAGAAAAGTATGCTTTTAGAAATGGATTTTGGAACTCATTGAATATGTGGTTCGAAATGTATTTATCATTATTTGATAAAGTGAATATTATGTGCACGATGCATTGATTTGTAAAGCTATATACTTGTGAAAATGATGCATGTCATATTATAAATGAGATTGAATGGCAAGCGTAAAGCTCATAGTAAGTTGCTTGATAATTTTTCATGTATTTATATGTATGGATGAATATCGGCTGGTTGTATGGCTTGTGACGGTATCAAATAGGGGACGCCCTATTAACTTGAGTGAGCCGGGGGAGGGCCACTCTAACCGGGTGACAGTGATAATGTGGGTGGTCGAGGTCACTATACGTATAACAAATGAGTTATATTTTCATTGCATTGACCAGATTGTCGAGTGAGGCAGTAGCATTAAATTGATGATTTTATCTCTAAATCTTAATATTTTACTATAACTTATACAGCTGAGTATAACAACATTTGTTTAATGATCATACCGTGCAGCATATGGTTTTGGATATCTGAATATCCTTTGATTTGAGAATATTTGAAATACGGGTCCCATATGAATGTACTTCTTAATTGTATTTTCTATGTGACATATTTTAAAACATAAGTACATCCATATGCTGACCTAAGGTCATAGGAGGAATTATTTGCTCACTGAGTTGTCAAATTCATTACACGATATTTCCATATTTTTTAGATAAGAATATGAGAGTCTGATTCAGTAAATAGGTGATATATTCTCTGGGTGAGTCTACATTGTTTCCAAGACTCACGGTCTTTGAATTATACTGTGTTTGTATTCTAGAGTGCTCTGAACGCTACAGGCAGGATCCTCGTTTCTGTTGTACTTTGATGTTTATAGATTTGGTCTGTATATTGTGTATACATGAGAGATCCTATATGTATATGTTCCCATGATAAAGAATTGAATTATGTATCTTTATGAAAAATATTTGATTGCAAAAATAATAATTAAAAAAATGTTTATTTTACGTAACGTAAATTAGGGGCGTTACAATAAGTAGGAGGAAAATGACTAGAGGCCAAGCATAAAGAAAATGAAGAGATAAAAATAATATTTTAAAAAGAAGAAGAATTTTATAAATGAAAATAATAAATGACTAGTGTATGACATAGCCATTGCCATTGCATGAACTCCTTACCATCTTAAGTGTGTAATTTTGACATGAAAATATTTTATAAAGTGATATTTGACATAATGATCTATATTGATGAAAATTGTGATTTATTGTTGAATCTACTGGGATTTAATTCTCACTATATTTCTATATCATGTTCAGAAAACTAGTTTTGGATATTTTTCTTTAGCTCTAGCTCTTAGTGTACATTGGATCGAGTTACTCTATGTTAGGCACATCCCATAAATTAATAAGGTGTTTGTGGTCGAGTTGGCTAAGATCCCAGTGAAGGTACAACCACCCGCATCCGTATCCCTGAAATTAGTCAATATGGATGAATAAGATATAGATATATATGTGTTTGATTTGTGTACGGATGTTGTTAATTAATGATGTGTAAACCTTAATTATACTTGGTTAAATTAATTGAATGTTATTATAGTTAAATAAAGGTAACGATTTCATGGGACTTAAAAAATTGTATATATATGTATATATGTAAAAAAAATGGAGTTGTTATAGCCAGCAAAATACCCAGATTTTGTACTACTTTCACATACTCTCCATCTCTTTTAGGACTGGAACCACAAAAGACGCAAATATTTTGAAACTGATGGAATGTGGTTCCCTCCATAACTACACTCACCCTAACTTTAAGTATGAAAGTAAAGATACTAATGTGTGCATTTATAGAACTCAAAGAAGGGCATACTTATAATAACTATGCAATTAGGCCACGTATAATTATAATAGTTATGTGAGTGGCCAATGGATATCAGCTAAATTGAAGGTGAATTTCAAAAATGACGGCAAGCATGCATATGTATAGTAGTTATGGTTGTGGCTTATATTAAGTACATAAAAACAATAAGATTAAAGTATCGCCAGAATTTTATTTTCCTTATAGTAATTGATGAAGCATTGATGTCTTGATCATTATTGAAAAATAGTGAAAATGCAAACCAGTTAGTTGTTGAAGAAGGACAATCAAATGATTTATCTTGTTTTTCCTATTGTTCTTACCAGTCGACTATTGATATTATTAAGTTGACTAGTTATTTTGAAAATTTTTAATTTGAACTTGTTTATTTTATAGTTGATCGATTACATCTGTTTTGAAGCAATCAACTGCATCCTACCAGTTAACTACATGCTCATTATTTTTCAAAAACTTTTATAAGCTTAGAAATGCTTCTTTTTCATATGATATTCTTCCACCGAATAACAGTAGCTTTGAATTAGATTTTGGTAAATATATTCAAAACTTGCGGGCACCAATTTTTGCCAAAATAACAGCTAAGTTATGTTTACAACTTTTTAAGAATTACGGCCACTGATTTTAAATTCTTTTTAATGCTTTGTCCAAGCTTTTGACTTTATATTTTGGCATCGTTCTCTATTTCTATTTTTGTCTATTCTACTGCATCTTTCCTCATTAATGTTTGGCATTAAATGCAAGGTTCTTTTCCCTCATTACATAGAAAATTAATTTCTTTTCTTTGAAACTCAATTATTATGGTGTCCAAGTGGTTAGTAGATTATTAAAGTAATGGAGAATATTTTGAGAACTATGTCCGAAAATAATGTAAAATGATCAAGGTATTTGTGTTAAGGGTTTATACCTTGATAAATTGAGTCTAGTATCTAGGATGTGAATTATGTTGAGATTGAAAATTCACGAGTGAATAATGGTTGAGAAAGAAGATTTCAAAAGAAGCCATAGATTGTGAATATGGATAACCTCAAGGAAATAAGGATATACTAATCATGGTAAAAAGAAGATACAAGTGAAATATTTTTCACTGTTTGGTATATTAGCAAGTAAAAAATTGAATATATTGTTTCAAGAGAGTTATTCAGGAACCTTTAGGATCTTTGTTAGATTATATTATAACCGATAGTAAATATAAATATTGTGTTGACACATAAAAAGTTATGCTTTAGGTATCTTTATATAATTTTGGTGAAGGTTGAGAGGAATTATTTGTCTTTAGTTGAACTTGCCTATATTAGTAATAATTAGGCCAATATACAAATGGCACCATTTGAGGTTTTGCATGAACATCGTAGGTCTCCTAATAAGTGAGTAAGTTGAGTAAAGTTAAGTTTTTGGAATCTAATTTGGAATAATATACAATAGATAGAATATAACTAACCTAAATTGATGATGCTAGTTTGAAGAGTATGCTTCAAGCATATGTCTTTGAGTTTGGTGAGAGATTTCTTAGCAGAATTCGCCTATAATAAAGTGATATTGAATAACTTAAAGCCTTATGTAAGAGATGTTACTAACTTTATGTTAAATGATTCAGTGGGGTCAGACTTATTGTAAGATGTCATTGATAAGGTGAAATTGATTAGGAAAAAAATACAAACAACTTAATAAAGGTCAAAAATCTATAAAGACCATGAATGTTGAGCACTAGAAATTATCAGTTGGTGACCAAATATTCTTGAAGGACTCACCCATGAAAGAGGTAATGAGATTTGGAAAGAAGAAAGATGTTAAGCTCTAGTATATATGCTCTTTTGAAATCTTGAACAAAGTAGGCATAGTAGTATATCGCCTAGCCTTGCCATCAGAATTAAGTGATGTTGATACAGTCCTTCTTGCATCAATACTAAGGAAGTACATATCATATTCTTCACATGTTATCTAATTCCAAGAAATTTAATTGGAGAAGAATTTGTCTTAATTATGAAGAAAAACTAATGTCTATTATTCATCAACAAGTGAAGAACTTATGGTTAAAGAAAATCCCTATGGTTAAGGTTATATGGTAAAATCACTCAAGTGAAGAGACTTCTTAGAAAGTAAAGATGATAGACAAAAGAGATATTCCCAATAACTTGAGTAGTGAGGTTAATAATTGTAATATATGCATAGGCTTTATTCCCTACTTGTGATAGGATGGTTTGAAATTCAAAGACCGAATTTCTTAAGGGGGGAAAGAATGTAACACCCATAAGATTTAGTAATTTTCATTTATGTATGGATTATTAAAAGAAACAAAGGAATAGAGATGAAATTGAAAGGTTTTAAGGATGAAAATAAAAGCTTATTAATATTTTTGGGGTCAAATTGTAAATTCCTAAAAGTTTAGGGGTCAAAATGTAAATAATAAAATTTGCAAGGACTTCCTCTAACAATTAACAAATTTTTGAATGGTCCCTCCATCATTTATTAAAAAAAAGAGATGGAAAAATTTTATGTAAAATGGAGATGAATAATGTTTATCTCTCCTCTATTTTTTCTCTCTAGATCTAGAGTACTTTCAAGCATATAATCTAAGAACAAAGGATACCATTGGATTTAAGACGAAGAGTACTACGATATTGGCCAAATAATTTTTCAAATAGGCCGTAGAATTACTGTAGATCAGAAGTAGAAAATTTAAAAAAAAAGATAAATTCTAAAACTCCTATTCAGAGACCTCAAATTAAAAATCTGACACCATAGATGGATTCAGGAGATAGATAAGCTATAGGATATGAAGTTTTATAGTCATCTGACAACTTTTGGTGTCATGAATTGTAACTTCGACTGGCATAAATAGTAATTCTAGTATGTATGAATAGTAATTTTTGACCAGCACGAATAGTATTTTTGACCGATGTGAATAGTACCCACCATTAGTTGACTAGCATTGACCAAGTTTCCCGAATCATTTCTTAGGTTTTTGGACCCTCCAAACTCTATTTTGAGATATGTTTGGTCAAATTTGGATTGAAAAAGTATATTTTAGGACTGTCTGATGTGAACCCCTAATATGAACCTCACCAAGAGTAGTGAGACCCGAAATCAATAAGGGATCTGATTGCAAGGATCGTGTTCTAATCAGATTTATAACAAAATAAATTAAAGAAAAGGACCTTGACCCATTATCTATAAAGAGATAAGAATTAAAGGTATAAGAAATATTGCAGACGCCACACTCAAGAAAGAAGAAGAAGATTGTGAGTGATAAGTCTTTTTTGAACGCCACAAGATAAATCTTGATAAGTTCAGAAAAGTTCTTTAAAGAACCAAGAGAAAACACTATCAATAATATAAATGATAATCTAATTGTTCAAGAGCATACATGCCTATTTATAGGCCAATTACCTAAACAAACAAGGAAAAGTAATAGAAAATTCTTATAGAGTATGGAAACTTAGAAATAGAAAACTCCTAGAGAGCTTAGGAAAAACTCTTCTAGTCAGACAAGGAAACCATTAAATACTAAACTTTCCTAGTCAAATAAAGTAAAATAAATCAGAAAAAAAACGTATCCCAAATTGGGCCATAAAATAACTCATTGATTTTGGGCCTATATTCAATCTTCAGGCTTGAATCTTCTTGTAGTTTAGGTCCATATTTAAATTGGTTGGTCTTGGCCCATATTTAAATGGGTTTTAATAACATAGACTAGTTTTGGCTTTTCTTTTGCAGTAATGCAGGTATATCCTTGATGGGCCTCTAGGATTAGACTATTAAGTGCTTCTTTGAATATTTTAACCCGAGCTCTTATGATAGGTCGAACTGGGACTTGAAGCGAGTCCGCATTCCATTTCTGTTTGTCAGCCCTAGCCATGATTCCATTTTCGTTTGTCATCCCTAGCCATGATTCTAAATGGAAATGGAATGTGGACCCGCTTCGAGTCCCAGTTAGACCTATCACAAGAGCTTGGGCTAAAATATTCAAAGAAGCACTTAATAGTCTAATCCTAGAGGCCCATTAAGGAGATACCTGCATTAGTGCAAAAGAAGAGCTAAAACTGGTCCATGTCATTAAAACCCATTTAAATATGGGCCAAGACCAGCCAATTTAAATATAAACCTAAAGTACAAGAAGATTCAAGCCTGAAGATTGAATATAGGTCTAAAATCAATAAGTTATTTTATGGCCCAATTTTGGCTACGTTTTTTTTCTTATTTATTTTACTTTATTTGACTAGGAAAGTTTAGTATTTGATGGTTTCCTTGTCTCACTAGAAGAGTTTTTCCTAAGCTCTTTAGGAGTTTTAAGTTTAGTATTTGATGGTTTCCTTGTTTGACTAGAAGAGTTTTTCCTAAGCTCTAGGAGTTTCCTGTTTCTAAGTTTCCTTTCTCTATAGGAGTTTTCTATTACTTTTCCTTGTTTGTTAAGGTAATTGGCCTATAAAAAGGCATGTATGCACTTGAACAATCAGATTATCATTTATATTATTGAGAGTGTTTTCTTTTTGGTTCTTTAAAGAATTTTTCTGAACTTGTCAAGATTTATCTTGTGGCGTTCAAGCAAGACTTATCACTCACAATCTTCTTCCTCTTTTTTGAGTGTGCCGTCTATAATATTTCTTATACCTTTGGTTTTTATCTCTTTATAGATAACGGGTCAAGGTTATTTTATTTTAATTTATTTTGTTATAAATCTGATTAGAATATGATCCTTCTAATCGGATCCCATATTGATTCCAGGTCTCACTACTCTTCGTGAGGTTCATATCAGGGGTTCATATCATTTGGGATCAGAGCCTAAGTTCTAAATCAGGTTTGATCTATCCTATTTGTTTTCTTATTCTTATTCCATCTTACTGTCTTGTATCTTTTTTTTTTGTGCTCTTCATTCTTCTTATCTTCTAATTTTCATTTTATTTCTAGTGTTTTTAGTTCAAGTGCATATTTAAAAAAAATTTGAAAAAAAAATCAGAATTGAGAAAAAAGGCAAATAAAAAGAGCAGTGCAGAATTCTAAAAAAAGGGAAATTCATAAATAAAAAAGAACCAATTGTTATTGAAATTCAAGTTTCCACCTAGATTTTGCATTCTGATCTTAAAAAAAAACAAAGTCATCTAGTAATTCTAATTGCATCAATTTTTTCTTGCTTTGATATTTGGTTTTCTTATTTTGGTTATTTTTACTATCTCAATTGTTTCCTTTTCTCTAGTCATTGATTTCTTTATATTCTAGTTGCTTCGTGGTGTGATTTTTCTTATTCAATTTCTTATCTTGTCTTTAATTTCATTTTTTTCCCTATAGTTCTATTGGTTTGTTCCCTTTGTTTCTTAAAATTCTGTTCTTTTTCTTCTTCCTTTACTCTTTGTATTCTCTTAGTTGAGTTTGAATTGTTGTAGGAAAATTTTTGGGAGTTTGTTTGAGTTCAATAAATAACTAAAAGAGGGGACTAAGAGAGGAAAAAGGCAAGAGAGTGTGAGATTATAAGAGGGTAAAAGAAAAAATTTAAGTAAACACGAGTGTGAGTGCCATTAATCTTGAGAGAAACACGTAAGCTAGTGTTGTGAGAATTTGTTTTACTCTAACATTGTTTTACAGGAAAATCATGTCCCACAACAAGGACAAAACTACTTTCGAAGGTGTGTCGGGAATGGTGGATCCAAAGTTAATGATGGAAGCTTTAGTAAGTGAGATGAGAAGAGTTTTGAGAGTGGAGATGGAACAAATTCATGAACGGTTAGATCGAGTAAAGAATGCACATGTGGAAGAGTCACAAAAAACTCCTAATATACGTAGGAAGGGGATAGTTCAATCAAGGGAGAGTATTGAAGATGAAGAATATTATAGAGATGGTTTTGATGAAGTTGATAGGAATCTGAGTGACAACAATAGAAGATATGGTGGGAGGTTTAGAGAAGTTAGGAATCGGGTTGATAATAATTTAGAAAGTATTAAAATGAAAATTCCACCCTTCTAAGGTAAAAATGATCCAGAAGTTTATTTAGAATGGGAGAAAAAGATGGAGTTGGTGTTTGATTGTCACAACTATTATGAGTTGAAAAAGGTAAAATTAGCTGCCATTGAATTTACTGACTATGCTATTATTTGGTGGGATCAATTGATTTTAATCAGGAGACAAAATGAAGAAAGATCCATTGAGACGTGGGAGGAGATGAAAGCAGTTATGAGGAGGCGATTTATTTCAAGCCATTACCATAGGGACTGGTTTAGGAAATTGCAAAGCCTTACTCAAGGTTCTAAGAGTGTTGAAGACTACCATAAGGAGATGGAGATAGCCATGATTCAAGCCAATGTGGAGGAGGACCGAGAAGCTATAATGGCGAGATTCTTAGTTGGTTTAAACCGTGATATAGCGAATGTCATAGAGTTGCAACATTATGTGGAGTTGGATGACATGGTACACATGGCCATAAAGGTGGAGCAACAACTAAAAAGGAAGGGATCCTCAAGAATGGGACAAAATTCGAGTTCTTCTTCAACATGGAAGTCGAATTGGAGTAGGAGGGACGAAAAACCCAAGGCAGAACCCTCCAAAGAAAATAAAAATGGAGGCACACCAAATGTAGGTAAAACTATTTCCCAACCTTCTAGAACTAGAGATGTTAAATATTTTAAGTGTTTGGGAATGGGTCATATTGCTAGTCAATGTCCAAATAAAAGAGTAATGATATTGAAAGAAGATGGTGACATTGAGACCAAAGGTGAGTCTGATAATGAGTCTATGCCCCTTTTGGAGGATGCAAGTGACGTTGAGTATCCGATTGATGGAGAACTTTTGATTACAAGGAGAGCCCTTATTGTGCAAATGAAACAAGATGAAGAGGTACAACAAGAAAATATTTTCATACTAGATGTCATGTTAATAATAAAGTATGTAGTATGATTATTGATGGGGGAAGCTGTACTAATGTAGCTAGCACTAGTTTGGTTGAAAAATTGAGTTTGGCCACTTTAAAGCATCCAAAGCCATATAAGCTACAATAGTTGAATGATTGTGGAGAAATTAAGGTGACTAAACAGGTGTTGGTGTTAATCTCCACTGGAAAGTACAAAAATGAAGTTTTGTGTAATGTGGTGTCATTACAGGCAGGACATATTCTTTTGGGAAGACCATGGCAATTTGATAGACATGTAATTCATGATGGTTATACTAATAGATACTCATTTGTACATGATAAAAGAAAAATCACTCTTGTGCCCTTAACTCCAAAGCAAGTGTTTGAAGATCAAGTGAAGTTGAAAAAGAGAGTGACATAAAAAAAGTGATGATGTTTCAAAAGAAAGAGAGGCTGAATCAAGAGAAAGAGAGAGAAAACAAATGATTTTTTATGCAAAAGAGAGTGAAGCCAAAAGAGCATTGTGTTTAAATAAACCTTTAATTGTACTCTTGTACAAAGAGACTTGTTTAAGTATTAATGAATTTAACTCTTCTTTTTCTAGTGTTATAGTTTCTCTTTTGCAGGATTATGAGTATGTATTCCTTGAAGAAATACCCAATGGCTTACCACCAATTAGGGGAATTAGGCATCAAATAGATTTTATACCCTAAGCATCAATTCCAAATAGGCCAGCCTATAGAAGCAATCCAGAGGAGACAAAAGAACTTAAAAAGCAGGTTGGAGAGCTCATGGAGAAGGGGTATGTGCGAGAAAGCATGAGTCCTTGTGTAGTTCCGGTGTTACTTGTGCTTAAGAAGGATGGGACATGGAAGATGTGTGTTGGCTGCCGTGCTATTAATAATATCACTGTAAAGTATAGACATCCCATTCCTAGATTAGATGATATGCTTGATGAATTGCATGGTTCTTGTGTTTTTACAAAAATTTATCTTAAAAGTGGATATCATCAAATTAGAATGAGAGAAGGTGATGAATGGAAAACTACTTTTAAAACAAAATATGGTTTAAATGAATGGTTAGTTATGCCATTTGGTTTAACTAATGCACCAAGTACCTTCATGAGATTGATGAATCATGTTTTGCGTGCTTTTATTGGCAAATTTTTGGTTGTGTACTTTGATAATATTCTAATTTATAGCAAAACTTGAATGAACATGTTGAGTTTGCATATAATAGGAGCGTACATTCTGCAACTAAGTTTTCACCTTTTGAAATTGTGTATGGGTTTAATCAATTAACTCTTTTGGATTTAACTCCTTTACCTATGGCTGAGCGTGTTAACTTAAATGGAAAGAAGAAAGCTGAATTTGTTAGGAAGGTTCATGAAAAAGTTTGACAAAACATTGAGAGAAAAAACTGACCAATATGTTAAACAAGCTAATAAGGGGTGCAAGAAAGTTATATTTGAGCCCGATGATTGGGTTTGGTTGCATATGAAGAAGGAAAGGTTTCCAGCTCAAAGGAAATCTAAATTACTTCCAAGAGGGGATGGTCCATTTCAAGTGATTGAAAGGATCAATGATAATGCCTACAAATTAGATCTTCCAGGTGAGTGTAATGTTAGTACAACTTTTAATGTTTATGACTTATCTTCTTTTGATGTAGGTGATGATTTGAGGACAAATCATTTTCAAGAGGAGGGGAATGATGAGATCATGCCTAGTGCTAACAAACGAAAATGGAATGCGAACCCGCTTCAAGTCCCAGTTGCACCTATAACAAGAGCTCAGGCTAAAATATTCAAAGAAGCACTTAATAGTCTAATCTTAGAGGCCCATCAAGGAGATACCTGCATTACTGCAAAAGAAGAGCCAAAACTGGTCCATGTCATTAAAACCCATTTAAATATGGTCCAAGACTAGCCAATTTAAATATGGACCTAAAGTACAAGAAGATTCAAGACTGAAGATTGAATATAGACCCAAAATCAATGAGTTATTTTATGGACCAATTTAGGCTACGTTTTTTTTTCTGATTTATTTTACTTTATTTGACTAGGAAAGTTTAGTATTTGATGGTTTCCTTGTCTGACTAGAAAAGTTTTTTCTAAGCTCTCTAGGAGTTTCCTATTTCTAAGTTTCCTTACTCTATAGGAGTTTTCTATTACTTTTCCTTGTTTGTTTAGGTAATTGGCCTATAAATAGGCATGTATGCTCTTGAGCAATCAGATTATCATTTATATTATTGTGAGTCTTTTCTCTTTGGTTATTTAAAGAACTTTTCTGAACTTATCAAGATTTATCTTGTGGCGTTCAAGCAAGACTTGTCACTCACAATCTTCTTCCTATTTCTTGAGTGTGGCGTATGCAATATTTCTTATACCTTTGGTTCTTATCTATTTATAGATAACGGGTCAAGGTCATTTTATTTTAATTTATTTTTGTTATAAATCTGATTGGAATACAATCCTTCTAATCAGATCCCATATTGATTCTGGGTCTCACTACTCTTGGTGAGGTTCATATCAGGGGTTCACATCACCTGTTGCTCACTTCTTGCTGGAGTACCTAGAATCTGATTATATGGATATAAAAAGATGAAATGACAATCTCAATAGCTAGCAAATTTTTCAGAAAAATAGTACACATTCCATTCCTTAAAACAACTCAATTTATTTCACTAAAACATAAGTATTGACCATACATACATACATCATCATGGTGACACTAGAGACTCATAACATTATGGTATACTTACCCAAATCCAGTCCCATACTTGCAAAAAGGTTATGCATCTCCTATTATTGGCCAATACTTAGGAGAAATTGGGCTTACTTGGCACACCTTGGGCTCCCCTAAATTTCCAAGAATGCATACATAATATATCTTTACACCATCATTCATCATAACATAAAAGTCAGGCAACTAGTGAAATTGAGAAATTCAAGTTCATAAACATAAAGAGTGTTTTAAGGAAAAGCTAGCTACCTCAATTCCTATACAATCACTTCCTTTCCAAGGCTTCCAATGTTACTACCAGCAAACCAAACTAAAACATATAAGAGCTGTTGGTTAATGCATGCATATTAGCACCTAAAATCATAAATTTCTAGTTTAAGAGGTTCTGCTCCCCAAAACAAAATTATGATTCTCTTAAGATTTGGGGTTATTATTAAATATGAAAAAATTCCTCTAAAAATTATAATAAATTTTATGGTGTTTCCTCTACATGTCTATTTTATTTTGTGGTTCTATCAACCCATAAATCTTTCATTTATCCTAAGAACTACCTCCATAATCTAGAACAGTGCATATTGGTTTCAGTTCTATTTCTATTCTGTTTTCCATTCCTTTGGATGGGTAAAAATTCTTCAACATTCGTGATATTTGATATGGAGTATCCTAGATATGTTATATAATTATCATAAAGATTTCAAATAAAAAGTAATTCATTTGACCCCTCAAATAACACATTTTGTATGGTTGTCCCCAGTTCTGGTCTATTCAGAATCACTTCTTGTCCCAACGAATTTCCATATTTTATTACATGCCTTAACCTGTCCAGAATTCTCTAAAATTTGGTATGGTCCTTAAATAGGATCCCTATAACATGTCATATACTTTTTATATGAAAATTAAACATCTACCCTTCACTATTTAGTATTTCCATCAACAGCCTAAGCTGTCCAACAGATTGTTCCCAGCACTGTTTTGACTGTAAATGGCCTATTTTTAGGTTCTTAAAAATCACGAAATTTTTAGAATTGATTATTAATATTTCAATACATTTCTCACCAAATATTAGAAAATTTAAAGGCTATTTACCCAATCAAACAGTCTAAGAACACAGGACCTAAAAATTTTAGGTGTAGAATGTGTGGTGCTTCAGCATGTTTGTTACTTAGATGGCAAAGATTGTTCCCTTCCACAAGGTTTCCGTGTTTTCAAATTTAACATCTTGCATCTCATACTCAATAATCAGCCATGCGGAACCCAAAATGACCTTTACTCACTACAAACCAACTTACCTCAAGAGGGAAAGATCACCTTGTACAGAAATGCTCCTATGGTTCTCAAATTTCAGCTTACTTCTCCTCTTGGTTTCCCTTACAACTTAGCTACGTTTTTTTTTCTGGTTTCTCTCCCCATTTGGCTCTAAGTTTTCTAGCTTCCTTCTCTCCCTCTTGGGTGCTGATTGCATGAGGAAAGGGGTTTGAATTTGCTGCCCAAAATAATACCTAGACAACATGATTCTTGGCTGCTGGTTTTCACCACTCAAAAGGAAAAGGAGGCTGTGTTTTACAGGGATTCCCTTGTGTTTTTATAGGGATTCCCTTGTGGTTTCTGTAGGGAGGGCGTGATAATGCAAAGGTATGAAGTGGGGCAGCAGCCTTTGCATTATTTTTTTGATTATGAGCAGAAACATGGCTGAAGTGGGTGGCTGTTTCTTGGCTAGAATGTTGCTGAAATAATTATGGCTATGTGGCAGGATTTCCTTGCTGAAAGGTGGCATTTTTTTTGGCTGATTTTGGCTGAGGTTTTGGTGGCTATGTGGCATGTTTTGGTAGGTGCAAGGTGGCTGAAATTTTATAGCCCATGTGGCATGCTATGTGGCTGCAACTTTGTGGGCAATGTGGCATGCTTTGGTAGTTGCAAGGTAGCTGCAATTTTGTGGCCAATGTGGTATGCTATGTGGTGGTAACTTTGTGGGCAATGTGACATACTTTGGTAGGTGAAAGTTGGCTACAATTTTGTGGCCAATGTGGCATGCTATGTGGCAACAACTTTTTGGGCAATCTGACATGCTTTGGTAGGTGCAAGGTGGCTGCAATTTTGTGGCCAATGTGGCTGAAATTTTGGGGTGCTACTTGGTACCTCCTTAATTTAATACTAATCCTAGATTAGTAGTGTCTTAAAAATGTATTTGTATTTTCTCCCCATCCATTATGCTCCTAAGAATTTTTTTTATATGATTCATAATTAACTATATGTCACCTATTTTATAAATTCCTTATTGTTACATATCTAAGCATTTTAATTCTTTGTCATATGTATTTTCTACTTATTCTTAGATTTATCTAACTTTATTAGAGACTTAGGATGTTGTAGTTTGGGCCATATTCTTCTCAAAGTCCAATTAGGAGTTTTAAGGTTTTCTACTAGGTTTAGGATTGTTTGACTATATAAGGGTCCTTTATATTCATGTAATACAGAGATTTGGATGATTACTATAGATTGAGTTTTCTCCTAAAGTGAGAGCTTTCTTAGTTCTGGGGCAAAGAACTGAATCCAATTTTATCGAGATAACTCGTGGCGATCAAATGTAACATCCCTAATTTCATTTCATGTATTAATAAAAGTACAAAAGTATTCAAAGTAACATCCATAATTTCATTTCTTTTATTGATAAAGGTACATAAATATTTAATTAAGGAAATAAAATTTATTAGACATTTTTTAGATATCTAAGGAAATATAATCCTTAGAAATTCTTCACCTTACGTGTTTGTATAGAAATGTTCTAATATTAATGGAATAGGTAAAGAAAGAAAACCTAAGAGGAAATATTAGAAATAAAATGCTAAAGAAAGGTGAAATTCTTAGGTAAGGAAGATAAATTTTTGTGAAGTAATTAAAGGTCTTAAAATTTCAAGAAGAATGGATTAGGGTAATTTTTCTTAATTTAAGAGCAAAAGTTACTAAGTTTAGTATCTCCACCCATAAATTGGGCTTTCACCTATGGACACATCATATAGAGTTTTTCTACTTCACATAAATTTTTAGCAAGCCAATAGAATAGCCCAATAAAGAAATAAAACATAGACTTGGACTAGGATATAGAAATTGGACCGGTAGCCCAAAAATCATGAAAATGTGACCAAGCCCATTATAAAAGGTACAATTTTAACCAAAGTAAAGAAAATGGGAAAGAATGAGCCCAAACCTAAGAGAAAAAATAAAAATAATAAAATTAAAGTGATGAAATAATGGTGTAACCAAGATTAGGTGACATGGCATTAAGACAAAAATTTAGTAAGTGGTATGATAATACAAGGCTTTAGGACAAAACATCTATATCCTACACTCATAACTTTAGCAAGTGGTATGATAATACATAGCATTAGGACAAAACATTTCTATCCCACACAAATAATTTCAACCAAATAATGGAGATTGAAGGGCTAGAAATTTGCCATTTAAAAAGGCAAACCTATCATAATTGATTAAGACAAAAGAAAAAGTAAATGAATCCCTAAATCAAAGGGACCTTGTCCCATATCTTAAGAACATATTATCATAATTTTCAAAATACAATTCTCACTTTCCTATGCATATCTTGACTAAGGAAGAGGAAGACAAGAACATAAGTTGTTTGTTTTCCAAAAATTCAACCAAGTTTAACCTAATTGTGATAAGGTAGACCCATGATCATGAAAGGTGAATTATTTGGTGGTCTATATAAGAAAACCCACCCTTACAACATTATAATTTCATCCAAGTGAGGGAGAGGAAAAATAGAAGCAAGGTAGAGTGAGGAAAGAAGAGGAAGAAAGGAAGAAAGAGGAAGGAGAAGTCTAGGGGACTAAGTGCTCCAGGTAAGTTTAACAATATTTCTTTTTGAAGAAAAGTTTTGAAACTTGTAATATTTATTTGGGATTTTGATCTTATAACTTTGATGATTGGTCATGGATGTTGCTATATCATGTTACATATTATGTATGTTTGAATACTTAGGTTGGTGTAGATAGTTCTGCATGGGTATGGCTATGGGTGGCAGAATTTTAAGCTTCTATGTTTTAAGTTATGGGAACATTCTATTGGGAATCTAAACAAATGGTTAACATAAAAAAATGTATATTTATGTCTCACAGATTTGAAGCCACTGGAATTATTCAATTTAGAGTTCATATGAGGAAGATATGGTCCGATTAGTAAACAAAGGTCATAAATTGGTTAATTAGGGAAGAATATGTTAGGATAGCTTTGGTGTTTTAATTTCTTGGAACATTATATAAGGAATTAAAATAAATGGTTAACATATGAATTATAGATATATGTGTCACGAATGTTTAGCCACTGGAATCACTTAATGTGGAATTCTTATAAGGGAGATATGGACAGATTAGTAGGTAGAGGTCAGAACCTATCTGAGAAGAAATAACCTGTACATTGAGGGAGTAATATCACCTTGATTTATTAATATTTCACTACAATGTTCAACATAATTGTTTTAGATAATTGTTTTATCTTGAAATGGACACCAAGATCACCTACATAAGAGTTAAATTAAGGGAGTTATGCTTTTATTAGTAAGAGAAGGTTAGATAGGATGAAAACATGCATCAAGAAAATAAAGAAATAAAATTAATATTTAAAAACGAAGATGAATCTTATAAATGAAAATAATAAATGACTAGTATAGCCATAGCCATTGCCATTGTATGAACTTCTTACCATCTTAAGTGTGAAATTTTGACATGGAGATATTTTAGAAATTGATATTTGAAATGGTTATGTTCATGGCATGATTACCAATGATTTTTGGTAATAGTTAGATTTTGATGAACATACTTGTTATTGAAAGCATATTTTTGGCTATCATTGTGAAAAGAAAAGAAATGAGCACGGTCACATGGCAATCCGTGTGGTGTACCAGTAGGGGACGCCCTACCAATGGTTATGATCATGTTAATGAGAAAAGAAAGAGAAAGTGGCCCATGTCGGACGGGGCGAGAAAAGCTCGTACCGGAGAGTAGAGGATACTCACCCTGACCGGGGTAGCTTGAAATGAGAATAAGTTTATGGCCATCAAATGATATTCTGAAAATAGTTAATCTTGTCATACATATCATTACTGTATGATTCTTATGTGCATAGATATAATGCATTCATGTGACCAAAGATATTTTCTGTAGTTTATACAACTGAACATGACGTGATGAGCTATATTGATGATGATTTATTGTTGAACTTACTGGGATTTAATTCTCACTATATTTCCATATCATTTTCAGAAAATTAGTTATACAGATTTTTCTATGGCTCTGGCTTTTAGTGCACGTTGGATCGAGTAATTTATGTTGGGCAGATCCCAGAAGCAAATAAAATGTTTGTGGTAGAGTTGGCTTAGATCTCGGTGAAGGTGCAACCACCCGCACCTGTATCTCTGGAATTGGTCAACCAGAATCAATAAGATGTAGATTTTTATGAGTTTGATATGTTGTACGTATGTTTTGATTAATGTCATGTATGTAATGTAACAACCTTTTTTTTTCTTTATTATTATACAATATTGAGTTCACATACATGTCATTAATCAAAACGTACATACAACATATCAAACACATAGATATTTACATCTTGTTTATTTTGGTTGATCAATTCCAGAGATACAGGTGCGGGTGGTTGCACCTTCACCGGGATCTGAGCCAACTCAACCACAAACATCTTATTTGATTCTGAGATCTGCCCAACATAAAGTAACTCTATCCAATGTGCACTAAAAGCCAGAGCTATAGAAAATCTGCATAACTAATTTTCTGAACATGATATGGAAATATAGTGAGAATTAAATCCTAGTAAGTTCAACAATAAATCATCATCAATATAGCTCATCACGTCATGTTCAGCTGTATAAACTACAGAAAATATCTTTGGTCACATGAATGCATTATATCTATGCACATAAGAATCATACAGTAATGATATGTATGACAAGATTAACTATTTTTAGAATATCATTTGATGGCCATCAACTTATTCTCATTTCAAGCTACCCCGGTCAGGGTGAGTATCCTCTACTCTCCGGTACGAGCTTTTCTCGCCCCGTCCGACATGGGCCACTTTCTCTTTCTTTTCTCATTAACATGATCATAACCGTTGGTAGGGCGTCTCCTACTGGTGCACCACACGGATTGCCAAGTGACCGTACTTATTTCTTTTCTTTTCACAATGATAGCCAAAAATATGCTTTCAATAACAAGTATGTTCATCAAAATATAACTATTACCATAAATCATTGGTAATCATGCCATGAACATAACCATTACAAATATTACTTTATAAAATATTTTCATGTCAGAATTTCACACTTAAGATGGCAAGAAGTTCATACAATGGCAATGGCTATGGCATATACTAGTCATTTATTATTTTCATTTATAAGATTCGTTTTCTTTTTTTTTTAAATATTAATCTTATTTCTTTATTTTCTTGATGCAGGTTTTCATCATATCTAACCTTCTCTTTATGCTAGGCCTTTAGTAATTTTCTTCTTATTTATATCATTTCCAACACATGTTCTTACAAATTTATAGAGCATTATTTTCCAATTTGATTTCTACTATTACCCTATAATTAATGAGGTTCATCTAGGGTAGAAAATTGTTGAAAATAGGCTTAACCAGCTTCCAACACAGTCTGGCCTTATTTCAGGACATGGCCACGCTTTAAAAATACTTCAAATGTACTCAAAAACAGCCCCGAACACGGCTAGCCTGTGCTTGAAGCACCCAGAACACGGCCTGGCCATGCTCTGTGACCTTTGGTCACTAATCAGAGCATTACTCTCTCATTTTAACTCCGATTGAGGTGATTTTGGTGTCTATGGAAATATACGACAATTATCTAAAACTATTGTGTTAATCCAATCAGCAAAATAGTAATAAATATTTGTGATATTACTCCATCAAAATATGGGTTATTTCTTCTCGGGTAGGTTCTGACCTCTACCTACTAATCTGTCCATATCTCCCTCATAAGAATTCCAAATTAAGTGATTCCAGTGGTATAAATCCATGACACATATATCTATAATTCATATGTTAATAATTTATTTTAATTCCTTATAGAATTTTCCCAGAAATTAAAACACCAAAGCTATCCTAACATATTCTTCCATGATTAACCATTTTCTGATCTTTGTTTACTAATCGGATCATATCTACCTCATATAAACTCTAAATTGAATGATTCCAGTGGCTAAAAATCCGTGACACATATATCTATAATTCATGTGTTAAACATTTATTTTAATTCCTTATCGATTGTTCCCAGAAATTACAACACTGAAGCTTACAATTCGGTCACCCATAGGCATACCCATGCAGAACTTTCTATACCAGCCTAAGTATTCAAATATACATCACATGCAAGATCAATATGTAACATGATATAGCAACATCCATGACCAATCATCAAAGTTCTAAGATCAAAATCTCATATAAATATTATGAGTTTCAAAGGTTTTCTTCAAAAAGAAATATTGTTAAACTTACCTGGAGCACTTAGTCCCCTAGACTTCTCCTTCCTCTTTCTTCCTTTCTTCCTCTCCTTTTCTCACTCTACCTTGTTTCTATTTTTCCTCTCCCTCACTTGGACGAAATTCTAATGTTGTAAGGGTGGGTTTTCTTATATAGACCACCAAATAATTCACCTTTCATGATCATGGGTCTACCTTATTACAATTAGGATACACTTTGTTGAATTTTTGGAAAACAAACAACTTATGTTCTTGTCTTCCTCTTCCTTAGTCAAGATATGCATAGGAAAAAGATATTTGTATTTTGAAAATTATGATGATATGTTCTTAAGATAAGGGACAAGGTCCCTTTGATTTAGGGATTCATTTCCATTTTCTTTTGTCTTAAACAAGTATGATAGGTTTGCCTTTTTAGGTGGTAAATTTCTAGCCCTTGAATCTCCATTATTTGGTTGATATTATTTGTGTGGGATTGGAATGTTTTGTCCTAATACCATGTATTATCATACCACTTGCTAAAATTATGAGTGTAGGATATAGATGTTTTTATCCTAAAGCCTTGTATAATTATGCCACTTGCCAAAATGATGAATGTAGAATCACACCACTTGCTAAATTTTTGTCTTAATGCCATGTAACCTAATCTTTATTATTATTACATTATTATATCATCACCTAATTTATTTTATTTTATTTTTTCTCTTGGATTTGGGCTTATTCCTACCCATTTCCTTTGCTTTGGATAAAATTCTACCTTTCTTGGAGGGCTTGGTCACATTTTCATAATTTTTGGGTATTGGTCCAATTACTATATCTTAGTCCAAGTCTATGTTTTATTTCTTGCTTAGGTTATCCAATGGGCTTGCTAGAAACTTATATGAAGTGGAAAAACTCTACATGATGTGTCCATAGGTAAAAGCCCAATCTATGGGTAAATGTTTTAAACTTAGTAACTCTAGTTCTTGAATTAAGAAAAATTACCCTAATCCAATGTTCTTGAAATTTTAAGACCTTTACTTGTTTCTAAAACTTTATCTTCCTTATCCAAGAATTTTGCATCTCTTTAGTATGTTATTTCTAATTTATGTTTTTCCTATTAGGTTTTCCCTCTTTATTTGTTCTCTTAATGGTAGAAACATTTTCTATGCATATACATAAGCTGAAGAATTTATAAGGATTATATTTCCTTAGATATCTAAAATATTGTCTAATAAACTTTATTTCCTTAATTAAATTATCAATAAAAGAAACGAAATTAGGGATGTTACATGTAAACTCTGTATTATATAAATTAAATAAATGTTATTTGGAGTTAAGTTGTAACGAGGTAATAACTTTATGATATTTAAAAAAAAATTGATACTTAAATGGAGTTGTTACATAAATGGTATCAGAGAAGGTCGATCCTAGATGGCCAGTGGGTGGATGGTTATTTGAATGGATCTTATAGTGTCTTGAGTATGTTTGTGGTTGTGCTGTGTAGGGATCAATGAATTCATATAGGTAAGAAATTACTAGTGTTTCCTACTTACATGCCGAGGTGGTGTTATGACTACTGTTAAATATTTTTGAACTAACTATTGGGCTTGATCACCTCAATAGCAGCATAACTTTGTTTTTGCCACAGTAGGAAATGGCACCACCAAGGAGGAATCCAGCAAATAATGTAGAGGAAACCCTGCATAACCTGGCCACGGCAATTCGAGACCAAGTCATGACCACTAATCAAATTCTACAATACCTCTAGAATGCTAATAACTCGAATGGTGTGAATGGTGTTAACAATCGAATTGCTGGAAATGATAACGGCATATCTGAGTTCCTGAGGACTAGGCCACCTTGTTTTTAAGGCGGCTTTGACTGAATTATAGCTAAAAGATGGATAAGGGAGTTAGAGAAAATCTTTGAAGTGATGGGCTATACTGAGGAGCAACAAGCAATCTTTGCTACATATATGCTAAAAGATGAAGCAAAATACTGGTGGTGTAGAGCTAGAGAACTGTTAGCTCACCAGGGAAGGCAGATCACTTGGTAGGTGTTCAAAGACACCTTTTTGGAAAAGTACTTTCCAAGTACTGTGAGGGTAGAGAAAGAGATTAAATTTCTCGAACTCCAGTAGGGTAGCATGACTATAGACCAATACATCGCGAGATTCAAGGAATTGTCTAAGTTCTCCTCTTATCTGTGATTTAACCCTGATGAAGCTTGGCAGGCTATTAAGTTCGAAGCGGGACTGAACCGGGACATAAAGAATACTGTTGTACCTATGGAGATTAGGGAGTTTGTGCCTTTGATCAATAAATACAGACTCTTGGAGAAAAGTTTAAAGGCAGTGGAGGACGAAAAGCAAAGGCGAAACCTATGGAAAAGGAAGAAAAATTTTCCCAACCCTAGCATGAACGTGAGAAGAAGTGGATATGGAATTGGTAAAAAGCCATTGACTACAGGTCCCAGTCCTTTCCAACAAGACCTCGCCCTAGTCAAGTGCGCTAAGTACGGACGCATGCATGGTAATCGGCCATGCGGCATAGGACAAGATGTCTACTTCAACTGCGGACAGAAGGGTCATTTTGTGAGAAACTACCCACAGAATGTGGGGAAGCAGCCAGAACAGAGGTCTCAAGTAAAAGGAAGGGTTTTCACCCTGAGCGGCCAAGAGGCAGCTCAATCTTCTAAAATGATTTAAGGTACATGCTATATCTATGTATTTGCTCTTATGGTGTTATTTGACTCTGGTGCTAGTTATTCATTTATATCGGAAGAATGTATTAGGAAGTTTCAGTTTCCTATTTCTGAAACTCCCTATGAGCTATCTGTAGTAACCCCTAGAGGGGAAAGGCTATTAACTTCCTCTGTATGTAAGGACTATCAAGTCACCTTCCAGGAGAAACCGTTTTCTGTAGACCTCGTCTGTTTACCTTTAAGAGGTATTGAGGTCATTCTAGGGTTAGACTGGATGTCTAGAAATTGAGTCTTGCTGAATTATTGTAACAAGACCGTTGAATTTCTACCTCCTACTCCGAAAGAGGAGGTCCAGTTATTGATGCTTAATGCTAATCAAGTTAATAGGGAGTTGAAGAGTGGAATACTTGGATACATTCTCTTGTATTTATCAAACCTAGAAGTCAAATCGAAGCTTGATGAAATCCCAATAGCCAACGAGTTTCCTGAAGTATTTCCATAAGATATTCCAGGCTTACCTCCCAAGAGAGAGATAGAGTTCTCTATTGATCTCCTACCTGGGACAGGACCTATCTCTATTGCACCATATCGAATGGCCTCGAAGGAACTATAGGAACTCAAGAAGTAGTTGGAGGAACTATTAGACAAGCAATTCATCAGACTGAGTGTGTCACCTTGGGGAGCTCTTGTATTGTTTGTTAAGAAGAAAGACAGGAGCTTGAGACTATGCATAGATTACAGACAGCTAAATAAGGTAACTATCAAAAACAAGTACCCTCTCCCTAGGATAGATGACTTATTGGATCAACTAAAGGGAGCCTCCATCTTTTCTAAAATTGACTTGAGGTCAGGATATCATCATATTAGGATCAAGAAGGAGGACGTACCAAAAACTGCCTTCTGAACTAGGTATGGGTATTATGAGTTTCTCGTAATGCCCTTCGGGTTGACAAATGCACCTGCAATTTTCATGGATTACATGAATCGCATTTTTCGACCCTACCTACATCAGTTTGTTGTAGTGTTCATTGATGACATTTTGATATATTCTAAGAGTAAGAAAGAACATGAACAACATCTCTGAATCGTTCTGCAAGTGCTAAAAGAGAAAAAGTTATATGCCAAATTGGAGAAGTGTGAATTTTGGCTGTCAGAGGTGAACTTTCTCGGACATGTCATCTCTAATAGTGGGGTAGCCGTAGATCCTAGCCAGATGGAGCAGTGATTCAGTGGGAGAGACCCAAGACGGTTACGGAAGTCAGAAGCTTCCTGGGTTTGGCAGGATAATATAGGAGGTTTATACAAAACTTCTCTCGTATAGCCTTGCGATTGACTAAATTGACCAGGAAGGGAAGTCCTTTCACATAGACTGATCAATGTGAAGCTAGTTTCCAAGAGCTTAAGACAAGACTGACCACCCCTCCTGTTTTAATTATTCCAGACCCCACAGGACATTTTGAAGTGTATAGTGACGCTTCAAAGAAAGGGCTAGGATGTGTGCTGATGCAAGATAAGAGAGTAGTTGCTTACGCCTCTAGGAAACTGAGACGCCACAAAGGAAACTATCCAACCCATGATCTTGAATTAGCGACAGTGGTGTTTGCCTTAAAGATTTGGCCACACTATTTGTACGGGGTAACCTTTGAAGTATATTGTGATCATAAGAGTCTTAAATACCTTTTTGATCAGAAGGAGTTAAATATGAGGCAACGAAGATGGGTAGAATTCCTCAATTACTACAAGTTTTAGATAAAGTATCATCCCAGAAAGGAAAATGTTGTAGCAGATGCCTTGAGTCGAAAATCTCTGCACATGGGTCAGATGATGGTGTATGAGATGCAGATGCTAGAAGAGTTTTAAAATTTGAAGCTAGCCACTACTCTTACTCTAAAGAAGCTAGTCATTAATGGTTTAAGTATAGGGCGTGACCTTAGAGCCCAGATCAAAGAGGCTCAAGCTCACGACCAATACTTACAGGATCATAAAGACCAAGGTAATTTTTTTGTCATGGAAGATGGAGCAATCATGTATCAGGGAAGGATTTGTGTCCCTCAAGAATGAGAGTTGAGGACTAAGATCCTACAGGAAGCGCATCAGAGTAAATACACAGTCCATCCTGGATGCACTAAAATGTACCAGGATTTAAAGAGGATGTATTGGTGACCAGGGATGAAAAATGACATTGTCGAGTTTGTGGCGAAATGTCTCATTTGTCAAAAGGTGAAGGTAGAGCATCAAAAGCCAGCGGGATTTCTACAACCTCTTGAGATCCCTAAATGGAAATGGGACAGTATCTCAATGGACTTTGTTGTGGGATTACCTAAGACTTTAGTGGGACATGACTCTATCTGGGTAATAGTTGACAGATTAACCAAATCTGCTCACTTTTTTGTCCATAAAAATTAACTATTGACTTGATAAATTAGCCCAATTATACGTCTAGGAAATAGTTAGACTGCATGGAATTCTCTTAAATATCATTTCTAATAGAGATCTGAGGTTTACATCGAGGTTTTGGAAGGCATTGCAGGAAGCTTTTGATACTCAGTTGCGGTTCAGTACTGCCTACCATCCTCAGACTGACGAGCTAACAGAACAAACCATTCAAACCCTAAAAGATATGTTAAGGGCCTGTGTGACAGAGCAAGGTAAAGGATGGGATAAGTACCTACCTTTAGTAGAGTTTTCTTACAATAATAGCTATCACTCTAGTATTAAGATGGCCCCCTATGAAGCTTTATACGGTAGAAAGTGCTGATCTCCACTATGTTGGTTTGAGGTAGGAGAAAAGAATTTGTTGGGTCCTGATCTAGTTCAACAAATCACTGAACAAATCAGTATTAAAGAATAGTTTTGATTGAGAATCCTCCTAAATGCTAAAGTATATATTAAGGCACATATGGGATTTTTTTTTCTAATTGCATAAGTAAACATTTATTTTATTGACATGTTGCACCCCTTTTCTTTTTTAGTTTCATGATATTTCCTAATTTGAATATATTAGTAAGAACAGTCATATATGGATGTACTTCTAATTTTTCCCTTGCCTTGAAAATGTTGTTTACATAAAAGTACATCTTGGCCATGATTATAGTAAGCTTTATCTACTCACTGGGATGTCAAACTCAAAACTCATTATTTCAACCTTTTTCATGCAAGGATATAGAGTTCGGTCCTTTAAATGTTTGGTTGCATACCACATATTTTCTGGGGCTCATAGTTTCTTATTTATATTGTATATTATACTCTAGATTATGCCCCAAATGCCATTGACTGGATCCAAGCTTCTACTACGAAGTTGGTACAAGATCTGGGTCTTTTTTTATGTACAGATATGAGAGTAAAGCTTTTCAATATATATATATATATATATATATATATATATATATATATATATATATATATATATATATATATATATATAGGCACACACACACGTACATACATATGTATAAATGTATATATATATATACATACATATATACATACATACATGTATATACATGTATCTACATATACATACATACATGTATTTTTGTTAAAAGTAAATACGCTTTTAATTAAAATAATTTTTGTTTTATTTAAAATAATTATATTTGACTTTAAATAAATTTTTTTTTTTTATAAATTTCTTTCTTTTAATATGCATGAATTTATTTTATATTATGATTTATTTTATTAAAATTTATATTAAAAAAATTATGATTTAAGAGTGCGACTAAAGTTTTACAATAATATAAATTTTTTTAAAAATTGGGATGCTTTAGGATGAAAAACGATATTTATGTGAATATATAAAAAAAATCTCAAATATTCAATTGTTAAATAATAATAATAAGTAAAAAAAAAGGAACACAATAGAGTTGAAAGAAACAGAGAATGCTTGGGGAGCAGGAGGAATCCCTTTTTTTTCTCTTTCTCTCTCTATGATTATTTACCTTCTCTCTAGAATATCTCTTAATATATGCATCCAATTGAGATATCGGAGATACTGTTGGACTTGTGGCGAAGAGAGCTTCAAAACCCACCAATCAATTTTGCTAGAAGCTTGCTGGAAAATTGTAAATAGTAAAGCATAGGTAATGTTTCTAAAATGCTATATTTTTTATGGTCTTTCAAGCTTTCAAGTTAGTAGTTTTGTTAAGGATATAGAGTATTGGTTGTATGATATATTTCACGGTCAAATAACGTGATTTGGTGCTTTAATTTTTCAAATTGTTCTTCGGTGAACAATAACTATGAATAGTATTTTTACCTAAGTGAACACTGCCCGAACAATGTGTGAACAGTGTTTTAGCCACGTGATAGTATTTTTTTGGCCATGCACAGTACACATCAGTTGACCAACTTTGACCAAGCTTTCAGAGTTGTTCTATAGGTTTTTGAACTCTCCAAACACATTTTTTAGGTCTATTTGGTCAAATTCAGATTGGAAAAGTACATTTTGAGGCTGTCCAACCTGGAGCCCTTACCTTATGAGTGGATAATTCTTTTTATGACTTACCCTATGCTTTTCTTGAACTTTAAATGTATAATTGGTTCTGTTTATAAGTTATTTATACTTTTATATATCTCTGAAATGGATTCTAATACTTGATTTGTTTATTATCTAGCATATAGTTCAAGAAGAGTATTGTTTTGAAAATAGTTTTTTGAATTCATTGAATATGTGATTCGAAATATTTTTTTCTTTATATGGTAAAGGAAATATATTGTGCATGTGGTATTGATATGTAAAGCTATAATATTGCCTTAGAAAAGGGCATGTGTATGTGATAACCCTGATTCGAAATTTTCTAACAGAGGAGTTTTATTGAGACTGGAAATTTTGTATTATACTGAAACCTCTATTTTTAATGATATGGCATATGTGCAAATATGATTTTTGTGGAGAAATCATATTTGAAACATTCTTTGCTAACGGCAGGTGATGTTAGCCCTGGTACAGCTTGACACCTCAGCTAGTAGGGGTGGTGCTAGCCTCGTGTGATGCCCAACATACGTGATATTGATGAGAGCACGACTAGTGAATAAAAATGGAATACATACCAGCTTTAAGTCCTAGTTGGACCTATCACAAAAGTTTGGGCTAAAATATTCAAAGAAGCACTTAATGGTCTAATTTTAGAGGCCCACCAAGGAGATACCTAGTCTATTTCATTAAAACCCACTTAAATATGGGTCAAGGCCAACCAATCTAAATAGGGACCTAAAGTACAAGAAGATTCAGTGCTGAAGATTGAATATAGGCTCAAAATCAATGAGTTATTTTATAGCCCAATTTAAGCTAGGTTTTTCTTATTTATTTAATTTTAGTTTTAGTTTTTTTTACTAGAAAAGTTTCCTATTTTGTGGTTTCCTTGCCTGACAAAAGAGTTTCTTATTTTTAATTTTCTTTGCTTTGTAGGAGTTTCCTATTTCTATTTTTCCTTGTCGTGTCGGAGTTTCCTAGGTAGTTTTCCTTGTCTGTTTAGGTAATTAACCTATAAATAGGCACATATATTCTTGAGAATACAGATTATTATTAGTAATATTGAGATTGTTTTCTCTTTGGTTCTTCAAAGAACTTTTCTTAACTTATCAAGATTTTCTTGTGGCGTTCAAGGAAGACTTATCACTCATAATCTTCTTTCTCTTTCTTGAGTGTGGCGTCTGTAATATTTTTTATACCTTTGGTTCTTATCTCTTTATAGATAACGGGTCAAGATCATTTTATTTAATTTATTTTGTTATAAATATGTTTAGAACACGATCTTTCCAATCGGATCCTATATTGATTCTAGGTCTCACTACTTTTGGTGAGTTTCTTATCAGGGATTCACATAAGATATGATATGTGAATGAAAGCAAGGTGTCTCCTATTTGGGCAAGATACCAACTATATAATATGCGATTTGCCCTTCCTTGCTGTGTGTTTTGGAAATTGCCAATAATAGAGTCCCTTCGCGTATCGTCTTGAATGTTGGTAAGGAAAACCTTAGCTAGAATGCTAAGTTTAGGCAAATCCTACATCACCAAAGTATGGAAGGACTTGAACTATGATATGGTTGTTTTGATATGGGATCCTCCTAATGTTTTCATTTGAAATATTTTGATGCATAATAACATTTGTTTATTGATCATATAGTACAGTATATGGTTTTGGATATCTAAATATAAGATTTGAGAATATTTAAAATACGGGTCCTATATGGATGTATTTTCGAACTATAATTTTCTATGTGATAAATTTTGAAATATGAGTACATCCATATGTTGACCTATGAGGTCATAGGAGATATTATCTGCTCACTGAGTTTTCAAACTCACTACACGATAACTACATTCTTTCATATAAGAATACAGAGTTTGGTCCTTTCCCTTCAGAAAGTTGATCAACTAGACGACAAAATCTCTGGGTCAACCTACTTTGTCTCTAGGGCTCATAGATTTTGGTTATATTGTACTTGTACTCTAGAGTATGCTTTGAACGCTTAGACATTGAAACTCATGATGTTCAAAACAAAGCTATACTTGAAAAATATATCAATAATAAGAATTTATGATAGTTTATCCATTCTCAAGGTCTAAAAATAGTTAAAAAGAATTAAATGCTAGATGAAATGCACACTTAAAGTTCAAGAAGAATATAAAATAAATCATAGCAAGTATTATCTATTCAAAAAATAATGGTTCCCAAGTTAGATAGCTTTAACATGCACATTTCTAATCAAAATTTGTCAAAATAGACCTCAAAATTGAGAATAGGGTGTCCAAAACCCTAGAAAATAGCTTTAAAATCATGAAATTTAACTGTAGGAGCTTAATCAATGCTGATCAATGAAATAGGGTCCTGAGACACGCGTTGTATGTGCCACCACAGAAGTTGCACGTGGACGTCACTTCTTGAGGGGAAGGGAAGTGCGTGAAACTTCTATAAACATGACATGACCCTGAAATTTGGCTAATTCATGATAAACTAATTAGAGATATTTGTAGATCTTGGTGTTTTGTATCCACTAATGGTGGTAGTGTTGAAATCTAAAGTCTCGAAGGGATAAATAATGCTTACCATAAGTGGAGCATATTGTAATCAATCTCGAGTCCTGTTGACCAGTGGGTCTGATATCTCTGTGAATCAACAATAAGAAAAAAACGTAGCCTAAATTGGGCCATAAAATAACGCATTGATTTTGGGCCTATATTCAATCTTCAGGCTTAAATCTTCTTGTACTTTAGGTCTATATTTAAATTGGCTAGTCTTGACCCATATTAAAATGGGTTTTAATGACATGGACTAGTTTTGGCTCTTCTTTTGTAGTAATGTAGGTATCTCCTTGATGCCCCTCTAGGATTAGACTATTAAGTGCTTCTTTGAATATTTAGCCTGAGCTCTTGTGATAGGTCCAACTGGGACTTGAAGCGAGTCCGCATTCCATTTCCGTTTATCTGCCCTAGCCATGATCTCATCATTCCCCTCCTCTTGAAAATGATTTGTCCTCAAATCATCACCTACATCAAAAGGAGACAAGTTAGAAACATTAAAAGTTGCACTAACATTATACTCACCTGAAAGATCTAATTTGTAGATATTATCATTGATCTTTTCAATCACTTAAAATGGACAATCCCCTTTTGGAAGTAATTTAGATTTCCTTTGAGCTAGAAACCTTTCCTTCCTCATATGCAACCAAACCCAATCACCGGGCTCAAATACAATGCGCCCCTTATTAGCTTGTTTGACATATTGCTCAGTTTTTCTCTTAATGTTTTGTCAAGCTTGTTCATGAATCTGCCTAACAAATTCAACTTTCTTCTTTCCATTTAAGTTAAGACGCTCAACCATAGGCAAAGGAGTTAAATACAAAGGAGTTAATGGATTAAACCCATACATAATTTCAAAAGGTGAAAACTTAGTTACAGAATGTAGCTCCTATTATATGCAAACTCAACATGTGGCAAACATTCCTCCTATGGTTTCAAATTTTTTTGTATTATTGCACGTAACAAAGTAGATAAAGTCCTATTAACTATTTCAGTTTGACTGTCAGTTTGTGGGTGACAAGTAGTAGAAAATAAAAGTTTTTTCCCTAACTTACCCCACAAAATCTTCCAAAAATAGCTTAAGAGTTTTGCATCTCTATCAGACACAATACTCCTAGGCATGCCATGCAATCTCACAATTTCTTTGAAAAAAAAATCAACAATATTTGATGCATCATCAGTTTTATGACATGGTATGAAATGTGCCATTTTAGAAAACCTATCAACAACCACATATATAGAATCCCTACCCCTTTTTGACCTAGGTAAGCCTAATACAAAATCTATAGATATGTCCATCCAAGGTTCATTGGGTATAGGCAAAGGAGTATATAACCCATGAGGTTTAGTTGTAGACTTAGCTTGTCTACAGATTATACACTTTTCACATATCCGTTCTACATCATGTTTCATATGAGGCCAAAAGAAATCTTCCTGCAAAACAGCCCAAGTCTTGGATATGCCAAAATGTCCCATCAAAGCACCTCCATGAGCTTCTCTAACAAGCAAGTCACGTAATGAACATTTAGGCACACACAATTTATTTTCTCTAAACAAAAATCCATTATGCCTAAAGAACTTACCAAACGCAACTTTCTCACATGCATTGAATACATTATAAAAATCAGAATCATCAACATACAAATCTTTTATATATTCAAACCCAAGCAATTTTGCATCTAAAGTAAAAAGTAAAACATTCCTTCTAGACAATGCATTAGCCACAATGTTTTCCTTACCTTTCTTGTACTTAATCACATAAGGAAATGTTTCAATAAACTCTACCCATTTGGCATGTTGCTTGTTTAGCTTGTATTGACCCTTCAAATGCTTTAAAGATTCATGATCAGTGTGAATCACAAACTCTTTTGGCCAAAGATAGTGTTGCCAAGTTTTCAATGCCTTAACCAATGCATACATCTCTTTGTCATATGTCGGATAGTTTAGGGCTGGTCCACTTAGTTTCTCACTAAAGTAGGCAATAAGACGCCTTTCTTGCATTAGAACAGCTCCAATACCTGTTCCTAAGGCATCACACTCAATTTCAAAAGTTTTTGTGATATTCGGTAAAGAAAGTAAAGGTGCATTAATCAATTTTTCTTTAATCAAATTAAATGCCTTTTCTTGTTCATCACCCCACTTAAAACCCACATTCTTTTTTATGACTTTAGTCAAAGGTGTAGCTAGGCTACTAAAATCTTTTTCTAACCTTCTATAAAAGTTAGCCAACCCATGAAAACTTCTAACATTACCCACATTTGTAGGGCTTGGCCAATCTTGAATTGCCTTTACCTTTTCTTCATCCACCTCAATTCCTTTAGCACTAATAACAAATCCAAGGAATAAAAGTTTATCTGTGCAAAATGTACACTTCTTGATGTTAGCAAACAACTTTTCTTTTCTCAAAACATCTAAAACAAGTTTTAAATGCTCAACATGTTCATTCAAGTTTTTGTTATAAATCATAATATCATCAAAGTATACAACCAAAAATTTGTCAATAAAAGCACGCAAAACATGATTCATCAATCTCATGAAAGTACTTGGTGCATTAATTAATCCAAATGGCATAACTAACCACTCATATAAACCATATTTGGTTTTAAAAGTAGTTTTCCATTCATCACCTTCTCTCATTCTAATTTAATGATATCCACTTTTAAGATCAAATTTTGTAAAAACACAAGAACCATGCAATTCATCAAGCATATCATCTAATCTAGGAATGGGATGTCTATACTTTACAGTGATATTATTAATAGCATGGCAGTCAACACACATCCTCCATGTCCTATCCTTCTTAGGCACAAGTAACACTGGAACTACACAAGGACTCATGCTCTCTCGCACATACCCTGTTGGGATGTAATTCATATAAAGATGAATACAATGTTAGAATGCAAGTGCACGTGTCGTAACCAAGTAATAAAGTGATGAGTGAGTATCATCCCACGAGGAGTGAACTAAAACTATTTAGAGACTTTTTGCTGTATGAATGTTGTAGCAAATTTAAGATGGTACACAAGATTGATATAAAAGTATATTGACTGACTACAACCTTAACTAAAATAAGGAGTAATAAGAGGTAAAGAGGAAACTATATTAGGAGATCTAGGGTTGCTCAGGGTTGTCATGGACTTTAGCACTCATATATGCTCTAGGATTTGCTGCAGCAATTGCTCTGAGTGCCAAATTCAGTCCTAAATAGAGTCTTCCCAGACTGCCATTCCTTACAATTCAAAGGTTCAGACACGCATTCCTGCATCAGTCCTCACTTTCAAATTGTGCATGAAGTTCATTATGGGACTAATGGGGTACCCGTATATCCCTATATGAGGTAACCCCTTACATTCAACTTTTTCCCAGCCTCCATTACCTTCCCAGGTGAATGTTGGCCTCAGTTTTCTTCCTCCAAACTTCCGTTATTAAGGAAAGAAAAACTAGCAGGAAACATAATTGAATGGTGAGCAACAACTGCAGCGAAATGGATTAATGATAAAAATGTGCTTCAGTTCATTACAACCCTTGTGCAACCCTAGCTGAAAACTAGCCAAGCCCATGGGTGCACTGGTTACAAAAATTGCAAAAACACTGGTGTGCATCCTAAGTGATATGTATAAAATTACAAAGTGTAGTTCTTTCTTTTTTCTTTCGCTTAAACAGTAAAACAAAAACAGAAATCAAAATTCCTTTCTAAAATAACGCACTATCCCCTCATGCTGCAACTCCCGGTGTCAGCAGCACTCTAGGCTATGTTGTTCTTTACTCCAAATTCTCTCTTCTTCCTCCTGTCTCTCTGCACGGCCTCTACAATAGCTACTTTATGGCCTTTTATAGGTAGCCCTTGTGGTCCCAGTAAAGTGCCCTGGGTTGCTAACATTCCCTCTGCCCTGCAGCCGGCACCCTGTTATGCAGCTTTTTCCTCTCCACCTTCAGTAGTGGAGGCAGTTCTGTACCCGCAGCCTGCAGTGTCTCTGCTGCTATCCCCTGCTCGATGGTGGCTGCTCCTGCTGCGTAGTTCTGCCACCTGCACCATATCAAATAGAATCAGTGTATTGCAGTAAAGAAGGAGCAGCTCACCCACTATCAACCGGGGTTCTGCAATCGTTGCTACATATGCTTACTGAAATGCTACAGCAATGGGGTAACTGATGTTATATCTAGAAGAGTTGTCCTATTTAATTAAATCAGGGGGTAAGAGTGCTTAAAACACCATAAAATTTCAGTAAACATACACGGACAGCTCATAGAAACTATAATGAAATGCAGCTATCAAATCCCCCCAAACTTAAAGAATTGCTTGTCTCCAAGCAACCTACTCTGTTCACTACATTCCTATCACCCAGAAATTCCAGAATTTTCTCATGCATGAATCTATAGTTCTGCTGATAGCTCTCAACTCTCAGAATTTCTTCCATATAAAGGATACCACAAATCTTTCTCCCAATCATAGCAAAAACCTTCTTTGAAGTTTTGTGTGTGACATGGACAGCTTCCATAAGAGCCACTTGGGTTAAAAACAGTCAGAGTTCCTAAGACTTTCATGCTAATATATCGAGCTTCCTTTCCTAGGTCAAGTTGGCATTCAACATAGGTGCAGACAGGGTGACAAATGTGGGGGGAGTGGTAGCTCACTGATTTTCCTTCTTTATTGTTGTTTTTTTTGGCATAGATCTTATTCTAACAGAGGTCATTACAGCCTTTTAACGCGAATGCCAACATGTTCAATGCAGGCACCCGCTTACTCAGCCTCATCACCCTTAAACCGCTTCCCACTCATACTCTATATCCCTGTTTTATGCAAAGGCACACATGGGGCTCATGCATACCCCTGGTTACTAAGGAGCTACAGAGCATTAGAGTGTCCACTCTATGTCCCTGTTTTACGCAAAGGCACACATGGGGCTTATGCATACCCCTGGTTACTAAGGAACTATAGAGCATTGGAGTGTCCATATTTCTCTCTTTATTTCCTACTTCCCCCCCAAACTTAAGCCTTGAAGACCCTATGTGTCTGCCTCTTTTATAATTCTACAGAAGCTCTCAATACTAGCTCTAAGACTTAGGTCTAATTTCTGAAAGATCACCAAGTTTTTCTTTGGCAATCTGCCCATGATCCTGTGCTTATTAGAAGAGGGTTCTGTGTGATTGGGTGAGGTTGTAGGTCTCCTATTCTGATTTCTAGCGAACTACCCAATCTTCCTCATGGAGTATCCCAAAACTTTTAGCAGGCTATGCAAAATGTAGATTTTTTTATATATATAGAAATACACATCTAATTCAGATAATTTCTACAGGTAGCAACCAGTAACACAGCAGTTTCATCTAATTCAGTCTGGCAAGAAAACAAATAACAGCACTCAGACAAACAGAACACAAATAAACAAGTCTAATCCTAACATTTGCCCCAATAATACTATAGCAATGAGCAGAAAATCAATGCTTCAGCAGATACCACAGCAGTGAACAAAACACAAAAGTGCCACAGTAACATTATATTATTCCCAGCAGATATTATAATACACCCCCCCAAACTTAAATTGAGCAGTGTCCTCCCTGCTGATGCAATGGCCATAAAACAAAGACACCCAAAAATAGAAGCAAAAGTATTCCAAATACAGCAGAGAAGGAAGAAGAGTTGAGGGAACTTCTTGAGGGTGCTAGCAGGAATGCTGCAGCACCCTAGGGGTATTGACCCCTAGAAGACCTTGATGAACTTCTAAGCCCACTCCTCCTCTGTGTTGACTGTTGTGGGGCCTTTCCCTTGCGCATCTTTGCTGCCCGTTTGGCAATGGGCTCATCGTCATCAGAGGACTCAGTTGCCTTGGGTGTCCGGACGGGGCTCCTTGTTGGAGGAAGAGCCTTTAGAGTCCTTGGGTTGCTCTATTTGTGGTTCTAGTGCTGGGGATGAATCCTCGAAAGTTGTATGGAGCAAGTCAGTTGGGGAATGAGAAGAATTGCTTAAAGTTCTGCTCCAAGGTGGTATGGAGGGCGAAGTCCTTCTTCTGTACATATCGCCAAAAGGTCTGCTGATGCTACAGCAGCTATGCTTGCTGTCTGATGATTGTAGCTTGTTGTTGTAGAATATGCTAAAGGGTCATGTCAGCTGGCTGGGTGTCAGAGGAAGAAGCAGATGGTCCAACAGCTTGCGGAAGGTCTTGAGAGGCAGCTGGTGGGTGTGGGGCTGACTTCTCCAGAACAATGCGAGCAATGGTGGTAGGAGTAATGGGGTTGGTGTCCTTCAAGACTTCTTCGTTGATGGAGACTAGTACTCTATGATTCTTGCACAGTATGGTGATGAGTGAAGAAAAAGGTAGGCTCCCCTTTTTTCTGCTGGCGCATGATCGGATTTGGCCAGTGATGATGCGGCCAACGTTGAGTGGTCTGCCAAAAATGAGTGCATCCACCATTGCCACTCTATCTCGGCTCATTGTCTGCCCATGGGTGGAAGGTAGCAGACGGGTCTTGAGAAAATGATACCAGACTTTCGCTGCCGGCACCAGGGAGATACGATTGATAGTGGTAGAGCCCTGGGGAGATTTATCCCAGGTGGTGCCAAGAAGGCACACCCGAGTGAGCATTGCATCCCAGTCTTCATCTCGCAAACCATGTAGATATTCCTTATAGTTATCCTCTTCGTCGGGTAAATTGTAGGCCTTGTTGATTGAAGCTTAGTCAAAACGCACCTTCGTCTCCCGAACTGTCACCCACTTCTCATTTTTTGGTGAGAAGTTCACATAGAATTCCCGAACTAGAGGAATGAGGGCCACTTGTGGATGGCTTGCAAAATTTTCCCAACCACTCTGCTTGACCACCGTGCTAACGTACATTGGCATCCCCAAATCTCCAGCGGAGGTGAAGGTGAACCCTTTTCTCGGCACAGAAGTTTCTGGGCACGATCTCTTTGTCGTGCTTCTTCCGGTTTTCCTCATAGGTGAATTTCTTCACCTTTCTTGCCTTCCTAGCCACTGTCTTGATTCTCGGCATAATTGGTTCAAGGGTTTGGAGGTAGAGCTTTCGAGAACGAAGGAGGTGAGGAGGTTGTAGGGCTTGAGAACTCGGGAGAGGTGAAGTGGGTTGGAAGTTGCAGAGATTTAAGATCGTGGGTGTCTTATGGCCTTCTGCCCGTTTTCCCGCCCACTTTTTTTTCTTTTTTTTAGAAGCAAAGAAGAGGGGAAACCCTTGATTTAGAGCTGGCTCCGTTGCTGCAGCAATGTTGCAGCAAAACTGGGTTGCCTAGGATTCTTGCTGCAGCAGAGAATGCTTGTTATTAATCCTGTTGTAGCAAAGCAGGGACTATCTTTAGTATAGGGTTGCTGCAGCAAAACCAAAAACTGGTTCAGCAACTTCTATGCTTCCTATCCTACGTAACAAACACAAAAGCTATTAGACTTATGATTTAAACTATCTTAAAACTTAAACAACACAAATTTAAACATGGGTTGCCTCCCATGAGTGCTTGTTTTAGAGTTTTCAGCCTAACTTCCTTCCTGTTCATTCCTCTTGCAGCTGAATGGAGGTGTGCTGTCTATCCACATCACCCCCAGATAGTGCTTGACTCTTTGTCCATTAACCCTGAATGTCTTCCCTTCCTTTTCTTCTTCCAATTCAATAGTCCCAAATGGGAAGACCTTGCTTATGTGAAAGGGACCAGACCAATGTGATTTTAACTTCCCAGGAAACAAGGTCAGCCTGGAGTTGTACAGTAGTACTCTCTGTCCCACTTCGAAGTTCCTGGGTTGTATCTTCTTGTCATGCCACTGCTTTGCTTTCTCCTTGTAAAGTTTAGCATTCTCATAGGCCTGACCACGGAATTCATCCAACTCATTTAGCTGCAGCATCCTCTTTTCACCCGCAGCTTCTAGATTCAAGTTTAGCTTCTTTACTGCCCAATATGCTCGGTGCTCTAACTCTACTGGTAGATGACATACCTTCCCGAATACCAGCCTGTAAGGTGACAAGCCCAGAGGTGTCTTATAAGTTGTTCTATATGCCCAAAGTGCATCATCCAACCTTGAGGACCAATCCTTCCTCGTGGGGCCAACTGTTTTTTTCAAGATTCTCTTGATCTCTCTGTTGGAAACTTCAGCCTGCCCACTTGTTTGTGGGTGATAAGGGGTTGCCACCTTGTGCCTGACTCCATATTTGGCAAGTAGTGCCTTGAACTGCCGATTGCAGAAATGGGTCCCTCCATCACTGATGATGGCTTTGGGGTTTCCAAACCTTGTAAAGATGTTTTTCTTCAGAAATCTGGTCACGACTCTGGCTTCATTAGTTTGAGATGCACTGGCTTCCACCCACTTTGAGACATAGTCTACAGCCACAAGGATGTATTGATTGCCGAAACTCGAGGGAAATGGTCCCATGAAATCTATTCCCCAGATATCAAATAATTCCACCTCTAAGATGTTGTTCAGTGGCATTTCGTGTCTGCGAGATATGTTTCCTGTCCTCTGACACCGGTCACATTACTTTGCAAAGGAGTGGGAGTCCTTGAATAGGGAGGGCCAATAGAACCCTGCCTGCAACACCTTATTTGCAATTCTAACTCCTCCAAAATGACCTCCATAAGGGGAAGCATGGCATTGCTGCAAGATTTGCTCCATCTCTTTGCTGGGTATGCATCTTCTAATCATCTGATCATCATATTGCTTGTAAAGGTATGGTTCATCCCAGTAGTATGAGTTTACCTCATGTAGAAATTTTTTCTTCTGCTACCACGTCAAGTCTAGTGGGAGCATTCCACTCACAAGGTAATTTACATAATCAACATACCATGGCACATCATCTTGAGTCAGGAGATAGAGTTGCTCGTTTGGAAATCTTTCATTGATGTCATCTGCTTTAGAGTTGTGCCCTTCCAATCTGGAGAGATGGTCTGCCACTTGATTTTTAGTTCCTTTCCTGTCTCTGATCTCTAGATCAAATTCTTGAACCAAAAGCACCCACCGAATGAGCCTGGGTTTGGAATCCTTTTTCCTAACCAAGTGTTTGATGGTAGAGTGGTCTGTGTGCACTATTGCCTTTGCTCCTACCAGATATGCTCTGAATTTCTCAAAGGCAAACACTACTGCAAGTAATTCCTTCTCTGTCACAGTGTAGTTCAGCTGGGCACCTTGCAACATTTTACTAACATAGTAAATAGAATGAAATAGCTTGTTTATGCGCTGCCCGAAGACTGCCCCCAATGCTGTTTCACTAGCATCACACATCAGCTCGAATGGGGAGGTCCAGTCTAGTGCCACGTTGACTAGGGCTGTACTCAATTTCTATTTGAGATCGCAAAATGCTGTCATGCAACTTTCATCAAAGCAAAAAGTTATGTCCTTCTCGAGCAAACTGCATAAAGGTTTGGCAACCTTAGAGAAGTCCTTAATGAACCTCCTATAGAATCCTGTATGTCCCAAGAAGCTTCGAATGCCCTTGACCGAGGTGGGAGGAGGTAGTTTCTCAATGACTTCCACCTTGGCCCTGTCAACTTCAAGTCCTCTCTGAGAAATCTTATGCCCCAGCACAATCCCCTCCTTTACCATAAACTGACACTTCTCCCAGTTCAGCACCAAGTTTATTTCCTCACACCTTTGCAAGACTTTAGCAAGGTTTCCCAAGCATAGGTCAAAGGAGTCCCCAAAGACTGAGAAATCATCCATGAAGATTTTCACAAACTGCTCAGCCATTTCTGTGAATATTGCCATCATGCATCGCTGGAATGTTGCTAGAGCATTGCACAGCCCAAATGGCATCCTTCGAAATGCAAAGGTACCATAAGGACATGTGAATGTGGTCTTATGCTGATCTTCTGGTGCTATAGAAATCTGGTTGTACCCTGAGTACCCATCCAGGAAACAATAGTATTCCCTTCCAGCAAGTTTATCTAACATTTGATCAATGAATGGCAGAGGGAAGTGGTCCTTCCTAGTGCTCTTGTTCAGCTTCCTATAGTCCATGCAAATCCTCCAGCTAGTTACAACCTTAGTGGGGATGAGCTCATTACTATCAGTTTCCAGCACAGTCAGGCCCCCTTTCTCGGGAACACACTAGACCAGACTCGCCCAGGAGCTATTTGATATGGGTTAAATGATTCCCGCATCCAGCCATTTGATGATTTCCTTTTTAACTACCTCCTTCATTATTGGGTTGAGCCTTCGCTGCGGTTCTATGGACTATTTTTCATTGCTTTCCAAGAGGATCTTATGCATGCAAAATGAGGGGTTGATTCCCTTAATGTCAGCAAGTGTCCAGCCAATGGCCTTTCTGAATTTATTTAGTGTCAAGACCAATTTCTCCTCTTGTTCCTCTGTCAAAAGTGCTGAGATAACCACAGGAAGAGTGGCTGTTTCTCCTAAATATGCATACTTAAGGTGTGCTGGAAGAGGCTTCATCTCCAAATCTGGTGGTTCTTCCACTGATGCTTTCCATAGCCTTGAATCTGGCGTGGTCTCATATAATGGCTCCTTTATTGGCTCCTTCTTCCTAAAGCCTTGTCTAACATCAATCCAAGCCTATTCCTTCTCATTTTCTCCTTCGAAATCTGAGTGGTCTGTCCATGCTGGTGGTGGTGGCTCCTTGCAGCATTTTTCCAATTGTTCTGATGCTAATGTGTCTATCATAGACACCACTACACATTCTTCTTCTTCACTAGCAAACCTCATGGTCTGGAGCACATTGAATGTAACCTGCTCATCCTGGACTCTCATGGTTAATTCACCCTTCTGAACATCAATTAGTGTCTGGCCAGTCGCTAGGAATGGTCTGCCCAATATAATTGGTACCTCTGCATCAGCTTCATAGTCCAAAATTATGAAGTCTACTGGGAAGATGAACTTATCCACCTTAACCAGGACATCCTCTATTTTTCCCTCTGGATGGGCAATGGATCTGTCTGCTAATTGCAGTGTGACTGTGGTAGGTCGAGCTTCTCCAATTCCTAGCTTTTTAAAGATGGCCATTGGCATAAGGTTGATGCTTACTCCTAAATCACAAAGTGCCTTGCCAAAATACTGGTTCCCAATTGAACAAGGTATGGTGAAACTGCCTGGATCCTTAAGTTTGGGTGGCAACTTATTTTGTAGCACAGCATTGCATTCTCTTGTGAGAGCAACAGTCTCAAACTCACCAAATCTCTTCTTCTTGGTCAGGATGTCCTTCAGCAATTTCACATAATTCGGAATTTGCTCCAGTGCTTCCATCAGAGGAATGTTGATGTGTAGCTGTTTCATTCTGCTGCTTCTGAAATCTCTGAGGGAAAGGGGGAGGTAGCTTGGTTTGCTGCATGCCCTACTGCGAAAAAGTTGCCGACTTTTGTTGTGGCATGGCTGCAGCATTTTCTCCATAGATGGTGTCCTCCTTGCTTACCTCCTCCTCTTGCTTCTTCTTGTCTTTTTTGTTCTCTAGGGGTACAGTGGAGTCTGTATGATCTTTCCCTCTTGCTTTTGGTGCTTCCACCATCTTCCCACTCCTCAGGGCTATAGCCTTGCAATGCTCTTTCCCTTCTCTCTTAGGGACTTCAGTATTACTAGGAAGTGTCCCTAGGGGTCTGTTTTTTAGTTCATTGGCAAGCTGTCCCACTTGAGTTTCCAGATTCCGCAATGAGGCTGCTTGACTCTGGATTAGAGCATCATTCCTTGCCATATATTCCTTCAGCAGGGATTCTAGTGAAGTGGGGGCTTCCTGAGGCTGTTGTCTTTGCTACTGGAAGCCTGGTGGACCCTGTGGTCTTTGCGGGGTAGAGTTGCTCCCTTGTCCTATACCATAGTTACTCCAGGAGAAATTAGGGTGTTGCCTCCATCTTGGGTTATATGTGTTGGAGTAAGGATTGTTATTGCGATTCATATTACCCACAAAACACACTGATTCTGGGTTTGAGGGACAAGCTTCAAATAGATGAGGTCTATTGCATAGTACACAAGATGGTCCAGTTTCCTGGACTGCATTGGCAGCTTGAGGGCAGGCAATTTACTGGCTCTTCAAGACATTAACTAGTGAGGCTAGCTGGGCTATAAGCGAGGTCACTTCACTCACTTCGTGCATGCCTGCTGCTTTCTTTCCAGTTGAAACTCTATCCATTGGCCATTGATAGTTGTTGCTGGCCTTCCTTTCAAGCAGCTCATGTGCTTCATTATATGTCTTGGACAAGAGTGCCCCATTAGTTGCTGCATCCACTATGGTACGGGTTTGGGCATTGAGGCCATTGTAAAAGGTCTCCATCTGAATGCAGTAAGGAATTCCATGATGGGGGCATCTCCGTAATAGCTCTTTATACCTCTCTCAGGTCTCATACAAAGATTCACCATATAATTGCTGGAAAGAGGTGATGTCATTTCTCAATCTGGCATTCTTGGTGGGAGGGAAGTATTTCAACAGAAAATTTTCTTCCAAATCACTCCAGTTAGCGATAGAGTCAGGTGGTAGAGAGTTCAACCATGCTCTTGCTCGGTCTCTTAATGAATAAAGGAACAGCTTTAGCCTGAGCACTTCTTCTGTTACCCCATTCATTTTGAAAGCATCCGTGACTTCCATGAACACTCTTAATTGAAGGTGAGGGTCCTCAGTGGGCATGCCACTGAATTGCCTTGTAGTTTGCAGCATCTGGAACATTACTGGTTTGAGCTCAAAATGTAAAGCCTCGATCTCTGGTCTCACAATGCTCGGGTTCAACCCATTCAGGTTTGGTTGAACATAAGCATTTAGGACTCTATCTCTATCATGCATGTTGTCTGCTCCATTCTGATTAGCCATCACTGCCTGCTGCTTAGGTGCTAACTATCCTCTTCTTCTTCTCAAAAGCGTTCTTTCTATCTCTGGATCAAGGGGCAGAAGCTCTCTGTCAGCACTGCTCATGCACTGCGTTACCTGCTCAACAAGACACCAGAATAAAAAAAACATACAACAAAACAATACTTCACACAGTTGAGTATCTAAAAACAATTTTAAGTTGACAATCCCTGGAAACGACGCCAAAAACTTGTTGGAATGTAATTCATATAAAGATGAATACAATGTCAGAAAACAAGTGCACGTGTCGTGACCAAGTAATAAAGTGATGAGTGAATATCGTCCCACGAGGAGTGAACTAAAACTTTTTAAAGACTTTTTGCTGTATGAATGCTGTAGCAAAGTTAAGATGGTACACAAGATTGATATAAAAGTAGATTGACTGACTATAACCTTAACTAAAATAAGGAGTAATAAGAAGTAAAGAGGAAACTATATTGGGAGATCTAGGGTTGCTCAGGGTTGTCATGGACTTTAGCACTCATATATGCTCTAGGATTTGCTGCAGCAATTGCTCTGAGTGCCAAATTCAGTCCTGAATGGAGTCTTCCCAGACTGCCATTCCTTACAATTCCAAGGTTCAGACACGTATTCCTGCATCAGTCCCTACCTTCAAATTGTGCATGAAGTTCATTATGGGACTAATGGGGTACCCGTATATCCCTACATGAGGTAACCCCTTACATTCAACTTTTCCCCACCCTCTATTACCTTCCCAGGTGAATGTTGGCCTCAGTTTTCTTCCTCCAAACTTCCGTTATTAAGGAAAGAAAAACTAGCAGGAAACATAATTGAATGGTGAGCAAAAACTACAGCAAAATGGATTAATGATAAAAATGTGCTTCAGTTCATTACAACCCTTGTGCAACCCTAGCTGTAAACTAGCCAAGCCTCAAGGGTGCACTGGTTACAAAAATCACAAAAACACTGGTGTGCATCCTAAGTGATATGCATAAAATTACAAAGTGCAGTTCTTTCTTTTTTCTTTCACTAAAACAATAAAACAACAACAGAAATCAAAATTCCTTTATAATATAACGCACTATCCCCTCATGCTGCAACTCCTGGTGTCAGCAGCACTCTAGGCTATGTTGTTCTTTGCTCCAAATTCTCTCCTCTTCCTCCCGTCTCTCCGCACGACCTCTGCAATAGCTACTTTATGGCCTTTTATAGGCAGCCCTTGTGGTCCCAGTAAAGTTCCCTGGGTTGCTGACATTCCTTCTGCTCTGCAGTCGGTGCCCTTGTTGTGCAGCTTTTTCCTCTCCACCTTCAGTAGTGGAGGCAGTTCTGTACCCGCAGCCTGCAGTGTCTCTGCTGCTGTCCCCTGCTCGATGGTGGCTGCTCCTGCTGCGCAGTTCTGCCACCTGCACCATATCAAATAGAATTAGTGTATTGCAGGTAAGAAGGAGCAGCTCACCCACTATCAACTTGGGTTCTGCTATCGTTGCTACATATGCTTACTGAAATGCTGCAGCAATGGGGTAACTGATGTTATATCTAAAAGAGTCATCCTATTTAATTAAATCAGGGGGTAAGAGTGCTTAAAACACCAGAAAATTTCAGTAAACATACACGAATAGTTCATAGAAACTATAATGAAATGCAGCTATCATACCCCTTCTCCATGAGCTCTCCAACCTGCTTTTGAAGTTCTTTTGTCTCCTCCGAATTACTTCTATAGGCTGGCCTATTTGGAATTGATACTCCGGGTATAAAATATATTTGATGCTCAATTCCCCTAATTGGTGGTAAGCCATTGGGTATTTCTTTGGGGAATACATCCTCAGAATCCTACAAAAGAGAAACTATAACACTAGGCAAAGAAGAGTTAAATTCATTAATACTTAAACAAGTCTCTTTGTACAAGAGTACAATTAAAGGCTTATTTAAACACAATGCTCTTTTGGCTTCACTCTCTTTTGCATAAAAATTCATTTGTTTTCTCTCTTTTTCTCTTGATTCAGCCTCTCTTTCTTTTGAAACATCACTCACTTTTTTTATGTCACTCTCTTTTTCAACTTTACTTGATCTTCAAACACTTGCTTTGGAGTTAAGGGCACAAGAGTGATTTTTCTTTTATCATGTACAAATAAGTATATATTGGTATAACCATCACGAATTACATGTCTATCAAATGGCCATGGTCTTCCCAAAAGAATATGTCCTGCCTGCATTGGCACCACATCACACAAAACTTCATCTTTATACTTTACAATGGAGATTGACATCAACACCTATTTAGTCACCTTAATTTCTCCACAATCATTCAACCATTGTAGCTTATATGGCTTTGGATGCTTTAAAGTGGCCAAACTCAATTTTTCAACCAAACTAGTGCTAGCTACATTAGTACAGCTTCCCCCATCAATAATCATACTACATACTTTATTATTAACATGACATCTAGTATGAAAAATATTTTCTCGTTGTACCTCTTCATCTTGTTTTATTTGCACACTAAGGTCTCTCCTTGTAATCGAAAGTTCTCCATCAATCAGATACTTAACGTCACTTGCATCCTCCAAAGGGGGCATAGACTCATTATCGGATTCACCTTCGATCTCAATGTCACCATCTTCTTTCAATATCATTTCTCTTTTATTTGGACATTGACTAGGAATATGACCCATTCCCAAACACTTAAAACATTTAACATCTCTAGTCCTAGAAGGTTGGGAAATAGTTTTACTTGTATTTGGTGTGCCTCCATTTTTATTTTCTTTAGAGGTTTTGGCCTTGGGTTTTTCATCCTTCTTACTCCAATTCAGCTTCCATGTTGAAGAAGAACTCGAATTTTGTCCCATTCTTGAGGATCCCTTCCTTTTTAGTTGTTGCTCCACCTTTATGGCCATGTGCACCATGTCATCCAACTCCACATAATAATGCAACTCTACCACATTCGCTATATCATGATTTAAGCCAACTAAGAATCTCGCCATTGTCGCTTCTTGATCCTCCTCCACATTGGCTTGAATCATGGCTATCTCCATCTCCTTGTGGTAGTCTTCACACTTTTAGAACCTTGACTAAGGCTTTGCAATTTCCTAAACAAGTCCCTATGGTAGTAGCTTGAAATAAATCACCTCCTCATAACTACTTTCATCTCCTCCCACGTCTCAATGGGTCTTTCTCCATTTCGTCTCCTGCTTAAAATCAATTGATCCCACCAAATAATAGCATAGTCAGTAAATTCAATGGCAGCCAATTTTACCTTTTTCAACTCAGAATAGTTGTGACAATCAAACACCAACTCCATCTTTTTCTCCCATTCTAAATATACTTCTGGATCATTTTTACCTTGAAAGGGTGGAATTTTCATTTTAATACTTTCTAAATTATTATCAACCCGATTCCTAACTTCTCTAAACCTCCCACCATATCTCCTATTGTTATCACTCAGATACCTATCAACTTTATCAAAACCATCTTTATAATACTCTTCATCTTCAACACTCTCCCTTGATTGAACTCTCCCCTTCCCACGTATATTAGGAGTGTTTTGTGACTCTTCCACATGTGCATTCTCTACTCGATCTAACCGTTCTTGAATTTGCTCCATTTCCACTCTAAAAATCTTTTCATCTCACTTACTAAAGCTTCCATCATCAACTTTGGATTCACCATTCCCGACACACCTTCGAAAGTAGTTTTGTTCTTGTTGTGGGACATGATTTTCCTGCAAAACAATGTTAGAGTAAAACAAATTCTCACAACACTAACTTACGTGTTTCTCTCAAGATTAATGGCACTCACACTCGTGTTTACTTACATTTTGGCTTTTACCCTCTTATAAGCTCACACTCTCTTTCCTTTTTCCTCTCTTAGTCCCCTCTTTTAGTTCTTTATTAAACTCAAACAAACTCACAAAAATTTTCTTGTAACAATGCAAACTCAACTAATAGGGTACAAAGAGTAAAGGAAGAAGAAAAAGAACAGAATTTTAAGAAACAAAGGAAATAGAGCAATAGAACTTAAGGAAAAAAATGAAATTAAAGATAAGATAAGAAGTTGAATAAGAAAAATCACACCACGAAGCAACTAGAATAGAAAGAAATCAATGACTAAAGAAAAGGAAACAATTAAGATAACAAAAATAACCAAAATAAGAAAACCAAATATAAAAGCAACAAAAAAAAATTGATGCAATTAGAATTACTAGATGACTTTTTTTTTTAAGATCAGAATGCAAAATCTAGGTGGAAACTTGAATTTCAACAACAATTGGTTCTATTTTTTTTTCCTTTTTTTTCAATTCCGATTTTTTTTTCGATTTTTTTTTAAATATGCACTTTAACTAAGAACACTAGACATAAAACGAAAATTAGAAGATAAGAAGAACGAAGAACACAGAAAAAAAAAGATACAAGATAGTAAGATGGAATAAGAATAAGAAAACAAATAGGATAGATCAAACTTGATTTAGAACTTAGGCTCTGATACCAAATGATGTGAATGCTTGATATGAACCTCAACAAGAGTAGTGAGACCCAGAATCAATATGGGATCCGATTGGAAGGATCGTATTCTAATCAGATTTATAACAAAAATAAATTAAAATAAAATGACCTTGATCCGTTATCTATAAAGAGATAAGAACCAAAGGTATAAGAAATATTGCAGACACCACACTCAAGAAAGAGGAAGAAGATTGTGAGTGATAAGTCTTGCTTGAACGCCACAAGATAAATCTTGATAAGTTCAGAAAAGTTCTTTAAAGAACCAAAGAGAAAACACTCTCAATAATATAAATGATAATATGATTGTTCAAGAGCATACATGCCTATTTATAGGCCAATTACCTAAACAAACAAGGAAAGTAATAGAAAAATCCTATAGAGTAAGGGAACTTAGAAATAGGAAACTCCTAGAGAGCTTAGGAAAAACGCTTCCAGTCAAACAAGGAAACCATTAAATACTAAACTTTCCTAGTCAAATAAAGTAAAATAAATCAGAAAAAAAACGTAGCCTAAATTGGGCCATAAAATAACTCATTGATTTTGGACCTATATTCAATCTTCAGGCTTGAATCTTCTTGTACTTTAGATCCATATTTAAATTGGCTGATCTTGACCCATATTTAAATGGGTTTTAATGACATGGACTAGTTTTGGCTCTTTTTTTGCAGTAATGCAGGTATCTCCTTGATGGGCCTCTAAGATTATACTATTAAGTGCTTCTTTCAATATTTTATCCCAAGCTCTTTTGATAGATCCAACTGGGATTTGAAGTTGGTCCGAATTCCATTTCCATTTGTCAGCCTTAGCCATGATCTCATTAACAGAGGTCTTAAGGTTGACTCATATGATTATGGATATGGATTATATTTTCTTTGGTTGTGTAATATTTGTGGGATAGCTTAGTTAAGTGCCAAATCCCTTTTTGACAGCTTATAATGTGATGTAAAATAAGTTATGGACTGTACCATTTTCTTTTATGGCATGAAATCCTTTTTGTTGTAAGTAATGCCTATCATGCCTAGTTAGTTACCTATAAGGAAATGAAATTTGAAAATGCTTGGAATAGCCTGAAGCACTTGTATGCTTATCTAAGAAAGATAAACAATATAAGTGAATAGGTTAATTTATGGGCTAGATAGACATTGGTAGAAATCTACAAATAAGAATATATATATATATATATATATATATATATATATATATATATATATATATATATATAAAATACAAAAAGGTAGTTTGGGGTGAATATTCTATGATGTGGATATATGAAATAAGATGCTAGTCAGTAAAGTGTTGACACAAACAACACTAGTTATTTAGCCCAACTAAACTAACAAAAATAAACTCATAATTAGACTAATATTTGGTCCTAAAGAATGGGCCCAAAATACTAATAATATCTAAAAAAGCATATAACATAAAGCCCATAATACATCTTTAGACATGCAGATTTGAGCTACTTGTCTTCAAGATCCAACAAGTTTTATTTAATGCCATCCTCAAGGCTACAAAATCTGACCGACTTGTTGTCTTGACTTGGCTCAATAACTTCCTCTTTAGCCTGCACATTCAACATCAAGCCAATAAAGCTTCTTTGACCTGCTTTGCTTTACTTCTAGTCATTAATACCTTTAAACTTACTTTTTTGTTTGATTTAAGTAAAATATGATTAGCAATTTGTTTAATTTTCTGTTTTGTATTGTAGGAACAAAGGAAGAACAAAAAGATAAGAAATTCATGGAAAAATAGTAAATTGCAATGATTCCAAACCTTTTAGCACTATTTAAAACATATCTCCCCCATATGAACTCAAATCAAAGTGCTTCAAGTGGCTTTGAAAAGATAAAACAATTATCTACAACGTTTATGTGGAACACTTGGTCAAATTCGAGAGATTTCATAGCATTACAAAGCTGGCAAATCAGAATAACAGTGCAGCATGATGAATCTTGACCTATGGTCACTAATTTTTGTATATGTCCTTCAATTTAAATTCGATTAATGTGATTCTAGTAGTTATGGAAAGAAGAGACATAGAGATACAACTTTTGTGTTCATCACTTTAACAAATTCTGGAATTTTCCAAGCATCGCGGCGCTGTGTCATTGTAGATTTGGAGGGCTATGGTGCTCCCTAGCGTGCCACGGCGTTGGCTGCCTAGAAGCATCAGGCGCCGCAATGCCCGAATGTCAGAACCAAAGCATCCTGGTGCTGCATCAAGTGCCACAGCGCTCGTCACCGCACGAGAATGCTATGTTCTTAATTCTTAGGGTTTTTTAACTCTAAATGAAACCCAATTGGCCAAGATTTGACTTGGAAACAACCCTACTTCATTGAAGAGCATCCAATCTATAAAGGGAGAAGAGAGGAAGCATCAAAGGAAGCCATTCAATCATTCAAACTCTAAATTACTTTCTTTAATTCTTCTTTAGATTTTCTTTTGGCCCTGCGAGGCTGATTTCCTTTTAGTTGGTAAAGGAAGATTAAAACCTCAAGGGATCATTATACATTGTGAGATTTGGATTTGATTTTATTATTTGAATCTTAATTGAGTATTGATTATTCATCTACTGTTCTTTTCTTAATGATTATTCATATGATTGCTAAGAGGCCTACTGGTATATTGTATGTCTTAATCTATAGCTGAATTAAGTTTTGAACAAAGTTTTCATTACTGTATTCATGAAGAAAATAGATTTAAGGATTTTGGATTATAAATCATTAACTCTATGATGAATAATTAACTAAATTATATATAGCTGATGTGTTTATATTTATTTAGCTCTATCAGTTTCTCTAGTTCTTTATGTGATTAATAAGTTATGCTTTATCGATGTGCTAAAGGATTGCTTGTTAATTAGGGTTTAATGTGTGCAATTGTTATCAATTTACTAGACTTAAGGAGGAACAAGGTTAAAAGTCTAATGATAGATATTCAATTATAGATTGATTATGTTGTCAATAATCAATGCAGTTCCTTGATGGTGGATATCAACTAAAACCAATACTTTTATTATTCATTACTCTCTTCATTACTTTTATTAGTGTTTACTTTTATTTATTTGAAATTATCAATCCCCCCTTCTCTCAATAACATAAGGTAATTCCAATCTCTGTGGAATCGACCCTTACTCCTACTACTACAGGTTAGTTTTGAGGTAGGGTATCAATTTGGGTGTACCGACGGCAATACGCACCAAATTTTGGTGCCGTTGCCGGGGCTACGCCTATTACCTTTTTGTGATTGTATTTTGATTTATGCTTATCACTTGTTCTTCTAATTCTAAAGATTTATAGTTCAATCCAGATATTGGAAAATCTATTCACAAGCATAGAAGAGAACTTCAAGAGGACATTCATCAGGAGAAGGAGGAAATAATCATAGCCAGACACCTCACTCTGAAGGAGCTTGCAGGTCTAGATCTACACCACTAGCCTTTATGCATTACTTTTCCTAATCTTGATGAAAACATTAATTTTGAATTAAAATAAGGACTAATTCATCTCTTAACCAATTTTCATGGTCTTGCAGGTGAAGACCTACATAAACACTTGAAGGAATTCTATGTGGTGTGTACCAATATGAAGCCCCCTGGGGTAACAGAAGAACAAATTAAACTCAGGGCTTTTCCTTTTTCCTTAAGAAACTCAGCCAAAGATTGGCTATATTATTTACCATTTGGCACTATTAGTACTTGGAATGAGATGAATAAATTGTTTTTAGAGAGATATTTCCCTGCATCTAGATTTGCAAATATAAGAAAAAAAATTTGTGGAATTAGGCAATTATATGGAGAGACCTTTTATGAGTATTGGGAGAGGTTTAAAAAGCTTTGTACAAGCTACCCATATCATCAGATCAGTGAGCAGCTACTGATTCAATACTTTTATGAAGATCTTTTGTAGGAAGATAGAAGCATGATAGATGCAGCTAGTGGAGGAGCACTAGTAGATAAGACTCTTGAAGCAGCTAGAATCCTGATATCTAACATGGTTGCCAATTCCTAACAATTTGGCATTAGGCATGATTCTCCAATATAATATGCCCATGAGGTGAGTAATTCCTTCCTCCAGCAACAGATATCTGAACTGATAGGTACACCATAGAAAATTACAGTATGTGGAATATGTTTTGCAAAGGGGCGCCCAACTGATATATGCCCTACACTTCAAGAGGAATCCACAGAACAAGCTAATGTTGTTGGAGGTTTCCCTGGACAACCAAAAAGGAATGATCCTTATACTAATTCATATAATCTAGGATGGAAGGATCATCCTAATTTCAGGTATGAGAATGCACAAAATAGACCTGCAGAACAAAATTTTCAGCATAATCAATAGGCCTATTATTTTAGACAAAATACATATCAGGATTCCCAAGTAAGTCTTCTTTAGAAGATATTGTTAAATCTCTTGCACATAACACTCAACAATTTCAGTAAGAGACAAGAGCTAGTATTCAAAACCTAGCAAATCAAATGGGTCAATTAGCAACCACAGTTAGCATATTAGAGGCTTAAAATTTAGATAATTTACCCTCTCAAAATGTGGTAACCTAAGAGAAAATGTGAGTGCAATCATGCTACAAGGTGATAAAGAAGTTGAGATCCCAATGCAAGAGTTACATGCACCAAATGAGCAAGAAGAAGAAAAGAATAATGTAATCATGGCAGGTAAGCATCCAAAAGGTAAGTCTGCACCTTTATTTGAATATGAATCTACACCTTCCTTTCTTGAAGCTTTGAAGGAAAATAGGATGAATGAGAAAACTTCTGAATTATATGATACATTTAGAAAGTGTAAGGTGAATCTTCCTCTTTTAGATACAATCAGTCAGGAACCTCGCTATGCCAATTTCTTAAGGGAATTACACACACAACAGAGAAAGCAGAAGTTGAAAGGAGCTAAGAAAGTAAAAGTAGGTGAGCATGTTTATGCAATTATTCAGAGAAAACTCCCTACAAAATACAAGGACCCAGGTATGTTTTCTATTCCCTACTCTATAGGCAATAATACACTTGAGAAGGCCATGCTATATCTAAGAGCATCTATTCATAAGCTATGAGTCGAGCCAACGACATTAAACATAGGCGCTTATTGGAAGACAACCCAACATAATCTTAAAAAAAAGTGGAAATCAGAAAAATTCAGGGTCCAGTGATGCAACACGTTCATTCCAAACCAAACAAATTCAGGGAAGTCACTTAACTCATATGTTTTCATATATCCTTTCCTACTCTTATCTTTCTTTTACATTGAGGATAATGTAAAGTTTGAGTGTGGGGGTGAAAATATATTTGTCTGAATAATTGTGGCCCTCTCTTAAGCATCAATTTTCTAATTTTTACTATTAATGCACTTTTATTGTATTTAGCAAGTTGAGGGATTGTGTGAGTGTTTCAATGTATGTTTTGAGATGTTAGGCACAACCAACAGCTAATGATATGACTATCAAAATTTTTTTTAGCTCTTGAAAAATATAGAAAATTCATGGTTGTGTACAATTTTATCCCATTTGCAATTTATTACTTTTGACTTTAGAATCCTGAAATATTTTTGCACAATAACTTTGGGCATTCAATTTATCTTTTACTTAGAGAATATTTATATAATTCAAAAATATTTCATGATCTCAACAGGATTTTAGAACTTATTTAAATGCTGCTTGAGACGAAATCCTAGGCTAATACTATTATTTAAGAAATGATTTAGGCATTATTTGATAGATTGAGCCTTTTAAGCCTAACCTAAGCAATGAAATATCCTTAGTTCCTTTATTTTGAGCTTAATGAACTTCTCATTTTAAAAACCACAAATGAGCTGAAAGCCAAATTTTGTATGAATATCCTTATTTTTTATCCCATTCACTCACTCCATGTTTAGTTTTCTAAATGCTTGTTTTTTAGAGTTTTATTTACAAAAGGGTGGAAGGGTAGAGCAAAGAAAAGAAGAGAATTTTACAAAGAAAAAAAAAGAATTATGCAAAGGAAAGAGAAGAAAAATCCAAAGAGGATAAAAGAAAATGCTGTGGGAAAAAAATTTAGAGAATTGAGAAAAAGGATGGATTAAATTGAAACGACAAAATGAGTGTGGGGGAAAAATCTCCCCAAATTTAAAAGAAAGCTCAATAGATCATATTTAATCATGTTGTGCTGGGTGATTGAGCCTAAATTTGTATCCTTTATCCTACCTTATTCCCTAGCCACATTACAAGTTAAATAAAGTCCTATTGATCCTAGAGGTAGTTTTGGCCTACATTAGTGGAGAGTGGCATGAAGAATAAGCATATAAAAATCCTAAACTAATTAGAGATCTACAACCAAAATTTTGGGATATATAAACTCAACCAAGTAAAAGGAAATTTATTGACCCAAGAACACACACACACACATGGGATTTAGAAGGATAAAATAATGGATTGCATTTGTGTTAATCTTGTGCATGATTATGACATTCCAAAATTTTTCTCGAGTATATTTTCATGTTATGAGGCAAACTTTTGGTAAGCCTAACACTCACTACATATATTGATTGTTTTTTTTGTCGTTAGGGATTATTTTGCTGGAGAACAAGCAAAAGGTTGAGTGTAGGGGTATTTGATGTGATCTTAATTAAGCATGATATTAATACTTTCAAACTTTTTTTTTTATTTAAGTAAAATATGATTAGGAATTATTTTATTTTTGTGTTTTTTGTTGTAGGAACAAAGGAAGAAGAAAAAGATAAGAAATTCATGAAAAAATGCTAATTTGCAGCGATTCTAGACCATTCAGCACTATTTAGAACATATCTCACTCATATGAACTCAAATCAAAGTTATTCAAGTGTCTATGAAAAGATAAAACAATTATCTACAATGTTTAAGTTGAACACTTGGCCAAATTCGGGAGATTTCATAGTGTTACAGAGCTCACAAATCAGAATAACAGTGCAGCATGATGAATCCTGACCTTTGGTCACTAATTTTGGCATATCTCCTTCAATTTAGATCAAATTAAGGTTATTCCACTATGGAAAGAAGAGAACTAGAGAAACAACTTTCGTGTTCAGAACTTTGGAAAATTCGGGGATTTTCTGGGCGCTACGGTGCTGCGTCATTGCAAATTTGAAGGGCCGCGGCGTTGGCTGCCCAGAAGCACCAGGGGTTGCAACACTAGATCCCCAGCACTGCGGCACCCGAGTATCAAAACCAGAGCATCCCAGTGCTAGAACAAGCACTGTGGCAATCGAGTAGTACGCCGTGATGCTCGCCGCTGCACCAAAATGCTGAGTTCGCAATTCTTAGGGTTTTTTAACTCTAAATGAAGCCCGATAGGCCAAGATTTGATATGGAAACAACCCTACTTCATTGAAGAGCATCCAATATATAAAAGGAGAAGAGAGGAAGCATTAAAAGAACCCATTCAATCATTCAAACTCTTAATTACTTTCTTGAATTCTTCTTTAGGTTTTCTTTTGGCCTTGCGAGGCTGATTTACTTTTAGTTGGTAGAGGAAGATTGAAACCTCAAGGGATCATTATGCATTGTGAGATTTGGATTTGATTTTATTATTTCAATCTTAATTGAGTATTGATCATTCATCTGCTCTTCTTTTCTCAATGATTATTCATATGATTGCTAAGAGGCCTATTAGTATATTGTATATCTTAATCTATTGCTAAATTAGGTTTTGAACAAAGTTTTTATTACTGTATTCATGAAGAAAATAGGTTTAAGGATTTTGGATTATAAATTATTAACCCTATAATGAATAATTAACTAAATTAGATATTGCCGATGCGTTTATATTTATTTAGCTCTATTAGTTTCTCTAGTTCTTCATGCGATTATTGAGTTATGCTTTACCGATGTGCTAAAGGATTTCTTGTTAATTAGGGTTTAATTGGTGCGATTGTCATCAATTTACTAGACTTAAGGAGGAACAAGGTTAAAAGTCCAATAATAGATATTCAACTACAGATTGATTATGCTATTAATGATCAATATGATTCCTTAACGGTGGATATCAACCGAAACCAATACCTTTATTATTCATTACTCTCTTCATTACTTTTATTATTGTTTACTTTTATTTATTTGAAATTATCAATCCCCCCTTCTCTCAATCACATAAGGTAATTTCAATCTCTGTGGGATTGACCCTTACTCCCACTACTATAGGTTAGTTTTGAGGTAAGGTATCAATTTTGGTGTACCAACGATAGTACGCACCAGACAGCACCTTGATCTCCATCATTCCCTCCCTCCTCGAAAGGATTCGTCCTCAAATCAAAGGTATCACCTACATCAAATAAAGACAAGTCAGTAACATTGAATATAACACTAATATTGCCATACTCACTGGGTAAATCAATCTTGTAGGCATTGTCATTAATTTGCTCTAAGACTTGAAAAGGTCTATCTCCCCTAGGATGCAACTTAGACTTCCTTTGAGCCGGGAATCGCTCTTTGCGCATATGTACCCAAACCCAATCACCAGGTTCAAATACAATTTTAGTTCGGCTCTTGTTGGCTTGCGTTGCATATTACTTATTCTTCCTCTCAATGTTAGCTCAAACCTTAGCATGCAAATCCTTTACATATTTAGCCTTGTTCTTACCATCCAAGTTAACAAACTCATTAGTAGACAAAGGTAGAATATCCAAAGGTGTTAGAGGATTAAAGCCAAGGACAATCTCAAAAGGACTATAAGCAGTAGTAAAATGCATAGATCTATTGTAAGCAAACTCAACATATGGTGTTGTTGTTTTAATTAAACTTCGCAAGTGCACGAATATATTGGATTATAGATTTAGTAGTATGCAAGGTCGATCCCACAGGGATTGCAATTTGAGAGAAAATTCTAATTTAGATCCGAAATAAATACTTCTAACCTCGTTGCCAATGTCTTGTTTTGTGAAAGGAATATTAAACAAAGTATGCAAAGAACTAATATATTGAAATTAAATGAAGATGTATTCAAAGTAAAGAAGTATGATAAGATTAGGAGATCCACTCTTGGTATTTCAAATAAAAATAAATTTTACTCTTTTATTACTCAATTAGAATCCTTACATGAATAAGGTTCCAATCGGAAGATATGTTAATTTAAGCTCACATTTGTGTATACATGAATTATATTTACCTCCTTTTTATTGTATTACTAATATATAAAACACTCTTGTAAAACGAATTCAAGCGTACATTGTGCCAATCATCATATTGTCTACACACTTTATAAAATTAAAAATACAAAGACGCAAAAGATAACTTGTAAATGGATTCAAGCATAAATTGTTCCAATCATTATATTGTCTACAATAAATCAAGATTGATTCAAGCATTTATTGTGCCAAAGATTGTCTACAATATATCAAAATTCCATTTTACAATATTAACTTATGCAGAAAATGAAAGAGGTAGAAAACTAATTAACATAACAAAATAAAATGAAATAGAATATGTGGCAAAGCCAACCATGAACAATAAAAATAAGAAGTAAACGACAAAGCCAGCCATTAAATAAGAAGAAGAAATAGGTGGCTCAGCTAGCCAGTAAAACATAACATAAGAAAAGGAGGAGGTAAATACAACATCAAATATAAACATTAAAATTAAGAGTTAAATGAATTATTATTTTCATAACAAGAGTTTCAACCTTTCACCTTAGCATTAGGAGATTATTTCTCCATAATTAAAGCAAGAAAGTAAAATGATAGATGAAGAAACATGATAATATTATGAAAGAAAATGAAAAATACAAAATGTCCAAAGAGAAAATAACATTACAAGTACATACAATGCCAACAAAGCTTTCCCAAGCTCTCCCCAAAAGCTCTCTCCCTTACCCCTCAAGCCTTCTATTTATAGATACAATTAGGTGTGGTAGGTGTGGTAATTGTCAAAATTGTTAGGTAGAAAGTTGTACAAAGTTGACAATTTGGAATCCATCATGTGCACCGAAATTGATCCTTGCATATCTTCTTGCAATCCGCCAAATTTGTTGACTCTATCAACATGAAAGTTGTAGAAAATTTTATTACTTTCCATCAAGACAAATCGTTGACAAATTGGATATGTAATTTGTGACTTATGGTCAAAATACTAGAGCAAAGTCGGGCTGGACTGCAACAGTAGTCAGATTCTCTTCTAGCCCACTTTTGGCCCTTTTAGTGTCTGAATTTTCTGACCACTTGAACATAAAGGTTGTACCTAATTGTGTCAGATATACACCTACCAAATTGCATACATATTGGATATGTATTTTCAAAGATATGGTCCAAGTACTGCAGCAAGGTTGGGTTGGACTACAAATAGCAAACATATTCTCAACATTGGGTGCTTTGCCTTGAGTCTTTATGTTTTAGTTCTTTTGGAAATGTGATCATAAATCAAGAATAAATTTGTGCGTATATCCATTAGGATGCGTCTCAAGAGTCAATATGATAATGCTCCTTACTCATCCATCCTTAATGAATTTGTTTTATCTGCTTGATTTATAAACATCATTCCCAAAGAACCACAATTTAGCTCTAATTCCTCCAATTAAGTCCATTTTCTAGTCTTCTCTCCATCTGTAAGAAATACACAAAACTAAAGACAAGTAAGGGAGATTTATACTTAATTATGGAAAAAATATAAGATGAAAATATTTAATTTATGAGTATAAAACTCATTCATCAAATACCCCTAAACTTAATCTTTTGCTTTTCCTCAAGCAAAACACATAAACTTCAAAATTCAAATGATGAGTGAGTGATGAGTTGTTTTTGACTTACTAAGCATTCATCAAGGATCTAAAATGTGCAATCAAGGAAAATATCAGAATCCCAAGGTTATGTAGAACTTTTATTCAAATATAACATATAGTTTACTCTTGAATCCCAAGTGTGTGTGTGTAGTAGTCATATGACATTAGACTTTTTGCATTCAAATAAATTTATGTAATCAAATATTTAAAACAGATCTCTAGATATATGCATTTGAGACTCCATAAGCTTATTTTTTATGTCACTCTCCACTAATGTAGACTAATCATAACATTTAAGATCATTAGGACTTTCATTAGGCTTGTAATGTATGGTATAGGTTAAAGGTAGATAAAATGATATGAATGAAAGCTCAATTCAATCTTCAACGTACATGATCATTTGAAGCCTCCCAACTACTTTTGATATTATACTGTGAATTCTATCTCCAACTTTTTCATCATCCTTACATTTATTTGCTTATACTATTTGTTTTTTTAATATAAACACCCCCAAACTTATTTATTTAACGAGTATTAACTTTCTTTTTCTCCTTTTTTTTTAAAAAAAAAACTTCTACCATCCACCCCTGAACCATAGCTTTTCAAATGATCATTCTTGTGAGTGAAAGGTAAGAGTTAGAAATTTTTTTTTTAAAGGCTAGATAATAATATAGGTGTTCAAGAAAGGATGAATATAGGCTCAAAATAGGTTGCTAGGGATATCATAATGTATAGATTGGTTTGAAAGGCTCAAACGATTCCAACAATGCCTAATTCATTTCTTAAATGGAGAGTAGTCTAGGATTTTACCTCAAGTGACAATCAAATAAGTTCTAGACTCTTATGAGATCAATTAACATATCTAAATCACATAAATCTTTTCTGAATAAACAATCAGTCAAATGTAAAAGATTAAGTGCACAAGATATTAGGATTCTCAAATAAAACATAAGTTACATTAGAGTTCAAGTTCACACATAACACTCAGAACTCATCAATTTTTCAAAGGTTACAAGCATTTTAAACCATTTTCATCATTGGTGCTAGCTTTGCCTAATCCCAAAACATCACTCAATTTTTTTTTTGAAAGATGAAAAAACACAAAATAAAAAATAAAGATTAAAAGAGATATTACCTGGAAGGAGATCTAAGAAAAGATGAACCTACAGCAAACTAAACAGAAAATAAAAATAAGAATTTATTCAAGCAAGTAAAAGGTGTTACAAATGAAGATCTAAGTCCAGTTTGTGCTTTCTGTGATTTTCTGTTGTCCAATCTATTTGAGCCATAATTGGATCAGGTACATGAACAAATGCTTGTAATGCATTAATCAGCTCATCAGCATTTGAGGCCGAGATGAGAATCCGACGTGCTGAGTGTGAGATAAACCTTTGTTTTAGAGCATGATCAAGAAAAGACACCAAACCATCAAAGAAATTGTTAACATTCAACAAACCTATGAGTTTATGGTGCATGTTCAGTTGTGCCCAAGAGACGACTTGGAAATTTTCCTCTAGAGTACCAAAACCAACAGGTAAGGCAATGAAGGCATCAGCGTTGCACATCATTTTAGCAATTCATTCATGCATGGAGGATACCCTACATTCTTCCCCAATTGTTTTTCCTACGATGTTTGATGCAACTAGAGCAGTAGGAATAATACCAAGAACTTGGCATCCTCCTAGATGTGCAGATCCAGACACACTCCCCATTAACCTTCAACAACCACCCCTATAAACTAAATGAAATTTTCTCTTGGCTAATACCATACCCAAAGTTTGTGCTGTTTTTACATACTCTCCATTTTTCCCTGGATTGGAACCACAAAAGATAAATATTTCGAAAGTGACGAACTACGGTTCTTTCCATATCTGCACTCGCCTTAACTTTGAGTATGAAGATGAAGATAATGAGGTGTGCATTTATAAGACTCAGATAAGGGCATACTTGTAATAGCTATGTGAATAGGCTGATGGCATAATTTCAATAGCTATATGAGTAGGCCGGTAAATGTCAACTAAATTAAAGGTGAAAAATTCAAAAATGATAGAACGCATGCATATGTACAGTAGTTGTGATTATGACTCACATCTTCCTCTGGTTTTACGTCCCGTAACGGCTTAAACGCCCTCTATGAGTCGAGGATATGCTTTCTATCCAATTTTCTTATAAATTGGCAAACAGGATCTTTTAAAGTCAGATTCCCAAGACTGTACCGTTTATGTTCTTTTTTGAAATGGGGCCATAAACCGACAATATCGATATGCACAGATCCACTAGAATGTGTCTCAAGAGACGTTGGATGAAAGTCATCATCCAATGATTCCTTACTCAAGCCATCCTTAATGAACTTAATTTTGTCTTCTCGATTTACAGACACCCAACCCAAAGAAAGGCAATGTTTGTTACAAGTTTCACGTCCACATTTGTAACAAACACCCATTCGTTTAGCTCTACGCTTTTTAGCAAAACTGCATTTTCCTAAACCAGGCATGTAAGAGATGAAATCATTTGAAGACTCACCTGATAACCGTACCTTAGCTTCAATTAGCCAACGAATATCAATAGGCATCCTCATGTTCATCAACACCCTTAATCTTGCAACCCGTGCTTTGTAAATTTTTGTCAATGCATTAGTGGAAAGAGAAGGAAAATGATTTTTCAATTGTGTGAGAATGTCCTCCATTATCAACTCAAATTTTTGTTAGAAAGAGAAAAAGTAACAAAAGCACGAAAATAATAGAACTAAAAAAGAAGATAACACTAAAGGAACCAACTAATGCAAGTTAAATAAAGAAAGATCTTACCTAGATAGTGTGCACGACAACCTTTAACAACAGAAGCAAATCAATCCTGGTAGACAGGATCATGCAAAGGTGCTTCCTCTATCTCCAGGTTATGTAATTCCAAAAATGCTTTCAATCTTTGACCATTTACTTTAAACACATTACTGTCCTCGGGATTTTCAATCTTTACTGCACCATGTGGAAAAAAAGCATGAACAAAAGATAGCAGTAGAACTGATCAAAATGTGAAACTATTTTTTTTTCTGGCTTTCCATTTATCAGTATCCATTAGTGGTGTTATCTCTAATAAAGAGTCTACTTCACTAACCAGATAATCCTCATCTTTATCCTTATTGAAAGGAGTTAAATATTTTTCTAGATGATCATTACTAAAGGAGTCTAAAAATGAATCATAAATGGCACTTTCAATCAGGTTGACCTCACATAAATCATCCATGTCCATAGGTTGATGAGAGACATTAAAAACATTTAGTTCCACAGTTATATTTCCAAAAGATAAATTTGAAATTCCATTTCGACAATTAATGATTGCATTGGATGTTGCCAAAAAGGGTCTACCCAAAATGACTGGAATTTGTGTCTCTATATTCTCAACAGGTTCAGTGTCAAGAACAATGAAATCTATTGGAAAGTAGAATTTATCAACCTTAATGAGCACATCCTCTATGTGTAACAACCTTTTGTTTTTATTATTTATTATACAATATAGAGTTCACATACACGTCATTAATCAAAATGTACGTACAACAAAAATCAAACACATAAATAACTACATCTTATTTATTCTGGTTGATCAATTTCGGAGATATAGGTGTAGGTGGTTGCACCTTCACCGGGATCTGAACCAACTCAACCACAAACCCATTATTTGATTTTGGGATCTGCCTAACATAAAGTAACTCGATCCAACGTACACTAAAAGCCAGAGCCATAAAAAAATCTGCATAACTAATTTTCTGAACATGACATGGAAATATAGTGAGAATTAAATCCCAGTAAGTTCAAAAATAAATCATCATCAATATAGCTCATCACGTCATGTTCAGCTGTATAAACTACAGTAAATATCTTTGGTCACATGAATGCACTATATCTATGCACATGAGAATCGTACATTAATGACATGTATGACAGGATTAATTATTTTCAGAATATCATATGATGACTATCAATTTATTCTCATATCAAGCTACCCCGGTCAGGGTGAGTATTTTCTACTCTCCGGTATGGTCTTTTCTCGTTCCGTCCGATATGGCACACTTTCTCTTTCTTTTCTCATTAACATATTCATAACCGTTGGTAGGGCATCCTCTACTGGTGCACCACATGGATTGCCATGTGACTGTGCTCATTTCTCATTAACATATTCATAAAGGAACATATTCACCTTCATATTGGGTAACTATCTTTTCTTATTCCAAACTTCTATCGAGTCATTTTTGGTTTTCATATATCAACATCATCCCATGAATATCATCATCTATTTTTATCCTAAAATCCTTTAATCAATATGTTAAGCATACGTAGCAATAAATCCTCCAAACCTTTTATAACGTTTATGTACCATTGACACATGACTAATAATTTCAACTTACTTCATCATAGTAATTCTATACTAGCTTATTAACACCATTAAACTCATTGTCAAAAATTTCAATTATTTCTTCTATCATATCCAAAAGGACCTCATTCTAGCTTATGTCTATCCCATTTAATTCACCCAATCATTTCAAGAAGATTTTTCCTAACAATTACTCATACATGAATGCTCAATTCCAACATAATTCACATCCTAGATACTAGACTCAATTTAGCATGATATAAATCTTTAACATAAATATCTTGATCACTTACATTATTTTCGGACATGGTTCTCAGAATATTCTCTATATTTCCAAATTAAGAGTTCAAAGATTAATTTAAATCCTACTTCCCATATTTTATTCCTCAAGAACTTCAACACCACTAATTCTCTTGATTATATTCGTCAAAACACCATAATAGTTGAGTTTCAAATTTAATAATAATAATAAATAAATAAATTAAATTTTCTTGTAATATGGGAAAATAATCTTGCATTTAATGCCAAATATTAGTGTAGGACAATGCAGTAGAACAGACGAAAAGCATAATAAAGAACGGTGCTAAAATAGAAAGTCAAAAGTTTGGATAAAACATGAGAGAGAGTTAAAATCGGTGGCTGTAATTCTTGAAAATCTGAAAAGAAAACTTTAACTGTCATATCGGCAAAAATCGATGGCCGCAAGGTTTGAATATATGTGCCAAAATCTACTTTAAATATGTTGGTATTTGGTGGAAAGATATCACATGGAAAAAGAAAAATTTCTGAGTTTATAAAAGTTTGTGAAAATCAAAGAATACGTAGTTAACTGGTAGGATGTAGTTGATTGCTTCAAAATAGATGTAATCAATCAACTGTAAAATAACCAGTCCAAATTAAAATTTCTCAAAATAGCTAGTCGACATAATAATACCAATAGTCGACTGGCAAAAATATCGGGAAAAAAAAATAAATCATTTGATTGTCCTTCTTCAACAACTAACTTGTTTACATTTTCACTTTCTTTTGTTTTTTCAATTACGCCTATCACCTACAACTTCTCTACAAGAATCAAGATATCAAGGTTTCATTAAAGATAACAAAGACAAATTTCTGATGATATCTTAACCTTATTCTCTTTATATGCCTAATATGAGCAACTATCACAACTACTAAACATATACATGCTTGCCGTCATTTCAAAAAATTTTACCTTCAATTTAGCTGATATCCACCAATCACTCACATAACTGTTCTAATTATTCCCGGCCTATTCGCATAGCTATCATAAGTATGCCATTCTCCAAGTTCTATAAATGCACACGTTAATATCTTTACTTTCATACTCCAAGTCAAGGTGTGTGCAACTATGGAGGGAATCACATTTGATCAATTTCAAAATATTTGTGTCTTTTGTGGTTCTAGTCCTGGAAAAGATGGAGAGTATGTGAAAGCTGTACAAAACCTGGGTATGGTACTGGCCAGAAGAAAAATTCATTTAGTCTATGGTGGAGGTAACCGTGGGTTAATGGGGTGTGTGTCTACAGCTGCCTATGTAGGAGGATGCCAAGTTCTAGGTATTATTCATACAGCTCTAGCTACATCTAACATCATAGGAAAGACAATTGGGGAAGAGTTTAGGGTAGCTTCCATGCATGAACGCATGGCTAGAATGATGAGCAATGCTGATGCCTTCATTGCCTTACCAGGTGGTTTTGGTACTTTAGAAGAGATTTTCCAAATAATTTCTTGGGAACAACTGAATATGCATCATAAACCGACAGGTTTGTTAAATGTTAATCACTTCTTTGATGGTCTGTTGTCTTTTCTTAATCATGTTATGGAACAAAGGTTCATCTCACACTCAGCACGAAGAATTCTCATCTCAGCATCAAGTGCTTAGGAGTTGATTGATGCTTTACAAGCATATGTTCATGTACCTAATCCAACTATGGCTCAAATAGAATGGACGGTAGAAAAATGCAGGAAGCGCAAATTGTATTTGGATCTTCATCTTTAGATGTAGTAAAACGTAGCCATTGTTTTACCACTTTTAATTTCTTAGAGTTTACTTGGATACCATCATTACCAACCATACTCCCTTAGAGTTGGTAAAACTATCTTTGAATGTTGCTTATGATCCTCTGAACTTTTGAAATATTCTAGTATATCATCAATATATATAATAACAAATTGATCCAGGGATGACCTAATTACTATTCATTAAATCTATGAATGCAGCTAAGATATTTGTCAATTTAAATGACATCACCAAGAACTCATAATGCCCATAATAAGTCCTAAAATAAAAATTTCGTACATCCTCTTCTCTTATCCTTAATTAATGTTACTCATATCCCAAATCAATTTTTGGAAAAATATTGAACACATTATAACTGGTTAAACAGGTAATCTATACGAGGTAATGGGTCACCTTATTCAACTGTCTATAATCTATGCATATCATAGTGATCCATCCTTCTTTTTCACAGATAGAACTAGAGAACTCCGAACTAGGGCATTTAAATACCTTGTCTAACAAGTCTTGTAAATAAATTTTTTTTAAAAATTCAATCGATATCATTCTATATAGGGATATAGATACTAGTTGGGTTCTAAGGCGTAAATCAATATCAAATTCTCGAATTGCTATGGCAAGGTTGTGCAGGGTTATCTCTGCATTGTTTGTCGGATTCCTCCTTGGTGGTACCATTTTCTACGGTGGCAAAATAAAATAATGCTACTATTGAGGTAATCAAGCCCAATAGTTAGTTTCAAAAAACATATTTCACAACAGTCATAACACCACCTCGGCATATAGATAGGAAACACTAGTAATTTCTTACCTATATGAAATCACTTATCCCCTACGCAACACTACCACAACATACTCAAGATACTATAAGATCGATTCAGATAACCAACCACCCACTGGCCATCTAGGATCGACCTACTCTAATAACAATTATGTAACAACCTTTTTTTATTATTATTTATTATACAATATAGAGTTCACATACACGTCATTAATCAAAATGTACGTACAACAAAAATCAAACACATAAATAACTACATCTTATTTATTCTGGTTAATCAATTCCATAGAAATAGGTGCGGGTGGTTGCACCTTCACCGGGATCTGAACCAACTCGACCACAAACCTATTATTTGATTTTAGGATCTGCCCAATATAAAGTAACTCAATTCAACGTACACCAAAAGCCAGAGCCATAAAAAAATCTGCATAACTAATTTTCTGAATATGACATGGAAATATAGTGAGAATTAAATCCCAGTAAGTTTAACAATAAATCATCATCAATATAGCTCATCACGTCATGTTCAGCTGTATAAACTACAGTAAATATCTTTGGTCACATGAATGCACTATATCTATGCACATGAGAATCGTACATTAATGACATGTATGACAGGATTAATTATTTTCAGAATATCATATGATGACTATCAATTTATTCTCATATCAAGCTACCCCAGTCAAGGTGAATATTTTCTACTCTCTGGTACGGTCTTTTCTCGCTCCGTCCGACATGGCACACTTTCTCTTTCTTTTCTCATTAACATATTCATAACCGTTGGTAGGGCGTCTCCTACTGGTGCACCACACAGATTGCCATGTGACCGTGCTCTTTCTTTTCTTTTAACAACGATAGTCAAAAATATGCTTTTAATAACAAGTATGTTCATCAAAATATAACTATTACCAAAAATTATTGTTAATCATGCCATGAACATAACCATTTCAAATATCACTTTATAAAATATTTCCACTTCAAAATTTCACACTTAAGATGGTAAGAAGTTCATACAATGGCAATGGCTATGTCATAAATTAGTCATTTATTATTTTCATTTATAAGATTCTTTTTTTTTAAATATTAATTTTATTTCTTTATTTTCTTGATGCAGGTTTTCATCCTATCTATCCTTCTGTTACTAATCATAGAATAACTCCCTCAATTTAACTCCGATGTAGGTGATCTTGGTGTCAATTTCAAGATAAAACAATTATCTAAAACTATTATGTTGAACAGTTTAGCGAAATATTAATAAATCAAGTTGATATTACTCCATCAATGTACAGGTTATTTCTTCTCGGATAGGTTCTGACCTCTGCCTACTAATCAGTCCATATCTCCCTCATAAAAATACCAAATTAAGTGATTCCAGTGGTTAAAAATATGTGACACATATATCTATAATTCATATGTTAAATATGTATTTTAATTCCCTAAATAATGTTCCTAGAAATTAAAACACAGAAGCTATCCTAACATATTCTTCCCTGATTAACCATTTTCTGACCACTACTTACTAATCAAACCATATCTACCTCATATGGATTCCAAATTGTGTAATTCCAGTGGCTAAAATTCAGTGACACATATATCTATAATTATTATGTTAACCATTTATTTGAATTCCTTACATAATGTTCCAAGAAATTAAAACACAGAAGCTATCCTAACATGTTCTTTCCTGATTAACCATTTTCTGAACACTACTTACTAATCAGACTATAGCTACCTCAGATGGACTCCAAATTGTGTAATTCCAGTGGCTAAAATTCCGTAACACATATATCTATAATTCTTATGTTAACTATTTATTTTAATTCCCTACATAATGTTCCCAGAAATTAAAACATAGAAGCTATCCTAACATGTTCTTCCCTGATTAACCATTTTCTGAACACTTCTTACTAATCAGACCATATCTACCTCATATGGACTCCAAATTGAGTGATTTCAGTGGTTACAAATCCGTGACACATATATCTATAATTCTTATGTTAACCTTTTATTTTAATTCCCTATAGAAAGTTACCAAAAATTAAAACACAGAAGCTATCCTAAAATATTCTTCCCTGATTAACCAATTTCTGATTGCTTCTTACTAATCGGATCATATCTATGTCATACGAACTCCAAATTGATTTATTCCAGTGCATAAAAATCCGTGAGACATAAATCTACATTTTTCATCTTAACCATTTCTTTAAATTCCTTACTAATTCTTCCCTGAAATTTAAAAACAGAAGCTAAATATTTTGCCACCCATAGCCATACCTATGCATAACTATCTACACCATCCTAAGTATTCAAACATACATAATATGTAACATGATATATCAACATCCATGACTAATCATCAAAGTTCTAAGATCAAAATCTCATATAAATATTATAAGTTTCAAAAATTTTCTTCAAAAAGAAATATTGTTAAACTTACCTTGAGCACTTAGTCCTCTAGATTTCTCCTTCCTCTTTCTTCCTTTCTTCCTCTCCTTTCCTCACTCTACCTTGCTTCTATTTTTCCTCTCCCTCACTTGGACGAAATTCCAATGTTATAAGGGTGGGTTTTGCTTATATAGAATATCAAATAATTTACTTTTCATAATCATGGGTCTACCTTATCACAATTAGAATGCACTTGGTTGAATTTTTGGAAAACAAACAACTCATGTTCTTGTCTTCCTCTTCCTTAGTTAAAATATGCATAGAAAAAGGAGATTTGTATTTTGAAAATTATGATGATATGTTCTTAAGATAAGGGACAAGGTCCCTTTGATTTAGGGATACATTTCCTTTTTCTTTTGTCTTAATCAAGTATGATAGGTTTGCCTTTTTAGGTGGCAAATTTCCAACCCTTGAATCTTCCTTACTTAGCTAAAATTATTTTTGTAGGATAAAGATGTTTTGTCATAATGCTATGTATTATTACCCACTTGCTAAAATTATGAGTGTAGGATATAGATGTTTTGTTCTAATGCCATGTATCATCATACCACTTGCTAAAATTATGAATGTAGGATTTCACACCACTTGCTAAGTTTTTGTCTTTATGCCATGTCACCTAATCTTGATTACACCATTATTCCATCACTTTATTTTTATTTTTATTTTTATTTTTCCTCTTGGGTTTGGGCTCATTCTTGCCCATTTAATTTACTTTGGTTTAAATTCTACCTTTCATAATGGGCTTATCACATTTTTCTTGATTTTTGGGCTACCGGTCCAATTTCTATATCTTAGTCCAAGTCTATGTTTTATTTCTTCCTTGGACTATCCTATTGGCTTGCTAAAAATTCATGTGAAGTAGAAAAACTCTATATGAAGTGTCCATAGGTAAAAGCCCAATTTATGGGTGGAGATACTAAACTTAGTAACATTAACTCTTAAATTAGAAAAAATTACCATAATCCAATCTTCTTGAAATTTTAATACCTTTACTGACTTCACAAAAATGTATCTTTCTTACCCAAGAATTTCACCTTTCTTTAGTATATTTATTTTTAATATTTCCTCTTAAGTTTTCTCTCTTTACCTATTCCATTAATGTTAGAATATTTCTATGCATATACGTAAGGTAAAGAATTTATAAGGATTATATTTCCTTTGATATCTAAAAATTGTCTAATAAGTTTTATTTTCTTACGGGATGTTACACTATGACACCTCTAGGAATTTTTATGGACCTATTAGCTAACTGAAGGATCACTGGTGTAGGTTTCATTTTTCCTAACCCAAGTTTCTCATACACAGAGTAAGGCAGCAGATTCACACTTGCTCCTAGATTAAGTATGGCTCGGTTAATCACATGGTCACCTATCACACAAGAAATTGTAGGAAAACCCATATTTTTGTACTTGATAGGAGTTTTTGGTTGAATTATAAAGCTTACTTGTTCAGTTAAGAATGCCTTTTTTGGAACATTAGTTTTTCTTTTCACCGTGTAAAGATCTTTTAAGAATTTTGAGTAAGCAGGTACTTGTTTGATAGCATCAATAAAAGGGATGTTAATGCTTACTTTCTTGAACACCTCTAAAATGTCACTATACTGAGTACCTTTCTTATTTGCTGCAAGTCCTTAAGGGAAAGGAGCTTTGGGGGTATAAGGAATCTGTTCACTTTTCTTTTTACTTGAGTCATTATTTTGGGATTCATATTGACTCTGTTCCTCATTTTCTGGCATATGAACATGATTATCAATAACCTTTCCAGATCTAAGGGTTGTTACAGACTTTATTTCTTCCTTAGGATTTATTGATGAACCTACTTCAAATTGAACCTTAGGATTAGGAACAGGTTGACTGGAGAATTTTCCTTTTTCTCTCTCTCTTACAGCATTGGCTATTTGACCCAATTTTGTTTTAAGCTTTGAAATAGCTTGAGTATGAGATTGCAAGACTTGTTGGGTCGATTGCATGAACTGTTGCAAGGTATCCTCCAAAGAAGGTTTTCTTTATTGTGGTACCGTAAAAGGAGGAGCATGTTGAGGAACTTAAGGGTATGAATTGGGAGGGGCAAATTGTTGCCCACCTTGATTTATTACAGGTTGATTTTGCCTCGATGAAAAATTTGGATGATTCCTCCAATTTAGATTATATGTGGGTACAAATGGGCTGTCTGATGACTTTCCATAAGATTGAAGAGAATTAGTTTGCTCAGAAAATGCTTCTTGGTAAGATGGTATGGATGGACAAAATTGTGCAATGTGAGATGTACTAGAACATAAGGCACATGCCTTTATCCTAGTATTGGTAGAAGGGTTTAGAGTGTGCCTTAAAGTTAAAGCTTCTACCTTTCTAGTCAGGCTAGCTAAGGCAATTCTCACATCTACGTCATCACTCACTTTATAAAGTCCTCCCTTTTTTGTGTTTGAGACTTCTTATCCCTAGGATCTATGCAGTTCCAATGTTGAGAATTTTCAGATAAAGATCCTAAGGATTCCCAAGCTTCCCCCTCATTCAATTGTAAACTCCCACCATGCATGCTTTGGATCATTTGACGGTTTGATGAAATTAAACCATCATAGAAATATTTCAACAATCTCCAAGTTTCAAAACCATGATGAGGACATTTCAAAAGAAGATCATTAAATCTTTCCCAACATTCAAAAAATTGTTCACCCTCTTTTTGAGAAAAATCAGAAATTTCTCTCCTAAGGGCATCAGTTTCAGACATGGGAAAAAATTTTACCAGAAACTTATTTACCAATTAATTCCAACTAGTAATAGTTCCTGTATGAAGACAGTTCAACTAGGATTTAGCTTTATCTTTCAATGAAAATGGAAACATTCTAAGCCTAATTGACTCATCATTGAAATTTTGGAAGCGAAATGTCGAACAAATTTCAAGAAACTCTTTAATGTGCATGTATGGATCTTCTCTTTCCAAACCATAAAATGATGGTAAAAGTTGGAGTATGTATGGTTTGATTTCAAAATGAGCTGCAGTAGTTTATCGTAAAACTATGCAAGATGGAGTATTGGCTATGACAGTTGAGAAGTACTCCATAAGAGTTTTATTATGCACAACTTGTTCTTCCATTTTTAATGATGATCCAGCAGAATCTAATGTCTCTGTTGTACAATCAATGGTTGACCCTAAAATTTTCCTAACCAATTGTTTATCTTTATCACGTTTCCAAGCACGCATAAACTAAAAAAAAATTGCTTCCTAATTATGATAAAAAATCTAACTACACAACGGCAACAAAATGCAAATACCACAAAAAGAAAACAAATCATAAAATTATACAAACTCTTTTTTTTCAAAGCGTTAGAACAAATGGGTAATATTTAATTAGTAGACCCCCAGGAAAATATGGAGGAATCACAATGGTTTCTCTTCAAACCCATACTCCTTTGGCGCTTTTAGCCTTGTTAACAGAATCAACCAATTTTATACACTCAAATTACTACACCAATTTTCAAGAAACAATTCTAAAAAAATGCTATACACAAAATAAAAACAATTTTTTTAAAATTATAACTAGTGGAAGAAATATACTTACCTGCATCCAAATAGCTTTTCCGTCGCAATCTCCGGCAATGACGCCAAAAACTTGTTGTTGTTTTAATTAAAACTCGCAAGTGCACGAATCTATTGGAGTATAGATTTAGTGGTATGCAAGGTTGATACCACAGGGATTGCAATTTGAGAGAAAATTCTAATTTAGATCCGAAATAAATACTTCTAACCTAGTTGCCAATGTCTTGTTTTGTGAGAGAAATATTAAACAAAGTATCCAAAGAACTAATATACTGAAATTAAATGAAGATGTATTCAAAGTAAAGAAGCATGCTAAGGTTAGGGGATCCACTCTTAGTATTTCAAATAAAAATAAATTTTACTCTTTTATTACTCAATTAGAATCCTTACATGAATAAGGTTCCAATTGGAAGATATGTTAATTTAAGCTCACATTTTTTTACATGAATTATATTTACCTCCTTTTTATTGTATTACTAATATATAAAACACTCTTGTAAAACGAATTCAAGCGTACATTGTGCCAATCATCATATTGTCTACAATGTATAAAGGTTCACACTTTACAAAATTAAAAATACAAAGATGCAAAAGATAACTTGTAAATGGATTCAAGCATAAATTGTGCCAATCATTTTATTGTCTACAATAAATCAAAATTGATTCAAGCATTTATTGTACCAAAGATTGTCTATAATATATCAAAATTCACATTTTACAAGATTAACTTATGCAGAGAATGAAAGAGGTAGAAAACTAATTAACATAACAAAATAAAATGAAATAGAATAGGTGGCAAAGCCAACCATGAACAATAAAAATAAGAAGTAGACAGCAAAGCCAGCCATTAAATAAGAAGAAGAAATAGGTGGCTCAGCCAGCCAGTAAAACATAACATAAGAAAAGAAGGTAAATACAACATCAAATATAAACATTAAAATTAAGAGTTAAATGAATTATTATTTTCATACCAAGAGTTTCACCCTTTCACCTTAGCATTAGGAGATTAGTTCTCCATAATTAAAGCAAGAAAGTAAAATGATAGATGAAGAAACATGATAATATTATGAAAGAAAATGAAAATTACAAAATGTCTAAAGAGAGAATAACATTACAAGTACGTAGAATTCCAACAAAGCTTTCCCAAGCTCTCCCCAAAAGCTCTCTCCCTCATCCCTCAGGCCCTCTATTTATAGATACAATTAGGTGTGGTAAGTGTGATAATTGTCAAAATTGTTAGGTAGGAAGTTGTACAAAGTTGACAATTTGGAATCCATCATGTGCACCGAAATTGATCCTTGAATATCTTCTTAAAAGCCGTTGAATTTGCTGACTCCATCAACATGAAAGTTGTAGAAAATTTCATTAGCTTTCCATCAAGACAAATCATGGACAAATTGATATGTAATTTGTGACTTATGGTCAAAATACTAGAGCAAAGTCGGGCTGGACTGTAGCAGTAGTCAGATTCTTTTCAAGCCCACTTTTGGCTCTTTTAGTGTCCGAATTTTCTGACCACTTGAACATGAAAGTTGTACCCAATTGTGTCAGCTATACACCAACCAAATAGCATACATATTGGATATGTATTTTTGGCGATATGGCCCAAGTACTGTAGCAAGGTTAGGCTAGACTACAAACAGTAAACATATTCTCAACATTGATTGCTTTGCCTTGAATCTTTATGTTTTAGTTCTTTTGGAAATGTGATCATAAATCAAGAATAAATTTGTACATATATCCATTAGGATGTGTCTCAAGAGTCAATATAATAATGCTACTTACTCAGCCATCCTTAATGAATTTGTTTTATCTGCTTGATTTATAGACATCATTCTCAAAGAACCACAGTTTAGCTCTAATTCCTACAATTAATTCCATTTTCTACTCTTCTCTCCATCTGTAAGAAATACACAAAACTAAAGACAAGTAAGGTATATTTATACTTAATTATGGCAAAAAGATAAAATGAAAATATTTCATTTATGAGTATAAAACTCACTCATCATATGGCAAAGCTCTTTCCCAATATTTCAAATTTTTAGACATAATAGCATGTAAAAGTGTGGTAAGTGTCCTATTAACTAGTTCAGTTTGCCCATCCGTTTAAGGGTGTGCAATAGTAGAAAATAGAAGTTTAGTCCCTAATCTGTAACAACTCCATTTTTTTTACATATATACTTATATGTATATTTCTAAAATTCCATGAAGTCATTACCTTCTTACTTTTAACTATTTAACTCATAATAACATTCAATTAAATTAATCAAACATAAATAAGGTTTAAGAAATACCATTAACATTTATACAATTCTAGGTTCACTTACGCATTATTAATCAAAACATATGTACAAAAATCAAACACATATAAGTATACATTTTATTCACCCATATTGACCAGTTCTGGAGATATGAGTGCGGTTGGTTACATCTTCACCAGGATCTTAGCCAACTCGACCCAACATACGCTAAAAGTCGGTCATAGAGAATATCTGCATAACTTAGTTTTCTAAACATGATATAGAGATATAGTGAGAAATAAATCCTAGCAGGTTCAATAATAAATCATTATCAATAATGCTTGTCACGTCATGTTTATCTGTCTAAACTACAATAATTATCTTTAGGTCATATAAATGCACTTTATCTATGCATATGAAAATCGTACAGTTATGACATGTATGGCATGAATAACTATTTTCAAAATATCATATGGTGGCTATCAACTTATTTTCATATCAAGCCATCATGGTTAGGGTAAATACTTTCTACTCTCTGAAACGAGCTTTTCTCGCTCCATCCGACATGACACATTTTCTCTTTCTTTTCTCATTAACATAATCATAACCATTGGTAGGGTGTCCCCAACTGGTGCACCACATGGACTGTCATGTGAGCGTGTTCATTTCTTTTCTTTTCTTTTCACATTAATAGCCATAAATATGATTTCATTAACAAGTATGTTCATTATACTCATATGCCATAATTTTCATCAAAATATAATTATTACCAAAAATCATTGGTAATAATGCCATAAACATAATCGTTTCAAATATCACTTTATAAAATATTTCTATGTCAAAATTACACACTTAAGATGGTAAGGAGTTCATGCAATGACAATGGCTATGGCATACACTACTCATTTATTATTTTCATTTATGAGATTCTTCTTGTTTTTAAAATATTATTATCCTCTCTTCACTAAACAGAGCATAACACCCTCATTTTAAATTCGATTGAGGTGATCTTGGTGCCAATGGAAAGATATAAAAATCCTCTAAAATCCTTATGTTAAACATTTTAGTTAAATCATAAGTAATCATGGTGTTACTCTCCCTCAAATTCAATGTTATTTCTTCTCGGGTAGGTTCATACCACTAATTACTAATCGGACCATATCTCCCTCATACAAACTCCAATTAACGTGATTCTAAATCCTATAACACGATAAGACATTTATGTACAATTTTTATATTTATCCTTTCTTCAGATTCCTTACTACTTCTTCGCAAAAAATCAAAAACAACAACACTTACATTTACCACCCTGGATTCTAGACTGATTCTAACCTTTACTCATTAATTAGACATATCTCTCTCATACGGACTCCAAATTAAGTGATTTCAGAGCCTATAGATCCGTGATACATATATATATTTATATTTATATATATATATATATATTTATTTATTATGTTAAAAATTTCCTTTAATTCCCTACATAGTTTGCCAAGAAATTCAAACACAAAAGCAAACTTAACAGATTCTTCCCTAGTCAGCCAGTTTCTGACCTTTGCTTACTAATCAGACCATATATCCCTCATATTGATTCCAATTTGAATGATTATAGTGGATAAATATCCATGAAACATAGATCTACATTTTTCATGTTAATAATTTCTTTTAATTCCCTACAGATTTATCTCAGAAATTCAAACACATAAGCATACCTGACAAATTCTTCCCTGGTTAACCATTTTCTGACCATGGCTTACATATCAGGTAATATCTCCCTCGTCTAGACTCCAAATTAAGTGATTCCAGTGGCTAAAAATTCTTGAGACATAGATATAAATGTTTCATGTTAATCATTTCTTTTAATTCCTAACTAATTCTTCTCAGCATTTCAAAAATATATTATTCCCTGGTCACCCCGAAATACAGTTTTCTAACCAGTCCTTTCTTAAGGTTTTAGTTCATCATTATATTACATCCTCTTCCATTTTCTTTACATCTAATCATATTTCATCAATTTTTCATCACATTCAAATATACAAAATAGTAGCATAAAAATCATAAAATGTTTACCACCTATAGCCATACCTATGCAGAACTTTTCACACCAACCGTAATGTCCAAAACATCCATCATATGCAAAATAACATGTAACATGATATAGCAACATCCATGACCAATCATCAAAGTAACAAATATTTTAAATTTCATCAAAGTTCTAAGATCAAAATTCCACATAAATGTTACAAATGTCAAAGCTTTTCTTCAAAAAGAGATATTGTGAAACCCACCTAAAGATCTCCCTAGCTCACTTAGTGAATTCTTTTTCTTGTTACCTCTTGAAGGAAGTATCAAGATTCTTCCTTTCCCTTAGCTTTTCTAGCAGCTTAAATAAGAGAAGGAGGGTGATTTTGTGAACCCCAAGGATGAAGAAGAAAGATGGATTCAAGTGGAGATTAAGCTAACTTACCTTGAGTACTTAGTCCTCTAGACTTCTCCTTCTTCTTCCTTCCTTTTTGTTCCTTTCTTTCTCTCCTTTCCTCACTTTACCTTGCTTCTATTTTTTTTCTCTCCCTCACTTGGACGAAATTATAATGTTATAGGGTTGGGTTTTGATTAAATAAACTATTAAGTAATTCACCTTTCATGATCATGGGTCTACCTTATCACAATTAGGATGCACTTGGTTGTTTTTTGGGGGAAAAATAATTCATGTTCTTGTCTTCCTCTTCCTTAGTCAAGATATGCATAGCAAAATGAGATTTATATTTTGAAAATTATGATAATATGTTCTTAAGAAAAGGGAAAAGGTCTCTTTGATTTAGGGATTTCTTTTGTCTTAATCAAGTATGATAGGTTTGCCTTTCTAAGTGGCAAATTTTTAGCCATTGGATCTCCCTTGTTTGGCTGAAATTATTTGTGTAAGATAAGGATATTTTTTCATAATGCTATGTATTATCATCCACTTATTGAAATTATGAATATATGATATAGATGTTTTGTCCTAATGCCATGTATTATTACCTACTTGTTGAAATTATGAATGTAGGATATAGATGTTTTGTCTTAATGCCATGTGACCTAATCTTGATTATTATTGCACTACTATTTCCTCACATGATTCTTATTTTTTCCCTCTTAGATTTGGGCTCATTCTTACCCATTTCCTTTACTTTCGCTAAAATTCTACCTTTCATAGAGGGCTTAGTCACATTTTCATAAGTTTTGGGCTATCGGTCTAACTTTTATATCCTAGTCCAAGTCTATGTTTTTATTTCTTGTTTGGGCTATCTAATGGGCTTGCTAGAAACTTATGTGAAGTAGAAAAAATTCTATATGAAGTGTTTGTAGGTGAAAGCCTAATTTATGGGTGAAGATGTTAAACTTAGAAATTTCTAACCCTTGAATTAGGAAAAATTACAATAATCCAATCTTCTTAAAATTTTAAGACCTTTACTTACTTCACAAAAAAACTTATCTTTCTTACCAAAGAATTTCACCTCTCTTTAGTATGTTATTTCTAATTTTTCCTATTAGGTTTTCTCTCTTTACTTGTTCCCTTAATGTTAGAAACATTTTCTATGCATACACATAAGGTGAAGAATTTCTAAGGATTATATTTTCTTAGATATCTAAAAATTGTCTATTAAATTTTATTTCCTTAATTAAATATTTATGTGCCTTTATTTAAATATAGGCAACCTATGTAAACACACTACTTCTTTAAAGAACAAATTAGCTATGTGTGTTGCATTATTGGTTTTAGCACATGCGATGAAATGAGTCATTTTGCTAAACCTATCAACAACCACAAAAACACTATCTTTACCACTTTGAGACCTCGATAACCCTCTCACAAAATCCATAGAAATATAATGCCAAGGCTGTGTAGGTACAGGTAATGGAGTATAAAGAACATGTGGCATAACCTTAGACTTAGCTTGTTTTCATGTCATGCACTTAGCACAAAACGAAATGAAATCATGTTTCATGCGAGGCCAATAAAAATGTTCATACAGAATTTCTAAGGTTTTAGTCACTCCAAAATTTCCTATTAAACCTCCATCATGACTCTCCTTAATTAACAAGTCACACATAGAACACTTAGGCACACAAAGTTTATTCTTTTAAAACAAGTAACCTTCATGTCTATAGAAACCATCAATAGCATGCTTGTCACAAGAATTCCACACAGATCCAAAATCAACATCATTAGCATACAAGTCTTTAATGTATTCAAAACCAAGCAACTTAGCATACAAGAATGTCAATAATGCATATCTTCTAAACAATGCATCATTTACCACAATTTCCTTTCCATTTTTATACTTAATCACATATGGAAATGTCTCAATGAATTCAACCACTTAGCATGCCTCTTATGCAACTTATGTAACATCCCTAATTTCGTTAAAAGTACATTAACGAAATAAAATTTATTAGACAATATTTTAGATATCTAAGGAAAATATAATCCTTAGAAATTCTTCACCTTATGTATATGCATAGAAAATGTTTCTAACATTAAGAAAACAAATAGAGGAAAAACCTAATAGGAAAAAAAAATAGAAATAACATATTAAAGAGATGTAAAATTCTTGGATAAGGAAGTTAAATTTTTAGAAACAAGTAAAGATCTTAAAATTTCAAGAACATTGGATTAGGGTAATTTTTCTTAATTCAAGAACTAGAATTATTAAGTTTAACATCTTCACCCATACATTGGGCTTTTACCTATAGACACTTCATATAGAATTTTTCCACTTCACATAAGTTTCTAGCAAGCCCATTGGATAACCTAAACAAGAAATAAAACATAGACTTGGATTAGGATATAGAAATTGGACCAATAGCCCAAAAAATTATGATAATGTGTTCAAGCCCTCCAAGAAAGGTAAAATTTTATTCAAAGCAAAGAAAATGGGTAGGAATAAGCCCATAATGGGTAGGAATAAGCCCAAACCCAAGAGGAAAAATAAAATAAAATAAATTAGGTGATGATATAATAATGTAATAATAATAAAGATTAGGTTACATGGCATTAAGACAAAAATTTAGTAAGTGGTATGATTCTACATTCATAATTTTGCCAAGTGGCATGATAATACAAGGCTTTAGGACAAAAACATCTATATCCTACACTCATAATTTTAGCAAGTGGTATGATAAATACTTGGCATTAGGAAAAAAAATTCCTATCCCACACAAAAAATATCAACCAAATAATGGAAATTCAAGGGCTAGAAATTTGCCACCTAAAAAGGCAAACCTATCATACTTGTTTAAGACAAAAGAAAATGGAAATGAATCCCTAAATCAAAGGGACCTTGTCCCTTATCTTAAGAACATAACATCATAAATTTCAAATTGCAAATCTCCTTTTCCTATGCATATCTTGACTAAGGAAGAGGAAGACAAGAACATAAGTTGTTTGTTTTCCAAAAATTCAACAAAGTGTATCTTAATTGTGATAAGGTAGATCCATGATCATGAAAGGTGAATTATTTGGTGGTCTATATAAGCAAAACCCACCCCATAACATCTTAATTTTGTCCAAGTGAGGAAGAGAGAGAAATAGAAGCAAGGTAGAGTGAGGAAAGGAGAGAAAGAGAGGAGAAGAAAGGAAGGAAAAAAAAGGAGAAGTTTAGAAGGCTAAATACTCAAGGTAAGTTACCTTAATCCCCACTTGAATCCATTTTTTCTTCTTTATCTTTGAGGATCAAAAACTCACCCTCCTTTTCTTACCTAAGCTGCTAGAAAAGCTAAGGGAAGGGAGGAGTCTTGCTACTTCTTTCAAGAGCAAACAAGAAAACCAATTCACTAAGTGAGCTAGGGAGATTTTTAGGTAAGTTTAACAATATTTCTTTTTGAAGAAAAGTTTTGAAATTTGTAATATTTATATGGGATTTTGATCTTAGCACTTTGATTATTGGTCATGAATGTTGCTTCATCATGTTACATATTGATCATGCATGTGATGTATGTTTGAATACTTAGGCTGGTTTAGATAGTTCTGCATAGGTATGGCTATGGGCGGTAAAACTTTTAGCTTTTGTTTTTAATATTCTGGGAAAAATCGGTAAGGAATTAAAATAAATGGTTAACATGAAAGTTATAGATCGATGTCTCATGGAAATTTAGCCACTGGAATTATGCAATTTCGAGTTCATATGAGGTACATATGAGCCGATTAGTATGCAGAGGTCAGAAAATGTTTATTCAGGGAAGAGTATGTCATTAAAGCTTTAGTTTTTGAATTTCTGGGAATATTCTGTAGGGAATTAAAATAGCGTGCCAACATAACAATTATATATATATGGCTCATGGCTTTTTACCAACTGGAATAACTCAATTTGGAGTTCAAATTTGGGAGATATGGTCTAATTAGTCAGTAAAGGTCAGAACCTACACGAGAAGAAATAATACTAAATTTAAAGGAGTAATAACACCACGATATCTTACTATGTTTTTGATATGACTAACATAATAGTTTTAGAGAATTGTCTTAGCTTTTCATAGACACTAAGATCATCTTAATCGGAGTTAAAATGAGAGAGTTATGCTCTGATTTGTAAGCAAAGGCTATGTTAAAAGTTAGTAAAACCTATTTTCAATATTTTTTCTACCCTAAATGAATTTTTTAAACTAAAGGGTAATAGTAGAAATCAATTTGAGGAAAAATGCTCTATAAAATTTATAAGAACATGTGTTGAAAATGATATAAGTAAAAATAAAATGACTAAATGCCTAGACATAAAGAAAATGAAAAGATGAAAATAATATTCAAGAAAGAAGAGAAATTTTATAAATGAAAATAATAAATGCCTAGTGTATGCCCTAGCTATTGCCATTGCATGAACTTACTACCATTTTAAGTGTGTAATTTTTAACATGGAATTTACCCTAGTACTCATATAAAATTTCCAAGAAGTTTTGAAAGTGCCAATTTTATTTGAAAAATCTTAGTATGCTCCGTGGTTGCAGTATTTCCACATCAGAAAAGAAGTATTCTAGTTACTGGAAAACAAATTGTGATTTGTGAGAAGTGCATGTCTAAGGAAAGCTCTGGCAAGGAAAGACTTGGTACTTAAGCGTGTCCATTAGTGACCCACCTCTCTTTCCTGGGAACTTTCCTGGTGCGCTGTTTACAGACCACAATTACTATCCAGTTATCGAGGTATTAGTGTGGAATTTTGACATGGACATATTTTATAAAGTAAAAATTAGAAAATGATTATATTCATGGCATAATTTCAGTTTACCAATGAATTTTGAGAATGATTATGTTTTGATAAATTATGGCATGAGAATATAATGAACATACTTGTTATTGGAACATATTTTCGGCTATTAATATGAAAAGAAAAGAAATGAGCACGGTCACATGGAAATCCGTGTGGTGCACCAGTAGGGGACGCCCTACCAACGGTTATGATTATGTTCATGACAAAAGAAAGAGAAAGTGTGCCATGTCGGACGGAGCGAGATAAGCCCGTACCGAAAAGTAGAGAATACTCATCCTGACCAGGGTAGCTGGAAGGAAGAATAAGTTGATAGCCATCATATGAAATTCGAAAAATAGTTATTCATGCCATACATGTCATAACTGTACAATTTTCATGTGCATGATAAAGTGCATTCATGTGACCTAAAGATATTTTCTGTAGTTTATACAGCTGAACATGACGTGATGAACTATATTGATGATGAACTATTGTTGAACATACTGGGATTTAATTCTCACTATATTTCCATATCATGTTCAGAAAATTAGCTATGCAGTTGTTTTCAATGAGACTTGTTATTGCCGTACGTATGATTGAGGTGCCCTATCTTGGGCAAATACCTATTATTGCGGACATATCAGTTGTTGAAGTGACTGAGATTCCGGCGGAGGTGCCACCACCCACACCAGTGGCCCCGAAAATAGTCTATGTGGATGATTAGGGCTTATATGTACATGTATGTCTTGTACAAATGTTTGTATTAATGATGTGAGTGTAAACTTAGTATTGTATAATTAAATAAATGTTATTGTGAGTTAAGATGAGGTAATAACTTCATAATGTTAAATAAAATAAAAATTGTTACATAAATGGAGCTGTTACATAATTGGTATCAGAGCAGGTCGATCCTAGATGGCCAGTAGGTGGATGGTTATCTGCATCGATCTTATAGTGTCTTGAGTACGTTGTGGTTATGCTGTGTAGGGAATCAGTGATTTCATATAGGTAAGAAATTACTAGTGTTTCCTATCTATATGTCGAGGTGGTGTTATGACTGCTGTTAAATATTTTGAAACTAACTATTGGGTTTGATCACCTCAATAGCAGCATAAATTTGTTTTTGCCACAGTAGGAAATGGCACCACCAAGGAGGAATCCGGCAAACAATGCGGAAGAAACCCTGCATAACCTGGCCACAGCAATTTGAGACCAAGTCTTGACCATCAACCAAATTCTACAACACCTCCAGAATGCTAGTAACTCGAATGGTGCTAACAACCGGATGGCTGGAAATGATAACGGCATATCCGAATTCCTGAAAACCAGACCACCTTGTTTCCAAGGTGGTTATGATCCAACGATAGCCGAAAGGTGGATAAGGGAATTAGAGAAAATCTTTGAAGTGATGGGCTGTACTGAGGAGCAGCAAGTAATCTTCGCTGCATATATGCTAAAAGATGAAGCAGAATACTGGTGGCGTGGAGCTAAAGAACTTTTAGCTCACTAGGGTAGACAGATCACCTGGCAAGTGTTCAAAAATACTTTTTTGGAAAAATACTTTCCAAGTACTGTGCGGGCGGAGAAGGAGATTGAATTTTTCCAACTCAGGCAGGGCAGCATGACCGTGGACTAGTACATCGCAAGGTTCGAAGAATTGTCTAAGTTCTCATCTTATCTGCGATTTAACCCTGATGAAGCATGGAAGGCAGTTAAGTTCGAAGCGGGACTGAACCCGGAGATAAAGAATGCTGTCGTAGCTATGGAGACCAGGGAGTTTGTACCTCTGATAAATAAATGCAGACTCCTGGAAAAGAGCTTGAGGGTAGTGGAGGATGAGAAACAAAGACGAAACTTCTGGAAAAAGAAGAACGGGCCACAAAACTCTGGCAGAAATGTCAGAGGAAAAAGACAGGCTATTGGCAAGAGGCCATTGAGTGCAAGTCCCCGACCTTTCCAACAGGACTTTGCCCCAGTCAAGTGCGCTAAGTGCGGATGCATGCATGGTAATCGGCTATGCTACATAGGACAAGATGTCTACTTCAATTGCGGACAGAACGATCATTTTGCGAGAAACTGCCCACAGAATGTGGGAAAGCAGTCAGATCAGAGGCCTCAGCTGAAAGGAGGGTTTTCACTCTGAGTTGTCAAGAGGCAGCTCAATCTTCTGAAATGATTCAAGGTACATGTTATATTTATGGATTTGCTCTTATGGTGTTGTTTGACTCTGGTGCTAGTCATTCATTTATATCAGAAGAATGTATTAGGAAGTTTCAGTTTTCTATTTCTGAAACTCCCTATGAGCTATCCGTAGTAACCCCCACAGGGGAAAATGTATTAACTTCCTCTGTATGTAAGGACTGTCAAGTCACCATCCAGGAGAAAATTTTTTCTGTAGACCTCGTCTGTTTACCTTTAAGAGGTATTGAGGTCATTATGGGGTTAGACTGGATGTCTAGAAATCGGATCTTGCTAAATTGTTGTAACAAGACCGTTGAATTTCTACCTCTTACTCCAAAAGACGAGATACAGTTATTAATGCTTAATGCCAATCAAGTTAATAGGGAGTTGAAGAATGGAGTACTTGGATACATTCTTTTGTGTTTATCAAACCTAGAAGTCGAATCGAAGCTTGATGAGATCCCAATAGCCAAAGAGTTTCCTGAAGTATTTCCATCAGATATTCCAGGATTACCTCCTAAGAGAGAGATAGACTTCTTTATTGATCTCTTACCTGGGACAGGGCCTATCTCTATTGCACCTTATAGAATGGCCTCGAAGGAACTACAGGAACTTAAGAAACAGTTGGAGGAACTGTTAGACAAGCAATTCATTAGACCGAGTGTATCACCTTGGGGAGCTCCTGTATTGTTTGTTAAGAAGAAAGATAGAAGCTTGAGACTATGCATAGATTACGGACAGCTAAATAAGGTGACTATTAAAAACAAGTACCCTCTCCCTAGGATAGATGACTTATTGGATCAACTGAAGGGAGCCTCTATCTTTTCTAAAATTGACTTAAGGTCAGGATATCATCAGATTAGGATCAAGGATGAGGATGTATCAAAAATTGCCTTCAGGACTAGGTATGGGCACTATGAGTTTCTCATAATGCCCTTTGGGTTGACAAATGCACCTGCAATTTTCATGGATTACATGAATCGCATTTTTCGACCCTACCTAGATCAATTTGTGGTGGTATTCATTGATGACATCTTGATATATTCTAAGAGTGAAAAAGAACATGAACAACATCTCCGAATCGTGCTGCAAGTGTTGAAGGAGAAAAAGTTGTATGCCAAATTGGAGAAGTGTGAATTTTGGCAATCAGAGGTAAAGTTTCTCGGACATGTCATCTCTAATAGAGGGGTTGCAGTCGATCCTAGCAAGAAAGAAGCAGTGATTCAGTGGGAGAGACCAAAGATGGTTACAGAAATAAGAAGTTTCCTGGGTTTGGCAGGATATTACAAGAGGTTTATACAAAGCTTCTCTCATATAGCCTTGCCATTGACTAAATTAACCAGGAAGGGAAGTCCTTTTAAATGGACTGATCAATGTGAAGCTAGTTTCCAAGAGCTTAAGACCAGATTAACCACTCCTCCTATTTTAGTTATTCCAGACCCCTCAGGATATTTTGCAGTGTATAGTGACGCTTCAAAGAAAGGGCTAGGGTGTGTGTTGATGCAAGACAAGAGAGTAGTTGCTTACGCCTCTAGGCAACTGAGACCCCATGAAGAAAACTACCCAACCTATGATCTTGAATTGGCAGCAATAGTGTTTGCCCTATAGATTTGACGACACTATTTGTATGGGGCAACCTTTGAAGTATATTGTGATCATAAGATTCTTAAATACCTCTTTGATCAGAAGGAGTTAAACATGAGGCAACGAAGATGGGTAAAATTCCTCAATGACTATAAGTTTGAGATAAAGTATCATCCAGGAAAGGCGAATGTTGTAGCTAATGCCTTGAGTCGAAAATCTCTACACATGGGTCAGATGATGATGTTTGAGATGCAGATGCTAGAGGAGTTTCAAAATTTAAAGCTAGCCATTACTCTTACTCCAAAAAATTTAATCATCAATGGGTTAAGTATAGAGTGTGACCTTAGAGCCCAGATTAAAGAGGTTCAAGGCCACGACCAAAACTTACGGGATCATAATAATCAGGGGGGTTTTTTCTATTTCGGAAGATGGAGTAATCATGTACCAAGGAAGGGTCTGTGTTCCTCAGGACCAAGAGTTGAGGACTAAGATCCTACAGGAAGCGCATCAGAGTAAATACTCAATCCATCCTGGATCCACTAAATTGTACCAGGATTTAAAGAAGATGTATTGGTGGCTAGGGATGAAAAAGGACATTGCTGAGTTCGTGGCAAAATGTTTAACTTGTCATAAGGTGAAAGTGGAACATCAAAAGCCAGCAGGATTTCTTCAACCTCTAGAGATTCCTGAATGGAAATGGGACAATATTTCGATGGACTTTGTTGTGGGTTTACCTAAAACTTCAGTTGGACATGACTCTATCTAGGTAATAGTTGACAGATTAACCAAATCTGCTCATTTTCTGCCCATAAAGATTAACTATTCGCTGGATAAATTGGCCCAATTGTATGTCCAGGAAATAGTTAGACTATATGGGATTCCCTTAAATATCATTTCTGATAGAGATCCAAGGTTTATATCGAGGTTTTAGGAGGCATTACAGGAGGCTTTTGGAACCCAGTTGCGGTTCAGTACTGCCTATCATCCTCAAACTGATGGGCAGACGGAACGGACAATTCAAACCCTAGAAGATATGTTAAGGGCCTGTGTGATAGACCAAGGGAAAGGATGGGATAAATACCTACCTTTAGTGGAGTTTGCTTATAATAGTAGCTATCATTCTAGCATTAAGATGGCCCCCTATGAAGCTTTATAAGGTAGGAAGTGCCGATCTCCACTATGTTGGTTTGAGGTAGGAGAAAAGAACTTGCTGGGTCCTGATGTAGTTCAACAAACCACTGAACAAATCAGGATGATACGAGATAAGATACTTACAGCTTAGAGTCGGCAAAAGAGTTACTATGATAAGAGACATAGACCTCTGGAATTTGAGGAAGGAGATCATGTATTTCTAAAACTTTCCCTGACTACTGGAGTTAGCAGGACTCTCAAGACTAGGAAGCTAAGTCCACGATTTTTGGGACCCTACCAAATTCTGAAGAGAGTAGGGACGTCAGCATATCAAATTGCCCTCCCACCTAATTTGTCCAACCTGCATAATGTTTTCCACGTATCACAGTTGCGGAAGTATCTTCCAGATTCATCACATGTAATACAAGATGAACCAATCCAAATAAAGGAGAACATGACATACCTGCTAGTACCTGCATCCATAATGGACACCGACGTGAAACAACTAAGAAATAAAACCATTCCCCTGGTTAAAGTGTTATGGGAAGGTTTAACTCTGGAAGAAGCAACTTGGGAGTTAGAAGAAGTCATAAGGAAGAAATATCCGCAATTGTTCTTATTAGGTAATTTTTGAAATTTTGAGGACAAAATTTCTTTTAGGGGGAGAGAAATGTAACATCCCTAATTTCGTTAAAAGTATATTAACGAAATAAAATTTATTAGACAATATTTTAGATATCTAAGGAAAATATAATCCTTAGAAATTCTTCACCTTATGTATATGCATAGAAAATGTTTCTAACATTAAGAAAAAAATTAAAGAGGAAAAACCTAATAGGAAAAAAAATTAGAAATAACATATTAAAGAGATGTAAAATTCTTGGATAACGAAGATAAATTTTTAGAAACAAGTAAAGGTCTTAAAATTTCAAGAACATTGGATTAGGGTAATTTTTCTTAATTCAAGAACTAGAATTATTAAGTTTAACATCTTTACCCATACATTGGGCTTTTACCTATAGACACTTCATATAGAATTTTTCCACTTCACATAAGTTTCTAGCAAGCCCATTGGATAACCTAAACAAGAAATAAAACATAGACTTGGATTAGGATATAGAAATTGGACCAATAGCCCAAAAAATTATGATAATGTGTTCAAGCCCTCCAAGAAAGGTAAAATTTTATTCAAAGCAAAGAAAATGGGTAGGAATAAGCCCATAATGGGTAGGAATAAGCCAAACCCAAGAGGAAAAATAAAATAAAATAAAATAAATTAGGTGATGATATAATAATGTAATAATAATAAAGATTAGGTTACATGGCATTAAGACAAAAATTTAGTAAGTGGTATGATTCTACATTCATAATTTTGCCAAGTGGCATGATAATACAAGGCTTTAGGACAAAAACATCTATATCCTACACTCATAATTTTAGCAAGTGGTATGATAAATACTTGGCATTAGGAAAAAACATTCATATCCCACACAAAAAATATCAACCAAATAATGGAAATTCAAAGGCTAGAAATTTGCCACCTAAAAAGGCAAACCTATCATACTTGTTTAAGACAAAAGAAAATGGAAATGAATCCCTAAATCAAAGGGACCTTGTCCCTTATCTTAAGAACATAACATCATAAATTTCAAATTGCAAATCTCCTTTTCCTATGCATATCTTGACTAAGGAAGAGGAAGACAAGAACATAAGTTGTTTGTTTTCCAAAAATTCAACAAAGTGTATCTTAATTGTGATAAGGTAGATCCATGATCATGAAAGGTGAATTATTTGGTGGTCTATATAAGCAAAACCCACCCCATAACATCTTAATTTTGTCCAAGTGAGGAAGAGAGAGAAATAGAAGCAAGGTAGAGTGAGGAAGGGAGAGAAAGAGAGGAGAAGAAAGGAAGGAAAAAAAAGGAGAAGTTTAGAAGGCTAAATACTCAAGGTAAGTTACCTTAATCCCCACTTGAATCCATTTTTTCTTCTTTATCTTTGAGGATCAAAAACTCACCCTCCTTCTCTTACCTAAGCTGCTAGAAAAGCTAAGGGAAGGGAGGAGTCTTGCTACTTCTTTCAAGAGCAAACAAGAAAACCAATTCACTAAGTGAGCTAGGGAGATTTTTAGGTAAGTTTAACAATATTTCTTTTTGAAGAAAAGTTTTGAAATTTGTAATATTTATATGGGATTTTGATCTTAGCACTTTGATTATTGGTCATGAATGTTGCTTCATCATGTTACATATTGATCATGCATGTGATGTATGTTTGAATACTTAGGCTGGTTTAGATAGTTCTACATAGGTATGGCTATGGGCGGTAAAACTTTTAGCTTCTATTTTTAAGATTCTGGGAAAATTTGGTAAGGAATTAAAATAAATGGTTAAAATGAAAGTTATAGCTCTATGTCTCATGGAAATTTAGCCACTGGAATTATGCAATTTCGAGTTCATATGAGGTATATATGAGCCGATTAGTATGCGGAGGTCAGAAAATGTTTATTTAGGGAAGAGTATGTTATTAAAGCTTTAGTTTTTGAATTTCTGGGAATATTCTGTAGGGAATTAAAATAGGGCGCCAACATAACAATTATAGATATATGGCTCATGGCTTTTTTCCAACTGGAATAACTCAATTTGGAGTTCCAATTCGAGAGATATGGTCTAATTAGTCAGTAAAGGTCAGAACCTACACGAGAAGAAATAATACTAAATTTAAAGGAGTAATAACACCACGATATCTTACTATGTTGTTGATATGATTAACATAATAGTTTTAGATAATTGTCTTAGCTTTTCATAGACACTAAGATCATCTTAATCGGAGTTAAAATGAGAGAGTTATGGTTTGATTTGTAAGCAAAGACTGTGTTAAAAGTTAGTAAAACCTATTTTCAATATTTTTTCTACCCTAGATGAATTTTTTAAACTATAGGGTAATAGTAGAAATCAATTTGAGGAAAAATGCTCTATAAAATTTGTAAGAACATGTGTTGGAAATGATATAAGTAAAAATAAAATGACTAAATGCCTAGACATAAAGAAAATGAAAAGATGAAAATAATATTCAACAAAGAAGAGGAATTTTATAAATAAAAATAATAAATGCCTAGTGTATACCCTAGCTATTGCCATTGCATGAACTTACTACCATTTTAAGTGTGTAATTTTTAACATGGAATTTACCCTAGTACTCATATAAAATTTCCAAGAAGTTTTGAAAGTGCCGATTTTATTTGAAAAATCTTAGTATGCTCCGTGGTTGCAATATTTCCACATCAGAAAAGAATTATTCTAGTTACTGGAAAAAAAAATTGTGATTTGTGAAAAGTGCATGTTTAAGGAAAGCTATGGCAAGGAAAGACTTGGTACTTAAGTGTGTCCATTAGTGACCCACCTCTCTTTCCTGGGAACTTTCCTGGTGCGCTGTTTACAGACTACAATTACTATCCAGTTATCGATGTATTAGTGTGGAATTTTGACATGGACATATTTTATAAAGTAAAAATTAGAAAATGATTATATTCATGGCATAATTTCAGTTTACCAATGAATTTTGAGAATGATTATGTTTTGATAAATTATGGCATGAGAATATAATGAACATACTTGTTATTGTAATCATATTTTCGGCTATTAATATGAAAAGAAAAGAAATGAGCACGGTCACATGGCAATCCGTGTGGTGCACCAGTAGGGGACGCCCTACCAACAGTTATGATTATGTTCATGAGAAAAGAAACAGAAAGTGTGCCATGTCGGATGGAGCGAGATAAGCCCGTACCGAAAAGTAGAGAATACTCACCCTGACCGGGGTAGCTGGAAGGAAGAATAAGTTGATAGCCATCATATGAAATTCGAAAAATAGTTATTCATGCCATACATGTCATAACTGTACAATTTTCATGTGCTTGATAAAGTGCATTCATGTGACCTAAAGATATTTTCTGTAGTTTATACAGCTGAACATGACGTGATGAACTATATTGATGATGAATTATTGTTGAACATACTGGGATTTAATTCTCACTATATTTCCATATCATGTTCAGAAAATTAGCTATGCAGTTGTTTTCAATGAGACTTGTTATTGCCGTACGTATGATCGAGGTGCCCTATCTTGGGCAAATACCTATTATTGCGGACATATCAGTTGTTGAAGTGACTGAGATTCCGGCGGAGGTGCCGCCACCCGCACCAGTGGCCCCGGAAATAGTCTATATAGATGATTAGGGCTTATATGTATATGTATGTCTTGTACAAATGTTTGTATTAATGATGTGAGTGTAAACTTAGTATTGTATAATTAAATAAATGTTATTGTGAGTTAAGATGAGGTAATAACTTCATAATGTTAAATAAAAAAAAAATTGTTACATAAATGGAGCTGTTACAACTTACCTTGGAACTTTAAGAATTTCAAACTCTCATTATCTATATGTATAATGAACTCCCTTGGCCATGGATAATGTTGCCAAGTTTGCAATGTCCTCACCAATGCATATAACTCCTTATCATAAGTACGATAGTTCAGCGCTGCCCCATTTAGTTTCTCACTGAAGTATGCAATCAGTTTAGAATCCTACATCAAAACAACGCCTATACCAACTCCAAAAGCATCACATTCAATTTCAAAAGCTTTATCAAAGTTAGGTAATGACAACAAGGGTGCATTAGTCAAAAGATCCTTTAAAGTTTGAAATTACTTCTTATGCATATCATCCTATTTAAAGACAACATTCTTTTAACAAGTTCATTTAGAGGTGTAGCAATAGTACTGAAATTCTTTACAAACAGCTTATAGAAACTTGTTAAACCATGGAAACTCCTAACATCATTAGCATTCCTCGGTGTAGGCCAATCTCAGAGAAATTAGAAGAACATTAACCAGAACTATGACTCTAATTTGACCTAAAGAAAGGTAGAAGAAGAAGAAAGACTCTTGAAAACAAATAGAAAAGAAAAGATAGGATGCCAACCAAATTCAAGGAGTCAAAGCTCTGATACAAATGATTTGTTTCCTTAAGCCAAGAAATGGAGTGTTTGGTGGAAGCAAGGATCGTCTTGAAAATTCAATGGATGTTTGATCACCACGAGTTACCTCAATAAAATCGAATTTAGTTCTTTGCCCAAGAACTAAGGGAAGCTCTCACTTTAGGAGAAAACTCAATCTTTATTAATCATCAAAATCTCTACATTACATGAACATAAAGGACCCTTATATAGTCAAACCATCCTAAACCTAGTATAAAACCCTAAAATTCCTAATTAGACTTTGAAAAGAATATGGCCCAAACAACACTAGTTATTTGACCCAACTAAACTAACAAAAATAAACTCATAATTAAACTAATATTTGGGCATAAAGAATGGGACCAAAATTCTAATAATATCTAAAAGAAAGCATATAACATAAAGCCAATAATACATCTTTAGACATGTAGATTTGGGCTAGTTTTCTTCAAGATCTAACAAACTCTATTTAATGTCATCCTCAAGGCTACAAAGTATGACCCACTTGATGTCTTGACTTGGCCCAATAACTTTCTCTTTAGCCTGCACATCCAAGATCAAGCCAAATAAAGATTCTTTGGCCCACTTTGCTTTGCTCCTAGTCATTTGATCGCCTATCCCTTGCAAAAGATCTTTGGAACGGTTTGGAATAGGTTTGACAGCACCTTGATCTCCATCATAGTCAATGCCACTTATGCAAAAATATACTCTTTTCAATAGGTGTAATATTTCACAAGTTCAATAAAAAATTCTCCTTCCCAATTACATGGTCCAAAATTTCCAATTTACAACTACTAAACCATAAATGCCTTATAACAAAACATTTTCCTTCACACATACACAAACTGTGAGTTGTTTGAATAATATGTTGCAATCCAATTATGGCTCAATCTTCCTTCTCAAATATGGTGAGAGATTCATGTGCAAATGTATGTTCAAGGGATTCTAAATTCAAGGAGGTTTAAACATTGAAACCTCGTGATGTTCAAAACAAAGCAATACTTGAAAAATATATAACCAGTAAGAATTTATGAGAGTTTATTCGTAAGTTTAGGCAAATCTTACACTACTAAAGTACGAAAGGGTTTGACCTCTGATATGGTTGTTTTGATATAGAATCTGAAGTATCCCGTAATTTTTAAATAATAATGTTTTACTATAAACAAATATATTTTATTATAAATGGTTATATTTTGCTAAAAGTAAATACGCTTTTAATTAAAATATTTTTTTTTTTGCTTAAAATAATTATATTAGGCTTTAAATAAATTGTATTTTTATTTTTATAAATTTATTTCTTTTAATATGCATGAAGATATTTTATATTGTGATTTTTTTAAAAAAATTTTATCAAGAAAAAATCATGATTTAAGAGTTTAACTAAAGTTTTGCAAGAATATAAATTTTTAGAAATTTTTGGGATACTTTAGGATGAAAAATAATATTATTATATATACAAAAAAAATATAAATTTTAAATATTTAATCATTAAATAATAATAAGTAAAAACATTTAAAAAAAAGTGGAGGAGTAGACGCAAGGGTGAGGAAGAGAATCATAAACTTTTGTATATGAATAATGTGAATAGTATTTTCTCTACTCCATTTTTCTTTCTAGATATAGTGTCTACTGGCCTTTGATCTCAAAACTAAGGGTATCACTGGAGTCATTTTTTAGGTTTATGGACCTCTAGACTCGATTTTGAGGTATATTTGGTTAAATTTAGATTGAAAAAGTGTATTTTAGGACTGTCTAACTTGGATTCTTACCCTGTGAGTAGATAATTCTTTCTATGACTTACCCTATGCTCTTCTTGAACTTTAAATGTATAATTGATTATGTTTAAAAGTTATTTATACTTTTATATGTCTTTGAAATGGATTAAATTATCTAAATTATAAGAATCTGGTATATAGTTTAAGAAGAGTATGGTTTTGAAAATCGGTTTTTGAACTCATTAAGTATGTGATTTTAAATGTATTTCTCATTATATGGTAAAGGAAATATATTTTACATGTAGCATTGATATGTAAAGCTGTAAGATTGCCTTGGAGACGAGCATGTATATGTGATTACCCTAATTGAAAAGTTTCTGATAGAGGAATTGTACTGAGATTGAAAATTTTTTATTATATTAAAATCTCTGTTTTGAACGATATGGCATATATGTAAATATAATTTTTGTGGAGGAATCCTTTTGGACACACTATTTGCTAATAGCAAGCGATGTTAGTCCTAGGGTACCTTAATACCTCATCTAGCAGGGATGCTGCTAGACGAGCATGTATATGTGATTACCCTAATTGAAAAGTTTCTGATAGAGGAATTGTACTGAGATTGAAAATTTTTTATTATATTAAAATCTCTGTTTTGAACGATATGGCATATATGTAAATATAATTTTTGTGGAGGAATCCTTTTGGACACACTATTTGCTAATAGCAAGCGATGTTAGCCCTAGGGTACCTTAATACCTCATCTAGCAGGGATGCTGCTAGCTTTGTGTGACAGCTAATAGACGGGATATGATATGTGAATGAGAGCAGGATGCCTCATATCTAGGCGAGATGCCAACTATATGATATGTGATTTACCTTTCCTTGCTGTGTGCTTGAGAAATTACCCATATTAGAGTCCCTTCAAATATCCTTTTGAATGGTGGTAGGGTAAACCTTAGCTGGGATGCTAAGTATAGGCAAATCCCACACCACTAAAGTACGGAAGGGCTTGAACTCTGATATGGTGGTTCTGATATGGGATCCTCCTAATATTTTTATGAGAAATATTTTGATGTATAACAATATTTGAATAATGATCATACTGTATTGCATATGATTTTGAATATCTGAATGTGATTTGAATTGAGAATATTTGAAATGTAGGTCCCATATGGATGTACTTTTGAACTATAATTTTTTATGTGATAAATTTTAAAGTATAAGTATATCATATATTGACCTAAGATGTCATAGGAGGTATTATCTATGCACTAAGTTGTCAAACTCACTACACCATATTTATATTTTTTTCATATAAGAATACAAAGTTTGGTGTTGCAGCTAAATGATCAACTAGGTGTTATACTTTCTGGGTGAGTCTACATTGCTTCCAAGGTTCGCAATGTAACAACCCTTTTTTTTTCTTTATTATTATACAATATTGAGTTCACATACACGCAATTAATCAAAACGTACATGCAACATATCAAACACATAGATATTTACATCTTGTTTATTTTGGTTGACCAATTCCGGAGATACAGGTGCGGGTGGTTGCACCCTCACCGGGATCTGAGCCAACTCGACCACAAACATCTTATTTGATTCTGAGATCTGCCCAACATAAAGTAACTCAATCCAATGTGCACTAAAAGCCAGAGCTATAGAAAATCTGCATAACTAATTTTCTGAACATGATATGGAAATATAGTGAGAATTAAATCTTAGGAAGTTCAACAATAAATCATCATCCATATAGCTCATCACATCATGTTCAGCTGTATAAACTACAGAAAATATCTTTGGTCACATGAATGCATTACATCTATGCACATAAGAATCATACAGTAATGATATGTATGATAGGATTAACTATTTTCAGAATATCATATGATGGCCATCAACTTATTCTCATTTCAAGCTACCCCGGTCAGGGTGAGTATCTTCTACTCTCTGGTACGGGCTTTTCTCGCTCCATCCGACATGGCACACTTTCTCTTTATTTTCTCATAATCATAATCATAATCATAACCGTTGGTAGGTCGTCACCTACTGGTGCACCACACGGATTGCCATGTGACCGTGCTTATTTCTTTTCTTTTCACAATGATAGCCAAAAATATGCTTTCAATAACAAGTATGTTCATCAAAATATAACTATTACCATAAATCATTGGTAATCACGCCATGAACATAACCATTTCAAATATCGCTTTATAAAATATTTCCATGTCAGAATTTCACACTTAAGATGGTAAGAAGTTCATACAATGGCAATGGCTATGGCATATACTAGTCATTTATTATTTTCATTTATAAGATTCGTCTTCTTTTTTAAATATTAATTTTATTTATTTATTTTCTTGATGTAGGTTTTCATCATATCTAACCTTCTCTTTATGCTTGGCCTTTAGTAATTTTCTTCTTATTTATATCATTTCCAACACATGTTCTTACAAATTTATAGAGCATTGTTCTCCAATTTGATTTCTACTACTACCCTATCGTTAAAGAGGTTCATCTAGGGTAGAAAAATGTTGAAAATAGGCTTAACCAGCTTCCAACGCAATCTGGCCATGTTCCAGGACACAGCCATGCTTTAAAAATACTTCAAATATACTCAAAAACAGCCCCGAACACGGCTAGCCCGTGCTTGAAGCACCCAGAACATGGCCTGGCCGTGCTCTGTGACCTTTACTCACTAATCAGAACATAACTCTCTCATTTTAACTTCGATGGAGGTGATTTTGGTGTCTATGGAAAGCTAAGAAAATTATCTAAAACGATTATATTAATCATATCAGAAAAAAGAGTAATATATATTGGTGATATTACTCCCTCAAAATATAGGTTATTTCTTCTCGGGTAGGATCTGACCTCTACCTACTAATTTGTCCATATCTCCCTCATAAGAATTCCAAATTAAGTGATTCTAGTGGCCATATTTCCATGACCCATATATCTATAATTCATATGTTAGCAATTTATTTTAATTCCTTATATAAGTTTCCCAGAAATTAAAACACCGAAACTATCCTAACATATTCTTCCCTGATTAACCATTTTTTGACCTTTATTTACTAATCGGACCATATCTACCTCATATGAACTCTAAATTGAATGATTCCAGTGGTTAAAAATCCAAGACACACATATCTATAATTCATATGTTAACCATTTCTTTTAATTCCTTATAGATTGTTCCCAGAAATTAAAACACGGAAGCTAAAAATTCTGCCACCCATAGCCATACCCATGCAGAACTATCTACACCAACCTAAGTATTCAAACATACATCACATGAAAGATCAATATGTAACATGATATAGCAACATCCATGACCAATCATCAAAGTTCTAAGATCAAAATCTCATAAATATTATAAGTTTCAAAAGTTTTGTTCAAAAAGAAATATTGTTAAACTTACCTGGAGCACTTAGTCCCTTAGACTTCTCCTTCCTCTTTCTTCCTTTCTTCCTCTCATTTCCTCACTCTACCTTGCTTCTATTTTCCCTCTCCCTCACTTGGACGAAATTCTCATGTTGTAAGGGTGGGTTTTCTTATATAGACCATCAAATAATTCACCTTTCATGATCATGGGTCTACCTTATGACAATTAGGATACACTTTGTTGAATTTTTGGAAAACAAACAACTTATGTTCTTGTCTTCCTCTTCCTTAGTCAAGATATGCATAGGAAAAGGAGATTTGTATTTTGAAAATTATGATGATATGTTCTTAAGATAAGGGACAAGGTCCCTTTGATTTACGGATTCATTTCCATTTTCTTTTGTCTTAAACAAGTATGATAGGTTTGCCTTTTTAGGTGGCAAATTTCTAGCCCTTGAATCTTCATTATTTGGTTGATATTATTTGTGTGGGATAGGAATTTTTTGTCCTAATACCATGTATTATCATACCACTTGCTAAAATTATGAGTGTAGGATATAGATGTTTTTGTCCTAAAGCCTTGTATTATTATGCCACTTGCCAAAATGATGAATGTAGAATCACACCACTTGCTAATTTTTTGTCTTAATGCCATGTAACCTAATCTTTATTATTATTACATTATTATATCATCACCTAATTTATTTTATTTTATTTTTCCTCTTGGATTTGGGCTTATTCCTACCCATTATGGGCTTATTCCTACCCATTTTCTTTGCTTTGGATAAAATTCTACCTTTCTTGTAGGGCTTGGTCACATTTCATAATTTTTGGGCTATTGGTCCAATTACTATATCCTAGTCCAAGTCTATGTTTTATTTCTTGCTTAGGTTATCCAATGGGCTTGCTAGAAACTTATGTGAAGTGGAAAAACTCTATATGAAGTGTCCATAGGTAAAAGCCCAATTTATGGGTGGAGATACTAAACTTAGTAACTTTTGCTCTTAAATTAAGAAAAATTACCCTAATCCGATCTTCTTGAAATTTTAAGACCTTTACTTACTTCACAAAAATTTATCTTTCTTTACCTAAGAATTTCACCTTTCTTTAGCATGTTTATTTCTAATATTTCCTCTTAGGTTTTCTTTCTTTACCTATTCCATTAATATTAGATAATTTTTATGCATATATGTAAGTTGAAGAATTTCTAAGGAAAATATCTAAAAATTACGGGATGTTACACGCAATGTTTAAATTTTTTTATACTTGTATTCTAGAGTATGCTTTGAATGCCACAGGCAGGATCCCTGCTTCTGTTGTAATATGTGTATAAAGACTTGCCTTGTATGCTTGGTTATATTCGAGAACTTATAAACATATGTTATTAATCCTAATATATGATATACTTGAAGCAAATATACAATAGAATAACGTTAAAGTTATCTACTACTTGTGACAATCGTGTTCCCTTAAATTTTGGGGCATGGCAAGTTTGTATCAGAGTATTAGGTTTCTCTGTGGCTATCACAACAAAGGATTCTTTAGTAAGACCTTTTGTATGGATAAGAGCCGGATATATTTATACTTTAGGTGCTACTGAGGAATTCTATAGTGTTTCAATTTCCTTTTCATTCTAAGTTTGTTAAAGTTCCTCGTATAAGGCCGACTGAATATTATAGTATTTTAAAAATGGTAATTTTGTTTTCTATAGCCTATGATGCTACTAAGAATTAGAGCAGTTGCTACAGAAGCTGTAGATCATACACCCTTTACAGAAGAGTTTGACAATCTACAATTCTAATACAAAGAGGTTGTGGCAGAGGCCAACCTAGAGGAAGAGACGGAGGCAGAGGGTGTGCGTGAGATACGATAACCCCAAGACATGATGAATAAGTCCACGTATCTGATAGAGTCCCTGAGGAGAGAGTAAAACTCCCTCAGGAGCCACAAGATCGAACAGTTGATATGATTACTGGCATACACAGGAGTTTAGAGACATTGGCTGGATTTATAGTAGAACAGGGCAAAAAGGATGGCCAGCCACCAAAAAATGCTCATGAAGCACAAGAACTGGAAAGACCAGCTAAACAAGAGAACAAATTTACAGGGATTGTGGTGACATTACCACAATTCCTAAAGCTAAAACCCCCGACTTTTTCCTATGTTAGATATTCAGAAAGATCCACAAATATTCATTGATACTTTGGAACAATTTCTTAGAGCTTTGGGGTGTTCTACTAGAAGATCTGTTGAACTAGTGTCCTTTCAACTATCAGATGTAGCTCAAATTTGGTTTGAGATAATACAAGGATGAGCAATTACCTTACCACCAATGGAGTGGGATGAATTTAAGGAAGTATTTATGAATCGTTTTCTACCAATGAGTGAAAGGGACAAAAGGGTTAGGGAATTTGAAGAATTAAGACAGACACTAAACATGACAGTTTCTGAATATGACATCCGTTTTACCCGATTGTCTAGATATGCACCATATTTAGTTCTTAATGAAAAAGATATAATTAAGAGATTTGTTCCAGGGTTGATACATTCATTGTTTAAATCGGTGGGTCCTTAGATGAACCATTTTTTAACTTATTCAGTGACTGTGGATTGTGCAAGAATGATGAAAACACGAGAGCTAGCATACATAAGAGGTCTAAAGAGAAGAAAAAGCGATCGGGATATTAATATCCAGACTTGTTATAATCCTAATGTAAGAGGACCATGATTTCAAAATCCACAAGGTTTAATTCAAGTAGGGTATAGTAATTCTAGCCAGGCATCAGTCAATATTAATAAGCAAAGAATAATTCAAAGAGATATGAGACCTACTAGTCAACAGGATTCAAGATCAATTCCATTATGTCACATTTGTAGTAGGCTTCATACTAAACAGTGTCACAGAGAAACTGGTGCATGTTTTAAGTGTGGACAAGTAGGTTATTTGATGAGAAATTGTCCACAACTACAAAATTTGAGTCAAGTATCAGTATAGCCAGCTTCACCCCCTGTATTTGTACTAGTACATCAAATAGAGTAGCTTCAGTTCAAGCAAGTAGTGGTGGTATTGGTAGAGGATTAGGAAGTTGAGGTCGAGAACAAGCTTCATTTTTTGTCCTGATATGACAGGATGCTCAGGCCTCAAATACAGTTATGATAGGTACATTATCAGTATGTTTCCATAGAGCATATGTACTGTTCGATCCTAATTCTACTCATTCTTATATATCACCCTATTTTGCTAAGAAATTAGGTAGAAATCCTACTAGTTTACATTATTCTTTTATGATTGCTACTCTAATGAGAGAATTCTTACTGATAAATAATGTATATAAATCATGTGAGATTTCGATAAAAGATTAAAAATTTCTTGTAGATTTGATAGTTCTAGATATGGTAGACTTTAATGTGTTACTGGGAATAGATTGGTTGTCCATGCCATTTTTGATGAGGGATCACCTACACCTCAAGTTCCTACATTTAAAGGTCCTATCACTAGGGCAAGGGCTAAGGAGATCCAACAAAAATTGGACAAGGTGATGACCTTCTTCTTGTCCAAGGAGCCTTCCATGTTAATAGCCTTCTTCGAGCCATCTATCAAAGATCTGTCCATCAAGTCAATGGTGGCCATTGCAGCTCATGAAGACCCTAGGGGTGAAGAGAAGACTCAATGAAGTGATTGGACGTTTTTCTTGTAGTCTTTTCTGTTTTAAGACAATTTCCTTCTTTAATTTTTAGTATTTCATTTTTTATAAAGGGAGGCCAGCACTAGGACTATAAAAAGCCCTCCTTAGCATGTTTTTAGCAGATGAAACATTTTGTAACTCAGAAACTTATTTTCCCTTCTATCAAAAGAGTGCTTTTGAGAGAAGAGAGCATTGCTGATTGATCTTGCTTAGTTGTTCTTGTGTGTGTCAATCTCCCTAGAGATTGGTGTTCTCAAGCCTCCACAAGCCTCCTCCTTGTGCTTGGCTGCCATGGCCATTGTGTAAGGTTGTACTGGTAGGGTTTCTTCATCATTTGGTTCAGTTCTTGATTCATAGAACAAGGGTTGTTCCATTGTGTGAATTGGTTCTACTTCTATTTCTTTTATTTCTGTTTTCTTCCATTTTCAGATTTAACCTCCATTGTTGTCTTCTTTGAGTTGTGTCAAGGTTTGGTGTCTAGATCGAGAGTTTGTGGCTTACCCCACATCAAATTGGTATCAGAGCAAGGTGACACCTTACCGCCACCACATCACCACCAAAGCACTGCCGCTAGTTTGCTTTGTTCATCTGGAGTCTTTGCCATTTCTGATTTCAGTCATTTTCGTTTTTGAGTCATTTCAGGTCTTCAGTTGTTGTGCTTTGCTTGAATTGCTTGTGGTTTTGGAGATTTGGAAACATTTCCTCACCTACATCATCGTGAACCACCATCAAACACTTGTTGCAGCCTTGTTCAACCACCAACTACCATTCCTAGCCTTCACCATCCAGAAAAACGTCCATCCCTTGCTGCAACAGCTAGATTTGATTTCTAAGGCTGAACATTAGCTGCTCCCTACAAATCAGACTCCATTCCTTTATTGCAACAACCAAGTTTGACTTCCAAGGCTGAGCATTAATTACTCCTAAAAATCAGGGATTTCTTTTTGCAGTTGTTATATTTACTCCTTAAAATAAGGGAGATTTGATTTCTAGCTGTTATAATTGCTCCTAAAATCAGGGGATTTGATTTGCAGCTGTTATATTTGTTCCTCAAATCAGGGAGATTTGATTTGCAAATGTTATAATTGCTCCTTAAAATCAGGGGATTTGATTTGCAGCTGTTATACTTGTTCCTTAAAATCAGGAAGATTAAGTCCAATCTGTTATTAGAAGTTATTTTTGAAATTTAAATTTAAATTCCAGGTGTTAATTTCTTATTTCTGATATTCTAAAGTTTCATTTCTGTATTTTATTTATTCTTGAGACAAAAAGAAAAAAAATGAAAAAAAAAGAAAAAGAAAAGAAAAGAAATTCAAGTCTTATTTCAGCATTTCATTTGTATTTCATACTATCCTAAGTTGTAATCATTTCATAGAAGTAGTTTGTACTTAGTCATTTCTCAAGTGAAGCTCAAATGGATTGCCAAGAGCCCTCAGATACACCAGGGAGTCCTACAAGCCCTAGCCATACCCTAGCCTTGTCCCACACTTAGCCAGATTTCAAACCTCACCCTTCTAATCTCCATTGGTACAAGTTGAGACAAGTAAGGTACAATTCTTCCTTCTTGAGTTCAGATCGATTGAGTATACTTCGTCTATCTGCATTACATTCTTGCAATTGTCTTCTTGAGTCTTGTTTTCTTTCTTTTACTGAGTCATTTTCTTGTTTAATCCTCTGCCGAGCTTATCCTTTCTATAACTCAACATTTATTGGCAATTGTTGGCTTAGAACACCCTGCTTAAGTGGGTTATTTGATCCATACAAGACAAAAAAAATGTGCATTAACAACAATTGGGATAGAGAGATTAAACACAAGAGTGAAACATTAGTGAGGTGATTTTGATTTCTCTAATCTTATTTGTTTAGGTGTTAGTCTTCTTTTGAACATGTCTAGGTCACCAAGTCCTCCACATTCAAGGAGTTCCTCACCAATACCACCTGAGATGTTCAACATGCTCAAGACCATGTCGGACAACTTAGCCTGCTTGACCTCTCGGATGGCTGTTTTGGAGGCAAGGCCAGCACCACCCGCCCTTGTCCCTCTAGGCACCTATGCTGAGGATGGAGGCCCTTCCAATGTGGCCTCAAGAGCGCCCCTACCAGATCAAAAGAGTGCTTATGACGCCGCTCGAGGTGCGCACCATCAAGTCCCACCAGGCACCGCTTCTCACCTTGGAAGATCAGAAGGCGCCGCCCCACACCATGGCACTCCAGTCCATGCTCACAATGAGCAACTCTCTATCCATAACTCTCCTTTACATAGACGAAATCATTATGCACCTAATCATTTTAATGCATTTCAGGGTTATCAAGATGAGGAGTTGGAGTATGAAGGCTGGCAAGCTGAGCCTCCTAGGGGCTACCAAGCTAAAAGAGGACGTGAGCCAGAGCAAGATGGCATTGGGAAGATCAAAGTGAAGATCCCAAGTTTTGAAGGCAAGGGTGATCCAGATGTATACATGGAATGGGAGACCAAAATAGAACAAATCTGGTCATGTCACAACTTTGCTGAGCATAAAAAGGTCCAGTTAGCTGCATTAGAGTTCAATGGCTATGCCCTCATATGGTGGGACAACCTGGTCAAGGAAAGAAGAAGAGTACTTGATCCAGACGTGGCCACATGGGAGCAAATGAAAGCTTTGATGAGGGCTAGATTTATGCCTCAACATCATACAAGGGATTTAAGGCAAAGATTGGAGAATTTAAGACAAGGGTCAATGAGTGCAGAAGAGACCTACAATGCCATGCAAGTGGCAATGGTGAAAGCTAATGTGATTGAAGATGAAGAGACAACCATGGCAAGGTATCTTAGAATTCTCAATTCATTTTTGGCTAATGAAGTCGACTTGTATCCATACAGCTCTATGACAGAATTGCTACATTTAGCAATCAAAGTAAAAAGAAAGACAAGGGCTAGGAACCAAGGAAACAAGAGCTCAAGTGGAACATCCAACACTTGGAGAAACCAGCAAGGACGTAGCTCTCAATCCTATGGCCGGGAGTCTTCACAAAGAGAGCCACACTTGGAGCAAGTCAGACAGAAAAGAAGTGCACCACCTAGTGCCACACCCTACCCTCCACGAGCCACAACTGGTTCCTCTAATGGACCCAAAGGGAGTACCTCTAACCCTACTCTTAGAACTAGGGACATTGAATGCTTTAAATGTAGAGGAAGAGGTCATATGATGAAGGACTGTCCTAATAGAAAAACGCTCATGATTAACCACTTAGGACAATATGAATCTGAAAGTGACAAAGAAGATAATGAAGAGTGTGTTAATGAGGTGAATGAGCATGAATCTGGTTTTGATAATGAGGATGAGATTGAGTATGAGCATGGAGAGTCTTTAATTTGTAAGAGAACATTGCATGTACAACCTGCCCCTTGTGAGGATAATCAAAGGGAAAACTTGTTTCATACTAGATGATTAGTTAAGGGAAAGGTGTGCAACATGATAATTGATGGAGGTAGTTGTTGCAATATTGCTAGTACTGAATTGATTTCTAAGTTGCAACTTTCTACTTTTCATCACCCTAGGCTTTACAAACTGCATTGGATGAATGATTGTGGAGAATTGAAAGTGAATAAGCAAGTTAAAGTTACTATCACATTAGGTCACTATGAGGATACAATTCTGTGTGATGTTGTTCCTATGCAAGCTTGTCACATCTTGTTAGGTAGACCATGGCAATATGATAGAAGAGTCATGCATGATGGTCACACTAATAAGCATTCCTTTACATTTAATGGCAAGAATGTTGTCTTAAAACCTATGTCTCCTGTGCAGATTGCCGAGGCCTATGAAAGGAAGAAGGAAAACGACAAGGAACAAGGAGAGGAGAAGAAGCAAGGCAAGAGCACAACTCGGCAGCAAGTAGGCACCCCCTCAAAGCCAAGCCAAGCCTTAGCAATACAGCCTTCTAGTGTCTTATTAGCATCCAAAAGTGAGCTACAAGGTGAGTATCTACCCCTAGAAACCACCCTCATGCTTTTGTGTAAGAAACTGGCCATGCTAAGTGAAGAAACTAAGGCTGCCCTACCCCCTCTTATCCAAGCCCTTTTAGAAGAGTTTAAGGATGTATTTCCGGATGAGATACCCCCTGGCCTACCCCCTTTGAGAGGCATAGAGCACCAAATAGATCTTATTCCCGGAGCCACCTTACCAAATAGGCCAGCTTATAGAATGAACCCTAAGGAGAGCCAAGAAATCCAGACCCAAGTGCAAGAGCTCCTAGACAAGGGTTATGTGAGAGAGAGCCTATCCCCTTGTGCCATGCCAGTCTTACTTGTGCCAAAGAAGGACAACACATGGAGGATGTGTGTTGACTGTAGAGCCATCAACAACATCACCATCAAGTAACGCCATCCAATTCCGAGGCTGGACGACATGTTTGACGAGCTCCATGGTGCCACCATCTTCACAAAGATTGATCTAAGGAGTGGATATCATCATATTAGGATGAAAGAAGGAGATGAATGGAAGACTGCATTCAAGACCAAGTTTGGTCTCTATGAATGGCTTGTGATGCCATTTGGTTTGACAAATGCTCCTTCTACTTTCATGAGATTGATGAACTATGTTTTGAGGAACTTTATAGGGAAATTTTTTGTAGTATACTTTGATGATATACTCATCTATAGCAGGTCCCTAAAGGAGCATGAAGGGCACTTAAGGGAAGTTCTTTCTACCCTTAGAGTAGAGTACTTGTATGCCAATTTGAAAAAGTGTGATTTCTGCACTAATAAAGTCACATTTCTTGGTTTTGTAGTGAGTACACAAGGGCTGCAAGTGGATGAAGATAAGATAAGAGCCATTCAAGATTGGCCAACTCCAACTTCAATTGGACAAGTGAGGAGTTTTCATGGACTAGCCAGCTTCTATAGGCGCTTTGTCAAGGATTTTAGCACCATTGCTGCACCCTTGACTGAGATCACCAAGAAGCATGCTCCATTCGTGTGGGGAGAGGCACAAGAGAGTGCCTTCAACAATTTGAAGTGGAGGCTTACCAAGGCGCCACTTCTAGTGCTCCCAGATTTTACTCGCCCATTTGAAGTAGAGTGTGACGCTTCTGGAATTGGTATTGGAGGTGTACTCATGCAAGAAGGTAAGCCTATTGCCTTCTTCTCTGAAAAATAGAAAAGTGCATGTCTTAACTACTCTACTTATGACAAAGAGTTGTATGCTTTATATAGAGTGCTTAAGATTTGGCAACATTACTTATGGCCTAGAGAGTTTATTTTGCATACTGATCATGAGTCTTTAAAGCATTTTAGGAGTCAAGATAAACTTGATAGGAGGCATGGTAGATGGATGGAATTCATTGAAACATTTCCATATGTCATTAAGTATAAAAAGGGAAAAGATAATGTTGTTGCTGACGCACTTTCTAGGAGACATGTTTTGTTGACCACATTAGACTCTAAGGTGTTAGGATTCACTTACATTAAAGAGTTATATGCGGATGACATTGATTTTGGTGCTACTTATAAGCATTATGTGTAGAAAGGTTCCTTAGATAAGTTTTACTTGTTTGAGGGATTTTTGTTCAGAATTGATAAGGTGTGCATTCCTAGGTGTTCCTTGAGGATGTTACTTGTCGAGGAAGCCCATAAGGGAGGTTTAATGGGATACTTTGGTAGGGATAAGACATATCATATGCTGCATACACATTTCTTTTGGCCACACATGCTTAGGGACGTAGAACACTTAGTGAAGAGATGTTTAGAGTGCCTAAAAGCCAAGTCTAGAATTAAGCCACATGGTTTGTATACTCCTTTACCTATTCCTACAGCCTCTTGGGAAGATATTAGTATGGATTTCATTGTAGGGTTGCCTAGGACTAAGAAGGGGAGAGATTCTATATTTGTGGTTGTTGATAGATTTTCTAAGATGGCTCATTTTATTGCTTGCCAAAAGACTGATGATGCTTCTAATGTAGCTAACTTGTTCTTTAGGGAAATAGTTAGGTTACATGGAGTGCCTAGAACTATTGTGAGTGATAGGGATGTGAAGTTCCTTAGCTATTTTTGGAAAACTCTTTGGGGAAAACTAGGGACTAGATTGTTATTTTCTACTTCTAGTCATCCACAAACTGATGGTCAAACTGAAGTGACCAATAGGACTCTCACAACTATCTTAAGGGCTATCATTAGAAAGAATCTGAAGGCTTAGGAAGATGCATTACCTCATGTAGAATTTGCATATAATAGGGCTGTTCATTCTTCTACTTCTCTGAGTCCTTTTGAGTGTGTTTATGGTTTGAATCCTTTAACCCCACTTGATCTTACGCCGTTGCCTATAAAGGAACGAGCAGATTTCAATGCAAGAAAACAGGTGGAGTTCATTCGGGAGATGCATGAAAGGACTAGGGCAAAGCTGTAACAAAAGGGAGAGTACAATGCTGCCAAGGCAAACCAAGGAAGAAGGAGAGTGATCTTCAAACCGGGGGATCTTGTTTGGGTTCATTTGAGGAAGGACCGTTTTCCTAAAAAACGCAAGTCCAAGCTTTCACCAAGAGGAGATGGTCCATTCAAGGTTCTGAAAAGAGTTGGAGATAATGCATATGTGCTGGAGCTGCCTGGGGAGTATGGCGTGAGTGCAACCTTCAATATTGGAGACCTTACACTTTATGAGGGACATGATGAGGAGCTGGATGATTCGAGGTCGAATCCTTTTCAAGAAGGGGAGGATGATGAGGGATCACCTACACCTCAAGTTCCTACATTTGAAGGTCCTATCACTAGGGCAAGGGCTAAGGAGATCCAACAAAAATTGGACAAGGTGATGACCTTCTTCTTGTCCAAGGAGCCTTCCATGTTAACAACCTTCTTCGAGCCATCTATCAAAGATCTATCCATCAAGTCAATGGTGGCCATTGCAGCTCATGAAGACCCTAGGGGGGAAGAGAAGACTCAATGAAGTGATTGGACGTTTTGCTTGTATTCTTTTCTGTTTTAAGACAATTTCCTTATTTAATTTTTAGTATTTCATTTTTTATAAAGGGAGGCCAGCACTAGGACTATAAAAAGCCCTCCTTAGCATGTTTTTAGCAGATGAAACATTTTGTAACTCAGAAACTTATTTTCCCTTCTATCAAAAGAGTTCTTTTGAGATAAGAGAGCATTGCTGATTGATCTTGCTTAGTTGTTCTTGTGTGTGTCAATCTCCCTAGAGATTGGTGTTCTCAAGCCTCTATAAGCCTCCTCCTTGTGCTTGGCTGCCATGGCCATTGTGTAAGGTTGTACTGGTAGGGTTTCTTCATCATTTGGTTCAGTTCTTGATTCATAGAACAAGGGTTGTTCCATTGTGTGAATTGGTTCTACTTCTATTTCTTTTATTTCTGTTTTCTTCCATTTTCAGATTTAACCTCCATTGTTTTCTTCTTTGAGTTGTGTCAAGGTTTGGTGTCTGGATCGAGAGTTTGTGGCTTACCCCACATCAATTTTAGACTGTCACCTTAAGGTGATTAAGTTTAATATTCTTGGAGAATCTCCCTTCTTGATACAAGGAGATCGTAGTGAGATATTCAGTAATTTAATCTGATGAAGATCAAGGTGTTGTCAAACCTATTCCAAATTGTTCCCAAGATCTTTTCCAAGGGATAGGTAGTCCAATGACTAGTGATAAAGGGGAATTTTGAGTACTTAATAGCTATATTTTATCCTCTAATTCATAGTAAACTTATGGTTATTTCCCTGCTTTTGGTTATACTTTGTTCTGTATACTACTTTGGTTTGTTTTATGTTTATAGGAGAGCAAAAGAGGCCAAGAAGCAAAGGAAAACACTCATGAAAAGTGTCATATGGACTTGGAACAAGATGAGGAGGAAGCAAGGAGGCAACACACCAAAATTTGGCAAGAAAAGAGCATGGCAGCCCCCAACACGGCCAGGCCATGCTCTGGGTAAGAAGTGTAGAAAAACCCCATAAACTAGCCCGAAGCACAGCCGTGCTTCAGGTCTGTACACATCGTCTTTTTTAGGGTTTTGTGCTTCAGGTCTGTACACATCACCTTTTTTAGGGTTTTGAGCCACCAAAGTCAGGGATATTGAAGAGAAAACGCAGCCAAAGGCATTCAGGCGTAGAGAGACCTTCTTTTACTCAATCTTAGGCTTAGGAAACACCATTAGATTAGTTTTAGACTAGGATTAGTGCTTATTTTCATGTTTTTAGCTTAGATTTGAGATTGATTCAGCATTGTATTTCATCTTTGCATTCAGCAATCCAGGTTTTATCTTTCCATCTTTGCTTCTACTTCTATTTCTACTTCTTCCTTTTACATTGTATTGGATATTGATGATTTACTTAATGATTATGCCTTTGATTTATCTTTCTATCATGCTTGAGTAGATTTGATCTAGTGTTTTGGTAAACCCACTTATGATGTGATGATACATTGTGCTAATTGAATCATTGGAACCCTAATTGTGTTATCCATGGTTAATTAGGATTAGCTATTATGCATTGATTATATGAGTTGATGAATGCCTGGCTAACGTTTTATCACGTCTTAGGGTATTAATTGATGAACTGAAAGGTGAAGATTAATACCGTAACTTAGTAGTTAATTAGGGATATCTTAATCACAAAAGTAGTTTAAGATTCTCTAGGATTGAATCAATTAATGGGCAAGGTAAAATCGATTAATTGTATTCCATGGTTGGCTTAGAACTTAATGGACCTAGGTTGAACTAAGAACCACGAAAGTAGGTAATTGGATTAACCTAGGTACGATTAGTAACGCTTGAAAGAGGTTGCTAATTAATTAATGCTAAACCATCCCGAATAACCTAGATAATTGCAATTAGAGGTACATATTGAGTGTTGAATATCATAAGTGTGGTGAACCCTAACCCTAGGTTTTGTTTAATTGATTATCTTTATTTAATTAATTGTGACACTCTCTAATCGAATTACATCGATTTAGATAGCTCGTTTCGTATAATTCTAGTAATTGACATTGTTCTTTGTGGGATACGACCCGTACTCGCCAAACTAGCTACAGTTACACTGTGCACTTGCGGTTATTTAGTGAAACATACACACAACAAGTTTTTGGCGCCGTTGCCGGGGAGCAATTGTCAATATTAGATATTTTGCGAAATAGCTAGACTAGATCACTTTCTTTTTATTTTTCTGCATAATTTTCTTTTGCTAATTTTTGCAAAATAGATATGTAGCTTTTTTATGCGAAGAGGCCACGAATTCATTGCTAAATTTGACCCAGCGATTGAGCACACCCTGCGGAGGAGAAGAAGAATACAGCAACAAGAGAATTCTACACCTACCATGGCGGAGAGAGATAACCGATCTCTTAAGGATTTTACCGCCCCGGATAGTCATGGCCTGAATCCCAGCATTGTAAGACCGGTTGTTGAGGCCAACAATTTCGAGCTGAAGCCTTCTCTTTTGCAGATGGTTCAGCAGAACCAATTTGGAGGGTCACCTATTGAAGACCCTAATCTCCATCTTTCAGTGTTTTTGGAGTACTGTGACACACTGAAGCTGAATGGAGTCTCTTCTGATGACATCAGACTAAGACTATTCCCTTTTTCTCTAAGGGACAAGGCCCATGCATTGTTGCATTCTCTTCCATTAAGGTCCATTACCACTTGGCAGCAGCTTTCTCAAGCTTTTTTGGCCAAATACTTCCTACCAAGCAAGACGGATCACCTAAGGAATCAGATAACTACTTTTGCTCAGAAAGATGGGGAGTCACCGTATGAAGCTTGGGAGGAATTTAAAGAGCTCCTCATAATACGCCCACACCATGGGTTGGAGAAGTGGCTAATAATCCATACATTCTATAATGAACTGATTTACAGCACCCATATGTCTGTAGATGCTACAGCTGAAGGAGCTTTGATGAATAAAACAGTTGATGAGGCATATAAGCTGATAGAAGATATGGCTCAAAATCATTACTCCTGGTCTAGTGAGAGGCAGCCAAGAAAATTAGCAGTTATGTATGAAGTATATGCGTTTAATCATCTAACATCTAAGGTTGATGCATTATTTCAGAAATTGGATAAGTTAAGCATCAACAATGTTGGTTCCCCTTCATCATCTTCTACTTGTGAGATCTATGGTTGCATAGGTCATGTGGCCAATGAATGCCAGCTTGGGAACTCTACACCTCAGGATTGTGATCAGGTAAGTTTTGTGAACAACAATCAAAGAAACAATCCGTAGAGCAACACATATAACCCAGGATGGAAGAATCACCTGAATCTTTCATACAAGCCTAATGTGAATCAGCCTCAAAATAATTTTAGGCAACCTCCTGGGTTCCAAAATCAGAGGCCATTCAATCCTCCTCCATAGCCTAAGTCAAATTTGGAGGCTCTAATGGAAAATTTCATCACCACATAGAGTAAACAAAATGATGAATTCAGAGCCCAGCATCACTCAATGAATGAGGCCATAAAGGATTTAGCCTCTAAAGTTGACTCGCTTGCTACTCATAGCAAGATGCTAGAAAATCAGATAGCACAGCAGGCAAGTCTATCTAACAGGAACTTTGGCAGACTTCTAGGCTAGACTGAGAACCCCAGAGAGCATTGCAATGCCATTACTTTGAGAAGTGGTAAGCAATTGGCTCAATCTGAGAGAAGTGGGAAGGTAAAGAAAAATGAACCTCAGGCTACATTTGAGAAGAGAAGAGAAGATGAACCAGAAGAAGAGAAAAAAAAGGAAGAAGAGCCAAAATATGTGGCTCCTTAACCATACAAGCCACCAATCCTTTTTCCTTAAACATTGGTTAAGGCCAAGTTAGAGATCAATTTGGGAGATTTCTGGATGTGCTGAAAAAGTTGAATATTAACATTCCATTCTTAGAAGCCATCTCCTAAATGCCATCTTATGCGAAGTTCCTGAAAGAGATCCTCTTAAACAAGAGGAAAATTGAAAAGCGTTCTGTGGTAGTACTGATAGAGGGATCAAGTGCATTAATTCAGAATAAGCATCCTCAAAAGCTTAAGGATCCCGGAAGCTTCTCAATCCCTTGCTTTATTGGTGAGATGAAAATAGATAGAGCCCTATGTGACCTTGGAGCAAGTGTAAGTCTCATGCCTCTTTCAGTTTGCCAAAAGTTTTAGATGGGTGACTTGAAGCCTACCACCCTTTCTCTTCATTTGGCTGACCAATCCATCAAGCATCCGGTAGGTATATTAGAGGATGTTCCTCTAAAGGTAGGAAAATTTTATATACCAGTTGATTTTTTTATTTTAGAGATGGAGGAAGATGACAAAATCCCCATCATTCTTGGAAGGCCTTTCCTAACTACGGCTGGTGCCAATATAAATGTGAGAGATGGAAAGCTTTCTTTCAATGTAAGGGATGAAAAGTAGAATTTAATTTGAATGATGCTATGCACCCTCCATCTCTAGGTGAATCTTACTACATGATTGGCTTAACTGAACCTAATGTGAATGATAATGCCATGATTTTTTCTCCTTCTGACCCACTTGAGTTATGCTCTATGGAAAGTTCTTGTGTTTATGTCAAACAGGGGGAAGAAAAGCAAGAAATTCAGGAGGAAGTGAAAGATACAAAGCTTGAACCCAAACCACCTCCTCAAAGCTTGAATGAAGCAAAGGAAGAAAGGAATAAGCCAAAAAAATCTTTGAAGGCCATTGGACAAAGACTCAAGAACCATACTAAGAGACAATGGATAGCAAGGAGAGTTATTCAAACTCTCTTAAAGCCTCCTTGAGTGGAAAGCATGGATAGAAAGTCGAGTTAATGAATTTAAACAAGCTCTTTGTGGGAGGCAACCCACCTTTTAATTTTTAAGTTTCTTTTTTGTTTTTTTTTCTTGTCTTTTTTTTGTTTTTATCTTTAATTTTAGTTGATTTCTTAGGTTAGAAGTTTAATGAGTGTTTTCTTTTGATTTTTAGGTCCATTCCTATGTGCCCAAGTTAATATAAAAGGCTTAAAATCAAAGGAAATCAAAGAGAATCAAAAGCTGAGGCAAAATTCAAAAATTTTAAGGTTTCAGCCAGCAACACGGGTAGACAGTGTCCTCCATCACGCTCGTGCTTCAAGCACGGGCCATATGTTGCAATTTTGGTGAAAACCCGCCAGCAACACGGGCATGCTGTGTCCCAAGACACGGCCATGCCCCAAGTCAAAGACTGATCAACCAAAAAATTTTGGATTTCCAGCGCCAACCATGGGTAGGCTGTGCTGTGAAGCACGGCTGTGCTCCAAGTAAAAAAAAGGGAAAAGTGAAAAAGAGCCATCTGCTATTGGCATCACCATTATAGCTTCCCTCCAGGTATAATTTTAACCTTTGCTTTGTGCCTAATTTCTTTTATCTGGATTGGACTTCCTTGATGGTTGGACTGGATTATTCCTCAGGATTGAACTAGATTAGTTTATATATCTGATTATATATTTTGTTCTGCACCTGTGGATTTATTAGCATGGTTTTGGGAGTTTCTGCAGAATTGGGACTGAATCTATACTGAATTCTCTAGTTATTATCTGAATGGTTTTATCTAAATATGGATTTTCTGATAACTCTTACTTGCTAATTTGTTAATCTTGCCATTGATTTGAAGTTAGAATTTGACATTGGCTTTACATGTTGCTAATGCGAGCCAAATACATTTAGCACCAGAGTCAGAACCCTCCACCACCTCTTTTAGAAGACCAGTAATCACGTAAGTTCCTTCTCCCTTTTGCTTGTACTTTAATTTATACTGACATTGAGGACAATGTCAAGTTTAAGCATGGGGGAGTAGCTTTAGGCTTGTGATTTTCTTTGATTAGATATTATTGGCTGAATATCTCATGTTGCAATGCAAAATCACATAGTTTACTATTTCAGAGATAGATTGATGCAATATAAGTTGATTTTAGCTCATGAACATGTGATGCACAATAGGATATGAAATATGTAGTTATAATTTTAGTCTCTCTCTTCTAGGATTAAACCTCTAATTTTTTTTGAAAAATATCTCTCTATTGTGCTATGAATTGTATGCTATTTTTTATTTTAACACTATGAGAGTGTGAAGGTAGGGAGAGGTGAAAAATGAGGGAATGTACACCCCAAAAAGTTTTCACTCTGAGTACCCCTTCAAGGCACCAAAAATGCCTTATTATGAGTACCTATATACCTTCACCCTAGTGAGATGCAGCATAAAATGCACTCACTGCATGTTTCTATATAAAAAAATGATGAATGAATGAAAAAGAGAAAAGAAAGAAAAAGAAAGTAAGAAATAAAAGAGTATGAATAAAAAAAAGAGTGATAATAGAAATAAGGGTAAAGCGACATAAGGAGATCTAAAGGATGAGGTGGCCTACTTGATTGTACAAAAATCAATTTGATGCATACAACTAATGGTAACAATAGAAGTAGATATATAATAGAAGAATTTGGGTTTAGTTTTAGAAGAACAGATACTATCTAGTAAATGTCTATTCATATATCTATTGTGTTCACATTGATTGAGTGAAAATTACCTATATTGCACTTTTCTATCTTCTGGAATCTGATTGCATCTTTCCCCCTTCTTGATATGACATGTTATTTGCTTAAGGACAAGCAAAGTTTTAAGCATGGAGGAGTTGATAAAGGGGAATTTTGAGTACTTAATAGCTATATTTTATCTTCTAATTCATAGTAAACTTGTGGTTATTTCCCTGCTTTTGGTTATACTTTGTTCTGGATACTGCTTTGGTTTGTTTTATGTTTATAGGAGAGCAAAAGAGGCCAAGAATCAAAGGAAAACACTCATGAGAAATGCCATATGGACTTGGAACAAGATGAGGAGGAAGCAAGGAGGCAACACACCCAAATTTGGCAAGAAAGGAGCATGGCAGCCCCCAACACGGCCAGGCCGTGCTCTGGGAAAGAATTGTAGAAAAACCCCAGAAACAACCCGAAGCATGGCCGTGCTTTGGGTCCGTACACATCGTATTTTTTAGGGTTTTGAGCTGCCAAAGTCAAGGATATTGAAGGGAAAATGCAGCCAAAGGCATTCAGACGTAGAGAGACCTTCTTTTACTCAATCTTAGGCTTAGGAAATACCATTAGATTAGTTTTAGAGTAGGATTAGTGCTTACTTCATGTTTTTATCTTCGATTTAAGATTGATTCAGCATTGTATTTCATCTTTACATTCAGTAATCTAGGTTTTATCTTTCCATCTTTGCTTCTAATTCTATTTTTACTTCTTCCTTTTACATTGTATTGGATATTGATGATTTACTTAATGATTATGCCTTTTAAGTAGATTTGATTTAGGGTTTTGGTAAACCCACTTATGATGTGATGATACATTGTACTAATTGAATCATTGGAACCCTAATTGTGTTATCCATGGTTAATTAGGATTAGCTATTATGCATTGATTATATGAGTTGATGAATGTCTGGCCAATGTTTTATCACATCTTAGAGTATTAGTTGATGAACTGAAAGTTGAAGAATAATACCGGAACTTAGTAGTTAATTAAGGATATCTTAATTACGAAAGTAGTTTAAGATTCTCTAGGATTGAATCAATTAATAGGCAAGGGAAAACCGATTAATTGTATTCCATGGTTGGCTTAGAAATTAATGGACCTAGGTTGAACTAAGAACCACAAAAGTAGGTAATTGGATTAACCTAGGTACAATTAGTAACGCTTGAAAGAGGTTGCTAGTTAATTAAGGATAAATCATCCCTAATAACCTAGATAATTGTAATTAGAGGTACATATTGAGTATTGAATATCATAAGTGTGGTGAACCCTAACCCTAGGCTTTGTTTAATTGATTATCTTTATTTTTTTAATTATGACACTCTCTAATTGAATTACATCGATTTAGATAGCTCATTTCATATAATTCTAGTAATTGACATTGTTCTCTATATGATACGACCTGTACTTGCCGGACTAGCTACAGCTACGCCGTGCGCTTGCGTTTATTTAGTGAAACATACACACAACAACTAGGAGCAAAGCAAAGTAGGCCAAAAGAAGCTTTATTGGGCTTGATCTTGGATGTCGAGGCTAAAGAGGAAGTTGTTGGGCCAAGTCAAGACATCAAGTGAGTCAAACTTTGTAGCCTTGAGGATGGCATTAAATAGAGCTTGTTAGACCTTGAAGACAACTAGCCTAAATTTGTATGTCTAAAGATGTATTATGGACTTTATGTTATATGCTTTCTTTTTTATATTATTAGTATTTTGGGCCCATTCTTTATGGCCAAATATTAGTTTTATTATGGGTTTATTTTTGTTAGTTTAGTTGGGTCAAATAACTAGTGTTGTTTGGGCCATATTCTTTTCAAAGTCTAATTAGGAGTTTTAGGGTTTTCTACTAGGTTTAGGATTGTTTGACTATATAAGGGCCATTTATGTTCATGTAATGTAGAGATTTTATGATGATTAATAAAGATTGAGTTTTCTCCTAAAGTGAGAGCTTCCTTTGGTTCTTAGGCAAAGAACTAAATCCAATCTTATTGAGGCAACTCGTGGCAATCAAACATCCATTGAATTTTTAAGACGATCCTTACTTCTGCCAAACAATTTGTTTCTTGGGTTAAGGAAATGCATCATAATCTCTTCTCTAACAACTCATAAGCTACTACAAAAAGGATGCTAATGGTATTTAGCAGTGGTTAAAGATGTTGATATGAAATACACCAATATAGAGCAGGTTCTAGTGGTTATGGAGTTTTCTGATGTATTTTCTGAGGAATTGCTAGGGTTACCCCCAGAATGAGAAATTGAGTTTGGTATTGATCTACTTCTGGGAACCCAACCAGTGTCTATATCTACATATAGAATGTCACCAACTGAACTCAAGGAGTCGAAGAATCATTTGTAAGACTTATTATACAAGGGATTTATACGCCCTGGCACTTCTCCTTAGAGTGATCCAGTCCTATTTGTGAAAAAGAAAGATGGATCACTACGGTTGTGTATTGATTACAGACAGTTAAATAAACTGATAGTATGTACGTAAAAAGTATACATTATCTCGTATAGATGATTTATTTGACCAGCTACAGGGTGCCCAATGTTTTTCAAAAATTGATTTGAGATCTGGGTATCATCAATTGAGGATAAGGAAGGAAGACATTCTGAAAACTGCTTTTAGGACTTGGTATGGGCATTATGAGTTCTTGATAATGCCATTTAGTTTAACGAATTCCCCAACTGTATTCATTGATTTGATGAATAAAGTATTTAAACGTTTCTTGGATTATTTTGTTATTATTTTCATAGATGATATCCTGGTATATTCAAGGAGTTCAGAGGAGCATGAACAACATTTAAGGATAGCTTTACAAACCCTAAGAGAACACCAATTGTATACTAAATTCTCAAAATGTGAATTTTGACTTAGTAGTTTTACTTTCTTAGGGCATGTGGTTACCAAGGATGGTATTCAAATTGATCTTAGAAAGGTAGAAGCGGTGCAGCAATGGTCACGCCCGACCACAATTACAAAGATTTGTAGTTTTCTTGATTTAGCAGGCTATTACCGCAGATTCATTAAAGATTTTTCAAGAATACCTGCTCCTTTGACAAGGTTAACAAGGAAAGGAATAAAGTTTGACTGGTCAGATGAATGTTGTAACAACCTCTTTTTTTTTTCCTTTATTATTATACAATATTGAGTTCACATACACGTCATTAATCAAAACGTACATGCAACATATCAAAGACATAGATATTTACATCTTGTTTATTTTGGTTGACCAATTTCGGAGATACAGGTGCGGGTGGTTGCACCTTCACCGGGATCTGTGCCAACTCGCTCACAAACATTTTATTTAGGATCTGCCCATCATAGAATAACTCGATCCAACATGCACTAAAAGCAAGAGCTATAGAAAATCTGCATAACTAATTTTCTGAACATGATATGGAAATATAGTGAGAATTAAATCCCAGTAAGTTCAACAATAAATTATCATCAGTAAAGCTCATCACGTCATGTTCAGCTGTATAAACTACAGAAAATATCTTTGGTCACATGAATGCATTATATCTATGCACATAAGAATCATAATGTAATGATATGTATGACAGGATTAACTATTTTCAAAATATCATATGATGGCCATCAACTTATTCTCATTTCAAGCTACCCCGGTCAGGGTGAGTATCCTCTACTCTCCGGTACGGGCTTTTCTCGCTCCGTCCGACATGGCCCACTTTCTCTTTCTTTTCTCATTATCATGATCATAACCGTTGGTAGGGCGTCCCCTACTGGTGCACCACACGGATTGCCATGTGACCGTGCTCATTTCTTTTCTTTTCACAATGATAGCCAAAAATATGCTTTCAAAAACAAGTATGTTCATCAAAATATAACTATTACCATAAATCATTGGTAATCATGCCATGAACATAACCATTTCAAATATCACTTATAAAATATTTCCATGTCAAAATTTTATACTTAAGATGGTAAGAAGTTCATACAATGGCAATGGCAATGGCTATACAAGTCATTTATTAAGATTCAGCTTCTTTTTTAAATACTAATTTTATTTCTTTATTTTCTTAATGCAGGTTTTCATCCTATCTAACCTTCTCTTACTAATCAGAGCATAACTCCCACAATTTAACTCTGATGTAGGTGATCTTGGTGTCCATTTCAAGATAAAACAATTATCTAAAACTATTATGTTGAACATTGTAACGAAAAGTTAAGAAAAAAAAAGGTGATATTACTCCCTCAAAGTACAGGATAGTTCCTCTCGGATAGGTTCTGACCTTTACTAACTAATTAGACCATATCTCCCAAATTGGAACTCCAAATTGCGTTATTCCAGTTGGTAAAAATCCATGAGCCATATATCTATAATTGTTATGTTGGCGCGCTATTTTAATTCCCTACAGAATATTCCCAGAAATTCAAAAACTAAAGCATTAATAACATACTCTTCCCTGAATAAACATTTTCTGACCTCTGCTTACTAATCGGATCATATCTACCTCATATGAACTCCAAATTGCATAATTCCAGTGGGTATATTTCCATGAGACATAGATATATAACTTTCATGTTAACCATTTATTTTAATTCCATACAGATAATTCCCAGAAATTAAAATACAAAAGCTGTCCTAACATAATCTTCCCTGATGAACCATTTTCTGACCTTGGCTTACTAATCGGACCATATCTACCACATGTGGACTCCAAATTGAATGATTCCAGTGTCTAAAAATCCATGACACACATATCTTTAATTCTTATGTTAACCATTTATTTTAATTCCCTACCAATAATTCCCAGAAATTAAATTACCGAAGCTATCCTAACATATTCTTCCCTGATGATTCATTTTCTCACCTTTGACTACTAATCAGACCATATCTACCTCATATGGACTCCAAATGGAATGATTCCAGTGGGTGAAAATCCGTGACACATATATCTTTAATTCTTATGTTAACCATTTATTTTAATTCCTTATAGATTGTTCCCAGAAATTAAAATACCGAAGCTTAAAATTCTGTCAACCATAGCCATATCCATGCAGAACTATCTACACCAACCTAAGTATTCAAACATACATCACATGCAAGATCAATATGCAACATGATATAGCAACATCCATGACCAATCATCAAAGTTCTAAGACCAAAATCTCATATAAATATTATGAGTTTCAAAGGTTTTCTTCAAAAAGAAATATTGTTAAACTTACCTGGAGCACTTAGTCTCCTAGACTTCTCCTTCCTCTTTCTTCCTTTCTTCCTCTCCTTTCCTCACACTACCTTGCTTCTATTTTTGCTCTCCCTCACTTGGACGAAATTCTAATGTTGTAAGGGTGGGTTTTCTTATATAGACCACCAAATAATTCACCTTTCATGATCATGGGTCTACCTTATCACAATTAGGATACACTTTGTTGAATTTTTGGAAAACAAACAACTTATGTTCTTGTCTTCCTCTTCCTTAGTCAAGATATGCATAGAAAAAGGAGATTTGTATTTTGAAAATTATGATGATATGTTCTTAAGATATGGGGCAAGATCCCTTTGATTTAGGGATTCATTTCCTTTTTCTTTTGTCTTAATCAAGTATGATAGATTTTCCTTTTTAAGTGGCAAATTTCTAGCCCTTGAATTTTCCTTACTTAACTAAAATTATTTGTGTAGGATAATGATGTTTTGTCATAATGCTATGTATTATTACCCACTTGCTAAAGTTATGAATGTAGGATATAGATGTTTTTGTCCTAAAGCCTTGTATTATTATGCCACTTGCCAAAATGATGAATGTAGAATCACACCACTTGTCAAATTTTTGTCTTAATGCCATGTCACTTAATCTTGATTACACTAATATTTCATCACTTTAATTTTATTTTTATTTTTATTTTTATTTTTCCTCTTGGGTTTGGGCTCATTCTTGCCCATTTTCCTTACTTTGGTTAAAATTCTTCCTTTCATAATGGGCTTGGTCACATTTTCATGATTTTTGGGCTATCGGTCCAATTTCTATATCCTAGTCCAAGTATATGTTTTATTTCTTCCTTGGCCTATCCTATTGGCTTGCTAAAAATTCATGTGAAGTAGAAAAAACTCTATATGAAGTGTCTATAGGTTAAAGCCCAATTACGGGTGGAGATACTAAACTTAGTAACTTTTGCTCTTAAATTAAGAAAAATTACCCTAATCCGATCTTCTTGAAATTTTAAGACCTTTACTTACTTCACAAAAATTTATCTTTCTTTACCTAAGAATTTCACCTTTCTTTAACATGTTTATTTCTAATATTTCCTCTTAGGTTTTCTTTCTTTACCTATTCCATTAATATTAGAACATTTCTATGCATATATGTAAGATGAAGAATTTCTAAGGAAAATATCTAAAAATTACGGGATGTTACATTCTTCCCCCCTTAAGAAATTCGGTCCCCGAATTTTCAATCCATCCTACCACATGTAGGGAATAAAATTAAGGCATTATTCAGAGTTACCAAGCTTATTACCTAAATAATTAGAGATATCTTTTCTGTATGACATCTTTACTTTTTAATATGTCTATTCACTTGAGTGATTTTGCCATATAACTTAACCATAAGGATTTCTTTCAATCATAAGTTCTTCAATTGATATCCTCTAGCCCGTATGGATATATCTATGGGTCGATATTAGAAAACACACATATAAAGGAACATATTCACCTTCATATTGGGTAACTATCTTTTCTTATTCTATACTTCTATCAAGTCATTTTTTTTTTCATATATCAATATCATCCCCTGAATATCATTGTCTTAATCTATCATCTATTTTTATCCTCAAATCCTTTAATCAATATGTTAAACATACATTGCAATAAATCCTTCAAACCTTTAATAACATTTATGTACCATTGATACATGTCTAATAATTCCAACTTACCTCATCACAGTAATTCTATATAAGCTTATTAACACCATTAAACTCATTGTCAAAAATTTCAATTATTTCTTCTATCATATCCAAAAGCACCTCATTCTAGCTTATGCCAATCCCATTTAATTCACCCAATCATTTGAAGAAGATTTGTGTTTTTTTTTTTTAACAATTACTCATACATGAATTCTCAATTCCAACATAATTCACATCCTAGATACTAGACTCAATTTAGCATGATATAATCCTTTAACACAAATATCTTGATAACCTACATTATTTCCGGACATGGTTCTCAGAATATTCTCTATATTTCCAAATTAAGAGTTCAAAGACTAACTTAAATCCTACTTCCTATATTTTATTCCTCGAGAACTTCAACACCACTAATTCTCTTGATTACATTCGTCAAAACACCATAAGACCATCATCCGTCCATTCTTTTCAAACCTTTCATTACTTTAACCTATTAACAACTTAGACACCATAATAACCAAGTTTCAAAGGAAGAAATTATCTTTAATTGTAATGAGGGAAAATAACCTTGCATTTAATGCCAACCGTTAATGAGTGAAACAGACGAAAAGCATAATAGAGAATGGTTCCAAAAGCGAAAGTCAAAAGTTTTGACAAAGCATTGAAAAATATTAAAATCGGTGGCCGCAATTCTTGAAAATCTGTAAACAAAATCTATCTATGATTTCAACAAAAATCGGTGGCCGCAAATTTTGAATATATGTGTCAGAATCAACTTTAAATCCATTGGTATTCGGTGGAAAGATATCACATGGAAAAAGAAACATTTCTGAGCTTATAAAAGTCTGTGAAAATCAAAGAATATGTAGTTAACTGGTAGGATGCAGTTGATTGCTTCAAAATAGATGTAATCAATCAACTGTAAAAAGAACCAGTCCAAATTAAAATTTCTCAAAATAGCTAGTCGACTTAATAATACTGATAGTCGACTGGCAAAAACATTGAGAATACAAAATAAATCATTTGATTGCATTTTTTTTTTCAATGACGGCTATCACCTACAACTTTTCTACAAGAATCAAAACATCAATGCTTCATCAAAGACAACAAGATAAAGACAGATTTCTGGTGATATCTTATCTTATACTCTTTATGTGCTTAATATGGGTCACAGTCATACTACTGTACATATACATGCTTGCCGTCATTTTTGAATTTTTTTTTTATTTTAATTTAGCTGATATCCACCAATCACTCACATAGTTGTTCTAATAATACCTGGCCTATTTGCATAGCTATTATAAATATGCCCTTCTCTGAGTTCTATAAATACTTACATTAGTATCTTTGTCTATTCTCAAAGTTAAGGTGATAGAAATTATGGAAGGAACCGCATTCCGTCAGTTCCGAAATATCTGTGTCTTTTGTGGTTCCAGTCCTGGAAAAGATGAGGAGTATGTTAAAGCAGCACAAAATCTGGGTATGGTGCTGGCTAAGAGAAAAATTCATTTAGTGTATGGTGGAGGTAACTGTGGGTTAATGGGGTGTGTGGCTACAGCTGCACATGCAGGGGGGTGCCAAGTTCTAGGTATTATTCCTACAGCTCTAGCTACATCCAGCAACATAGGGAAGACAATTGGGGAAGAATATAGGGTAGTTTCCATGCATGAACGCATGGCTAGAATGATGAGCAATGCTGACGCCTTCATTGCCTTACCAGGTGGTTTTGGTACTCTAGAGGAGATTTTCCAAATAGTCTCTTGGGCACGACTGAATATGCATCACAAACCGATAGGTTTGTTAAATGTTAATCACTTCTTTGATGGTTTGTTATCTTTTCTAGATCAAGTTGTGGAACAGAGGTTTATCTCACACTCAGCACGACAAATTCTCATCTCAGCTTCAAATGCTGAGGAGTTGATTGATGCTTTACAAGCCTATGTTCATGTACCTGATCTAACTATTACTCCAATAGAATGGACAGCAGATAACCGCAGGAAGCGTAAATTGGATTTGGATCTTCATCTATAAATGTAGTTATTATTGTACTACTTTTACTTTCTTAGACTCTACTTGTATACCATATTTACCAACCATACTCCTTTAGAGTTGGTAAAACTATCTTTGAATGTTGCTTATGATCCTCTGAACTTTTGAAATATTCTAGTATATCATTCATATATATAATAACAAATTATTCCAGGGATGACCTAATTACTATTCATTAAATCTATGAATGCAGCTAAAGATTTGTCAATTTAAATGCATCACCAAGAACTCATAATGCCCATAATAAGTCCTACATCCTCTTCTCTTATCCCTAATTAATGTTACTCATATCTCAAATCTATTCGTGGAAAAATATTGAACACCTTATAACTGGTCAAACAGGTAATCTATACGAGCTAATGAGTTTCTATTTTATATTGTCACCTTATTCAACTGTCTATAATCTATGCATAGTCATAATGATCCATCTTTCTTTTTCATAGATAGAACTAGAGCACTCCAAATAAAAGTACTAGGGCATTTAAATCCCTTGTCTAACAAGTCTTGTAAATTTTTTTTTTCCAGTAACTAGAATAATTCTTTTCTGATGTGGAAATACTGCAACCACGGAGCATACTAAGATTTTTCCAATAAAACCGGCACTTTCAAAACTTCTTGGAAATTTTATATGAGTACTAGGGTAAATTCCATGTTAAAATTCCACACTAATATCTAGGTAACTGGATAGTAATTGTAGTCTGTAAACAGCGCACCAGAAAAGTTCCCAGGAAAGAGAGGTGGGTCACTAATGGACACGCTTAAGTACCAAGTCTTTCCTTGCCAGAGCTTTCCTTAGACATGCACTTTTCACAAATCACAATTTTTTTTTTTAAATTCAATCGATATCATTCTATATAGGGATATAGATACTAGTTGGGTTCTAAGGAGTAAATCAATACCAAATTCTCGAATTGCTGTGGCAAGGTTGTGCAAGATTTCCTCCGCATTGTTTGCCGGATTCCGCCTTGGTGGTGCCATTTCCTACTGTGGGAAAAATAAATTTATGCTGCTATTGAGGTGATCAAGCCCAATAGTTAGTTTCAAAACAATATTTAACAGCAGTCATAACACCACCTCGGCATATAGATAAGAAACACTAGTAATTTCTTACCTATATGAGTCACTGATCCCCTACACAGCACAACCACAACATACTCAAGACACTATAAGATCGATTCAGATAACCATCCACCCACTGGCCATCTAGGATCGACCTTCTCTGATACCAATTATGTAACAACCTCTTTTTTTTTTCCTTTATTATTATACAATATTGAGTTCACATACACGTCATTAATCAAAACGTACATGCAACATATCAAAGACATAGATATTTACATCTTGTTTATTTTGGTTGACCAATTTCGGAGATACAGGTGCGGGTGGTTGCACCTTCACCGGGATCTGTGCCAACTCGCTCACAAACATTTTATTTAGGATCTGCCCATCATAGAATAACTCGATCCAACATGCACTAAAAGCAAGAGCTATAGAAAATCTGCATAACTAATTTTCTGAACATGATATGGAAATATAGTGAGAATTAAATCCCAGTAAGTTCAACAATAAATTATCATCAGTAAAGCTCATCACGTCATGTTCAGCTGTATAAACTACAGAAAATATCTTTGGTCACATGAATGCATTATATCTATGCACATAAGAATCATAATGTAATGATATGTATGACAGGATTAACTATTTTCAAAATATCATATGATGGCCATCAACTTATTCTCATTTCAAGCTACCCCGGTCAGGGTGAGTATCCTCTACTCTCCGGTACGGGCTTTTCTCGCTCCGTCCGACATGGCCCACTTTCTCTTTCTTTTCTCATTATCATGATCATAACCGTTGGTAGGGCGTCCCCTACTGGTGCACCACACGGATTGCCATGTGACCGTGCTCATTTCTTTTCTTTTCACAATGATAGCCAAAAATATGCTTTCAAAAACAAGTATGTTCATCAAAATATAACTATTACCATAAATCATTGGTAATCATGCCATGAACATAACCATTTCAAATATCACTTATAAAATATTTCCATGTCAAAATTTTATACTTAAGATGGTAAGAAGTTCATACAATGGCAATGGCAATGGCTATACAAGTCATTTATTAAGATTCAGCTTCTTTTTTAAATACTAATTTTATTTCTTTATTTTCTTAATGCAGGTTTTCATCCTATCTAACCTTCTCTTACTAATCAGAGCATAACTCCCACAATTTAACTCTGATGTAGGTGATCTTGGTGTCCATTTCAAGATAAAACAATTATCTAAAACTATTATGTTGAACATTGTAACGAAAAGTTAAGAAAAAAAAAGGTGATATTACTCCCTCAAAGTACAGGATAGTTCCTCTCGGATAGGTTCTGACCTTTACTAACTAATTAGACCATATCTCCCAAATTGGAACTCCAAATTGCGTTATTCCAGTTGGTAAAAATCCATGAGCCATATATCTATAATTGTTATGTTGGCGCGCTATTTTAATTCCCTACAGAATATTCCCAGAAATTCAAAAACTAAAGCATTAATAACATACTCTTCCCTGAATAAACATTTTCTGACCTCTGCTTACTAATCGGATCATATCTACCTCATATGAACTCCAAATTGCATAATTCCAGTGGGTATATTTCCATGAGACATAGATATATAACTTTCATGTTAACCATTTATTTTAATTCCATACAGATAATTCCCAGAAATTAAAATACAAAAGCTGTCCTAACATAATCTTCCCTGATGAACCATTTTCTGACCTTGGCTTACTAATCGGACCATATCTACCACATGTGGACTCCAAATTGAATGATTCCAGTGTCTAAAAATCCATGACACACATATCTTTAATTCTTATGTTAACCATTTATTTTAATTCCCTACCAATAATTCCCAGAAATTAAATTACCGAAGCTATCCTAACATATTCTTCCCTGATGATTCATTTTCTCACCTTTGACTACTAATCAGACCATATCTACCTCATATGGACTCCAAATGGAATGATTCCAGTGGGTGAAAATCCGTGACACATATATCTTTAATTCTTATGTTAACCATTTATTTTAATTCCTTATAGATTGTTCCCAGAAATTAAAATACCGAAGCTTAAAATTCTGTCAACCATAGCCATATCCATGCAGAACTATCTACACCAACCTAAGTATTCAAACATACATCACATGCAAGATCAATATGCAACATGATATAGCAACATCCATGACCAATCATCAAAGTTCTAAGACCAAAATCTCATATAAATATTATGAGTTTCAAAGGTTTTCTTCAAAAAGAAATATTGTTAAACTTACCTGGAGCACTTAGTCTCCTAGACTTCTCCTTCCTCTTTCTTCCTTTCTTCCTCTCCTTTCCTCACACTACCTTGCTTCTATTTTTGCTCTCCCTCACTTGGACGAAATTCTAATGTTGTAAGGGTGGGTTTTCTTATATAGACCACCAAATAATTCACCTTTCATGATCATGGGTCTACCTTATCACAATTAGGATACACTTTGTTGAATTTTTGGAAAACAAACAACTTATGTTCTTGTCTTCCTCTTCCTTAGTCAAGATATGCATAGAAAAAGGAGATTTGTATTTTGAAAATTATGATGATATGTTCTTAAGATATGGGGCAAGATCCCTTTGATTTAGGGATTCATTTCCTTTTTCTTTTGTCTTAATCAAGTATGATAGATTTTCCTTTTTAAGTGGCAAATTTCTAGCCCTTGAATTTTCCTTACTTAACTAAAATTATTTGTGTAGGATAATGATGTTTTGTCATAATGCTATGTATTATTACCCACTTGCTAAAGTTATGAATGTAGGATATAGATGTTTTTGTCCTAAAGCCTTGTATTATTATGCCACTTGCCAAAATGATGAATGTAGAATCACACCACTTGTCAAATTTTTGTCTTAATGCCATGTCACTTAATCTTGATTACACTAATATTTCATCACTTTAATTTTATTTTTATTTTTATTTTTATTTTTCCTCTTGGGTTTGGGCTCATTCTTGCCCATTTTCCTTACTTTGGTTAAAATTCTTCCTTTCATAATGGGCTTGGTCACATTTTCATGATTTTTGGGCTATCGGTCCAATTTCTATATCCTAGTCCAAGTATATGTTTTATTTCTTCCTTGGCCTATCCTATTGGCTTGCTAAAAATTCATGTGAAGTAGAAAAAACTCTATATGAAGTGTCTATAGGTTAAAGCCCAATTACGGGTGGAGATACTAAACTTAGTAACTTTTGCTCTTAAATTAAGAAAAATTACCCTAATCCGATCTTCTTGAAATTTTAAGACCTTTACTTACTTCACAAAAATTTATCTTTCTTTACCTAAGAATTTCACCTTTCTTTAACATGTTTATTTCTAATATTTCCTCTTAGGTTTTCTTTCTTTACCTATTCCATTAATATTAGAACATTTCTATGCATATATGTAAGATGAAGAATTTCTAAGGAAAATATCTAAAAATTACGGGATGTTACAAATGTAAAAGAAGTTTCTAGAAACTCAAGGAATGTTTGACTACGATGTTAGTACTGTCTATTCCCTTAGGTACTGGAGGATACACAATATACTGTGATGCATCGAGCATTGCATTAGGGTGTGTGTTTATGCTACATAGTTGAGTTATTGCATATGCATCTAGACAGCTTAAGCCACATAAGTAAAATTATTCGACTCATGACTTGGAAATGGCAATAGTAGTTTCTGCTCTCAAAATTTGGACGCATTTTCTGTATGGTGAGACATGCGTAATCTATATAGATCATAAAAGCCTCAAATACATTTCTCAACAAAAAGATCTTAATTCGAGACAAAGACGATGAATGAAATTACTTAAAGATTATGACTGCACAATACTATATCATCAAGGTAATGCCAATATAGTGGCTGATAAGTAGGAAGTCTATGAGTAGTTTGTCACATATCATAGTGGTAAGGAATACATTGGTTAAAGAAATGCCTAAGTTGGAAAGTCATGGAGTAATATTGGAAGTAAAGGAGTCTGGGATACTATTAGCCCATATACAGTTTCAATCATCTTTGATTAAGCAAGTGAAAAAGGCACAAGAAGAGGATGCCTATTGTAACATCCCGTAATATTTAAATATTTTCCTTATAAATTCTTCACCTTACATATATGCATAGAAATGTTCTAATATTAATGGAATAGGTAAAGAAAGAAAACCTAAGAGGAAATATTACAAATAAACATGCTAAAGAAAGGTGAAATTCTTAGGTAAGGAAGATAAATTTTTGTGAATTAAATGTCTTAAAATTTCAAGAAGATTGGATTAGGGTAATTTTTCCTAATTTAAGAGTAAAAGTTACTAAGTTTAGTATCTCCACCCATAAATTGGGCTTTTACCTATGGACACTTCATATAGAGTTTTTTCCACTTCACATAAGTTTCTAGCAAGCCCATTGGATAACCTAAGCAAGAAATAAAATATAGACTTGGACTAGGATATAGTAATAGGACCAATAGTCCAAAAATTATGAAAATGTGACTACGCCCTCTAAGAAAGGTAGAATTTTATCCAAAGCAAAGAAAATGGGTAGGAATAAGCCCATAATGGGTAGGAATAAGCCCAAATCCAAGAGAAAAAATAAAATAAAATAAAATAAAATAAATTAGGTGATGATATAATAATATAATAATAATAAAGATTAGGTTACATGGCATTAAGACAAAAATTTAGCAAGTGGTGTGATTCTACATTCATCATTTTGGCAAGTGGCATGATAATACAAGGCTTTAAGACAAAAACATCTATATCCTACACTCATAATTTTAGCAAGTGGTATGATAATACATGGCATTAGGACAAAACATTCCTATCCCACACAAATAATATCAACCAAATAATGGAGATTCAAGGGCTAGAAATTTGCCACCTAAAAAGGCAAACCTATCATACTTGTTTAAGACAAAAGAAAATGGAAATGAATCCCTAAATCAAAGGGACCTTGTCCCTTATCTTAAGAACATATCATTATAATTTTCAAAATACAAATCTCATTTTCCTATGCATATCTTGACTAAGGAAGAGGAAGACAAGAACATAAGTTGTTTGTTTTCCAAAAATTCAACAAAGTGTATCCTAATTGTGATAAGGTAGACCCATGATCATGAAAGGTGAATTATTTGGTGGTCTATATAAGAAAACCCACCCTTACAATATTAGAATTTCGTCCAAGTGAGGGAGAGGAAAAATAGAAGCAAGGTAGAGTGAGGAAAGGAGAGGAAGAAAGGAAGAAAGGAAGAAAGGAAGAAAGAGGAAGGAGAAGTCTAGGGGACTAAGTGCTCCAGGTAAGTTTAACAATATTTCTTTTTGAAGAAAACTTTTGAAACTTATAATATTTATATGAGATTTTAATCTTAGAACTTTGATGATTGGTCATGGATGTTGCTATATCATGTTATATATTGATCTTGCATGTAATGTACGTTTGAATACTTAGGTTGGTGTAGACAGTTCTGCATGGGTATGGCTATGGGTAACAGAATTTTAAGTTTCGGTGTTTTAATTTCTGGAAACAATCTATAAGGAATTAAAATAAATTGTTAACATAAAAATTAAATATATATCTGTCTCGGATTTTTACCCACTAGAATCATTCAATTTGGAGTCCATATGAGGTAGATATAGTCCGATTAGTAATAAAAGGTCAGAAAATGGTTCATTAGAGAAGAATATGTTAGGATAGCTTCTGTGTTTTAATTTCTGGGAATTATCTGTAGAGAATTAAAATAAATGGTTAACATAATAATTAAAGATATATGTGTCACGGATTTTTACCCACTAGAATCATTCAATTTAGAGTTCATATGAGCTAAATATGTTCCGATTAGTAAACAAAGGTAAGAAAATGGTTAATCAGGGTAGAATATGTTGGGATAGCTTCGGTGTTTTAATTTTTAGGAAAATTCTAAAAGGAATTAAAATAAATGGTTAACGTATGAATTATTTATTTATGTGTCACGGATGTTTATCCACTGGAATCACTTAATGTGGAATTCGTATGTGGGAGATATAGTCAGATTAGTAAGTAAAGGTTAGAACCTACCCGAGAAGAAATAATATTGAATTTAAGGGAGTAATAACACCAAGATTTATTACTATTTTGCTGATATGATTAACATAATAGTTTTAGATAATTGTCTTAGCATTCCACAAACACTAAGATCACGTCAATCAGAATTAAAATGAGGGAGTTATACTCTGATTAGTGAGCAAAGGTCACAGAGCACGGCCAGGCCGTGTTCTGGGTGCTGAGTACATTGAAGTATTTTTAAAGCATGGCCGTGTCCTAAAACATGGCCAGACCGTGTTGGAAGCTGGTTAAGCCTATTTTCAACATTTTTCTACTCTAGATGAACCTATTTAACTATAGGGTAATAGTAGAAATCAAATTGGAGGAAAATGCTCTATAAATTTGTAAGAACATGTGTTGAAAATGATATAAATAAGAAGAAAATTACTAAAGGACAAGCATAAAGAGAAGGTTAGATATGATGAAAACCTGCATCAAGAAAATAAAGAAATAAAATTAATATTTAAAAAAGAAGACGAATCTTATAAATGAAAATAATAAATGATTAGTATATGCCATTTCCATTGCCATTGTATGAACTTCTTACCATCTTAAGTGTGAAATTATGACATGGAAACATTTTATAAAGTGATATTTGAAATGGTTATCTCCATGGCATGATTACCAATGATTTATGGTAATAGTTATATTTTGATGAACATACTTGTTATTGAAAGCATATTTTTGGCTATCATTGTGAAAAGAAAAGAAATGAGCACGGTCACATGGCAATCCGTGTGGTGCACCAGTAGGGGACGCCCTACCAACGGTTATGATCATGTTAATGAGAAAAGAAAGAGAAAGTGAGCCATGTCGGACGAAGCGAGAAAAGCCCGTACCGGAGAGTAGAGGATACTCACCCTGACCGGGGTAGCTTGAAATGAGAATAAGTTGATGGCCATCATATGATATTTTAAAAATAGTTAATCCTGTCATACATATCATTACAGTATGATTCTTATGTGCATCGATAAAATGCATTTATGTGACCAAAGATATTTTCTGTAGTTTATACAGCTGAACATGACGTGATGAGCTTTATTGATGATGATTTATTGTTGAACTTACTGGGATTTAATTTTCACTATATTTTCATATCATGTTTAGAAAATTAGTTATGCAGCTTTTTTCTAAGACTCTAGCTTTTAGTGCACATTGGATCGAGTTAATTTATGTTAGGCACATCTCAGAATCAAATAAGATGTTTGTGGTCGAGTTGGCTTAGATCCCGGTGAAGGTGCAACCACCCGCACCTGTATCTCCAGAATTGGTCAACCAAAATAAACAAGATGTAAATATCTATGTGTTTGATATGTTGCATGTACATTTTGATTAATGACGTGTATGTGAACTCAATATTGTATAATAATAGGAAAAAAAGGTTGTTACACCTTTTTATGTAGAAAAATAAAAAAGGTGAAAAATAGCAATGATGTTGAATTTATTATAGACCCTGAAGAAATTTTGAGATTGGGCAAGCGGTTGTATGTACCTAATAAAGAAGAACTTAAGAAAGAGATTTTAGAGAAAGCAAAAAGATCCATATATACCATTCATCTTGAGATAATTTAAATGTATAAAGATCTAAAAGAAATTTATTGGTGGGACGGTATGAAGAAAGATATAGTTGATTATGTCTCTCAATGCTTAACTTACCGGCAGGTAAAAGCAGAACATCAAAGGCCTGCAGAATTACATCAGCAGATAAAGATACCTGAATGGAAATGAGAAATAATAACTATGGATTTTGTTACAAGGCTACCGCAGACACTAAAAGGGTTTGATTCTATATGGGTGATCATTGATAGGTTGACTAAATCAACACATTTTCTACCAGTGAAAACCACATACAACATAGTTTAGTATACAAATTTGTATTTGAATGAGATAGTGAAACTTTATAGAGTGCCAGTATCGATTATCTCTTATCGAGGACCACAGTTCACAGCTAGCTTTTGGAGAGCCTTCCAAGAAGCTTTGGGCACGAAATTAAATTTTAGTACTGCTTTCCATCCTCAAATAGATGGACAGTCTGAGAAAACTATCTAAATATTAGAAGACATGCTTCGGGCATGTGTGCTAGATTTTCAAGGTAATTAGGAAAGATTCTTACCTTTAGCTGAATTTTCTTATAACAATAGTTATCAAGCCAATATTCAAATGGCCCCTTTTGAGGCATTATATAGTAGACGTTTCCGTTCTCTAATCGGATGGTTTGAGATAGGCGAAGCTAAGATTTTAGGGCCTGATTTGGTATAAGATGCACTTGTCAAGGTAAAGTTAATTAAGGAAAGGTTATTAGCAGCCCAAAGTCGACATAAAGCTTATGTTGATAATAGACATTGACCATTGGAATTTACTACAGGTGAACATGTCTTCTTGAATATATCTCTTATGAAAGGAGTAGTAAAATTTGGGAAGAGAGGAGAATTAAGTCCACGGTACATAGATCCATTCGAAATTCTTGACAAGATCAATCCAATAGCTTATCGTTTGGCTTTACCACCTGAATTGGGTAATGTCTATCCAGTTTTTCATGTTCTATGCTACGAAAGTACTTACCAAATTCTACACATGTTATACAATGTCCACAGATTCAGTTACGGAAAGACTTAACTTATTAGGAACAACCAGTAGCGATAGTGGACAGACAAGTAAAGAAATTACATTCAAAATAAATACCTATAGTGAAAGTGATATGGCAAAATCCCTCTTTTGAGGAGGCTACTTGGGAAAGAGAGGATGAAATGCACGCCAGATACCCACATCGTTTTGAATCATGGGGTTAGTTTTTATTGTAAATATGGAGATAAAATTCGGGGAATAAATTTCTTAATGGGGGGAGAATGCAGTATCTCGTAACTTTTAAATAATAATTTTTTACTATAAACAAATATATTTTTATTGTAAATGATTATGTTTTGCTAAAAGTAAATACGCTTTTAATAAAAATGATTTTTGTTTTGCTTAAAATAATTATATTTGGCTTTAAATAATTGTATTTTTATTTTTATAAATTTATTTCTTTTAATATGCATGAAGATATTTTATATTGTGATTTGTTTTATTAAAATTTTATCAAGAAAAAATCATGATTTAAGAGTTCAACTAAAGTTTTGCAAGAATATAAATTTAAAAAAAAATTGGGATACTTTAGGATAAAAAATAATAATATTATATATATAAAAATATATATAAATTTTAAATATTTAATTATTAAATAATAATAAGTGAAAAAAGAAAAAAGAAAAAGGGGGAGGGGAAGACGCAAGCGTGAAGAAGAGAATAAAAAACTTTCGTATATAAATAATGTGAATAGTATTTTCTCTCCTCCATTTTTCTCTCTAGATCTAGAGTGTTTTACTGGCCTATGATCTCAAAACTAAGGGTACCACTGGATTCAAGATGGAGAATACTACGATTTTGGTGAATAATTTTTCAAATTAGCCATAGAATCACTGTAGTTCAGAAAATAGAAAATCTTAGAAAAAAGTAAACTCTGAAACTCTTATTTAGAGACTGTAGATAGATTCAGGAGTTAAATAAATCTTAGGATAAGAAAATTTTCAGCTATCTGACAACCTTTTGTGCATTGTGAATAGTAAATTCGGCTGGTATAAATAGTGATTCCGACGGTAAATAGTATTTTCCAATTGTGAATAGTACTCATCAGTTGACCAGTGTTGACCAAACTCTCGGAGGCCAAATTTCTCAATTATGGAGTGATTTCCTAGGTTTTTGGACTATCCAGACTCGATTTTGAGGTCTATTTGCTCAAACTATATTGGAAAAGTATATTTTAGGGCTGTCGAACCAGGAGTCTTACCTTGTGAGTAGATAATTCTTTCTATGACTTACCCTATATTCTTCTTGAACTTTAAATGTATAATTGATTATGTTTACAAGTTATTTATACTTTTATATATCTGTGAAATGGATTAAATTATTTGAATTGTTACAATCTGGTATATAGTTCAAGAAGAGTATGGTTTTGAAAATGGATTTTTGAATTATTGAATATGTGATTTTAAATGTATTTCTCATTATATGGTAAAGTAAATATATTGTGGATATGATATTGATATGTAAAGTTATAAATTGCCTTACAAATAGGCAATTATATGTGTAACAACTTCATTACTTCTAACTATTTAACTCACAATAACATTCAATTAAATTAACCAAACATAATTAAGGTTTTTGAAATACCATTAACACTTATACAATTCTTGGTTCACATACACATTATTAATCAAAAAAATTGTACAAAAATCCAACACATATAAGTCTACATTTTATTCATCCATATTGACCAGTTCCGGAGATACAGGTGTGGGTGGTTGCACCGTCACTGGGATCTTAGCCAACTGAACCCAAGGTATGCTAAAAGCCAATCATAGAAAATATCTGCATAACTTAATTTTTCTGAACATGATATGAAAATATAGTGAGAATTAAATTTCATTAGGTCCAACAATAAATCAAAATCATCATCAATAATGCTTGTCACGTCATGTTCATCTGTATAAACTATAACAATTATTTTAGGTCACACGAATGCACTTTTATATATGCACATGAAAATCATATAGGAATAACATATATGGTATGAATAACTACTTTTAGAATATCATATAATCGTTATAAACTTATTTTCATATCAAGTTACTCTGGTCAGGATGAATACTTTCTACTCTCCGGTACGGAATTTTCTTGCTCTATCCGACATGGGACACTTTCTTTTCTCATTAACATAATCATAGCTGTTGGTAGGACGTCCCCTACTGGTGCACCACATGGACCGCCATTTGATTGTGCTCATTTCTTTTCACATTAATTGCGAAAAATATTATTTCAATAACAAGTAAGTTCATTATACTCATATGCCACAATTTTTCATGAAAATATGATCATTACCAAAAATCATTGGTAATCATGCCATTAACATAATCGTTTCAAATATCACTTTAAAATATTTCGATGTCAAAATTACACACTTAAGATGGTAAGGAGTTCATGCAATGGCAATGGCTATGGCATACACTAGTCATTTATTATTTTCATTTATAAAATTCTTCTTATTTTATAAATAGTATTTTCCTGTCTCACTAAATAGAGTATAACACCCTCATTTTAAATCCGATTAAGGTGATCTTGGTGTCCATTGAAAGATAAGACAATCCTCTAAAATCTTTATGTTGAATATTTTGGTGAAATATTAAGTAATCATGGTGTTACTACTCCCTCAATTGTAATGTTATTTCTTCTTGGGTAGGTTCAAACCTCTACATACTAATATGACCATATCTCCCTCATACGAACTCCAATTGAGGTGATTCCAAATCCTATAAAAAACTAAGAAACTTATATACAACTTTTATGTTTACTATTTCTTCATATGCTTTATTAATTACTCCCAAAAAATCAAAATAAAAAGCGCTTATATTTACCACCCTGGATTCTAGACTAATTCTGACATTTACTCATTAATCAGCCATATCTCCCTTATATGGAATCCAAATTAAGTGATTTCAGAGACTATAGAACCGTGATACATATATATATATTTATAATGTTAACAATTTCCTTTAATTCCCTACAAATTTTTCCCAAAAATTCAATTACAGAATCATACTTAACAGATTTTTCCCTGGTTAGCTAGTTTCTGACCTATGCTTACAAATCAAGCAATATCTCACTCATCTGGATCCAAATTAAGTGATTCTAATGGCTGAAAATCGGTGAGACATAGAGCTACATTTTTCATGTTAACCATTTCTTTTAATTCCTAACTAATTCTTCTCCGAATTTTAAAAATAGAAATTTCCTTAGTTACTCTGAAATCCAATTTCCTAACCAGATCTTTCCTAATCTTTTAGTTCATCATTATACATATACATTGTAACGCCACTAATTTACATTACGTAAAATTTTTTTTTAAAAATTTTCCGCAATCAGATATTTTCCATAAAGATACATAATTCACTTCTTTATCTTGGGAACAGATACATATAGGATCTCTTATGTATACACAATATACAGACCAAGTCTATAAACATCAAAGTACAGCAGAAACGACGATCCTGCCTGTAGCGTTCAGAGCACTCTGGAATACAAACACAGTATAATTCAAAGACCATGAGTCTTGGAAGCAACGTTGACTTACCCAGAGAATATATCACATATTTGCCGAATCAGACTCTGATATTCTTGTCTGAAAAATGTGAAAATATCGTGTAGCGAGTTTGACAACTTAGTGAGCAAATAATTTCTCCTATGACCTCTTAGGTCAGCATATGGATGTACTTATATTTTAAAATGTGTCACATAGAAAATACAGTTTAGAAGTACATTCATATGGGACCTGTATTTCAAATATTCTCAAATTAAAAGATATTCAGATATCTAAAACCATTTGCACCATGTTATGATCATTAAACAAATGTTGTTATGCTCAGCTGTATAAGCTATAGTAAAATAGTATGATTTAAAGGTAAAATCATTACTTTTAATGCACCTGCCTTACTCGGCAATCTGGTCAATGCAATGAAAATATAACTCATTTGCTATACGCATAGTGACCTCGACCCCAGTCACAATAAGTGATCTGGGAATGTGAGTACATCACTCTCCTGCCCCCTCACATTACCACTGTCATCCCGTTGGAGCGGCTCTCCCCCGACTCACTCAAGCTAATAGGGCGTCCCCTATTCGGTACCGTCACAAGCCATACAACCAGCCGATATTCATCCATACATATAAATACAAGTAAAGTTATCAAACAACTCGCCATGAGCTTTACGCTTGCCATTCTATCTCATTTATAATATAACATGCATCATTTTCACAAGTATATAGCTTTACAAATCAATGTATCGTGCACATAATATTCACTTTATCAAATAACGATAAATACATTTAGAACCACATATTCAATGAGTTCCAAAATTTATTTCTAAAACCATACTCGTCTTGAACGATGTGCCAGTTCGTAAGTATAACAGATATTTTAACACATTTCAGAAACTTAAAATAGTATAAATAATTTATAAACAGAAACAATAATACATTTATAGTTTAAGAAGAGCATGGGGCAAGTCATAGAAAGAATTATCTACTCACAAAGTAGGGCTCATGGTTGGACAGCCCTAAAATGTAATTTTCCAAGCTGAATTTGACCAATTAGATCTTAAAAATGTGTCCGGAGAGTACAAAGACTTAAAAAATGACTATGGGAGTTTGGTCACTATCCACTGCCGGAAAACATTATTCACTCGTCAAAAAACACTATTCACCCACCGGAAAAAACTATTCACGATGAACAAAAAGTTGTCAGATAACTAAAAAATTTCATATCCTAAGGTTTATCTAGCTCTTGAATCTATCTACGGTGTCAGATTTTCAATTAGAAGTCTCTAAGTAAGAGTTTCAGAGTTTATCTTTTTCGGAGATTTTCTACTTCAGATCTATGGAGATTCAACAGTTAATTTGAAAAATTAATCGGGCAAATCTGTAGTATTCTCAGTCCTGAATCCAATGGTATCCTCAGTTTGGAGATTGGAAGCCAATAGACACTCCAGATCTAGAGAAAAAGTTTAAAGTTACTATTCACTCACTATTCATCTGTTTTTCGTTTTGCAGACATTCGCCCTCCGTCTATTATCTCTCCTTCCCCTTTTTAATTTTATTATATTTATTTTTTTATAATAATAATTATTATTATTTAATAATTAAATAATAGGGTTTTATTTTATATATATTCATATAAATTCCATTTTTCATCCTAAAATATCCCAAAAATTTCTAAAAATTTACATTCTCATAAACCTTTAGTTAAACTCTTAAATCATGATTTTTCTTGATAAAAATCATAATAAAACAAATCAAAATAAATATCTTTATACATATTAAAAGAAAGAATATTTCTAAAAATATAACAAAATTTATTAAAAGCCAATATAATTATTTTAAGCAAAAAAATAATTATTTTAATTAACAATATACTTACTTTTAGTAGAACATAATCATTTTTAAACAAATAAAAATATATTTGTTTATAAGAAAACATTATTATTTAAAAATAAAAATTATGGGATGTTACATTCTTGCCCCCTTAAGAAATTCGGTCCCCGAATTTCAGCCCATCTTATCCCATGTAGGGAATGAAATCAAAACATAATTCGGAGTTACCAATCTTATTATTCAAATAATTGGGGATATCTTTTCTGTATAACATCTTTACTTTTTAAAATATCTCTTCATTTGAGTGATTTTTCCATATAACTTAACCATAGGGATTTATTTCATCTATAAGTTCGTCACTTGTCAATCAACAATAAACATCAATTGTACCCATAGTTAAGCCAAATTTTTGTTCAATTGAATTTCTTGGAATTAGGTAACATAAGAAGAATCTAATATGTGCTTCTTTCCAAACCTCATTACCTCTTTCTTTCGTGATTCCTTTAAAAATATGTGGTCACCAACTAATAATTTCTAGTGCTCAACATGCATGATTCCTTTAGACTTTTGGTCTGTATTGAATTATTTGTATTCATTTTTCTAATCAATTTCACTTTATATCCTCAATTTCGCATGGATATATCTATGGATCGATATTAGAAAACACACTCATAAAAGAACATATTCACATCCATATTAGGGTAACTATCTTTTCTTATTCCAAACTTCTATCAAGTCATCTTTGATTCTCACATGTCGACATCATCCCATGAATAGCATCATCTGAATTTATCATCTATTTTTATCCTAAAATCTATTAATCAATATGTTAAACATACATAGCAATAAATCCACCAATTCTTTTTAACGTTTATGTACCATTGGCACATGTCTAACAATTCTAACTTACCTCATCACAGTAACTCTATACCTTTTTATTAACACCAATAAATTCATTATCAAAAATATCAAACATTTCCTCTATCATATCTAAAAGCACCTCATTCTAACTTATATTAATCCCGTTTAATTCACCCAATTATTTTAAGAAGATTTTTCCTAACAATTACTCTACATGAATTCTCAATTTCAACATAATTCACATCCTAGATACTAAACTCAATTTCGCATAATATAAACCTTTAACACAAATATCTTAATCACTTACATTATTTTCGGACAGGATTCTCATAGTATTCTCCATATTTCCAAATTAAGAGTTCAAAGATTAATTTAAATTCTACTTCCCATATTTTATTCCTCAAAAACTTCAACACCACTAATTCTCTTGATTATATTCGTCCAAACACCATAAGATCATCATCCGTCCACTCCTTTCAAAATCTCTATTACTTTAACCTACTAACCAACTGGACACCATAATAACTGAGTTTCAAAGAAAAGAAATTAACCTTCCTTATAATATGGAAAAAGAATCTTGCATTTAATACCAAATATTAATGTAGAACAATGCAGCAGAAAATGTGGAATACTTAATAGAGCATGGCGCCAAAATAGGAAGTTAGAAATTTGGACAAAACATTGAAATAAAATTAAAATCGGTGGCCGTAAATCTTGAAAATCTGTAAATAAAAATCTAGCTGTTATATCGGCAAAAATCGGTGGCCGCAAGGTTTGAATATATGTGCCAAAATCTACTTTAAATCTGTTGGTATTCGGTGGAAAAATAGCACATGAAAAAAACATTTATGAGTTATAAAAGTCTATGAAAATCAAATAATATGTAGTTAATTGGTAGGATGCAGTTGATTGCTTCAAAATAGATGTAATTAATCAACTGTAAAATAACCAGTCTAAATTAAAATTTCTCAAAATAGTTAGTCAACTAGCAAGAACATTGAGAAAACAAAATAAATCATTTGATTGTCCCTCTTCAACAACTAACTTGTTTACAGTTTAACTATTTTTCTTTTACAATTACACTTATCACTTACAACTTCCCTACAAGAATCAATACATCAATGCTTCATCAAGGACAACAAGGAAAAGACAAATTTTTGGTGATATCTTAACCTTATTCTCTTTATATGCCGAATATGAGCGCCTATCATAACTACTGTACATATATATGCTTGCCGTCTTTTTTTGAAAATTTCACCTTCAATTTAGCTAATATCCACCAATCACTCATGTAACATCCCTAATTTTGTTTCTTTTATTGATAAAAGTACATAAAAATTTAATTAAGGAAATAAAATTTATTAGACAATATTTTAGATATCTAAGGAAATATAATCCTTAGAAATTCTTCACCTTATGTATATGCATTGAAAATGTTTCTAACATTAAGAGAACAAATAAAGAGGGAAAACCTAATAGGAAAAACAATTAGAAATAACATACTAAAGAGATGCAAAATTCTTGGATAAGGAAGATAAATTTTTAGAAACAAGTAAATGTCATAAAATTTCAAGAACATTGGATTAGGGTAATTTTTGCTAATTCAAGAACTAGAGTTACTAAGTTTAAAATCTTTACCCATACATTGGGCTTTTACCTATGGACACTTCATATAGAGTTTTTCCAATTCACATAAGTTTCTAGCAAGCCCATTGGATAACCTAAGCAAGAAATAAAACATAGACTTGGACTAGGATATAGTAATTGGAAAAATAGCCCAAAAATTATGAAAATGTGACCAAGCCCTCCAAGAAAGGTAGAATTTTATCCAAAGCAAAGAAAATGGGTAGGAATAAGCCCATAATGGGTAGTAATAAGCCCAAATCCAAGAGGAAAAAAATAAAATAAATTAGGTGATGATATAATAATATAATAATAATAATAAAGATTAGGTTACATGGCATTAAGACAAAAATTTAGCAAGTGGTGTGATTCTACATTCATAATTTTGGAAAGTGGCATGATAATACAGGGTTTTAGGACAAAAACATCTATATCCTACACTCATAATTTTAGCAAGTGGTATGATAATACATGGAATTAGGACAAAACATTCATATCCCACACAAATAATATCAACCAAATAATGGAGATTCAAGGGCTAGAAATTTGCCACCTAAAACGGCAAACCTATCATACTTGTTTAAGACAAAAGAAAATGGAAATGAATCCCTAAATCAAAGGGACCTTGTCCCATATCTTAAGAACATATTATCATAATTTTCAAAATACAAATCTCCTTTTCCTATGCATATCTTGACTAAGGAAGAGGAAGACAAGAACATAAGTTGTTTGTTTTCCAAAAATTCAACCAAGTGTAATCTAATTGTGATAAGGTAGACCCATGATAATGAAAGGTGAATTATTTGGTGGTCTACATAAGAAAACCCACCCTTACAACATTATAATTTCATCCAAGTGAGGGGAGGAAAAATAGAAGCAAGGTAGAGTGAGGAAAGGAGAGGAAGAAAGGAAGAAAGAGGAAGGAGAAGTCTAGGAGACTAAGTGCTCCAGGTAAGTTTAACAGTATTTCTTTTTGAAGAAAACTTTTGAAACTTATAATATTTATATGAGATTTTGATCTTAGAACTTTGATGATTGGTCATGGATGTTGCTATATCATGTTACATATTGATCTTGCATGTGATGTATGTTTGAATACTTAGACTGGTATAGAAAGTTCTGCATAGGTATGGCTATGGGTGGCACAATTTTTAGCTTCTATATTTTAATTTCTGGGAATTATCTATAGAGAATTAAAATAAATGGTTAACATAAGAATTAAAGATATATGTGTCACCGATTTTCATCCACTGGAATCATTCAATTTGGAGTCCATATGACGTAGATATTGTCTGATTAGTAAGCAAAGGTCAGAAAATGGTTCATCAGGGAAGAATATGTTAGGATAGCTTCTGTGTTTTATTTTTTGGGAATTATCTGTAGAGAAATAAAATAAATGGTTAACATAAAAATTAAAGATATATGTGTCACCTATATTTAGCCGCTGGAATAATTCAATTTGGAGTCCATATGAGGTAGATATGGTCTGATTAGTAAGCCATGGTCAGAAAATGGTTCATCAGGGAAGAATATGTTAGGATTGCTTCTGTGTTTTAATTTTTGAGAATTATCTGTAGGGAATTAAAATCAATGGTTAACACAAGAATTAAAGATATATGTGTCATGGATTTGTAGCCAATGGAATCATTCAATTTGGAGTCCATATGAGGTAGATATCTTCTGATTAGTACTCAAAGGTTAGAAAAATGGTTCATCAGGGAAGAATATGTTAGGATAGCTTCTGTATTTTAATTTTTGGGAATTATCTATATGGAATTAAAATAAATGGTTAACATAAGAATTATAACTATGTGTGTTACGGATTTTTAACCACTAGAATCATTCAATTTGGAGTCTATATGAGGATGATATGAGCTTATTAGTAGTCAAAGATCAGAAAATGGTTCATAAGGGAAGAATATGTTAGGACAGCTTCTGTATTTTAATTTCTGGGAATTATCTGTATGGAATTAAAATACTTGGTTAACATAAGAATTATAGATATGTGTGTCACGGATTTTTAGCCACTAGAATCGCTCAAGTTGAAGTCCATATGACGTAGATATGGTCCGATTAGTAGGTAGAGGTCAGAACCTATCTGAAAAGAACTAACCTATACATTGAGGGAGTAATATCACCTTGATTGCTTAATATTTCGCTATACTGTTCAACATAATAGTTTTGGATAATTGTTTTATCTTGAAATTGACACCAAGAGAACCTACATCGGAGTTCAAATGAGGGCGTTATGCTCTGATTAGTAAGAGAAGGTTAGATATGATGAAAACCTGCATCAAGAAAATAAAGAAATAAAATTATTATTTGAAAAAGAAGATGAATCTTATAAATGACTAGTATATGCCATAGCCATTGCCTTTGTATGAACTTCTTACCATCTTAAATGTAAAATTCTGACATGGAAATATTTTATAAAGTGATATTTGAAATGATTATGTTCATGGCATGATTACCAATGATTTATGGTAATAGTTATATTTTGATGAACATACTTGTTATTGAAAGCATATTTTTGGCTATCATTGTGAAAAGAAAAGAAATGAGCACGGTCACATGGCAATCCGTGTGGTGCAACAGTAGGGGACGCCCTACAAACGGTTTTGATTATGATTATAAGAAAAGAAAGAGAAAGTGTGCCATGTCGGACGGAGCGAGAAAAGCCCGTACCGAACAGTAGAGGATACTCTCCCTGACCGAGGTAGCTTGAAATGAGAATAAGTTGATGGCCATCATATGATATTTTGAAAATAGTTAATCCTGTCATACATATCATTACTGTATGATTCTTATGTGCATAGATATAATGCATTCATGTGACCAAAGATATTTTCTGTTGTTTATACAGCTGAATATGACGTGATGAGCTATATTGATGATGATTTATTTTTGAACTTACTGGGATTTAATTCTCACTATATTTCCATATCATGTTCAGAAATTAGTTATGCAGATTTTTCTATAGCTCTGACTTTTAGTGTACGTTGGATCGAGTACTTTATGTTGGGCAGATCCCAGAAGCAAATAAGATGTTTGTGGTCGAGTTGGCTTAGATCCCACTGAAGGTGCAACCACCCGCACCTGTATCTCTGGAATTGGTCAACCAGAATAAATAAAATGTAGATTTTTATGTGTTTGATATGTTGTACGTATGTTTTGATTAATGACATGTATGTAAACTCTGTATTGTTTAAATTAAATAAATGTTATATTGAGTTAAGTTGTAACGAGATAATAACTTGATGGTATTTTTTTAAAAAAAATTGATACTTAAATGGAGTTGTTACAACTCACATATTGTTCTAATTCTTCCCGACCTATTCACATAGCTATCATAAATATGCCATTCTTTGAGTTCTATAAATGTACACGTTAATTTCTTTACTTTCCTACTCCAAATTAAGGTGTGTGCAACTATGAAGGGAATCGCATTTCATCAATTTCGAAATATTTGTGTCTTTTATGGTTCCAGTCCTGGAAAAGATGGAGAGTATGTGAAAGCTGCATAAAACTTGGGTATGGTACTGGCCAGAAGAAAAATTCATTGGGTCTATGGTGGAGGTAACCGTGGATTAATAGAGTGTGTGTTTACATCTGCCCATGTAGGAGGATGCCAAGTTCTAGGTATTATTTCTACAGCTCTAGCTGCATCTAACATCGTAGGAAAGACAATTGGGGAAGAGTTTATGGTAGTTTTCATGCATGAGGGCATGGCTAGAATCATGAGCAATGCTGATACCTTCATTGCCTTACCAGGTGGTTTTGTTAAATGTTAACCACTTCTTTGATGGTCTGTTGTCTTTTCTTGATCATGTTGTCGAACAAAGGTTCATCTCACACTCAACATGACGAATTCTCATTTCGGCTCCAAATGCTGAGGAGTTGATTGATGCTTTACAAGCATATGTTCATATACCTTATCCAATTATGGCTCAAATAGAATGGACGGCAGACAACCGCAGGAAGCGTAAATTGGATTTGGATCTTCATCTTTAGATGTAGTAAAACGTAGCTATTATTGTACCACTTTTACTTTCATATAGTCTACTTGTATACCATCTTTACCAACCATACTCCCTTAGAGTTGGTAAAACTATCTTTGAATGTTGCTTATGATTCTTTGAACTTTTGAAATATTCTAGTATATCATCAATAAATATAATAACAAGTTGATCCAGGGATCTAATTACTATTCATTAAATCTATGAATATAGCTAAGTTATTTTTCAAATTAAATAACATAACTAAGGACTCATAATGCCCATAATGAGTCCTAAATGAAAATTTCTGTACATCCTCTTCTCTTATACTCAATTAATATTACTCATATCTCAAATCAATTTTTTGAAAAACATTGAGCACCTTGTAACTGATCAAACAAATCATCTATATGAGGTAATGGGTATTTATTCTACACTGTTACCTTATTCAACTGTCTATAATTTATACATAGTTATAGTTATCTATCTTTCTTTTTCAAAGATAGAACTGGAACACTCAAAATAAAAGTACTAAGGCATTTAAATCCCTTATATAACAAATCTTGTAACTAATTTTTTTTTAAATTTCAATCGATATCATTCTATATAGGGATATAGATACTAGTTGGGTTCCAAGAAGTAAATCGATATCAAATTTTATTTTTAGTTTCTAGGTTAATCTAAGCAATTCTTCTGAAAACACATCAGAAAATTTCCTAACTACTAGAACCTGATCTACATTAGTATACTTTATATCAACATCTTTCACCACTGCCAAATATCCTTAGCACCCTTTTTTGTTGTAATAACTTATGGTCGCTAAAGGTGAAATTAAATTACTGGGTACATGCTTCCATGATTGCTCACTACTTGCAACTCCTTTACTAACATTTTTTGCTATTGATGACATCTTCATACTGTATTAGCTAGATCGCACTTCAAAACACTTAAACAAATTCAACCTATTGTGACTTTATTCTTTAACATGCTCATGCAATATCTTAACAATCAATCATGGAAAACTTATGTCTATCTAAGAGCCCTTCACATGAATTACCCATTTTGCATACCTTAAATTTTAAATTTTCATGAGTAAACCTTCCTTCATCGTAATGCTTATATTGAAAACCAAATTATGTTCAAATTCCTTATATCAACAAAATATATCATTGAAAATATTATCTTCATAGGTTCTCCGCTCTTAAATTCAATCCAATCCATAACTTACCAAATCCATTTATATACATAGGTTCCAACTCATCCATCCAAAAAAAATTTTATATCTATTTCCAAAACACTCACTTTATTACAAACTGTTATCTTGGAGTTAATAATCTCGATCAAATCATAACCCACTATTAATATTATATTAGCAATTCGTCATATTGTTTCACATAAGCAAATCAAACAATCAATTTAAACCTTCTTGACATCCAAACAAGCCATTCTCTTTGTGTTCGGATAGAATTTTCTTATTTTTAGCTAATTTCCCAAGAGGGTTCTCTTTATCACTTTTCGTCAAAACAAGTTCAAAAGCTGAACTAGTAGTCCACACACAAAAAGTACCATCTAGGACATACGCATAGATGTTTAAACATTGCTTACCTAAGGATAAGAGTCAGAAAAAGAAGAGGATAACACCCTATAGAATTCCACAACAGCACCGTGAGTATAAATATGTCTGTAGTTACATACACATACTCAAAGTCCTACTATAGAATTCTTTGCTCTGTTACCCACAAGGAAATTTAATGCTCTGATACCAACTTGTAACGCCCCTAATTTACGTTACGTAAAATAAATAAAAAAATTATTTTTGGCAATCAGATATTTTCTATAAAAATACATAATTCAATTCTTTATCATGGGAACAAATACATATAGAATCTCTCATGTATACGCAATATACAGACCAAGTTATAAACATCAAAGTACAACAGAAACGAGGATCCTACCTGTAGCTTTCAGAGCACTCTAGAATACAAACACAGTATAATTAAAAGACCGTGAGTCTTGGAAGGAACATAGACTCACCCAGAGAATATATCACCTATCTTCCGAATCAGACTCTGGTATTCTTATCTGAAAAATGTGGAAATATTGTGTAGTGAGTTTGACAACTTAGTGAGCAAATAATTTCTCTTAGGTCAGCATATGGATGTACTTATATTTTAAAATGTGTCACATAGAAAATACTGTTCAGAAGTACATTCATATGGGACCCGTATTTCAAATATTCTCAAACCAAAGGATATTCAGATATTCAAAACCATTTGCACCATGTTATGATCTTTAAACAAATGTTGTTATGCTCAGCTGTATAAGCTATAGTAAAATAGTATGATTTGAAGGTAAAATCATTACTTTTAATGCACCTGCCTCACTCAGCAATCTGGTCAATGCAATGAAAATATAACTCATTTGCTATACGCATAGTGACCTCGACCCCAGTCACAATAAGTGATCAGGAAATGTGAGTACATCACCCTCTTGTCCCCTCACATTACCACTGTCACCCGGTTGGAGCGGCCCTCCCCCAGCTTACTCATGCTAATAGGGCATCCCCTATTTGGTACCGTCACAAGCCATACAACCAGCTGATATTCATCCATACATATAAATACATGTAAAATTATCAAGCAACTTGCCATGAGCTTTATGCTTGTCATATTTATCAAGCAACTCGCCATGAGCTTTACGCTTGCCATTCAATCTCATTTATAATATGACATGCATCATTTTCACAAGTATATAGCTTTACAAATCAATGCATCGTGCACATAATATTCACTTTATCAAATAATGATAAATACATTTAGAACCACATATTCAATGAGTTCCAAAATTCATTTCTAAAACCATACTCGTCTTGAACGATGTGTCAGTTCGTAAGTATAACAGATATTTTAACACATTTTAGAAACATATAATAGTATAAATAATTTATAAACAGAAACAATATTACATTTATAGTTTAAGAAGAGCATGGGGCAAGTCATAGAAATAATTATGTACTCACAGGGTAGGGCTCCTGGTTGAACAGCCCTAAAATGTACTTTTTCAAGCTGAATTTGACCGATTAGACCTTAAAAATGTGTCAGGAGAGTCCAAAGACTTAGAAAATGACCCCGAGAGCTTGGTCACTATTCACCGCCGGAAAATACTATTCACGACGAACAAAAAGTTGTCAGATAGCTGAAAAATTTCATATCTTAAGGTTTATCTAGCTCTTGAATCTATCTATGGTGTCAGATTTCCAATTAGAGGTCTCTAAGTAAGAGTTTTAGAGTTTACCTTCTTTTGAGATTTTCTACTTCAGATCTACAGAGATTCAACAGCTGATTTGAAAAATTAATCGGTGAAATCCGTAGTATTCTCAGTCCTGAATCCAATGGTATTTTCAATTTGGAGATCGGAAGCCAATAGGCACTCCAGATCTAGAGAAAAAGTTGAAGGTTACTATTCACTCACTATTCATCCGTTTTTCATTTTGCAGACATCCGCCCTCCTTCTATTGTCTCCCCTTCCCCTTTTTATTTTTATTATATTTATTTTTTTATAATAATAATAATAATTCTTATTTAATAATTAAATAATAAGGTTTTATTTTATATATATTCATATAAATTCCATTTTTCATCCTGAAATATCCCCAAAATTTCTAAAAATTTACATTCTCATAAACCTTTAGTTAAACTCTTAAATCATGATTTTTCTTGATAAAAATCATAATAAAACAAATAAAAATAAATATCTTTATACATATTAAAAGAAAGAATATTTCTAAAAGTACAACAAAATTTATTAAAGGCTAATATAATTATTTTAAGCAAAACAATAACTATTTTAATTAACAATATACTTACTTTTAGTAGAACATAATCATTTTTAAACAAATAAAAATATATTTATTTATAAGAAAACATTATTATTTAAAAATAAAAATTATGGGATGTTACATACATACATACATATATATGTATATGTATACATACACATATATATGTATGTATATATGTATACATATGTGTGTGTGTGTGTGTGTGTGTGTGTGTGTGTGTGTGTGTGTATATATATATATATATATATATATATATATATATATATTTCTCTCTCTCTCTCTCTCTGAGCGTGCCCACGCATATGTTTTTTTTTAGTATATTTGGTACATATAGATTATATTGTTGCATGGAACTTGTTTGGTTATAATTTTATTTTCCATAGTCTTACGAGCTAAAACTAGTATGAAATCCTATGCCGGTCATGTTCTCTTAAAACTAGGGTCATTACATGAGACTTAGTTTTGTGCTATGGCTACATGTGAGTTAGTACAGATCAAGCAATTGCTTCAAGAACTGTGGTTTGAAGAACTTGACAAAATGACACTTATTTGTGACCATCAACTCTACTACATATTGTATCTAATCCCATATTCTATGAAGAGACCAAGCACATAAAAGTTTATTGTCATTTCATTAGAGAGAATATTTTGTGAAGAACCCTTTGCTTTGGCAACTCTAATGATGGCTATTATTTTATTTTATTTTATCTTTTTATGCTTGAGAGTGTGGAAATGTAATCCATTTATTTAGTGTTGAGTATTATTTTATGTACATTGTTCATTTTGCTTTTAAAAAAGGTTGTCCATGTTAGCCTTATGGTTCTATGTTATAAGTTTTGATGATGAAATATGTAACAACTTTTTTTATTATTTATTTATTATTATACAATATAAAGTTTACATACACATCATTAATCAAAACGTACGTATAACATTTCAAACACATAAATATCTACATCTTATTGATTCTGGTTGACCAATTCCGGAAATTCGGGTGCGGGTGGTTGCACCTTCAACGGGATCTGTGCCAACTCGCCCACAAACATTTTATTTAGGATTCGCCCATCATAGAATAACTCGATCCAACGTGCACTAAAAGCCAGAGCTAAAGAAAATCTGCATAACTAATTTTCTAAACATGATATGGAAATATAGTGAGAATTAAATCCCAGTAAGTTCAACAATAAATCATTATCAATATAGCTCATCACGTCATGTTCAGCTGTATAAACTATAGAAAATATCTTTGGTCACATGAATTCTTTATATCTATGCACATAAGAATCATATAGTAATGATATGTATGACAGGATTAACTATTTTCAGAATATCATATGATGGCCATCAACTTATTCTCATTTCAAGCTACCCCGGTCTGGGTGAGTATCCTCTACTCTCCGGTACGGGCTTTTCTTGTTCTGTCCGACATGGCCCACTTTCTCTTTCTTTTCTCATTAACATGATCATAACCGTTGGTAGGGCGTCCCCTACTGGTGCACCACATGGATTGCCATGTGACCGTGCTCATTTCTTTTCTTTTCACAATGATATCCAAAAATATGCTTTCAATAACAAGTATGTTCATCAAAATATAACTATTACCATAAATCATTGGTAATCATACCATGAACATAACCATTTCAAATATCACTTTATAAAATATTTCTATGTCAGAATTTCACACTTAAGATGGTAAGAAGTTCATACAATGGCAATGGCTATGGGATATACTAGTCATTTATTATTTTCATTTATAAGATTCATCTTCTTTTTTAAATATTAATTTCATCTCTTCATTTTCTTTATGCTTGACCTTTAGTCAATTTCTTCTTATTTATATCATTTCGAACACATGTTCTTACAAATTTATAGAGCATTTTCCTCCAATTTGATTTCTACTATTACCCAATAGTTAAAGAGGTTCATCTAGGGTAGAAAAATGTTGAAAATAGGCTTCACCAGCTTCCAACACGGTCTGGCCATGTTTCAGGACACGGCCATGCTTTAAAAATACTTCTAATGTACTCAAAAATAGCCTCGAACAAGGCTAACCCGTGCTTGAAGCAACCAGAACACGGCCTAGTCGGGATCTGTGTCCTTTTCTCACTAATCAGAGCATAACTCCATCATTTTAACTCCGATTACGGTGATCTTGGTGTCTATGGAAAGCTAAGACAACTAACTAAAACTATTATGTTAATCATATCAGCAAGATAGTAATAAATCTTGGTGTTATTACTCCCTTAAATTCAATATTATTTCTTCTCAGGTAGGTTCTAACCTTTACTTACTAATTTAACTATATCTCCCACATAAGAATTCCAAATTAAGTAATTCCAGTGGCTAAATATCCGTGTCACATAAATATATAATTTATATGTTAACCATTTATTTTAATTACTTATAGAATTTTCCCAGAAATTAAACCACCGAAGCTATCTTAACATATTCTTCCCTGATTAACCATTTTCTGACCTTTGTTTACTAATCGGAACATATTTACCTCCTATGAACTCTAAATTGAATGATTCTAGTGGCTACAAATCCGTGACACATATATCTTTAATTCTTATGTTAACCATTTATTTTAATTCCCTACAGATTATTCCCAGAAATTAAAACACAGAAGCTATCCTAACATATTCTTCCCTGATGAACCATTTTCTGACCTTTGATTACTAATCGGACCATATCTACCTCATATAGACTCAAAATTGAATGATTCCAGTGGCTAAAGATCCATGACACATATATCTTTAATTCTTATGTTAACAATTTATTTTAATTCCTTATATATTGTTCCCATAAATTAAAACACCGAAGCTTAAAATTCTGTCACCCATAACCATACCCATGCAGAACTATCTACACCAACCTAAGTATTCAAACATACATAACATGCAAGATCAATATGTAACATGATATAGCAACATCCATGACCAATCATCAAAGTTCTAAGATCAAAATCTCATATAAATATTATAAGTTTCAAAAGTTTTCTTCAAAAAGAAATATTGTTAAACTTACCTAAGAATCTCCCTAGCTTACTTAGTGAATTGGTTTTCTTGTTTGCTCTTGAAAGAAGTAGCAAGATTCCTCCCTTCCCTTAGCTTTTCTAGCAGCTTAGGTAAGAGAAGGAGGGTGAATTTTTGAACATCAAGGATGAGGAAGAAAAATGGACTCAAGTGGAGATTACGGTAACTTACCTTGAGTACTTAGCCTTCTAAACTTGTCCTTCTTCTTCCTTCCTTTCTTCTCCTCTCTTTCTCTCCTTTCCTCATTCTACCTTGCTTCTATTTCTCTCTCTTCCTCACTTGGATGAAATTAAAATGTTGTAGGGTTGGGTTTTGCTTAAATAGAGCACCAAATAATACACCTTTCATGATTATAGGTCTACCTTATCACAATTAGGATACACCTTGTTGAATTTTTGGAAAACAAACAACTTATATTATTGTCTTCCTCTTCCTTAGTCGAGATATGCATAGGAAAAGGAGATTTATATTTTGAAAATTATGATGATATGTTCTTAAGATAAGGGACAAGGTCCCTTTGATTTAGGGATTCATTTCCATTTTCTTTTGTCTTAAACAAGTATGATAGGTTTGCCTTTTTAGGTGGCAAATTTCTAGCCCTTGAATCTCCATTATTTGGTTGATATTATTTGTGTGGGATAGGAATGTTTTGTCCTAATGCCATGTATTATCATACCACTTGCTAAAATTATGAGTGTAGGATATAGATGTTTTTGTCCTAAAGCCTTGTATTATCATGCCACTTGCCAAAATTATGAATGTAGAATCACACCACTTGCTAAATTTTTGTCTTAATGCCATGTAACCTAATCTTTATTATTATTACATTATTATATCATCACCTAATTTATTTTATTTTTTTCCTCTTGGATTTGGGCTTATTCCTACCCATTATGGGCTTATTCCTACCCATTTTCTTTGCTTTGGATAAAATTCTACCTTTCTTGGAGGGCTTGGTCACATTTTCATAATTTTTGGGCTATTGGTTCAATTACTATATCCTAGTCCAAGTCTATGTTTTATTTCTTGCTTAGGTTATCCAATGGGCTTGCTAGAAACTTATGTGAAGTGGAAAAACTCTATATGAAGTGTCCATAGGTAAAAACCCAATGTATGGGTAAAGATTTTAAACTTAGTAACTCTAGTTCTTGAATTAGCAAAAATTACCCTAATCCAATGTTCTTGAAATTTTAAGACCTTTACTTGTTTCTAAAAATTTATCTTCCTTATCCAAGAATTTTGCATCTCTTTAGTATGTTATTTCTAATTTCTTTCCTATTAGGTTTTTCCTCTTTATTTGTTCTCTTAATGTTAGAAAAATTTTCTATGCATATACATAAGGTGAAGAATATCTAAGGATTATATTTCCTTAGATATCTAAAATATTCTCTAATAAATTTTATTTCCTTAATTAAATATTTTTGTACTTTTATCAATAAAAGAAACGAAATTAGGGATGTTACAAAAAATGTGTTACAAATATATTAATAAATGTGCTTATTTGATTATTATGAGCTATGCATGATTTGAATCATACTTTATGCCCTAACTATGAAATATGTTTGCTTGTAATATATCTAATAGGTTATGTGAGTATCAATTTATTACAAGTACTTAAGTGTTTGTTTTGCAGCTGCAACACTATGGATTGTGCAAAGGATCATATGCCACATGGAGCCAAATAAAATCTTAATTAGCTACCAAAGCTTAACCGCCCAACTTCATTCAAACAACTGATTACCTCATTAATATGAAAAGCTAAATAAAATAGAATTAATTAATATGCAACTATGAACTAACTATCTAGGAATGATATCCCAAGAATATCAATTTCACTTACAAATTCACTTGATTCTTACCCCCTCATCATTACTTATTTTAATATCTATAATTGCTAACTAGAGTACTTAATTATTTATAACCCCTTTGAGGATATATAAATGTAATTATTCTCAAGTTAAACCCTAAAACCCTAGTCGGGTAATTGAAGATTAATTCAATTAAATAAACACAAGCTCACAATGGCTATGCAAGGCATGTTGGCATATTACTTTCCATACACATAAATTAACTCTTTCACATATAGGCTACTTAAGAATAATCTTTTGCTATTCAATTCAAGGTCAAGAACCATAAATAACTTTACCAAGAATAATTATGATTACCCAATCATCAAATGGGTTGCAAAGCAGATAGAAGCATTACGAATATAATTGAATAAACAATAACAGGCAATAAGATCAAATTAGAGATAGGACTCCAAATCAAACTACATGAAAAGATCCATTGAATTCCTAGAAAGGTAAACTAATGCATACCTAATTCTAAAAATATATCACAAGAGAAACAGCACATAAACAATAACAAGAAAAAGGATGAATAGAGAGTTGTGACTCTTTCAGGACTCTAACCCATAGCTTCCAATCACTTGATTCCTTGTGTTTGTTCCTTGCTATGGTGTCATTCTAGTCCTTTTAGGAGTAGAGAAGTCTCTTCTTATATTGTCCTAGGTTTCCTATTTATAATAAGGACAAAAAAATAGAGTTTCAGTGTTATTAGGAGTGTTTGCTCAATATGACCGTTCTCTTCTTACACTATTGCTTTGTTGATCCATATTCATGTAGATACAAAAACATTTTATGTTGGCTGTTGTAAACCTAACATAACCCTCCTCAACTTAAAATGGGCATAACTTTTGATCTAGGTGGAGTAATAGAGCTCATAGTATCACTAAAAATCTCATTTCAATCCCATCATAAAAAATAACTAGATTTTGTCTAGTTGAGATGTTTTCAAGATAAAAATGTTCATCTTTTTAACCAACTATTCAGCATCAACCTATAAAAGAGTTAAACAATGAGTCAAATACCTCTTGATAACCCAAAAATAATAATTTAAAACACACTAAATTACTCATTTTTATTAAGAACATATATGATATAAGAATAGAAATCAAGGATAAATAACTCTCTAAAGGAGAGTTATGATTTTGTGAAATGTTATATATAATATAAATTGGATATATACTTGTAAGAATCTAATATGAATGATAGGATTATTTATATAATATTATTGAATCATGCATATTGTTCTTGTAATTGTGACTCCAACAAAATACAAAAGGTAGAAGATTTATCTTAATCATTGTAAGTACATATTGTAACACCCCTAAAATTTAGTAATTTTCATTTATGCATGGATTATTAAAATAAATAAAGGAGTATGGTGTAATTGAAAGATTCTAAGGATCAAAATGAATTTTTTTAATATTTTTGGGGTCAAATTGTAATTACCTAAAAATTTAGGGGTAAAAATATAATTTCCTAAAAGTTTAAGGGTCAAATGTAAATAATGAAATTTATAAGTACATCCTCCAACAATTAGTGAATTGTTAATTGGTGCGAACCCATAAGGGAAGATCGTAGAACCCGCAGCCAAACACAGAAATGCGAACCCAAGAAGATCTATACCTTAGAACCCACAGCTAATACAATGATATATACACCCTAAGAAAGCCCAAACAGGTCTGGTTGATCTACTAAGAACTCTTGAACAAGAGAGAACAAGGACCCCCAGTATCAAAGACACCACAAGGTCGATCAACCCTTGATAAGTCTGTTAATTCTATGAAGAACCCTAGAGAAGAACTCTCTCCAATCTGGTGTTTCCAGAAAAATGTGATTTGAATTTAATGAAAAAAGTTCTTACAACAATAAAAGGTTACAATATAAATAGAAAGGCTAATTTCTAGCTAAGGAAACCAGCAATTATGACAACACATAATGCACATGTAGTGGATTGACTAAGGAGCCTCCTAAGCCTAAAAATTCAAAGTTTGAAACAAATGCAATTAATGCACATGGGCAGATTTGACTAAGGAGGCTATAAAGTCTAAAATTTCACTCATGTACATTATGAGACACTAAATCAGCATATTTTTCTCCAATAAGCATAATTAAGGTCCAATGAGTCAACTATTGTGTGCTCTAAGGTCCTAGCTCTTCATTTATTGTACTTTGACCCCAAAAGCTCTATATAATCCTCTATTCAGCCTGGATAATGTTCAGTACACCCTCACAAGTTTTCAGCTCCGGTTCTTGAGTCATTTGCTTGGATAAGGTGTCTTGAACAAGTCCATTGAAAGCCTCTTTAATCCTTTTAGCACGAGCTCTAGTAATTGGTCCACTTGGAATTTGGAATGGATCACTTGAACATTTAGAACTAACTTGATCATTATGATGGTTCTCATCATCTCCTCCTTTGTCAAAAGGATTTGTCCTCGATTCTTCATTGCATCAAAAGGAAAAAGATTAGCAACATTAAAAGTGGCACTAATACTATACTCACCTAGTAGATCAATTTTGTATGCATTATCATTGATTCGCTCGAGAACTTGGAATGGAACATCTCCTCTTGGAGCTAGTTTTGATTTCCTTTGAGCAGGAAACCTTTCCTTCCTTACATGCACCCATACCCACTCTCCAGGCTCAAAAGTAACACGCCTTCTTCCTTTGGTGGCCTTGTTTGCATATTGTTTATTTTTCTTCTCGATTTACTGCTTGACATGTTCATGAATTTGCTTCACCAGCTTAGCTTTCTTGTGGCCATCGAGGCTAGCTCTTTCATCAATCAGCAATGGCATTAAATCCAAAGGAGTTAATGGATTAAAACCGTAAACAATTTCAAAAGGAGAATATTTAGTAGTTGAATGTACACTCCTATTATATGTAAATTCAATGAATGGCAAACAATTATCCCAATTTTTCAAATTCCTTTGAATCACAGTTTGAAGCAATTGAGTTAAAACTCTATTAACAACTTCAGTTTGACCATCTGTTTGTGGATGATAAGCTGTAAAGAACAACAATTTAGTACCAAGCCTTTCCCTTCAAAAGTGACTAAAAAATTTTGTATCCCTATCCGAAACAATGCTTTTAGGAACACCATGAAGTCTCGCAATTTCCTTAAAGAATAAATCAGCGATGTAAGTAGCATCATTAGTTTTATTGCATGAAATGAAATGCACCATTTTGGAAAATCGATCAACGACCACAAATATTGAGTCCGAACCCCTTTTTGACCTAGGTAATCCCAAAACAAAGTCCATGGAGATATCCACCCAAGGTTCGCTAGGCACCGGTAAAGGTGTGTACAAACCGTGTGGTAAGACTCGAGATTTAGCTTTCTTACATCTAATGCATCTTTCACAAATTCGTTTAACATCACGCTTCATTCTAGGTCAAAAGAAATGTTCATGCAATACATCTAAAGTCTTTCTTACACCAAAATGTCCCATTAAGCCTCCCCCATGAGGTTCCCTCACAAACAATTCACGCAAAGAGCATTGAGGCACACAAAACTTATTCTCCTTAAATAGATAACCATCAACTCTATAAAACTAATCGAATGTCCTTTTTTCACATGCAAGAAACACTTCAGCAAAGTCATCATCATTTGTATACAAATCCTTGATATACGCAAACCCAAGCAATTTTGCATTCAGAGAAGTAAGAAGAACTTACCTCCTAGATATCTGCAACCACATTCTCTTTACCTTGTCTGTATTTCATGATATATGGAAATGTCTCAATGAATTCCAGCCACCTTATATGACGCTTATTCAACTTACCTTGACCTTTAAGATGTTTCAGAGATAAATGATCTGTGTGAATGACAAACTCTTTAGGCCAGAGGTAGTGTTGCCATGTCTCTAGTGCTCTCACAAGTGCATAAAGCTCCTTGTCATAAGTTGGATAATTCAAGGCAGCATCATTTAGTTTTTCACTAAAATAAGCAATTGGCCTCCTGTCCTACATTAAAACAGCCCATATACCAACTTCAGATGCATCACACTCAATCTCAAAGGCTATAGAAAAATTAGGTAATGTCAAAACAGGTGCAGAACATAACCTTTCCTTTAAAACATTGAATGCATCATCTTGTGCTTTTTCCCACTTAAATCCAACAGATTTTTTTACCACTTCAGTGAGTGGTGCAGCAAGTGTGCTAAAATCTTTCACAAAACGACGGTAAAAACTAGCTAAACCGTGAAAACTTCTTACCTCAGTGACTAATCTAGGTGTTGGCCATTCTTTTATAGCCTTGACCTTTTTTTCATCAACTTCTATTCCCTGTGCACTTATGACAAAGCCAAGAAACACAACTTTATCCATGCAAAAACTACACTTCTGTAGATTAGTATACAATCTTTCCTTTCTCAACACATCAAGCACACAACGCAGATGATTCAAATGTTCATTTAAATCCTTGCTATAAATCAGAATATCATCAAAATAAACCACAACAAATTTTCCAATGTATGCACGCAAAACATGATTCATTAATCTCATGAAAGTGCTAGGTGCATTAGTTAGTCCAAATGGCATGACTAACCATTCATACAGTCCATGCTTTATTTTGAAAGCAGTTTTCCACTCATCACCTTCCCTCATGCGAATTTGATGGTATCCAGATTTTAAATCCATTTTAGAAAAGATACTAGACCCATGCAATTCATCAAGCATATCATCCAATCTAGGGATAAGATGGCGATATTTTACCGTTATGTTGTTTACGGCCCTGCAATCAATGCACATCCTCATGATCCATCTTTCTTTGGCACGAGAAGTACTGGAACTGCACAAGGACTCAAACTTTCTCTCATATAGCCCTTGGCCATAAGTGTAACGCCCCTAATTTACGTTACGTAAAATAAACATTTTATTTTTTCACAATCAGATATTTCCCAAAAAGATACATAATTCAATTCTTTATCATGGGAACAAATCCATATAAGATCTCTCATGTATACACAATATACAGACCAAGTCTATAAACATCAGAGTACAGCAGAAACGGGGATCCTTCCTGTAGCGTTCAAAGCACTCTAGAATACAAACACATTATAATTCAAAGACCGTGAGTCTTGGAAGCAACGTAGACTCACCCAGAAAATATATCACCTATCTGCCGAATCAAACTCTGATATTCTTATCTAAAAAATGTGGAAATATCGTGTAGTGAGTTTGACAACTCAGTGAGCAAATAATTCCTCCTATAACCTCTTAGGTCAGCATATGGATATACTTATGTTTTAAAATATATCACATAGAAAATATAGTTCAAAAGTACATTCATATGAGACCCGTATTTCAAATATTCTTAAATCAAAGTATATTCAGATATCCAAAACCATATGCTGCACGGTTTGATCATTAAACAAATGTTGTTATGCTCAGCTGTATAAGCTATAGTAAAATATTAAAACTTGGAGATAAAATCATCACTTTTAATGCACCTGCCTCACTTGGCAATCTGGTCAATGCAATGAAAATATAACTCATTTGCTATACGCATAGTGACCTAGACCCTAGTCACAATAAGTGATCAGGGAATGTGAGTACATCACCCTCCTGCCTCCTCACATTACCACTGTCACCTGGTTGGAGCAGCCCTCCCCCGGCTCACTCAGGCTAATAAGACGTCCCCTATTCGGTACCGTCATAAGCCATACAACCAGCCGATATTCATCAATACATATATATACATGTAAAATATCAAGCAACTCGCCATGAGCTTTACGCTTGCCATTCAATCTCATTTATAATATGACATGCATCATTTTCACAAGTATATAGCTTTACAAATCAATGCATCGTGCACATAATATTCACTTTATCAAATAATGATAAATACATTTAGAACCACATATTCAATGAGTTCCAAAATCCATTTCTAAAACCATACTCTTCTTGAACTATGTGTCAGTTCGTAAGTATAACAGATATTTTAACACATTTCAGAAACTTATAATATTATAAATAATTTATAAACAGAAACAATAACACATTTATAATTCAAGAAGAGCATGGGGCAAGTCATAGAAAGAATTATCTACTTACAAGGTAGGGCTCCTGGTTGGACAGCCCTAAAAATATATTTTTTCGAAGTTGAATTTGACCAATTAGACCTCAAAAACGTGTCTGAAGGGTCAAAAGACTTAGAAAATGACTCCGGGAGCTTGATCATTATTCACTCGCCGAAAAACACTATTCATTCGGCGGAAATCACTATTCACAACGAACAAAAAGTTGTCAGATAGCTGAAAAATTTCATGTCCTAAGGTTTATCTAACTCCTGAATCCATGAGTTGATTGATGCTTTACAAGCATATGTTCATGTACCTGATCCAACTATGGCTCAAATAGAATGGACGACAGACAACCGCAGGAAGCGCAAGATTTTATTTCATATATATTCATATAAATTTCGTTTTTCAACCTAAAATATTCCAAAAATTTTTAAAAATTTACATTCTCATAAACCTTTAGTTAAACTCTTAAATCATGATTTTTCTTGATAAAAATCATAATAAAACAAATCTCAAAATAAATATCTTTATACATATTAAAAGAAAGAAAAATTATGGGAAGTTACAATAAGCTCTTCAACTTGCCTTTGAAGCTCCTTCGTTTCCTTTGGATTTGTCCTATAGGTTGGGCGATTAGGAATTGTTGCTCTTGGAATGAAGTCAATTTGATGCTCAATTCCTCTAATAGGTGGTAGCTCTGGAGGAATTTCTTCCGGCAGCACATCTTGGAATTCCTGCAACAAAGACCCAACAACACTAGGAAACGAAGAGTTAAGTTTATTAGTGTTAAAATAACCCTCCTTATATATAAGTACGAGCAAAGGTTGTTTAGCTAGAAAAGCACTCCTTACTTCGCTCTCCTTAGCATAAAAGCTCACTCTTGCATTTTCTTTTCTCTCCATTCTCTTTTCTTTTTTTAAACTCTCTTTTTTCTCATTTACTAAATCATTCTCCTTTTTCATCTTAAGTTGATCTTCATACACTTGCTTAGGTGTTAATGGAGCAAGAGTAATTTTTCGATCATTCTTAACAAATGAGTATCTATTTGTAAATTCATCCTTGACAGCCCTACGATCAAACACCCATGGCCTCCCACGAAGTATATGACCAGCATGCATAGGAACAACATCACATAACACATTTTCACTATACTTTCCAATTGAGAATAAAACCAGAACTTGTTTATTAACCTTGATTTCTCCACAATCATTTAACCATTGAAGCTTGTATGGTCCCTGGTGTGGAATGATTGGCAAATCTAATTTCTCAACCAGTGTAGTACTAGCAACATTAGTGCAACTCCCCCCATCAATAATCATGTTGTATACCTTATTGTTGATTAGACAGCGAGTGTGAAAAATATTTTCCCTTTGTTGCTCCACATCATCTTCCTTAGCTTGAGCATTCAAGGCACGCCTAGTGACAAGTGCTTCTCCTTCCACTACATACTCAAGCCCATCATCACTAGCATCTTCAAGTGAAGGTATGGAATCATCACTCTCACTTTTAGTCACCACTTCATTATCCCTCATAATCATGACTCTTTTGTTGGGGCATTGTGAAGCTATATGACCTGTACCCAAACACTTGAAACATTTTGTATCTCTATATCTAGAAGTTTGAGGTTTAGATTTACTTTTGTCCTTAGTTGAAAAAATCTCTTTTCGAACATCTTTTTCTTCCTTCTTCCAACTCTGTTTCATTGGAGAATTAGAGCTATAATTAAATCTTAAGGCACCTTTGCGCTTGATTTGTTTTTCCACCTTAATTGCCACATGTAACATATCCTCCAACTCCACATAATGCTATAGTTCTACTATGTTGGCTATGTCTTTATTCAACCCATTCAAGAAACGAGCCATTGTAGCCTCCCTATCCTCCTTGACATTAGCCCTTATCATAGCAACCTTCATTTCTTTGTAATACTCCTCTACACTCTTGGATCCTTGTGTAAGAGTCTGCAACTTCTGGTAGAGGTCTCTGTAGTAATGGCTAGGTACAAATCTCCTCCTCATTACAGCCTTCATTTCTGCCCAAGTTTCTATAGGATGCTCACCATTTCTCCTCCTATTTAAACTGAGCTTATCTCACCAAATAATTGCATAATCAGTGAACTCTATCATAGCCAACTTCACCTTCTTCATTTCAGAATAATTATGACATTCAAAAATTAGCTCAACCTTTTTTTCCCACTCCAAGTAGGCTTTAGGATCATTTCTACCTTGGAAAGATGGTATTTTTTTTTAATACTTCCTAACTCTCCATCTACCTGCCTTCCTTTTCTAGGAATATTTCTCCCATGATACATTTCTAGTCTAATTCTAGTATGCCTATTTCTTTTTACACCAACTTCAGATTTATAACCATCATCATCCTCACTCCGTACTTCAACTTCAAACTCAGCTTCAGGCTGAACAACTCTTATAGGATTAGGACTCCTATTAGGTTGTCTCCTTTGTAAATTGGTGATCCTAGTGTCTTGCCTATCCAGCCTATCTCTTATGTCTCCAAACACCAGCGCTCAAACTGTTGTTGAATGGCTTTTATGATAAGCTGTAACATCCTTCTTCTTTTTAGTTTATTATTATACAATATTGAGTTCACATACACGTCATTAATCAAAACGTACATGCAACATATCAAACACATAGATATTTACATCTTGTTTATTTTGGTTGACTAATTCCGGAGATACAGGTGCGGATGGTTGCACCTTCACCGGGATCTGAGCCAACTTGACCACAAACATCTTATTTGATTCTGAGATCTGCCCAACATAAAGTAACTCGATCCAATGTGCACTAAAAGCCAGAGCTATAGAAAATCTGCATAACGAATTTTCTAAACATGATATGGAAATATAGTGAGAATTAAATCCCAGTAAGTTCAACAATAAATCATCATCAATATAGCTCATCACGTCATGTTTAGCTGTATAAACTACAGAAAATACCTTTGGTCACATGAATGCATTATATCTATGCACATAAGAATCATACAATAATGATATGTATGACAGGATTAACTATTTTCAGAATATCATATGATGGCCATCATCTACTCTCCGGTACGGGCTTTTCTCGCTCCGTCTGACATGGCCCACTTTCTCTTTCTTTTCTCATTAACATGATCATAACCGTTGGTAGGGCATCCCCTACTAGTGCACCACACGGATTGCCATGTGACCGTGCTCATTTCTTTTCTTTTCACAATGATAGCCAAAAATATGCTTTCAATAACAAGTATGTTCATCAAAATATAATTATTACCAAAAATCATTGGTAATCATGCCATGAACATAACCATTTCAAATATCACTTTATAAAATATTTCCATGTCAAAATTTCACACTTAAAATGGTAAGAAGTTCATACAATGGCAATGGCTATACTAGTCATTTATTAAGATTCATCTTCTTTTTTAAATACTAATTTTATTTCTTTATTTTCTTGATGCAGGTTTTCATCCTATTATGTTGAACATTGTAGCGAAATATTAAGAAATCAAGGTGATATTACTCCCTAAATGTATAGGTTATTTCTTCTCGGATAGGTTCTGACCTCAACCTACTAATCGGACCATATCTACCTCATATGGACTCCAACTTGAGTTATTCCAGTGGCTAAATATCTGTGACACACATATCTATAATTCTTATGTTAATCATTTATTTTAATTCCATACAGATAATTCCCAGAAATTAAAATACAGAAGCTATCCTAACATATTCTTCCCTGATGAACCATTTTATCACCTTTGACTACTAATAAGCTCATATCTTCCTCATATGGACTCCAAATGGAATGATTCCAGTGGCTAAAAATCCGTGACACACATAGCTATAATTATTATGTTAACTAGTTATTTTAATTCCATATAGATAATTCGCAGAAATTAAAATACAGAAGCTGTCCTAACATATTCTTCCCTGATGAACCATTTTCTGACCTTTGACTACTAATCAGCTCATATCTTCTTTATATGGACTCCAAATTGAATGATTCCAGTGGATAAAAATCCATGAAAATATATCTTTAATTCTTATGTTAACCATTTATTTTAATTCCCTACAGATAATTCGCAGAAATTAAAAAACAGAAGCAATCCTAACATATTCTTCCCTGATGAACCATTTTCTGATCTTTGCTTACTAATCGGACCATATCTACCACATATGGACTCCAAATTGAATGATTCCAGTGGATAAAAATCCATGACACACATAGCTATAATTCGTATGTTAACCAAATATTTTAATTCCATACAGATAATTCCCAGAAATTAAAATACAGAAGCTGTCCTAACATATTCTTCCCTGATGAACCATTTTCTGACCTTTGCTTACTAATTGGACCATCTCTACCACATATGAACTCAAAATTGAATGATTCTAGAGGCTAAACATCCATGACACACATAGCTATAATTCTTATGTTAACCATTTATTTTAATTCCTTATAGATTGTTCCCCGAAATTAAAACACCGAAACTTAAAATTCTGCCATCCATAGCCATACCCATGCAGAACTATCTACACCAACCTAAGTATTCAAACATAGATCACATGCAAGATCTATATGTAACATGATATAGCAAGATCATGACCAATCATAAAAGTTCTAAGATCAAAATCTCATATGAATATTATAAGTTTCAAAAGTTTTCTTCAAAAAGAAATATTGTTAAACTTACCTGGAGCACTTAGTCCTTTAGACTTCTCCTTCCTCTTTCTTCCTCTCCTTTCCTCACTCTACCTTGCTTCTATTTTTCCTCTCTCTCACTTGGACGAAATTCTAATGTTGTAAGGGTGGGTTTTCTTATATAGACCACCAAATAATTCACCTTTCATGATCATGGGTCTACCTTATCACAATTAGGATACACTTTGTTGAATTTTTGGAAAACAAACAACTTATGTTCTTGTCTTCATCTTCCTTAGTCAAGATATGCATAGGAAAAGGAGATTTGTATTTTGAAAATTATGATGATATGTTCTTAAGATAAGAGACAAGATCCCTTTGATTTAGGGATTCATTTCCATTTTCTTTTGTCTTAAACAAGTATGATAGGTTTGCCTTTTTAGTTGGCAAATTTCTAGCCCTTGAATCTCCATTATTTGGTTGATATTAATTGTGTGGGATATGAATGTTTTGTCCTAATACCATGTATTATCATACCACTTGCTAAAATTATGAGTTTAGGATATAGATGTTTTTGTCCTAAAGCCTTGTATTATTATGCCACTTGCCAAAATGATGAATGTAGAATCACACCACTTGCTAAATTTTTGTCTTAATGCCATGTAACCTAATCTTTATTATTATTATATCATCACCTAATTTATTTTATTTTATTTTTCCTCTTGGATTTGGGTTTATTCCTACCCATTATGGGCTTATTCCTACCCATTTTCTTTGCTTTGGATAAAATTCTACCTTTCTTGGAGGGCTTGGTCACATTTTCATAATTTTTGGGCTATTGGTCCAATTACTATATCCTAGTCCAAGTCTATGTTTTATTTCTTGCTTAGGTTATACAATGGGCTTGCTAGAAACTTATATGACGTGGAAAAACTCTACATGATGTGTCCATAGGTAAAAGCCCAATGTATGGATAAATGTTTTAAACTTAGTAACTCTAGTTCTTGAATTAGGAAAAATTACCCTAATCCAATGTTCTTAAAATTTTAAGACCTTTACTTGTTTCTAAAAATTTATCTTCCTTATCCAAGAATTTTGCATCTCTTTAGTATGTTATTTCTAATTTATGTTTTTCCTATTAGGTTTTCCCTCTTTATTTGTTCTCTTAACGGTAGAAACATTTTCTATGCATATACATAAGGTGAAGAATTTCTAAGGATTATATTTCCTTAGATATCTAAAATATTGTCTAATAAACTTTATTTCCTTAGTTAAATTATTAATAAAAGAAACGAAATTAGGGATGTTACACAAGCTCCATGTTGGGTGAGTTTCCACTGCTGGTTGATTCCTCCTTGTTAGACATTTTTTTTAGCTGCGAGAAAAATTGGTTAGTGAAAATAAAAGATCCTCACAGATTTCCTTACGTGTTTGCACTCAAAGAATGTCACTCTACACTCGTGTTTCACTCCTTATAGGCTTTTTCACAATATGTGTCACTCTTGCCTTTTTCCTCTATTAGTTTTCTTAATAGGTTCTTTAAGGTAACTGACCAACATAAGGTTATACCAAAACTTATAGAGTCAGTTAGACACTTGGGGATAAGAAAACAAATATGGATCAAAGGAAAAATAAATTTCTGGAATGCGATATCAAGAATTCTGAAACAAAAATCAAAATAAAACAAATCCCAACAAGATTTCAGTAGAATCCTACTTTCTTTGATTCCACTTTTTTTTTGTTTTTTTTAATTCTTTTTTTTATTATTTTTTTTGCCTCCTCTTTTTTTTTGACAGAAATTTGAATAAGAGAATAATAATCACACTAAGAAATACAAATAAGCAGTTTGCTTTGGAAAATCCAGGAACAACACGTCTTGATAAAAACGACTATAACACACAACAGAAATTTCGTATTGCAGCGATTCCAAAATGAACAGAAAGATGAGATTCTAAACTATGAAAGTGATATATGAATCGCTGAAAAACTCAAAGGAAAATGTGTCGAACAGAGATGAACAATGTAGGGAACGAACAGAGACACACAAAGATGAACAAACACAAGAAAGAACAGAAAATATAATCAGAAGATGAGAAATACAAGAACAAAAGATATGACCTGAAAGGGAGCCGATCTATGATACCAAGATGGTGCAAACCCACAAGCGAAGATCGTAGAACCCGTAGCCAAACACAGCAATGCGAACCCAAGAGGATCTATACCTTAGAACCCACAGCCAATGCAATGATATATACACCCCAAGAAAGCCCAAACATGTCTGGTTGATCTACTAAGAACCCTTGAACAAGAGAGAACAACTACCCCCAGTATCAAAGACACCATAAGGTTAATCAAGCCTTGATAAGTCTATTAGTTCTATGAAGAACCTTAGAGAAGAACTCTCTCCAATCTGGTGTTTTCAGAAAAATGTGATTTGAATTCAATGACAAAAGTTCTTACAACAATAAAAGGTTACAATATAAATAGAAAGGCTGATTTCTAGTCAAGGAAACCAGCAATTATGACAACATCTAATGCACATGTAGTGGATTGACTAAGGAGCCTCCTAAACCTAAAAATTCAAAGTTTGAAACAAATGCAATTAATGCACATGGATAGATTTGACTAAGGAGCCTATAAAGTCTAAAATTTCGCTCATGTACATTATGAGACACTAAATCAACATATTTTTCTCCAATCAGCATAATTAAGGTCCAATGAGTCAACTATTGTGTGCTTTATGGTCCTAGCTCTTCATTTATTGTACTTTGATCCCAAAAGCTCTATATAATCCCATATTCAGCCTGGATAATGTTCAGTATGCCCTCATAAGTTTTCAGCTCCGGTTCTTGAGTCATTTTGGATAAGGTGTCTTGAACAAGTCCATTGAAAGCCTTTTTAATCCTTTTAGCACGAGCTCTAGTAATTGGTCCACTTGGAATTTGCAATGGATCACTTGAACATTTAGAGCTAACTTGATCATTATGATGGTTCTCATCACTAATTAGTCACTCCATTATTATTATTTTTTAAAAAAGAGAAGACAGAGAAAGTTTTGAGAGAATGAATAGTGAGAGTGAATAGTACTTCTTTCTCATTTTCTTTTTCTTTAGATCTGGTGTATCTTTGAGCCTTCTATCTTAAACTAATAGTATCACTAGATTTAGGACGAAGAATACTACGATATTGGCGGAATAATTTCTCAAATCAACCGCAGATTGAAAGTAAAAAATCTTAGAAAAAGGTAAATTCTGAAACTCCTCCTAAGAGTCTTCAAATTGAAAATCTAACACCGTAGATAGATTCAGGAGATAGATAAACCTTAGGATATGAAATTTTTCAGCTATCTGACAACTTTTTTGTGCATCATTAATAGTAAATTCGGTCGGTATGAATAGTAATTTTCGGCAGTGAAAAGTAATTTTGATTGTAAATAGTACTTATCAATTGACCAGTGTTGACCAAGCTCCCGAAGGCTAAATTTCATGATTCTGGAGTCATTTCTTAAGTTTTTGGACCCTCTAAACTCGATTTTGAGGTTTATTTGGATTGGAAAAGTTCATTTTAAGGCTGTCAAATCTAAAGCCTTACCCTGTGAGTAGATAATTCTTTCTATGACTTACCCTATGCTCTTCTTGAACTTTAAATGTATAATTGATCATGTTTACAAGTTATTTATACTTTTAAATGTCTCCAAAATGGATTAAATTATCTAATTTGTTTTCAATTTGGTATATAGTTCAAGAATAGTATGGTTTTGAAAATAGATTTTTGAATTCATTGAATATGTGATTTTAAATGTATTTCTCATCATATGGTAAAAGAAATATATTGTGCACGTCTTATTGATTTATAAACCTATATGATTGTCTTGAAAAAGGACATGTATATGTGATAAACCCTTATTGAGAAATTTATGACAGATGAACTGTACTGAGACTGAAAGTCCGTATTATACTAAAAACTATGGATTGGATGATATGGTATATGTGTAAATGATAATTCCTGTAGAGAAACCCTATTGGAAACACTTTTTACTAACAATAGGTGATGTTAGCATTGACGCACCTTGTTACCTCAGATAGTAGGGGTGGTGCAAGTCACGTGTGACGGCCAACACACGAGATATGATATGTGATGGAGAGCAGGATGCCTCCTATCTGGGTGAGATGCTGACTATATGATATGTGACTTGCCTCCCTTACTGTATGCTTGAAAAATACCCATATTAGAGTCCCTTCACGTGTCATCTTGAATGGTGGTAGGGCAAACTTCAATGGGATGCTGAGTTTAGGCAAATCCTACACCACCAAAGTACAAAAGGGCTTGAACTCTGATATGTTGGTTCTGATATGAGATCCTCCTAATGTTTTCATGAGAAATATTTTGATGCATAACAATATTTGATTAATGATCATACTGTATTGCATATGATTTTGGATATCTAAATATGATTTGAATTGAGAATATTTGAAATACGGGTTCCATATGGATGTACTTCTGAGCTGTAATTTTCTATGTGATAAATTTTAAAATATGAGTACATCCATATATTGACCTAAGAGGTCATAAGAGGTATTATCTGCTCACTGAGTTGCCAAACTCACTATACGATATTTCGACATTTTTCATATAAGAATACAGAGCTTGGTCAATTTTCTTCAGATAGTTGATTAACTAGGTGACATATTCTCTGGTGAGCCTATTTTGTTTCCCAGGCTCGTAGATTTTGATTTATACTATTCTTGTACTTTAGAGAGTATTCTTTGAATGCCATTGGCAGGATCCTTACTTCTGTTGTTACTTTGATATTTATAAACTTGGTCTATATACTATGTTTACATGACAGAACCTATTTGTATATGTTTCCATAATGAACGTTTGTATTATACCTATTATAGTAAAAATATGTCTGTAAATTATGTGTTTCACGTGGCCTTAAAAGTAGGGGCGTGAAAAGTTAGTATTAGAGCAATAGGTTTGCTTGTGGCTATCAGAAAAAAGGATTTTGTAGTAGGACTTTGAGTATGGGTATTGTAACAACCCCATTTAAGTAAAAAATTTTTTTTTTTTTAAATACCATGAAGTTATTACCTCGTTACAACTTAACACAATATAACATTTATTTAATTTATACAATACAGAGTTCACATACATGTCATTAATCAAAACATACGTACAACATATCAAACACATAAAAATCGACATCTTATTTATTCTGGTTGACCAATTCCGGAGATACAGGTGCGGGTGGTTGCACCTTCACCGAGATCTAAGCCAATTCGACCGCAAACATTTTATTTGCTTCTGGGATCTGCCCAACACAAAGTACTCGATCCAACGTGCACTAAAAGCCAGAGCTATAGAAAAATCTGCATAACTAATTTTCTGAACATGATATGGAAATATAGTGAGAATTAAATTCCAGTAAGTTCAACAATAAATCATCATCATTATAGCTCATCACATCATGTTCAGCTGTATAAACTAAAGAAAATATCTTTGGTCACATAATGCATTATATCTGTGCACATAAGAATCATACTGTAATGATATGTATGATAGGATTAACTATTTTAAAAATATCATATGATGGCCATCAACTTATTCTCATTTCAAGCTACCCCGGTCAGGGTGAGTATCCTCTACTCTCCGGTACGGGCTTTTTTCGCTCTGTCCGACATGGCCCACTTTCTCTTTCTTTTCTCATTAACATGATCATAACCGTTGGTAGGGCGTCCCCTACTGGTGCACCACACAGATTGCCATGTGACCGTGCTCATTTCTTTTCTTTTCACAATGATAGCCAAAAATATGCTTTCAATAACAAGTATGTTCGTCAAAATATAACTATTACCATAAATCATTGGTAATCATGCCATGAACATAACCATTTCAAATATCACTTTATAAAATATTTCCATGTCAGAATTTTACACTTAAGATGGTAAGAAGTTCATACAATGGCAATGGCTATGGCATACACTAGTCATTTATAAGATTTGTCTTCTTTTTTAAATATTAATTTTATTTCTTTATTTTCTTGATGTAGGTTTTCATCATATTTAACATTCTCTTAGTAATCAGAGCATAACTCCCTCAATTGAACTCCGATGTAGGTGACCTTAGTGTCAATTTCAAGATAAAACAATTATCTAAAACTATTATGATGAACATTGTAGAGAAATATTAAGAAGTCAAGGTGATATTACTCCTTAAATGTACATGTTATTTCTTCTCGGATAGGTTCTGACCTCTACCTACTAATCGGACCATATCTAACTCATATGGACTCCAACTTGAGTAATTCCAGTGGCTAAATATCCGTGACACTCATATCTATAATTCTTATGTTAACCATTTATTTTAATTCCATATAGATAATTTCCAAAAATTAAAATACAGAAGATGTCCTAACATATTCTTCCCTGATGAACCATTTTCTGACCTTTGACTACTAATAAGCTCATATCGTCCTCATATGGACTCTAAATTGAATGATTCCAGTGGGTAAAAATCCATAACACACCTGGCTATAATTCTTATGTTAACGATTTATTTTAATTCCATACAGATAATTCTCAGAAATTAAATTACCAAAACTATCCTAACATATTCTTTCCTGATGAACCATTTTCTGACCTTTGACTACTAATCAGCTCATATCTTCCTCAAATGGACTCCAAATTGAATGATGCCAGTGACTAAAAATACATGACACACATAGCTATAATTCCTATGTTAACCATTTATTTTAATTCCATACAGATAATTCTCAGAAATTAAAATACAGAAGCTGTCCTAACATATTCTTCCCTGATGAACCATTTTCTGACCTTTGACTACTAATCAGCTCATATCTTCCTCATATGGACTCCAAATTGAATGATTGCAGTGGCTAAAAATCCAAGACACACATAGCTATAACTATTATGTTAACTATTTATTTTAATTCCATACAGATAATTCCCATAAATTAAAATACCGAAGCTATCCTAACATATTCTTCCCTGATGAACCATTTTCTGACCTTTGACTACTAATCAAATAATAGCTTCCTCATATGGACTCCAAATTGAATGATTCCAGTGGATAAACATCCATGAAACACATAGCTATAATTCCTATGTTATCCATTTATTTTAATTCCCTACAGATAATTCCCAGAAATTAAAACACAGTAGCTATCCTAACATATTCTTCCCTGATGAACCTTTTCTGACCTTTTCTTACTAATCAGATCATATCTACCTCATATGTACTCCAAATTGAATGATTCCAGTGGCTAAAATTTCATGACACATATATCTTTAGTTCTTATATTAACCATTTATTTTAATTCCCTTTAGATAATTCTCAGAAATTAAAACACAGAAGCTTGAAATTCTGCCACCCATAGCCATACCCATGCAGAACTATCTACACCAACTTAAGTATTCAAACATACATCACATGCAAGATCAATATGTAACATGATATAGCAACATACACGACCAATCATCAAAGTTCTAAGATCAAAATCTCATATAAATATTATAAGTTTCCAAAGTTTTGTTCAAAAAGGAATATTGTTAAACTTACCTGAATCACTTAGTCCCCTAGACTTCTCCTTCCTCTTTCTTCCTTTCTTCCTCTCCTTTCCTCACTCTACCTTGCTTCTATTTTTCCTCTCCCTCACTTGGACGAAATTATAATGTTGTAAGGGTGGGTTTTCTTATATAGACCACCAAATAATTCACCTTTCATGATCATAGGTCTACCTTATCATAATTAGGATACACTTTGTTGAATTTTTGGAAAACAAACAACTTATGCTCTTGTCTTCCTCTTCCTTAGTCAAGATATGCCTAGGAAAAGGAGATTTGTATTTTGAAAATTATGATGATATGTTCTTAAGATAAGGGACAAGGTCCCTTTGATTTATGGATTCTTTTCCATTTTCTTTTGTCTTAAACAAGATAGGTTTGCCTTTTTAGGTGGCAAATTTCTAGCCCTTGAATCTCCATTATTTGGTTGATATTATTTGTATGGGATAGGAATGTTTTGTCCTAATGCCATGTATTATCATACCACTTGCTAGAATTATGAGTGTATGATATAGATGTTTTTGTCCTAAAGCTTTGTATTATCATGCCACTTGCCAAAATGATGAATGTAGAATCACACCACTTGTTAAATTTTTGTCTTAATGCCATGTAACCTAATCTTTATTATTACATTATTATATCATCACTTATTTTATTTTATTTTATTTTTCCTCTTGGATTTGGACTTATTCCTACCGATTATGGGCTTATTCCTACACATTTTCTTTTCTTTGGATAAAATTCTACCTTTCTTGGAGGGCTAGGTCACATTTTCATAATTTTTGGGCTATTGGTCCAATTACTATATCCTAGTCCAAGTCTATGTTTTATTTCTTGCTTAGGTTATCCAATGGCTTGCTAGAAACTTATGTGGAGTGGAAAAACTCTATATAAAGTGTCCAGAGGTAAAAGCCCAATGTATGTGTAAAGATTTTAAACTTAGTAACTCTAGTTCTTGAATTAGGAAAAATTACCATAATTCAATGTTCTTAAAATTTTAAGACCTTTACTTGTTTCTAAAATTTTATCTTCCTTATCCAAGAATTTTGCATCTCTTTAGTATGTTATTTCTCATTTCCTTCCTATTAGGTTTTCCCTCTTTATTTGTTCTCTTAATGTTAGAAACATTTTCTATGCATATACATAAGGTGAAGAATTTCTAAAGATTATATTTCCTTAGATATCTAAAATATTGTCTAATAAATTTTATTTCCTTAATTAAATTTTTATGTACTTTTATCAATAAAAGAAACGAAATTAGGGATGTTACAGGTATGTAACCACGGACAAATTAATGCTCACTGTGCTATTGTGAAATTCTATAAGGTGTCATTATTATCTTCTTTCTAACTCTTATCTTAGGTATGCGATGTTTAAGCATCGATAAGTATGTCCTAGACAATGTCTCTTAAATGTGGACTACCAGTTAAACTTTTGAACTCATGTTGATGAACAAAAGAGAACCCTTTTGGGTATAAAGAAAAAGAATTAGCTAAAAATAAGTAGATTTCATCCAAACACAAAGTTAATGGCATGTTTGGATGTCAAGAAGGTTTGAATTGGTTGTTTGATTTGTTTATGTGAAACAATATGACGAATGGCTAATACAATATTGATAGTGGGTTATGATGTGATCGAGGTTGATAACTCCAAGATAACTGTTTGTAATAAAGTGAGTGTTTTGTAAATAGATGTAAATCTCTTTTTGCATAGATGAGTTGGAACCTATGTATGTAAATATATTTAGCAAGCTGTGGGGTGGATTGAATTTAAGAGTAGGGAATCTATGAAGATAATGTTTTCAATGATAGATTTTGTTGATATAAAGGATTCGCAGATAGTTTGGTTTTCAATAATATTATGTATAAGCATTATGAGAAATAAAGGTTTGCCAATGGAAATTTAAAATTTGAGGCATTCAAAATAGGTAATTCATGTGAAGGGATCTTGGATAGACATAAGCTTTTCATGATTGATTGTTAAGACATTACAAAATCATTTTAAAGAATAAAGTCAAAATTGGTTGACCTTGTTTAAGTGTTTTGAAGTGCGTTCTAACTGATACAGTATGAAGATGTCATCAATAGCATAAAAGGTTAGTAAAAGAGTTGCAAGTAGTGAATAATTAGTGGAAGGATGTACCCAGTAATTTAATTTTAGCTTTAGCAGCCCATAATTTATTAAAAAGAGGGTGCCAAGGATATTTGGCAATGGTGAAAGATGTTGATATATAATAAAGTATACCAATATAGATTAGGTTCTAGAAGAATTGTCTGGATTACCCCCGAAATGAAAAATAAATTTGATATTGATTTATTTCTTGGAACCCAACTAGTATATGTACCCCTATATAGAATAATACTGACTGAACTTAAGGAATTAAAAAAAATTGTTACAAGACTTGTTAGACAAAGGATTTATATGCCCAAGTACTCTTCTTGAGGTGCTCCAGTCCTATTTGTAAAAAAGAAGGATAGATCATTACGGTTATGCATAGATTACAAATAATTGAATAAAGTGATTGGTGCGTACTGCTGCAGCTACACCCAAATTGATACCTTACATCAAAACTAACCTGTAGTAGTGGGAGTAAGGATCGATCCCACAGAGACTGGAATTACCTTATGTGATTGAGAAAGAGGGGATTGATAGTTGCAATTAAAATAAAGTAACTAATAATGAAAATAATTAAGAGAGTAATTAATGAGAAAAGCGTTGGTTTCGGTTGATATCCACCATCAAGGGATTGCATTTATCATTGACAACATAATCAATCTGTAATTGAATATCTATCATTAGGTTTCTAACCCTGTTCCTTTTTAAGTCTAGTAAATTAATGACAATCGCATTAATTAAACCCTAATTAACAAGTAATCCTTTAACACATCGGTAAAGCATAACCTATTAACCGCATGAAGAACTAGAGAAACTAACAGAGCTAAACAAATATAAACACATCGGCTATATCTAATTTAGTTAATTATTCATCATAGGTTCAATGATTTATAATCCAAAATCCTCAAACCTATTTGCCTCATGAATCACAGAATTGAAGACTTTGTTCAAAACATAATTCAGCGGTCGATTAAGACAGACAATATACTAGTAGGTCTCCTAGCAATCATATGAATAATCATTGAGAAGAAGAGTAGATGAATAATCAATACTCAATTCAAATTGAAATAATAAAATCAAATCCACATCTCACAATGCATGAAGATCCCTTTAGGTTTCAATCTACCTCAACCAACTAAAAAAACTAGCCATGCAAGGCCATAAGAAAATCAAACGAAGAATTGAAGAATGTAACTAAGAACTTGGATGAAGGATTGAATGAATTTTCTGCTTGCTTTCCTCCCTTTTTATTGATTAACTCCTCCTAATCGAAGTTGGAGTGTTTCTAGGTCAAATTTCGGCCTATTGGGCTTCAATTAGAGTTGGAAAACCCTAAAAATTGCGAATTCAGTGACATGGTGCAGCGGCGAGTGCCGCGGCACGCTACAGTAGAGCCACGGCACTCCAGAAATCCAAAGACGAGGCACCGCAGCGCTCATTGCTAGGTTGCTCAACGCCACAATGCTCTCTTGTGAGCGCTGTGGCACCCAGAAATATCCAGAATTTGCAAAAGTACCGAACTGGAAAGTTGTCTTATTATCTCTCTTTGTTCCATAGCCGCTGGAATGACCTTAATCCAATCTAAATTGAAGGATATATGCTAAATTTAGTGACCAAAGGTCAGAATTCATCCCGCTGCACTGTGATTCGTATTTGGATGCTCGGTAACGCTATTAAATCACCTGAATTGGACCACGTGTTCAACATAAAAGTTGTAGAGGATTGTGTTGTCTTTTCACAGCCGCTTGAATCACTTTGATTGGAGTTCATAAGAGGGAGATATGCTCAAAACAGTGCTGAAAGGTCTGGAATCGCTGCAATGTAGCATTTTTCCATGAATTTCTTATCTTTTTCTTCTCTTTTCTTCTTCCTTTGTTCCTTCAACACAAAAAACAAAACTAAGATAATTCCTAATTATATTTTACTTAAATCAAACAAAAAGTAAATTTAAACGTATTAATATCATGCTTAATTAAAATCACATCAAATACCCCCACACTCAACCTTTTGCTTGTCCTCAAGCAAAATAATCCCTAAAGACAAAAAAATAACAATCAATAATGTAGTGAGTGTTAGGCTTACCAAACGTTTGCCTCATAACATAAAAATTTACTATAGAAAAATTTTGGAAGGTCATAATCATGCACAAGATTAACACAAATGCAATATATTATTTTATCCTTCTGAATCCCTAGTGTGTGTGTGTTTTTGGGTGAATAAATTTTCTTTTACCCGGATGAGTTTATATATCCCAAAATTTTGATTGTAGATCTCTAATTAGTTTAGGATTTCCATATGCTTATTCTTCATGCCACTCTCCACTAATGTAGGCCAAAACTACCTCTAAGATCAATAGGACTTTATTTAGCTTGTAATGTGGCAAGGGTATAAGGTAGGATAATGGATACCAATTTAGGCTCAATCACCCAACACCACATGATTAAATATAATCTCTTGAGCTTTTATAAATTTGGGGAGATTTTCCCCCCACACTCATTTCCTTGTTTCAATTGATTTTAATCCATCCTTTTCCTTGGTTCTCAAATTTTTTTTTATTTCACCCACAAAATTTGCTTTTATCCTCTTTGGATTTTTCTTCTCTCTTCTTTGCGTAATTCTCTTCTTCTTTTTTCTTTGCATAATTCTTTTTTTTTTATAATTCTTTTCTTTTCCTTGCTCCACCCTTCCACTCTTTTTTTAAGTAAAGCTCAACAAAACAAGTATTCAGAAAAATAATCATGGAGTGAGTGAATAGGATCAAAAATAAAGATATTCATACAAAATTTGGCTTTCGGCTCATTTGTGGTTTTTAGAAGGAAAAGTTCATTAAGCTCAAGATAGAGGAACTAAGGATATTTCATTGTTTAGGTTAGGCTTGAAAGGCTCAATCTATCAAATAATGCCTAAATCATCTCCTAAATAATAGTATTAGCCTAACATTTCGCTTCAAGCAGCATTCAAATAAGTTCTAGAATCCTGTGGAGATCATGAAATATATTTGAATTATATAAACCTTCTCTAAGTAAAAGATAAATTTGAATGCCCAAAGTTATTGTGCAAAAATATTTCAGGATTCTAAAGTCAAAAGTAATAAATTGCAAAAGGGATAAAATTGCACACAACCATGAATTTTCTATATTTTTGAAGAGTTAAAAAAAATTTGGATAGTTATATCATTGGCTGTTGGTTGTGCCTAACATCCCAAAACATAAATTGAAACACTCACATAATCACTCAACTTGCTAAACACAATAAAAGTGCATTAATAGTGAAAATAAGAAAATTGATGCTCATAATAGGGTCACAATGATTCAGACAAATAAACTTCCACCCCCACACTCAAACTTTACATTGTCCTCAATGTAAAAGAAATATAAGAATTAGGGAAAGATATAGAAAAACATATGAGTTAAGTGAACTTCCCTGAATTTGTTAGGGTTAGAATGAGCGTGTTGCATTGCTAGATCTTGAATTTTCTGCTTTCCACTTCTTTTTCTTCTTTCTTTTATGATGTTGGGTTGCCTCCCAATAAGCGCCTTTGTTTAATGTCGTTGGCTCGACTCAGCTCCCTATCTTTGTTCATGGAGGCTCTTTGATGTTCACTTTAAATTTCTGGGACTGATTCAATCCTTAAAATTCAACTGCATAACCAGAAGCCACATTAGTAATAACAAGTGGTCCTAACCATGGGAGAGATTTCTTACCTTTAAAGGGTCTAACCCCTTTGATTTTTAGAACTTGATGCAACTCTACAGTCGGGTCCATGCCTTTAAGGTTTGCAATTGTTTTTGTAATGAAATTTCTTTTTTCCTGAAGAATATGTATCAATTCCTCTTCTTTTGTAACACCTAAATTTTTTTCACCTATAATAGGCAATGCATCTCCTACTTCCAAGTATTTTAGGTGATTAGGAAGAGGTGACAAAATTGATCCACGATCCTGCAAAATAGAAGGTGTAAGAGTAGTATCAGAATTTGATAATTCCTTATAATCAACCTTACCTTTTGGTGGCCCTTCTGAAAAATCATTGAGTGCAGCTAGTTTTTCCTTTGTTTCTTCATCTAAGTCTATCTCACGATCCTCTTCTGCTATAGATTTGTTCACACTTTCCTCTATTTTATCCTTTTCATCTAATTCAAACACATCGTATGCCAAAGAATCAAGTATATCAATGGAATAAACAGGAGTATCCTCACTTGGGTGTTTCATGGCTTCATACATATTGAATTTTATTACTTCACCATCAAATTTCATAGTGAGTGTACCATTGTGAACATCTATCTTGGTTTAAGAGGTTTTCAAGAATGGTCTCCCTCATAATATTGGAGAAGTAAAATCCCCATTGTCCATGTCAAGGACATAAAAATCTGCAGGGAACACCAAATCATCAACCTGCACCAAGACATCCTCAATTATTCCCTTAGGATATGCAGTGGACCTGTCTGCTAGTTGAATTATCAAATTTACAGAGTTCAATGGTCCCAAATTCAAAGATGTATATACAGAATATGGCATAACATTGATGGAAGCTCCTAAATCTAACATAGCCTTTTCAATACGAGTTCCCCTAATTTTGCATGGAATAGTAAACATACCTGGATCCTTGTATTTAGTAGGGAGTTTTGTCTGTATCATAGCAGATACATTCTGACTCATATGAATCTTTTCAAAATCCTTTAATTTTTGCCCTTCTTTTTTTGTACATAGTTCTTTCAAGAACTTTGCATATCTTAGCACCTATTTAATGGTATCTAGAAGGGGAGATTAACTTCACATTTTCTAAAGATGTCATACAATTCAGAAGTTTTCTCATTTAGCCTATTCTTTTTAAGAGCTTCTAAAAAAGGAGGCATTACTTCATAATTTGGAGTAGATAGAGACTTACCTGTAGATGCTTCTTTCTCCATATTTAATTTCTCTTGCTTTTTAGGAGAAGAAACAGATGGTGGACCTTCAATTTCCTTACCATTCATTGAAATAATTACACTGACATTTTCTCTAGGATTTACCATAGTTTGAGAAGTTAGCTTACCTGATTCTTGAGCATCTAACCGATTGACTGTGGTTGCTATTTGGCCTATCTGAGTTGTCAAGTTCTGAATGCTAGCTCTTGTCTCTTGCTGAAATTGTTGAAAGTTATGTACAAGACACTTGACAACATCTTCCAAGGAATTACTTACCTGGTGATCTTGAGATGCATTTTGTATAGGATAATAGGCTTGCTGATTTTGCTGAAAATTTTGTCCTGCAGGTTTATTTTGTGCATTCCCATATCTAAAATTGGGATGATCCTTCCATCCAGGATTATAAGTATTAGCATAAGGATCATACCTCTTTGGCTGGCCCGGAAAACCTCCTACAACATTAGCTTGTTTTGTGGATCCTTCTTGTAGTGTAGGACACTTGTCAGTTGGGTGCCCTGTGGCTGAACATATTCCACATACTTTAACTTGTTATAGTGTACCTATAGCCATTTGGCTCACAAGAGAAGTAAGTTCAAATATTTGATTCTAAAGGGAAGTAGTACTTACCTCATGAGCATGTCTAATAGGAGGATCATGCCTAATGCCAAATTGTTGGGAATTGGCAGCCATATTTGATATTAGGATTCTGACTGCTTCAGGAGTCTTATTTACTAGTGCTCCTCCACTAGCTGTATCTATCATGCTCCTATCTCCTTGCAAAACACCTTCATAGAAATATTGGATTAGTAGTTGCTCACTAATCTGATGATGTGAGCAACTTGCACAAATTTTTTTAACCTCTCCCAATATTCATAAAGTGTCTCTCCATGCAATTTCCTAATGCTGCATATTTCTTTCCTGATAGTAGCGGCTCTAGATGCAGGAAAATAACATTCTAAACACATTATCTTCATCTCATTCCAAGTAGTGATAGTACCAGAGGGCAAATAATACAACCAATCTTTGGCTGAATCTTTTAATGAAAAAGGAAAAGCCCTGAGTTTTATTTGTTCTTCAGTTACCCCAGGGGGCTTCATGCTGGTACATACCACATGGAATTCCTTCAAGTGTTTATGCGGGTCTTCACCTGCAAGTCCATGAAAATTAGGTAAGAGATGAATTAATCCAGATTTCAACTCAAAATTAACATTGTCATCAAGATTAGGAAAAGTAATGCATAAGGGTTGCTGATGCAAATCTGGAGCTGCAAGCTCCTTCAGAGTGGGGTGCATTGCCATGGTTACTTCCTCCTTTTCTTGATCAATGTCCTCTTGAAGTTCTCTTTTATGCCTATATACAGATTTTCCAATATCTGGATTGAACTCTAAATTTTAAGAATTAGAAGAACGAGTCACATGCATAAATCAAAATAAAATCACAAAAAGTAATAGACGCAGTCCCCGGCAATGGCACAAAAATTTGGTGCGTACTGTCGCAGGTACACCTAAATTGATACCTTACATCAAAACTAACCTGTAGTAGTGGGAGTAAAGGTCAATCCCACAAAAACTAGAATTACCTAATGTGATTGAGAAAGGGGGGATTGATAGTTACAATTAAAATAAAGTAACTAATAATGAAAATAATTAAGAGAGTAATTAATGAGAAAAGCGTTGGTTTCGGTTGATATCCACCGTCAAGGGATTGCATTGATCATTGACAACATAATCAATCTGTAATTAAATATCTATCATTGGATTTCTAACCCTGTTCCTCCTTAAGTCTAGTAAATTAATGACAATCGCACTAATTAAACCCTAATTAACAAGTAATCCTTTAACTCATCGGTAAAGCATAACTTATTAACCGCATGAAGAACTAGAGAAACTGATAGAGCTAAAAAAATATAAACACATCAGCTATATCTAATTTAGTTAATTATTCATCATAGGTTCAATGATTTATAATCCAAAATCCTCAAACCTATTTGCCTCATGAATCACAGAGTTGAAGACTTTGTTCAAAACATAATTCAGTGGTAGATTAAGATAGACAATATACTAGTAGGCCTCCTAGCAATCATATGAATAATCCTTGAGAAGAAGAGCAGATGAATAATCAATACTCGATTCAAATTGAAATAGTAAAATCAAAAAATCCACATCTCACATTGCATGAAGATCCCTTGAGGATTCAATCTACCTCAACCAACAAAAAAGAACTAGCCACACAGGGCCATAAGAAAATCAAAAGAAGAATTGAAGAATGTAACTAAGAACTTGGATGAAGGATTGAATGAATTTTCTGCTTGCTTTCCTCCCTTTTTATAGATTAACTCCTCCTAATCGAAGTAGGAGTGTTTCTAGGTCAAATTTCGGCCTATCGGGCTTCAATTAGAGTTTAAAAACCCTAAAAATCGCAAACCCTAAAAATCGTCAACTGTAACATCCCTAATTTCGTTTCTTTTATTGATAATTTAATTAAGGAAATAAAGTTTATTAGACAATATTTTAGATATGTAAGGAAATATAATCCTTAGAAATTCTTCACCTTATGTATATGCATGGAAAATGTTTCTACCATTAAGAGAACAAATAAAGAGGGAAAACCTCATAGGAAAAACATAAATTAGAAATAACATACTAAAGAGATGCAAAATTCTTGGATAAAGAAGATAAATTTTTAGAAACAAGTAAAGGTCTTAAAATTTCAAGAACATTGGATTAGGGTAATTTTTCCTAATTCAAGAACTAGAGTTACTAAGTTTAAAACATTTACCCATACATTGGGCTTTTACCTGTGGACACATCATATAGAGTTTTTCCACTTCATATAAGTTTCTAGCAAGCCCATTGGATAACCTAAGCAAGAAATAAAACATAGACTTGGACTAGGATATAGTAATTGGACCAATAGCCCAAAAATTATGAAAATGTGACCAAGCCCTCCAAGAAAGGTAGAATTTTATCCAAAGCAAACAAAATGGGTAGGAATAAGCCCAAATCCAAGAGAAAAAATAAAATAAAATAAATTAGGTGATGATATAATAATGTAATAATAATAATAAAGATTAGGTTACATGGCATTAAGACAAAAATTTAGCAAGTGGTGTGATTCTACATTCATCATTTTGGTAAGTGGCATAATAATACAAGGCTTTAGGACAAAAACATCTATATCCTACACTCATAATTTTAGCAAGTGGTATGATAATACATGGTATTAGAACAAAACATTCCTATCCCACACAAATAATATCAACCAAATAATGGAGATTCAAGGGCTAGAAATTTTCCAACTAAAAAGGAAAACCTATCATACTTGTTTAAGACAAAAGAAAATGGAAATGAATCCCTAAATTAAAGGGACCTTGTCCCTTATCTTAAGAACATATCATCATAATTTTCAAAATACAAATCTCCTTTTCCTATGCATATCTTGACTAAGGAAGACGAAGACAAGAACATAAGTTGTTTGTTTTCCAAAAATTCAACAAAGTGTATCCTAATTGTGATAAGGTAGCCCATGATCATGAAAGGTGAATTATTTGGTGGTCTATATAAGAAAACCCACCCTTACAACATTAGAATTTCGTCCAAGTGAGGGAGAGGAAAAATAGAAGCAAGGTAGAGTGAGGAAAGGAGAGGAAGAAAGGAAGAAAGAGGAAGGAGAAGTCTAGGGGACTAAGTGCTCCAGGTAAGTTTAACAATATTTCTTTTTGAAGAAAACCTTTGAAACTCATAATATTTATATGAGATTTTGATCTTAGAACTTTGATGATTGGTCATGGATGTTGCTATATCATGGTACATATTGATCTTGCATGTGATGTATGTTTGAATACTTAGGCTGGTATAGAAAGTTCTGCATGGGTATGGCTATGGGTGACAGAATTTTAAGTTTTGGTGTTTTATTTTATGGGAACAATCTATAAGGAATTAAAATAAATGCTTAACATATGAATTATATATATATGTGTCACGGATTGTTAGCCACTAGAATCATTCAATTTAGAGTTCATATGAGGTAGATATGATCTGATTAGTAAACAAAGGTCAGAAAATGGTTAATCATTAAAGAATATGTTAGGATAGCTTCAGTGTTTTAATTTCTGGGAAAATTCTATAAGGAATTAAAATAAATTGTTAACATATGAATTATAGATATATGTGTCACGGTTTTTTACCCACTGGAATCACTTAATTTGAAATTTGTATGAGGGAGATATGGACAGTTTAGTAGGTAGAGGTCAGAAACTACCTGAGAAGAAATAACATGTACTTTGAGGGAGTAATATCACCAATATTTTTTACTATTTGGCTGATATGATTAACATAATAGTTTTAGATAATTGGCGTAGCTTTCCATAGACACCAATATCAGCTCAATCGGAGTTAATATGAGAGAGTTATGCTCTGATTAGTGAGAAAAGGTCATAGAACACGGCCAGGCCGTGTTCTGGTTGCTTCAAGCACGGGCTAGCCATGTTCGGGGCTATTTTTGAGTACATTTGAAGTATTTTTAAAGCATGGCCGTGTCCTGGAATATGGCCAGACCGTGTTGGAAGCTAGTGAAGCCTATTTTTAATATTTTTCTACCCTAGATGAACCTCTTTAACTATAAGGTAATAGTAGAAATCAAATTGGAGGAAAATACTTTATAAATTTGTAAAAACATGTGTTGGAAATGATATAAATAAGAAGGAAATTACTAAAGGCCAAGCATAAAGAGAAGGTTAGATATGATGAAAACCTGCATCAAGAAAATAAAGAAATAAAATTAATATTTAAAAAAGAAGACGAATCTTAAAAATGAAAATAATAAATGACTAGTATATGCCATAGCCATTGCCATTGTATGAACTTCTTACCATCTTAAGTGTGAAATTCTGACATGAAAATATTTTATAAAGTGATATTTGAAATGGTTATGTTCATGGCATGATTACCAATGATTTTTGGTAATAGTTATATTTTGATGAACATACTTGTTATTGAAAGCATATTTTTTGCTATCATTGTGAAAAGAAAAGAAATGAGCACGGTCACATGGCAATCCGTGTGGTGCACCACTAGGGGATGCCCTACCAACGGTTATGATCATGTTAATGAGAAAAGAAAGAGAAAGTAGGCCATGTCGGACGGAGCGAGAAAAGCCCGTACCGGAGAGTAGAGGATACTCACCCAGACCGGGGTAGCTTGAAATGAGAATAAGTTGATGGCCATCATATGATATTCTGAAAATAGTTAATCCTGTCATACATATCATTAATGTATGATTCTTATGTGCATAGATGTAATGCATTCATGTGACCAAAGATATTTTCTGTAGTTTATACAGGTGAACATGACGTGATGAGCTATATTAATGATAATTTATTGTTGAACTTACTGGGATTTAATTCTCACTATATTTCTATATCATGTTCAGAAAATTAGTTATGCAGATTTTCTATAGCTCTGCCTTTTAGTGCAAGTTGGATCGAGTTATTCTATGATGGGCGGATCCTAAATAAAATGTTTGTGGGCGAGTTGGCACTTATTTCGGTGAAGGTGAAACCACCCGCACCTGTATCTCCAGAATTGGTCAACCAAAATAAACAAAATGTAAATATATCTCTGTGTTTGATATGTTGCATGTACGTTTTGATTAATGATGTGTATGTGAACTCAATATTGTATAATAATAAAGAAAAAAAAGTTGTTACATCAATGAGATGAGGGTATTCTTTAGCAACAATTAATGGTGGCAAAGACCAATTTTGCTTGGTAGAGAGATCTCTCACTTCTCACGAAGCTTATACTAGGGTAAAAATCAATTTAGCAAACTAATACAAGAAGGCCTTATATCCAGAGTATTTCACAATTTTGCAGCTACTATCTAATAATTGATAAAACCCACTGCTAAGTAGTTATTATTTTGTAGTGACTTAATCAGGTGTGTTAGATAACTAAATCAAGCATATTTCTAACTAGTATGCTGCCAACAATTAAAGCAAGCCACATGAATCCAAATTGAAGTACACCAGCCGAAATGTAGAGCCACACTTATTATTTTACAGCCAGAATGATAAAAGCCATTGCCTTTTATTTGTGGTGATAAATTTGCAGTCATTAATTGGATTTTCAAATCTTAAGAATTACAGCTATATAAAGCAAGTTGCATCTAAAGCTTTATTGTTACAGTCACTTTAATTTTTTTTAGCCATTAAGTATAATATTTTAATACTAAATTATTGTATGAAAAATTTCTATAAAAGGCACATTGGATTGTGTTTAGATATCAAATTTTGAGTTAAATGGAATATTGTGTGTGTTACATGTAACATCCCTAATTTCGTTTCTTTTATTGATAATTTAATTAAGGAAATAAAGTTTATTAGACAATATTTTAGATATCTAAGGAAATATAATCCTTAGAAATTCTTCACCTTATGTATATGCATAGAAAATGTTTCTACCATTAAGAGAACAAATAAAGAGGGAAAACCTAATAGGAAAAACATAAATTAAAAATAACATACTAAAGAGATGCAAAATTCTTGGATAAGGAAGATAAATTTTTAGAAACAAGTAAATGTCTTAAAATTTCAAGAACATTGGATTAAGTTAATTTTTCTTAATTCAAGAACTAGAGTTACTAAGTTTAAAACATTTACCCATACATTGGGATTTTACCTATGGACACATCATGTAGAGTTTTTCCACTTCATATAAGTTTCTAGCAAGCCCATTGGATAACCTAAGCAAGAAATAAAACATAGACTTGGACTAGGATATAGTAATTGGACCAATAGCCCAAAAATTATGAAAATGTGACCAAACCCTCCAAGAAAGGTAGAATTTTATCCAAAGCAAAGAAAATGGGTAGGAATAAGCCCATAAAGGGTAGGAATAAGCCCAAATCCAAGAGGAAAAATAAAATAAAATAAATTAGGTGATGATATAATAATGTAATAATAATAAAGATTAGGTTACATGGCATTAAGACAAAAATTTAGCAAGTGGTGTGATTCTACATTCATCATTTTGGCAAGTGGCATAATAATACAAGGCTTTAGGACAAAAACACTATATCCTACACTCATAATTTTAGCAAGTGGTATGATAATACATGGTATTAGGACAAAACATTCCTATCCCACACAAATAATATCAACCAAATAATGGAGATTCAAGGGCTAGAAATTTGTCACCTAAAAAGGCAAACCTCTCATAATTGTTTAAGACAAAAGAAAAGGGAAATGAATCCCTAAATCAAAGGGACCTTGTCCCTTATCTTAAGAACATATCATCATAATTTTCAAAATATAAATCTCCTTTTCCTATGCATATCTTGACTAAGGAAGACGAAGACAAGAACATAAGTTGTTTGTTTTCCAAAAATTCAACAAAGTGTATCCTAATTGTGATAAGGTAGACCCATGATCATGAAAGGCGAATTATTTGGTGGTCTATATAAGAAAACCCTCCCTTACAACATTAGAATTTCGTCCAAGTGAGGGAGAAGAAAAATAGAAGCAAGGTAGAGTGAGGAAAGGAGAGGAAGAAAGGAAGAAAGAGGAAGGAGAAGTCTAGGGGACTAAGTGCTCCAGGTAAGTTTAACAATATTTCTTTTTGAAGAAAACTTTTGAAACTTATAATATTTGTATGAGATTTTGATCTTAGAACTTTGATGATTGGTCAAGAATGTTGCTATATCATGTTACATATTGATCTTGCATGTGATGTATGTTTGAATACTTAGGTTGGTGTAGATAGTTTTGCATGGGTATGGCTATGGTTGGTAGAATTTTAAGCTTCAGTATTTAATTTCTGGGAACAATCTATAAGGAATTAAAAAAAATGGTTAACATAAGAATTAAATATATGTGTGTCACGGATTTGTAGCCACTGAAATCATTCAATTTGGAGTCCATATGAGGCAGATATGGTCCAATTAGTAGTCAAAGGTCAGAAAATGGTTCATCAGGGAAGAATATGTTAGGAAAGCTTCTATATTTTAATTTCTGGGAATTATCTGTATAGAATTAAAATAAATGGTTAACATAAGAATTATAGCTATGTGTGTCATGGATTTTTAAGCCACTGGAATCATTCAATTTGGAGTCCATATGAGGAAGATATGAGCTGATTAGTAGTCAAAGGTTAGAAAATGGTTCATCAAGGAAGATTATGTTAGGACAGCTTCTGTATTTTAATTTCTGGGAATTATCTGTATGGAATTAAAATAAATAGTTGACATATGAATTATAGATATGTGTGTCATGGATTTTTAGCCACTGGAATCATTCAATTTGGAGTCCATATGAGGCAAATATGATCTTATTAGTAGTCAAAGGTCAGAAAATGGTTCATCAGGGAAGAATATGTTAGGACAACTTCTGTATTTTAATTTTTTGGAATTATCTGTATGGAATTAAAATAAATAGTTAACATAATAATTATAGATATGTGTATCATGGATTTTGAGCCACTGGAATCATTCAATTTGGAGTCCATATGAGGAAGAAATGAGCTAATTAGTAGCCAAAGGTCAGAAAATGGTTCATCAGGGAAGAATATGTTAGGACAGCTTCTGTATTTTAATTTCTGGGAATTATCTGTATGGTATTAAAATAAATGGTTAACATAAGAATTATAGATATTTCTATCACGGATTTTTAGCCACTGGAGTCACTCAAGTTGGAGTCCATATGAGGTTGATATGGGCTGATTAGTAGTTAGAGGTCAGAATCTATCCGAGAAGAAATAACCTATACATTTAGGGAGTAATATCACCTTGATTACTTAATATTTCGCTACATTGTTCAACATAATAGTTTTAGATAATTTTTTATCTTGAAATTGACACCAAGATCACCTACATCAGAGTTAAATTGAGGGAGTTATCCTCTGATTAGTAAGAGAAGGTTAGATAGGATGAAAACCTACATCAAGAAAATAAAGAAATAAAATTAGTATTTTAAAAAAAAAGATGAATCTTAATAAATGACTAGTATAGCCATAGCCATTGCCATTGTATGAACTTCTTACCATCTTAAGTGTGAAATTTTGACATGAAAATATTTTATAAAGTGATATTTGAAATGGTTATGTTCATGGCATGATTACCAATGATTTTTGGTAATAATTATATTTTGATGAACATACTTGTTATTGAAAGCATATTTTTGGCTATCATTGTGAAAAAAAAAGAAATGAGCATGGTCACATGGAAATCTGTGTGTTGCACCAGTAGGGGACGCCCTACCAACGGTTATGATCATGATAATGAGAAAAGAAAGAGAAAGTGGGCCATGTCGGACGGAGCGAGAAAAGCCCGTACCGGAGAGTAGAGGATACTCACCATGACCGGGGTAGCTTGAAATGAGAATAAGTTGATGACCATCATATGATATTTTGAAAATTGTTAATCCTGTCATACATATCATTACAGTATGATTCTTATGTGCATAGATATAATGCATTCATGTGACCAAAGATATTTTCTGTAGTTTATACAGCTGAACATGACGTGATGAGCTATATTGATGATGATTTATTGTTGAACTTACTGGGATTTAATTCCCACTATATTTCCATATCATGTTCAGAAAATTAGTTATGCAGCTTTTTCTATGGCTCTGGCTTTTAGTTTACATTGGATCGAGTTACTTTATGTTGGGCAGATCTCAGAATAAAATAAGATGTTTGTGGTCGAGTTGACTCAGATCCCGGTGAAGGTACAACCACCCGCACCTGTATCTCCAGAATTGGTCAACCAAAATAAACAAGATGTAAATATTTATGTGTTTGATATGTTGTATGTACGTTTTGATTAATGACGTGTATATTGTATAGTAATAAAGAGAAAAAAAAGGGTTGTTACATTACATCTCATCCTCTCCTCTCGTTTCTTGTTTCTATGCGTGTGAGTGTGTGAAAAAATATCAAGAGAGAGATAATGCCCCAAATATCAAATTAGTATTATAGCTTGAGAGCCTGCTAGTGTAAGTGTAAAGAAAATTGAGATTGTGAAGAACAAGAGAGTTCTCACTTTCACAAATTTTTATAAAGTCAATATATTTTGAGAAAGAGATATAGTAACCAATTATAATTTTGTTTGGTCCGGCCCCAAATTAGATCGGAAGCTTAAATACAATTACTGGGAATTGTTGATGTCCACCCATTTAAAGGCTCACAATATTTGGAGCTTAGTTGAACCATGATTACAACAAAGATTTGATGATATGGCTTGAAGAAGGGACTAGTTGGCACTATCACAAATTCATCAAGGTGTAGATTACTCAATTTTTGGCAAAATTGAAAATTTCAAAATGGCTAAAGATGCATAGGGCATTTTGAACTTATCATACGAAGGAGTGGAAAAAGCTTAGAAATCTAACCTGCAATCCCTGCATGGAAAATATGAGAAGTACAAAATGTCAAATTCAGAAACTGTAAAACAATATTTGTCATGTGTCACAAATCTTGTCAACAAGATGAAGGCATATGGATAAGACATTCATGACAATAAGGTGGTGGAGAAAGTTCTATGTACTATTCCAATGAAGTTTGACCATAAGGTGACTACAATAATTGAGTCTTATGACACAAATCATGACAGTAGTAGAGTTGCAGGGAAGCATTGAAAGCCATGTGAGTAGAATCTTGAAGAAGATAGAAAAAGCTAATGAAGAACCCTTAAAAAGTCAAGTGAATCTCATCAACATTGTCGAATCTAGCCAAAACGTTAAAGGTAGAGGTCAAGGAAATTTTAGAGGAAGAGGATGGCAATTTTAACCAAGGCAAAGACAACAATTATAGATCATCCGGTTAAGGAAGAGGAAGAGGTAACAACTATCAGAAAAGATCAAATTATAATTGTTTTCACTGTGGAAAATTTGGGCACAAAGTTATAGATTGCAGATTTAGACACCAGGCAAACATGGCAGAAATGAATACCAAAATATTGGTGTGAACTTTGATAACCCATAAGGTTTATTTTTGGCAAGTAATACATTTTCCGAAAATGAAAATATTTGGTATTTGAAAATTGGGTGTAGTAATCATATGTGTGGAAAAAAAGAGTTATTTGTATTTTTAGATGAAACAGTTAAATCTATTGTAAAATTTAAAAATAATACAAATATTCCAATTTAAGGGAAAGGTTGAATTGATATTAGAAAGATAGATCAAAATTTTTTATCTCTGATGTTTTCTATGCTTCTAGTCTTTATAACAATCTAATGAGTATGGGACAACTATTAGAGAAATGTTACAACATGCAAATCCACCATGGTTACTAGACATTGATTAGAAAAATTGGGAAATTAATTTCCAAGGTAAAGATGACTCAGAACCACCTATTCCCTTTGAAAATTTAACATGATAAGTTTCCTCTTTGAGTTCTATAATTTCAAATGATGATTGGTTGTGGCATATGAGATTTAGTCACTTTCATTTTTTTGGGTTCAATTATCTATCATGAAAAGAATAAGTTTCTATTTTTCTTATTGTGAATATTCAAATGATGTATGTGAGACTTGTCAAATGGACAAGAAGCATAAAGACTCATTCCCAATAGGAAATTATTGGAGGACGAAAATACTGTTGGAGATAGTTCATTCATATATGTGTTCGATTGAAGTACCAACACCGGATGTTAGCAGATATTTTATTACATTCATTGATGATTATAGCATAAAGACTTGGATATATTTTTTGAAGCAAAAATTAAAAGCATGTGATTTCTTTTAAGACATTGAAGGCATTTGTAAAAGAGCAAAGTGGCAATAGAATTAAAGCACTTAGAATAGATCGAGGGCAAGATTACCTCACCAACATAGATTTCTTCGAGCAGCATGGAATCCATCATCAATTAACAAACAAATACAAAATTACTGAAAGGAAAATTTTTAAGCAGAAGTAGTTGCCACTACCGTCTATATTTGAAGTAGGTTTTCTACAAAGAGTGTTCATGATAAGACACTTGAAGAAGCTCGGAGTGGAAGGAGATCCTCAATCCTCAATCTAACCTTCTCTTTATACTTGGTCTTTAGTAATTTTCTTCTTATTTATATCATTTCCAACATATGTTCTTACAAATTTATAAAGCATTTTCCTCCAATTTGATTTCTACTATTACCCTATAGTTAAAGAGATTCATCTAGGGTAGAAAAATGTTGAAAATAGGCTTAACCAGCTTCCAACACGACCTGGCCATGTTCCAGGACACAGCCATACTTTAAAAATACTTCAAATATACTCAAAAACAGCCCCGAACACGGCTACCCCGTGCTTGAAGCACCCAGAACACAGCTTGGCCGTGCTCTGTGACCTTTTCTCACTAATCAGAGCATAACTTTGTCCATTTAACTTCGATTGAGGTGATTTTGGAGTCTATAGAAAGTTATGACAATTAGAGAAAACTAGTATGCTAATCATATCAGCAAAATAGTAATAAATATTGGTGATATTACTCCTTCAAAGTACAAGTTATTTCTTCTAGGGTAGGTTCTGACCTCTACCTTCTAATCTGTCCATATCTCCCTCATAAGAATTCCAAATTATGTGATTCCAGTGGATAAAAATCTGTGACACATATATCTATAATTCATATGTTAACAATTTATTTTAATTCCTTATAGAAGTTTCCCAGAAATTAAAACACCGAAACTATCCTAACATATTCTTCCCTGATTAACCATTTTCTGACCTTTGTTTACTAATCGGATCATATCTACCTCATATGAACTCTAAATGGAATGATTCTAGTGGTTACAAATCCATGACACACATATCTATAATTCATATGTTAACCATTTATTTTAATTCCTTATAGATTGTTCCCAGAAATTAAAACACCGAAGCTAAAAATTCTGCCACCCATAGCCATAACCATGCAGAACTATCTACACCAACCTAAGTATTCAAACATACATCACATGCAAGATCAATATGTAACATGATATAGCAACATCCATGACCAATCATCAAAGTTCTAAGATCAAAATCTCATATAAATATTAGAAGTTTCAAAAGTTTTCTTCAAAAAGAAATATTGTTAAACTTACCTGGAGCACTTAGTCCCTTAGACTTCTCCTTCCTCTTTCTTCCTTTCTTCCTCTCCTTTCCTTACTCTACCTTGCTTCTATTTTTCCTCTCCCTCACTTGGGCGAAATTCTAATGTTGTAAGGGTGGGTTTTCTTATATAGATCACCAAATAATTCACCTTTGATGATCATGGGTCTACCTTATCACAATTAGGATACACTTTGTTGAATTTTTGGAAAACAAACAACTTATGTTCTTGTCTTCCTCTTCCTTAGTCAAGATATGCATAGGAAAAGGATATTTGTATTTTGAAAATTATGATGATATGTTCTTAAGATAAGGGACAAGGTCCCTTTGATTTAGGGATTCATTTCCATTTTCTTTTGTCTTAAACAAGTATGATAGGTTTGCCTTTTTAGGTGGAAAATTTCTAGCCCTTGAATCTCCATTATTTGGTTGATATTATTTGTGTTGGATAGGAATGTTTTGTCCTAATACCATGTATTATCATACCACTTGCTGAAATTATGAGTGTAGGATATAGATGTTTTTGTCCTGAAGCCTTGTATTGTTATGCCACTTGCCAAAATGATGAATGTAGAATCACACCACTTGCTAAATTTTTGTCTTAATGCCATGTAACCTAATCTTTATTATTATTACATTATTATATCATCACCTAATTTATTTTATTTTATTTTTCCTCTTGGATTTAGGCTTATTCCTACCCATTTTCTTTGCTTTGGATAAAATTCTACCTTTCTTGGAGGGCTTGGTCACATTTTCATAATTTTTGGGCTATTGGTCCAATTACTATATATCCTAGTCCAAGTCTATGTTTTATTTCTTGCTTAGGTTATCCAATGGGCTTGCTAGAAACTTAGATGAAGTGGAAAAACTCTACATGATGTGTCCATAGGTAAAAGCCCAATGTATGGGTAAATGTTTTAAACTTAGTAACTCTAGTTCTTGAATTAGGAAAAATTACCCTAATCCAATGTTCTTGAAATTTTAAGACCTTTACTTGTTTCTAAAAATTTATCTTCCTTATCCAAGAATTTTGCATCTCTTTAGTATGTTATTTCTAATTTATGTTTTTCCTATTAGGTTTTCCCTCTTTATTTGTTCTCTTAATGGTAGAAACATTTTCTATGCATATACATAAGGTGAAGAATTTCTAAGGATTATATTTCCTTATATATCTAAAATATTGTCTAATAAACTTTATTTCCTTAATTAAATTATCAATAAAAGAAACGAAATTAGGGATGTTACATTCTTCCCCCCTTAAGAAATTCGGTCCCCGAATTTCAGTTCATCCTACCACATGTAGGGAATTAAGGCATTATTCAGAGTTACCAACCTTATTACCTAAATAATTAGGGATATTTTTTTTTGTATAACATCTTTAGTTTTTAATATGTCTATTCACTTTAGTGATTTTGCTATATAACTTAACCATAAGGATTTCTTTCACTCATAAGTTCTTCACTTTATATCCTCTACCTCGCATGGATGTATCTATGAGTCGATATTAGAAAACACACATATAAAGAAACATATTCACCTTCATATTGGGTAACTATCTTTTCTTATTCCAAACTTCTATCAAGTCATTTTTTTTTCATATATCAACATCATCCCCTGAATATCATCATCTTAATATATCATCTATTTTTATCCTCAAATCCTTTAATCAATATGTTAAACATAAGTAGCAATAAACCCTTCAAACCTTTAATAATGTGTACCATTGACACATGTCTAATAATTCCAACTTAACTCATCACGGTAATTTTATACAAGCTTATTAACACCATTAGACTCATTGTCAAAAATTTCAATTATTTCTTCTATCATATCCAAAAGCACCTCATTCTAGCTTATGTCAATCCCACCCAATCATTTCAAGAAGATTTTTCCTAACAATTACTCATAAATGAATTCTCAATTCTAACATAATTCACATCCTAGATAGTAGACTCAATTTAGCATGATATAATCCTTTAACACAAATACCTTGATCACTTACATTATTTTCGGACATGGTTCTCAGAATATTCTCTATATTTCCAAATTAAGAGTTCAAAGACTAACTTCAATCCTACTTCCTATATTTTATTCCTGAAGAACTCAACACCACTAGTTCTCTTGATTACATTTGTCAAAACACCATAAGACCATCATCCGTCCATTCTTTTCAAACTTTTCATTAATTTAACCTACTAACAACTTAGGCACCATAATAACCGAATTTCAAAGAAAAGAAATTATCTTTCATTGCAATGAGGGAAAATAATCTTGCATTTAATGCCAACCGTTAATAAGGGAGAATGCAGTGAAACAGACGAAAAGCATAATAAAGAATGGTGCCAAAAGCGAAAGTCAAAAATTTCGAGAAAGCATTGAAAAATATTAAAATCGATGGCCGTAATTCTTGAAAATCTGTAAACAAAATCTATCAACGATTTCAGCAAAAATCGGTGGCCGAAAATTTTGAATATATGTGTCAGAATCTACTTTAAATCTATTGGTATTCGGTGGAAAGATATCACATGGAAAAAGAAACATTTTTGAGCTTATAAAAGTCTGTGAAAATCAAAGAATACGTAGTTAACTAGTAGGATGCAGTTGATTGCTTCAAAATAGATGTAATCAATCAACTGTAAAATAACTAGTCCAAATTAAAATTTCTCAAAATAGCTAGTCGACTTAATAATACCGATATTCGACTGGCAAAAACATTGAGAAAACAAAATAAACCATTTGATTGTTCCTCTTCAACAATTAATTGGTTTGCATTTTCACTCTCTTTTTTTCACAATGACGGCTATCACCTACAACTTTTCTTCAAGAATCAAGACATCAATGCTTCATCAAAGACAACAAGAAAAAGACAAATTTCTGGTGATATCTTATCTTATGCTCTTTATGTGCTTAATATGGGTCATAGTCATAACTACTGTACATATACATGCTTGCCGTCATTTTTTTTTACCTTTAATTTTGTTGATATCCACCAATCACTCACATAGTTGTTCTAATAATACCCGGCCTATTCGTATAACTATTATAAATATGCCCTTCTTTGAGTTCTATAAATGCTTACATTAGTATCTTTATCTTCATACTCAGAGTTAAGGTGATAGAAATTATGGAGGGAATTTTGTCAGTTTCGAAATATCTGTGTCTTTTGTGGTTCCAGTCCTGGAAAAGATGAGGAGTATGTTAAAGCAGCACAAAATCTAAGTATGGTGCTGGCTAGGAGAAAAATTCATTTAGTGTATGGTGGAGGTAACTGTGGGTTAATGGGATGTGTGGCTACAGCTGCACATGTAGGGGGATCCCAAGTTCTAGGTATTATTCCTACAGCTCTAGCTACATCCAGCAACATAGGGAAGACAATTGGGGAAGAATATATGATAGATTCCATGCATGAACGCATGGCTAGAATGATGAGCAATGCTGACGCCTTCATTGCCTTACCAGTTGGTTTTCCTACTTTAGAGGAGATTTTCCAAATAGTCTCATGGGCACAACTGAATATGCATCACAAATCGATAGGTTTGTTAAATGTTAATCACTTCTTTGATGGTCTTTTATCTTTTCTATATCAAGTTGTAGAACAGAGGTTTATCCCACACTCAGCACGACAAATTCTCATCTCGGCTTCAAATGCTGAAGAGTTGATTGATTCTTTACAAGCCTATGTTCATGTACCTGATCCAACTATGACTTAAATAGAATGGACGACAGATAACCGCAAGAAGCGTAAATTGGATTTGGATCTTAATCTTTAAATGTAGTAAAACGTAGCTATTATTGTACTACTTTTACTTTCTTAGAGTCTACTTGGATACCATATTTACCAACCATACTCCTTTAGAGTTGGTAAAACTATCTTTGAATGTTGCTTATGATCCTCTGAACTTTTGAAATATTCTAGTATATTATCAATATATATAATAACAAATTGATCCAGGGATGACCTAATTACTATTCATTAAATCTATGAATGCAGCTAAAGATTTGTCAATTTAAATGCATCACCAAGAACTCATAATGCCCATAATAAGTCCTACATCCTCTTCTCTTATCCTTAATTAATGTTACTCATATCCCAAATCTATTTGTGGAAAAATATTGAACACCTTATAATTGGTCAAACAGGTAATCTATACGAGCTAATGGGTTTCTATTCTACATTGTCACCTTATTCAACTGTCTATAATCTATGCATAGTCATAGTGATCCATCTATCTTTTTCACAGATAGAACTGGAGCACTCCAAATAAAAGTACTGAGGTATTTAAATACCTTGTCTAACAAGTCTTGTAACTATTTTTTTTTAAATTCGATCGATATCATTCTATATAAGGATATAGATACTAGTTGGGTTCTAAGGAGTAAATCAATATCAAATTCTCGAATTGTTGTGGCAAGGTTGTGCAAAGTTTCCTCCGCATTGTTTGCCGGATTCCTCCTTGGTGGTGTCATTTCCTACTGGGGCAAAAAATAAAGTTATGCTGCTATTGAGGTGATCAAGTCCATTAGTTAGTTTCAAAAAAATATATTTAACACCAGTCATAACACCACCTCGGCATATAGATAAGAAACACTAGTAATTTCTTAACTATATGAATCACTGATCCCTTACACAGCACAACCACAATATACTCAAGACACTATAAGATCGATTCAGATAACCATCCACCCACTGGCCATCTAGGATCGACCTGCTCTAATACCAATTATGTAACAACCTTTTTTTTTCTTTATTATTATACAATATTGAGTTCACATACACGTCATTAATCAAAACGTACATGCAACATATCAAATATTTATGTCTTGTTTATTTTGGTTGACCAATTCCGGCGATACAGGTGCAGGTGGTTGCACCTTCACTGGGATCTAAGCCAACTTGACCACAAACATTTTATTTTCTTCTGGAATTTGCCCAACATAAAGTACTCGATCCAACGTGCACTAAAAGCCAAAGCTATAGAAAAATCTGCATAATTAATTTTCTGAACATGATATGGAAATATAGTGAGAATTAAATCCCAGTAAGTTCAACAATAAATCATCATCAATATAGCTCATAACATCATGTTCAGCTGTATAAACTACAGAAAATATCTTTAGTCACATGAATGCATTATATCTATGCACATAAGAATCATACAGTAATAATATGTATGACAGGAGTAACTACTTTTAGAATATCATATGAAGGCCAACAACTTATTCTCATTTCAAGCTACCTCGATCAGGGTAAGTATCCTCTACTCTCCAGTACGGGCTTTTCTCGCTCCGTCCGACATAGCACACTTTCTCTTTCTTTTCTCATAATCATAATCATAACCATTGGTAGGGCGTCCCCTACTGGTGCACCACACGGATTGCCATGTGACCGTGCTCATTTCTTTTCTTTTCACAATGATAGCCAAAAATATGCTTTCAATAACAAGTATGTTCATCAAAATATAACTATTACCATAAATCATTGGTAATCATGCCATGAACATAACCATTTCAAATATCACTTTATAAAATATTTCCATGTCAGAATTTCACACTTAAGATGGTAAGAAGTTCATATAATGGCAATGGCTATGGCATATACTAGTCATTTATTATTTTCATTTATAAGATTCGTCTTCTTTTTTAAATATTAATTTTATTTCTTTATCTTCTTGATGCAGGTTTTCATCATATCTAACCTTCTCTTTATGCTTGGCCTTTAGTAATTTTCTTCTTATTTATATCATTTCCAACACATGTTCTTACAAATTTATAAAGCATTTTTCTCCAATTTGATTTCTACGATTACCCTATAGTTAAAGAGGTTCATCTAGGGTAGAAAAATGTTGAAAGTAGGCTTAACCAGCTTCCAACACAGTTTGGCCATGTTCCAAGACATGGCCATGCTTTAAAAATACTTCAAATGTACTCAAAAATAGTCCCGAACACGGCTAGCCCGTGCTTGAAGCACCCAGAACACGGCCTAGCCGTGCTCTATGACCTTTGCTCACTAATCAGAGCATAACTCTCTCCTTTTAACTCCGATTGAGGTGATTTTGGTGTCTATAGAAATCTAAGACAATTATCTAAAACTAGTATGTTAATCATATCAGCAAAACAGTAATAAATATTGGTGATATTACTCCCTCAAAGTACATGTTATTTCTTCTCGGGAATGTTCTGACCTCTACCTACTAATCTGTCCATATCTCTGTCATAAGAATTCCAAATTAAGTGATTCCAGTGGCTAAAAATCCGTCACCCATATATCTATAATTCATATGTTAACAATTTATTTTAATTCCTTATAGAAGTTTCCTAGAAATTAAAACACCGAAACTATCCTAACATATTCTTCCCTGATTAACCATTTTCTGACCTTTGTTTACTAATCGGACCATATCTACCTCATATGAACTCTAAATGGAATTCTTCCAGTGGCTAAAACTCCATGACACACATATCTATAATTCATATGTTAACCATTTATTTTAATTCCTTATAAATTGTTCCCAGAAATTAAAACACCGAAGCTAAAAATTCTGCCACCCATAGCCATAACCATGCAGAACTATCTACACCAACCTAAGTATTCAAACATACATCACATTCAAGATCAATATGTAACATGATATAGCAACATCCATGACCAATCATCAAAGTTCTAAGATCAAAATCTCATATAAATATTAGAAGTTTCAAAAGTTTTCTTCAAAAAGAAATATTGTTAAACTTACATGGAGTACTTAGTCCCTTAAACTTCTCCTTCCTCTTTCTTCCTTTCTTCCTCTCCTTTCCTCACTCTACCTTGCTTCTATTTTCCCTCTCCCTCACTTGGACGAAATTCTAATGTTGTAAGGGTGGGTTTTCTTATATAGACCACTAAATAATTCACCTTTCATGATCATGGGTTTACCTTATCACAATTAGGATACACTTTGTTGAATTTTTGGAAAACAAACAACTTATGTTCTTGTCTTCCTCTTCCTTAGTCAAGATATGCATAGGAAAAGGAGATTTGTATTTTGAAAATTATGATGATATGTTCTTAAGATAAGGGACAAGGTCCCTTTGATTTAGGGATTCATTTCCATTTTCTTTTGTCTTAAACAAGTATGATAGGTTTGCCTTTTTAGGTGGAAAATTTCTATCCCTTGAATCTCCATTATTTGGTTGATATTATTTGTGTTGGATAGGAATGTTTTGTCCTAATACCATGTATTATCATACCACTTGCTGAAATTATGAGTGTAGGATATAGATGTTTTTGTCCTGAAGCCTTGTATTGTTATGCCACTTGCCAAAATGATGAATGTAGAATCACACCATTTGCTAAATTTTTGTCTTAATTCCATGTAACCTAATCTTTATTATTATTACATTATTATATCATCACCTAATTTATTTTATTTTATTTTTCCTCTTGGATTTAGGCTTATTCCTACCCATTATGGGATTATTCCTACCCTTTTTCTTTGCTTTGGATGAAATTCTACTTTTCTTGGAGGGCTTGGTCACATTTTCATAATTTTTGGGCTATTGGTCCAATTACTATATCCTAGTCCAAGTCTATGTTTTATTTTTTTCTTAGGTTATCCAATCGGCTTGCTAGAAACTTATGTGTAGTGGAAAAACTCTATATGAAGTGTCCATAGGTAAAAGCCCAATTTATGGGTGGAGATACTAAACTTAGTAAGTTTTTCTCTTAAATTAAGAAAAATTACCCTAATCCGATCTTCTTGAAATTTTAAGACCTTTACTTACTTCACAAAAATTTATCTTTCTTTACCTAAGAATTTCACCTTTCTTTAGCATGTTTATTTTTAATATTTCCTCTTAGGTTTTCTTGCTTTACTTATTCCATTAATATTAGACAATTTCTATGAATATATGTAAGGTGAAGCATTTCTAAGGAAAATATCTAAAAATTATGGGATGTTACATAAAGCAGGAACCAAGAGCATGGTACAAGAAGATTGATTCCTATTTTGTGCAGCATAGATTTCAAAGATGTCCTTTTGAGCACATTCTATATATTAAATTTGTTGATCATGGAGATATTCTTATTATGTGCCTTTATGTTGATGATCTAATCTTCATTGGAAATAATTTAAAGATGATTGTAAAATTCATGGAGGCTATGATAAGTGTTTTTGAGATGACATATTTAGACAGACTTGATGTCTTATTTTCTTAGCATTGAGGTAGTTCTGCAAAATGATGGAATATTCATTTCTCAGAAGAAATATGTTGATGATATTTTGAATAAATTCAATATGGAGAATTCAAAACCAATTTTCACACCGGTTGAAGATAAATTAAAGCTGATAGGAGAAAAAGAAGGTAAAGGGATATATATTCAACTTACTACAAAAGATTGATTGGGAGCCTCAAATATTTAACTACAACCAGACCAGACATTGTATTTGGAGTAGGATTGCTAAGTAAATTTATGGAAGAGCCATGTGTTTGTCATTTGGAAGGAGCAAAGAGAATTCTTAGATATATCAAAGGTATGACTTATGAAATTTTTTATGCTAATAATAATGATGTGAAGCTTGTTGGATATGTAACATCCTTAATTTTTACTCATGAAAAAGAAATGAAAAATATTAATTTAAAGGAATAAAGAAAAGGAAAAATTGATCAATGAATTCCCAGAGAAATATTTAATAGAATATGTATGTTAGAAATTTATAATTTTAGGTGTAAGCATATAGATTTTTGTTTAAACCTAGGGAAAGGAAAGGAGGATCTCTAAGAGGTTAAATTTGGAAATATTGGCTTAACGAGGGATGAAATTTGGGGCAAGGAGAATAAATTTCTAGAAGTATAATGGAGGTTTTGGATTTTCAAGGAGTTAAATTAAATAAATTTTCTTCATTTAAGAACTAATTCTTCTAAACATGATATCTCACCCTATATTTCATCATTTGATTTCCATATAGACTACCTACCTCATGGACACCTCATCTAATTTTGCCACCTCACATTGGTAGATAATGAGCCACATGGATGACAAGTTAAGGGACATATCATGGAGAGTATGAAGTCAAAGGTTGGCCAAGGTTTTTAATCACATGTATTTGAAGGAAAATATCTCACTCTTGTGAGCATTTTGGCCAAGCATACAGGGGGTTAGGGGAGCTAAAACCTAGGCCATGATGTAATAGTGAACCATAATGACGAGCTATGATAGCATTTCATTGAGTACACAATAAGTAAGGTCATTACATACATAACAAGTAAGACCATTGAGTATCTAACAAGGCAATTGATCACATGATTTTAAGGAAATTTTATCACCCAATTTGAGAGCACATTTCGGCCAATGCAGGAGGAGGGAAAACCGAAACCTTGCATCACCCTTCAAGAAACCATGATGGGCTATAATGACACATCCATTGAGTACTCCATAAGTAAAACAATTGAAATCATGATTGGAAGTGATTGTCCACATAAATTTCTTTAAGCCATTAACCTATTTTACTAGAAGCAAGTTTGTCTATGCAAATAGTATCATTTGATAAGGAAGAAGGGAAAGATTCAGATGGTGAAGGATTCAGGTCAAGAAAGGAAAGGAGGACAGCTCTTAGGCGTGATAGTGGCTTAGGAAGCATCAAAATGACTATTCCTACATTCCAAGATAAAAGTGACCCTGAACTTTACTTAGAGTAGGAGATGAAGGTGGAATATGTGATTGAGTGTCATGCTTATACTGAGGAATAAAAGGTGAAGATAGCTGCTGTGGAGTTTACTGACTATGCTATTATTTGATGGGATCAGTTAGCAATTAATATGCGGAGAAGTGGTGAGAGACCTATTCGGTCATGGGAAGAGATGAAGGTTGTGATGAGAAAACGGTTTATTCCTAGCCATTACTATAGATACTCATTCAGAAAACTACAAAATGATGCATTTCCTTAAGCCAAGAAACGGAGTGTTTGCCGGAAGCTATTGTGTGTATGTTTTACTAATTACCGCAAGCGGACGGCGTTGCTGTAGCTAGTCCAGCGAGTACGGGTCGTATTCCATGGAGAACAATATCAACTACTAGAATGATGCAAAATATGCTATCTAGATCGATGTAATTCGATTAAAGAGTGCCACAATTAAATGAATGAAAATAACCAATTAAATAAACATAGGGTTATTTTTCACCACACTTATGATATTCAACATCCATCTTGTACCTCTAATTGCAATTATCTAGGTTATTGGGGATGGTTTAGCCTTAATTAACTAGCAACCTCTTTCAAGCGTTACTAATCGTACCGAGGTTAATCCAATTGCCTACTTTCATGGTTCTTAGTTCAACCTAAGTCCATTAAGTTCTATGCCAACCATGGAATACAATTAATCGATTTTCTCGTGCCCACTAATTGATTCATTCCTAGAGAACCTTAAACTACTTTCATAATTAAGATATCCCTAATTAACTATTAGGTTCTGGTATCAATCTTCACCTTTCAGTCCATCAATTAATATCCTAAGACGTGAGAAAACGTTGGCCAGACATTTATCAGCTCATATAGTCAATGCATAATAGCTAATCCTAATTTACCATGGATAACACAATTAGGGTTCCAATGATTCAATGTGCAAAGTGTATCATCATATCATAAGTGGTTTTACCAAAACCCTAGATCAAATCTACTCAAGCATGATAGAAAGATAAATCAAAAGCATAATCCAATTCATTAAGTAAATATATTCCATACAAACCAAGAGAAAGAGTAGAAATAGAGATGAGTGCAGAGATAGAAAGATAGAACCTGGATGAAGAATGAAATACAAAATGAAATTGCTGTCAAATTTACTCTAAGAACATGAATCAAACATTAATCCTACTCTAAACCTAATCTAATGATGTTTCCCAAGCCTAAAACTGAGTAGAAGGAGGTCTGAATGTGTTCTCCCCTCTTTGGCTGCGTTTTCCCCTCAATATATAACACTTTGGCCGCTCAAAACCCTAAAAAATACAATGTGTGCAAACCCGCAGCATGGCCGTGTTCCAAGACACGGCCTGGCCGTGCTTCGGGTTCGATTCTGGGAAGTTTCTGTAGCTTTTACCCAGAACATGGCCTGGCCGTGTTAGGGGCTGCCATGCTCCTTTCTTGCTGATTTTTGGTGGGCTTCCTCCTTGCTTCCTTCTCATCTTCTTCCAAGTCCATATGGCACTTTTCATGACTGTTTTTCCTTACTTCTTGGCCTTTTTTGCTCACCTACAAGCATAAAAACAACCAAAGCAAGATCCAAAGCAAAGCATAACCAAAAGCAAAGAAATAACCACAAGTTTACTATGAATTACATGAACATAAAAAACCCTTATATAGTCAAACAATCCTAAAATTAGTAGGAAACCCTAAAACTCCTAATTGGACTTTGAAAAGAATATGGCCTAAATAACACTAGATATTTGACCCAACTAAATTAACAAAAATAAACCCATAATTAAACTAATATTTGGCCAGCATAAAGAATGTGATCAAATACTAATAATATCCAAAAGAAAGCATATAACATGAAGCCCATAATACATCATTAGTATATGCAAATTTAGCCTAGCTGTCTTCAAGATCCAACAAGCTCTATTTGGCCTCCAAACTACCCTCTTTAATGCCATCCTTAAGGCTATAAAGTGTGACCCACTTGATGTCTTGGCTTGGCCCAACAACTTTCTCTTTAGCCTGTACATCCAAGATCAAGCCCAATAAAGCTTTTTGGCCAGCTTTTCCCTACTCTTAGTCATTGGACTGCCTATCCCTTTCAAAGGATCTAGGGAACAATTTGGAATAGATTTGACAACACCTTGATCTCCATCATTCCCTCCCTCCTCGAAAGGATTCATCCTCGAATCAAAGTCATCACCTACATCAAATAAAGACAAGACAACAATATTAAATGTAGCACTAATATTGCCATACTCACTAGGTAAATCAATCTTATATGCATTGTTGGAGCGTACTGTTAGAGGTACACTCAAATTGATACCTTACCTCAAAACTAACCTGTAGTAAAGGGAGTAAGGGTCGATCCCACAGAGACTGGTATTACCTTACGTGATTAGAAAAAGTGGGGATTGATTGTTGCAATTAAAATCAAGTAAACAATAACAAAAGTAATTAAGATAAAGTGATTAATGATAAAGACGTTGGTTTCGGTTGATATCCACCGTCAAGGGATTGCATTGATCAGTGACAACATAATCAATATGTAATTTAATATCTATCATTGGGTTTCTAACCCTGTTCCTCCTTAAGTCTAGTAAATTAATGACAATCGCACTAATTAAACCCTAATTAACATGCAATCCTTTAGCACATCGGTAAAGCATAACGTATTAACAGCATGAAGAATTAGAGAAACTGACAGAGCTAAACAAATATAAACACATCGATTATATCTAATTTAGTTAATTACTCATCATAGGTTCAATGATTTATAATCCAAAATCCTCAAACCTATTTGCCTCATGAATCACAGAATTGAAGACTTTGTTCAAAACATAATTCAGCGGTAGATTAAGACAGACAATATACTAGTAGGCCTCCTAGCAATCATATGAATAATCATTGAGAAGAAGAGGAGATGAATAATCAATACTCAATTCAAATTGAAATAATAAAATCAAATCCACATCTTACAATGCATGAAGATCCCTTGAGGTTTCAACCTACATCAACCAACTAAAAAGAACTAGCCACGCAGGGCCATAAGAAAATCTAAAGAAGAATTGAAGAAGTAGGAGTGTTTCTAGGTCAAATCCCAGCCCATTGAAGTTCAATTAGAGTCAAGAAGACTTAAAAATCGCAAATTCAGACGGGGTGCCGCGGCGCCTATGCTAGTTCTGCACACTCTAGATTCTGACACTCGGGCGCTGCAGCGCTAGGCATAGGGCGCCGCGGTGCCCGATGCTTCTGGACAACAAATGCCATGGCGCGCTACGGAGCACTGTGGCCCTCCGAACCTGCAATGATGCAGCGCCACAACGCTCTATTACGAGCGGTGCGGCTCTCAGAAAACTCTAGAATTTGCCAAAGTTTCGAACACGAAAGTTGTCGCTCTATGTCGTTTCTTTCCATAGCCACTTGAATCACCTTAATCTAATCTAAATTGGAGGAGAGATGCTAAAATAAGTGACTGAAGGTCAGAATTCATCCTGCTACACTATGATTATTATTTGTGAGCTCTATAAAGCTATGAAATATCCCGAATTTGACCAAGTGTTCAACATAAAAGTTGTAGATGATTGTGTTATCTTTGCACAACCACTTGAATCACTTTGATTGGAGTTCATAAGAGGAAGATATGCTTAAAAAATGCTAAAAGGTATAGAATCGCTGCAATGTAGCATTTTTCCATGAATTTATCTTTTTCTTTTCTTTTCTTCTTCCTTTGTTCCTACAACACAAAACAAAAAACTAAGCTAATTACTAATTATATTTTACTTAAATCAAACAAAAAGTAAGTTTAAAGGTATTAATATCATGCTTAATTAAGATCACATCAAATATCCCCACACTCAACCTTTTGCTTGTCCTCAAGCAAAATAATCCCTAAAGACAAAAAAAACAACAATCAATAATGTAGTGAGTGTTAGGCTTATCAAACGTTTGCCTCATAACATAAAAATATACTCTAGAAAAATTTTGGAAGGTCATAATCTTGCACAAGATTAACACAAATGCAATATATTATTTTATCCTTCTGAATCCCTAGTGTGTGTGTGTTTTTGGGTCAATAAATTTTCTTTTACCCGGATGAGTTTATATATCCCAAAATTTTGATTGTAGATCTCGAATTAGTTTAAGATTTCCATATACTTATTCTTCATGCCACTCTCCACTAATGTAGGCCAAAACTACCTCTAGGATCAATAGGACTTTATTTAGCTTGTAATGTGGTCAGGGTATAAGGTAAGATAAAGGATACAAAATTAGGCTCAATCACCCAGCACCACATAATTAAATTTGATCTCTTGAGCTTTCCTAAATTTGGGGTGATTTCTTGCCCCACACTCATTTTCTTGTTTCAATTGAGTTTAATCCATCCTTTTCCTTCTTTCTCAAATTTTTTGTTTTTTTTTCTTTCACCCACAAAATTTGCTTTTATCCTCTTTGTATTTTTCTTCTCTCTTCTTTGCGTAATTCTCTTTTTTTTTTGCATATTTCTTTCCTTTTCCTTGCTCCACCCTTCCACCCTTATGTAAATAAAGCTCTACAAAACAAGTATTCAGAAAAATAATCATGGAGTGAGTGAATAGGATAAAAAATAACGATATTCATACAAAATTTGGCTTTCGGCTTGTTTGTGGTTTTTAGAAGGAAAATTCCATTAAGCTCAAGATAGAGGAACTAAGGATATTTCATTGCTTAGGTTAGGCTAGAAAGGCTCAATCTATCCAATAATGCCTAAATTATCTCCTAAATAATAGTATTAGCCTAGAATTTCGCCTCAAGCAGCATTCAAATAAGTTCTAGAATCCTATTGAGTTCATAAAATATTTTTGAATTATATAAACCTTCTCTAAGTAAAAGATAAAATTGAATGCCCAAAGTTATTGTGCAAAAATATTTCAAGATTCTAAAGTCAAAAAGTAATAAATTACATATAACCATGAATTTTCTATATTTTTCAAGAGCTAAAAACATTTTTTGGACAGTCATTTTATTGGCTGTTGGTTATGCCTAACATCCCAAAACATAAATTGAACACTCACACAATCACTCAACTTGCTAAACGCAATAAAAGTGCATTAATAGTGAAAATCAGAAAATTGATGCTCAATATAGGTTCATAATGATTCAGACAATTATACGCCCACCCCCGCACTCAAACTTTACATTATCCTCAATGTAAAAGAAAGATAAGAATTAGGGAAAGATATAGAAAAACATATAAGTTAAGTGAACTTCCTTGAATTTGTTTGGAGTGGAATGAGCATGTTGCATTACTGGACCATGAATATTTCTGATTCCCACTTTTTCTTTTTCTTTTTTGATTATGTTAGGTTACCTCCCAATAAGCGCCTTTGTTTAATGTCGTTGGCTCGACCCAGCTCCCTATCTTTGTTCATGAAGGCTCTTTGATGTTCACTTTAAATTTTTGGGACTGATTCAATCCTTGAAATTCAACTGCATAACTAAAAGCCACGTTATTAATAACAAGTGGTCCTAACCAAGGGAGAGATTTCTTACCTTTAAGTGGTCTAACTCCTTTTATTTCTAGAACTTGATGCAACTTTGTAATCGGGTCTATGCCTTTAAGGTTTGTAATTGTTTTTGTAATGGCGTTTATTTTTTCTTAAAAAATATGCATCAATTCCTCTTCTTTTTTAACACCTAAACTTTTTGCAACTATAATAGGTGATGCATCTCTTACTTCCAAGTATTTCAGGTGATTAGGAAGAGGTGACAAAATTGATGCACGGTCCTGCAAAACAGAAGGTGCAAGAGTAGTATCAGAATTTGATAATTCCATATAAGCAATCTTACCTTTTGGTAGCTCTTTTGAAAAATCATTGAGTGTAGCCAGTTTCTCATTTGTTTCTTCATCTAACTCTATCTCACCATCATCTTCTCCTATAGATTTGTTCACAATTTCCTCTATTTTATCCTTTTCATCTAATTCAAACACATCGTATGCCAAAGAATCAAGTACATCAATGGAATAGATAGGAGTATCATCACCTGGGTGTTTCATGGCTTCATACATATTGAATTTTATTACTTCACCATCAAATTCCATAGTGAGTGTACCATTGTGAACATCTATCTTGGTTTTAGAGGTTTTTAAGAATGGTCTCCCTAATAATATTGGAGAAGTAAAATCCCCATTGTCCATGTCAAGCACATAAAAATCTACAGGGAACACCAAATCATTTACCTGCACCAAGACACCCTCAATTATTCCATTAGGATATGCAGTGGACCTGTCTGCTAGTTGAATTATCAAATTTGCAGAGTTCAATGGTCCTAAATTCAAAGATGTATATACAGAATATGGCATAACATTGATGGAAGCTCCTAAATCTAACATAGCCTTTTCAATGCGAGTTCCCCCAATTTTGCATGGAATAGTAAACATACCTGGATCCTTGCATTTAGTAGGGAGTTTTGCCTATATCATAGCAGATACATTCTGACTCATATGAATATTTTCAAAATCTTTTAGTTTTTACCCTTCTTTTTTAGTACATAGTTCTTTCAAGAACTTTACATATCTTGGCACCTGTTTAATGGTATCTAGAAGGGGGAGATTAATTTCACATTTTCTAAAGATGTCATATAATTCAGAAGTTTTCTCATTTAGCCTATTCTCTTTAAGAGCTTCTGGAAAAGGAGGCATTAATTCATAATTTGGAGTAGATAGAGACTTACCTGTAGAAGCTTCTTTCTCCTTATTTAATTTCTCCTACTTTTTAGGAGAAGAAACGGATGGTGGACCTTCAATTTCCTTACCATTCATTGAAATAATTGCACTGACATTTTCTTTAGGATTTACCACAGTTTGAGAGGGTAGCTTACCTGATTCTTGAGCATCTAACCGATTGACTGTGGTTGCTATTTGGCCTATCTGAGTTGTCAAGTTCTGAATGCTAGCTCTTGTCTCTTGCTGAAATTGTTGAAAGTTATGTGTAAGAGATTTGATAACATCTTCCAAGGAATTACTTACCTGGTGATCCTGAGATGCATTTTGTCTAGGATAATAGGCTTGCTGATTTTGCTGAAATTTTTTTCCTACAGGCCTATTTTGTGCATTCCCATATCTGAAATTGAGATGATCCTTCCATCTAGGATTGTATGTATTAGCATAAGGATCATACCTCTTTGGTTGGTTAGAAAAACCTCCTACAGCATTCGCTTGTTCTGTGAATTCCTCTTGAAGTGTAGGGCACACATAAGTGGAGTGCCCTGTTGCTGAACATATTCCACAGACTTTAACTTGCTATAGTGTACCTATAGCCATTTGGTGCACAAGAGAGGTATGTTCAGATATTTGATTCTAAAGAGAAGTAGTACTTACCTCATGGGCATGTCTAATAGGAGTATTATACCTAATGCCAAATTGTTGAGAATTGGCAGCCATATTTGATATTAGGATTCTGGCTGCTTCAGGAGTCTTATCTACTAGTGCTCCTCCACTAGCTGCATCTATCATGCTCTTATCTCCCTGCAAAAGACCTTCATAGAAATATTGGATTAGTAGTTGCTAACTAATCTGATGATGTGGGCAGCTTGTACAAAGTTTTTTAAACCTCTCCCAATATTCATAAAGTGTCTCTCCATGCAATTGGCTAATGCCGCATATTTCTTTCCTGATAGTAGCTGCTCCATATGCAAGAAAATAACGTTCTAAAAACATTCTCTTCATCTCATTCCAAGTAGTGATAGTACTAGAGGATAAATAATACAACCAATCTTTGGCTGAATCTCTTAATGAAAAAGAAAAAGTCCTGAGTTTTATTTGTTCCTCAGTTACTCCAGGGGGCTTCATACTGATACATACCACATGAAATTCCTTCAAATGTTTATGCGGGTCTTCACCTGCAAGACCATGAAAATTAGGTAAGATATGAATTAATCCAGATTTCAATTCAAAATTAACATTGTCATCAAGGTTAGGAAAAGTAATGTATAAGGGTTGCTGATGCAAATCTGGAGCTGCAAGCTCCTTCAAAGTGGGGTGCCTTGCCATGGTTACTTCCTCCTTTTCTTGATCAATGTCCTCTTGAAGTTCTCTTCTGTGCCTGTATACAGATTTTCCAATATTTGGATTAAACTCTAAATTTTGAGAATTAGAAGAACGAGTCACAGGCATAAATCAAAATAAAGTCACAAAAAGTAATAGACGCAGTCCCTGACAATGGCGCCAAAATTTGATGTGTATTGTCGCAGGTACACCCAAATTGATACCTTACCTTAAAACTAACCTGTAGTAGTGGGAGTAAGGGGGGATTGATAGTTGCAACTAAAATCAAGTAAACAATAACAAAAGTAATTAAGAGAAAGTGATTAATGATAAAGACGTTGGTTTCGGTTGATATCCACCGTTAAGGGATTGCATTGATCATTGACAACATAATCAATCTGTAATTGAATATCTATCATTGGGTTTCTAACCCTGTTCCTCCTTAAGTCTAGTAAATTAATAAAAATCGCACTAATTAAACCTTAATTAACACGTAATCCTTTAGCACATCGATAAAGCATATTGTACAATTATGACATGTATGGCATAAATACCATTTTTTTAGGATATCATATGATGACTATCAATTTATTCTCATATCAAGTTATCCCGATCAGGGTGAGTATTTTCTACTCTCCGGTACGGGCTTTTCTCGCTCCGTCCGGCATGGCTTACTTTCTCTTTTTTTATTAACATGATCATAACCATTGGTAGGGTGTCCCCTACTGGTGCACCACACGGATTTCCATGTGACCGTACTCATTTCTTTTCTTTCCACAATGATAGCCAAAAATATGCTTTCAATAACAAGTATGTTCATCAAAATATAACTATTACCATAAATCATTGGTAATCATGCCATGAACATAACCATTTCAAATATCACTTTATAAAATATTTCCATGTCAAAATTTCACACTTAAGATGGTAAGAAGTTCATACAATGGCAATGGATATGGCTATACTAGTCATTTATTATTTTCATTTATAAGATTCATCTTCTTTTTTAAATATTAATTTTATTTCTTTATTTTCTTGATGCAGGTTTTCATCCTATCTAACCTTCTCTTACTAATCAGAGCATAACTCCCTCAATTTAACTCTGATGTAGGTGATCTTGGTGTCAATTTCAAGATAAAACAATTATCTAAAACTATTATGTTGAATAGTGTAGCAAAATAGTAAGAAATAAAGGTGATATTACTCCCTCAATGTATAGGTTATTTCTTCTCAGGTAGTTTCTGACCTCTCCCTACTAATCTGTCCATATCTCTCTCATAAAAATTCTAAATTAAGTGATTCCAGTGGCCAAAAATCTGTGACACATATATCTATAATTCTTATGTTAATAAGTTATTTTAATTCCCTACATAATGTTTCCAAAAATTCAAAAATAGAAGCTTTCCTAACATGTTCTTTCCTGATTAACCATTTTCTGAACACTACTTACTAATCAGACCATATCTACCTCATATGGACTCCAAATTGAGTTATTCCAGTGGCTAAAAGTCCGTGAGACATATATCTATAATTGTTATGTTAACAAGTTATTTTAATTTCCTACAGAATGTTCCCAGAAATTTAAAAACATAAACTTTCCTAAGAGATTCTTCCCTGATTAACCATTTTCTGAACACTACATACTAATCAGACCATATCTACCTCATATGGACTCCAAATTGAGTGATGCTAGTTGTTAAAACTCTGTGAGACATATATCTATAATTGTTATGTTAACAAGTTATTTTAATTCCTTATAGAATGGTCCCAAAAATTCAAAAACAGAAGCTTAAAATGTTACCACCATAGCAAAACCTATGCAGAACTATCTACAATAGCCTAAGTATTCAAACATACATCACATGCAAGACTAATATGTAACATGATAAAGCAACATCCATGACCAATCATCAAAGTTCTTAAGATCAAAATCCCATATAAATGTTACAAATTTCAAAACTTTTCTTCAAAAAGAAATATTCTTAAACCTACCTAAGAATCTCCCTAGCTCACTTAATGAATTTGTTTTCTTGTTTCCCCTTGAAAGAAGTATCAAGATTCCTCCCTTTCCTTAGCTTTTCTAACAGCTTAAATAAGAGAAGGAGGGTGAGTTTTTGAACCTCAAGGATGAAGAAGAAAAATGGATTCAAGTGGAGATTAAGTTAACTTACCTTGAGTACTTAGCCCTCTAGACTCCTCCTTCTTCTTCTTTCCTTTCTTCTCCTCTCTTTCTCTCCTTTCCTCTCTTTACCTTGCTTCTATTTCTCTCTCTTCCTCACTTGGACAAAATTAAAATGTTATAGGGGTGGGTTTTGCTTAAATAGACCATCAAATAATTCATCTTTCATGATCATGGATCTACCTTATCACAATTAGGATATACTTGGTTGAATTTTTGGAAAGTAAACAACTTATGGTCTTGTCTTCCTCTTCCTTAGTCAAGATATGCATAGGAAAAGGAGATTTGTATTTTAAAAATTATAATGATATGTTCTTAAGATAAGGGACAAGGTCCCTTTGATTTAGGGATTCATTTCCATTTTCTTTTGTCTTAATTAAGTATGATAGGTTTGCCTTTTTGGGTGGCAAATTTCTAGCCCTTGAATCTCCATTGTTTGGCTGAAATTATTTGTGTGGGATTGGAATGTTTTGTCCTAATGCCATGTATTATCATACCACTTGCTAAAATTATGAGTGTAGGATATAGATGTTTTGTCCTAATGCCTTGTCACCTAATCTTGATTACACCATTATTTCATCACTTTATTTTTATTTTTATTTTATTTTTCCTCTTGGATTTGGGCACATTCTTGCCCATTTTCTTTACTTTGGTTAAAATTCTACCTTTCATAATGGGCTTGGTCACATTTTCATGATTTTTGGGCTACCAGTCCAATTCCGATATCCTAGTCCAAGTTTATGTTTTATTTCTTCGTTGGGCTATCCTATTGGCTTGCTAAAAATTCATGTGAAGTAGAAAAACTCTATATGAAGTGTCCACAGGTGAAAGCCCAATTTATGGCTGGAGATACAAACTTAGTAACTTTTGCTCTTAAATTAAGAAAAATTACCCTAATCTAATATTCTTGACATTTTAAGACCTTTACTTACTTCACAAAAATTTATCTTCCTTGCCTAAGTTCTTTAGCATGCTTCTTTCTAATATTTCCTCTTAGGTTTTCTTTCTTTACCTATTCCATTAATATTAGAACATTTCTATACATACACATAAGGTGAAGAATTTCTAAGGATTATATTTCCTTATATATCTAAAAATTATCTAATAAATTTTATTTCCTTAATTAAATATTTATGTACCTTTATTAATAAAAGAAAAGAAATTAGAGATATTACTTTGAATACTTTTATACTTTTATTAATACATGAAACGAAATTAGGGATGTTACATCATTGATTCGCTCCATGACTTGAAAATGTCTATCTCCCCTAGGATGCAACTTAAACTTCCTCTGAGCCAAGAACCTCTCTTTGCGCATATATATTTGAACCCAATCACCATATTCAAATACAACTCTAGTTCGGCTTTTGTTGGCTTGCTTTGTATACTATTCATTCTTCATCTCAAAGTTAGCTCAAATCTTAGCATGCAAATCCTTTACATATTCAGCATTTTTCTTACCATCCAAGTTAACAAACTTATTAGTAGAAAAAGATAAAATATCCAAAGGTATTAGAGGATTAAAGCCATCTCAAATGGACTATAAGCAGTAGTAGAATGCACATATCTATTATAAGCAAACTCAACATGTGGTAAAGCTTTTTCCTATTGTTTCAAGTTTTTGATATAATAGCATGTAAAAGTATAGTAAGTATCCTATGAACTACCTCAGTTTTCCCATCTGTTTGAGGGTGTGCAATAGTAGAAAATAGAAGTTTAGTCCCTAATCTACCCCATAAAATATGCCAAAAATGACTTAAGAATTTAACATCTCTATCACTTACTATTATTCTAGGCAACCCATGCAAACACATTACTTCTTTAAAGAAGAAATTAGCTATATGTGTTGCATCATTGGTTTTAGCACATGCAATGAAATGAGCCATTTTTCTAAACCTATCAACAACCACAAAAACACTATCTTTACCACTTTTAGACCTCAGTAACCCTATCACAAAATTCATAGAAATATCATGCCAAGGCTATCTAGTTATAGGTAATGGAGTATAAAGACCATGTGGCATAACCTTAGACTTAGCTTGTTTACATGCCACACACTTAGCACAAAAAAATGACATAATGTTTTATGCAAGGCCAATAAAAATGTTCATGCAAAATTTCTAAGGTTTTAGTCACTCCCAAAATGTTCCATTAAACCTCCACCACGACTCTCCTTAATTAACAAGTCACTCATAGAACACTTAGGAATACAGAGTTTATTCTTTTTAAACAAGTAACCTCCATGTATATAGAAACCATCAATAGCACGCTTATCACAAGAATTCCACACAGATTCAAAATCAATATCATTAGCATACAAGTCTTTAATGTATTCAAAACCAAGCAACATAGCATGCAAGAATGTTAATAAAGCATATCTTTTAGACAATGCATCAGCTACTACATTTTCCTTTCCATTTTTTTACTTAATACGTAAGGAAATGTCTCAATGAATTCTAACCACTTAGCATGCCTCTTATGCAACTTACCTTAGGACTTCAAGAATTTCAAACTCTCATGATCTGAATGGATAATTAACTCCCTTGGCCATAGATAATGTTGCCAAATTTGCAAAGTCCTTATCAATGCATATAACTCCTTATCATAAGTAGGATAGTTCAGTGCTGCCCCATTTAGCTTCTCACTGAAGTATGCAATCAGTTTAGAATCCTACATTAAAACAATACCTATACCAACTCTAGAAGCATCAAATTCAATTTCAAATGCTTTATCAAAATTAGGTAATGACAGCAAGGGTGCATTAGTCAAAAGATGCTTTAAAGTTTTAAATGAATTATCATGCATATCATCCCATTTAAAGACAACATTCTGTTTAACAAGTTCATTTAGGGGTGCAACAATAGTACTGAAATTCTTTACAAACCGGCTATATAAATTTGCTAAACCATGGAAACTCCTAACTTTATTAGCATTCCTAGGCGTAGGCCAATCTCGGATTGCCTTAACCTTATCCTCATCCAAACTAATTCCATGAGAATTAACAACAAAACCAAGGAACACTACAGAATCAGAAGAGAACGTGCACTTTTTTATGTTAGCATATAATTTATGCTCCCTAAGCACATCAAAAATAGCACGCAAATGCAATACATGTTCATCAAAATTTTGACTATATACTAAAATATCATCAAAGTAAACTACCTCAAACTTTCCAATGAAAGCACGTAAGACATGGTTCATTAATCTCATAAAAGTACTGGGTGTATTGGTTAACCCAAAAGGCAGTACTAACCACTCATATGAACTATACTTAGTCTTAAAAGTTGTTTTCCATTCATCTCCCTCTTTCATGTGAATTTGATAGTAGCCATTCTTTAAATCAATTTTAGTAAAAACACTAGAACCATACAACTCATCAAGCATGTCATATAATCTAGGAATTGGATGCCTATACTTTATGTAACATCCTAAGCCTCTTATAAAGTTAGATAAATTTAAGGATGAGTAGAAAATACATATGACAAGTAATCAAGATGCTTAGTTATGTGACTATAAAGCAAGTATAAATTAGGTGACATAGTTAATGTTGAATCATATAACTAAAATTCTTAGAATCATAATGGATGGAGAGATGACACAAATACATTTTCTTAGACATTACTAGTCTAAGATTAGTGACAAACTAAGATATAAGGAAAAAGAATTAAAATGTGTAGTTGTTTGACAATAAAGACTTCATAAAATATGTGGTACCATTTCATGGTTAGAAGTAATATAAATAAAATATTTTTGAAGCATAAATGAGAGAAATAGGATACAAATATATTCTTTAGGATGCTACTAATTTAGGATTAGCAACATAATAAGGAAGGAAGAAGCATTATGGGATGCAATATGAATATATATATATATATATATATATATATATATATATATATATATATATATATATATATATAGTTTCTCTTAATTACACCATGCATATCCTAGTATACATATCATAATGCATGCACGTGAGAATGGAAACAAAAACACTAGCAGTTTGGTAGGTTAAAAAAATAAATGCAGCTAGGAAATGCAAGCTGAAACATATACCCAACTTTGCCCCACATCCAGCATCTTCACACCATCTTGCTCTACCAATAACCAGCAAAAAACCTGCCCCACATGCAAAAGACTCATGCCCATCTTGCCCAGCAGAATGCATGCCACATTTGCTCCATTAGACAATAGGAATCAGTGCCACATCAAGCAGAAAAAGACAGACCCACATGGCAGCATCCTCACAGTACATTTGCTCCTAAACCAAGTAGAAAAAAATGTCACATATTTACCCTATAAACCCAACAGAAACACACCCACCCACAGCAGTAGAACTGCACACCCCACCTGCAGGATTCACACTCCCATATGCTCCAAGAAAGCTGCAATTTCACGCCCATACAACCAGAAACAGCCATGCATGCAAGTATGTGGCAGCATGTCTTCGTTTTATGTGTTATTCACCCACTCCCAATGAGCATATTATAATATGCATGCACCTATGTGGAGAGCAGCTGAAAAACACACTCACCTGCCCTACAGAACCAGGGAATCCCTGCACCCATGGCAGCCACCTCCTTGCATTCAGAAATGGTGCAGTAGAAAAACACCTACCCTTGCCTCATGCCAGTAGAAAAAATGAGAGAGGGAAGTAACCAAAAACTCAAGTGGCAAGAGGAAGGAAGAGGGAGAGGTAGCCAGGAAGAAGAAGGGGAGGAGGAAGAGAATGGAAAAACCAGAGAAAAGAATGAAGAGTTTCCTTCCCTCACCATAAGGTAGTGAGAGTGAGAGTGAGTGCTGAGGTTTGAAGCCTTGGTCACCCCATATTTGGTGCAAGAAACGTGGCTGAGTTGTAAAGGAAACCAAGAGTAGAAGCAAGCTGCAAATTAAGAGACATAGGAGTAGGTTTACACAAGGTAAGTCTGGCTTCTTATAAAAATCTGGTTTAGAGTTTATTAGGTTAAATTTAGGCTCTGCATGGACGATTTCTGTCTAAAATAAGAAAACCTGTTCAACATAGAGTTGTAGCCCTATGTCTTATATTTCCATAGCATTTGGAATCACATCAATTGGACTTAAAATGAGAGAGTTATACTCTAGGGAGTGATGAGAGGTCAGAATCAGGTCTGGAATTCAGGCTGGTGAAGAATAGCTTCGTCTTCTAATTTCTGGGACTAATCCATAAGGAATATGAAGACATGCTTAACATAAACGTTGTAGATATATTTCTCAAGGTCACATAGCCACTAGAATCACCCCATTTAGAGTCCATATGAGTGAGTTAGGGTCTGATTAGTGAGTAAAGGTCATAGATCACAGAAGGGTTAGGTTGAGAACATAGAAACCTTTTAGCACCTGAAAATATTGGCTTAGTAAATTTAGTAAATGGCCTTTAAATTCAATGATTTTTGGTGAGAAAAGCCTTAAAATGTTCATAATCAATTTTAGAAATTTTGGCATTTTTGGGAACCTACAACTAGGCCTTTTTCAATTAAAACTTTGTTGAGAACAATCTGCTAGACATCTTAAACTATTGATAGAAATACAAAATATTGAAGGGGTTAGATGTTGAAGTTTTGTATGAAAATTTTATGACATGTTAGAGGGATCCTATTTAAGGATCCCACCAAATTTAAGAAAATTTGTGGTAGGTTAAGTCATGTAATAAAATGTAGAAAATTGGTAGGGCAAGAAATGAGTGAAAACAGACCATAACAAGAGACAGCCTTCAAAACTTGGGTTATTCGAGGGGTCAAATGAATTATTGTTTACTTGAAATTTTTATGGTGATTATATAAAATATCTAGGAGTCTTCATATAAAATATGATGAATTTTAAAGAAGTGTTACTAGTCGAAATGAATGCAAAACAGAATAAAAATAGAACTGAAACTAATCTACACTATTTTGGATTAAGGAGGTCGTTTTTGGGGTTGAATGAAGAGTTAAGGGTTGAGAGATTTACAAAATAAAATACACATGTAAAGGTACCTCCATAAAAAAATTTAAAATTGTTAGAGGACTTTTGTCATATTTAATAATAACCTCAAATCTCAACAAAATCATAGTTTTGTTTTGAAGAGCAAAAGATTTTAAACTAGAGATTTATGACTTTAGGTACTAATATGCATGCATTAACCAAGAACTCTTATATGTTTTAGTTTGAGTTGCTGGTAGTAACATTGGCAGCCCTGGAAAGGAAGTGATTGTGCTGGAATTGAGGTAGCTAGCTCTTCCTTAAAACACTATTTATGTTTATGAACTTGAATTTATCAAATTTCACTGGTTGTCTGACTTTTATGCTATGATGAATGATGGTTTAAAGATATGTAATGTATGCATTCTCGGGAATTAAGGGGTGCACAAAAAGGTGCCAAGTAAGCCCTATTTCCCTCACCATTGGCCAATAATAAGATATGCATACCCCTTTGTAGGTATGGCCGTATTTGACTGCATTGGGTAAGTAGACCGTGATGTTATGGGTCCTAATGTGACCAAGATGTCGTATGTATGTATGGTCAGTGCTTATGTTTCAGTGAAATAATTTGAGATGTTTTAAGGAATGGAATGTGTACTATTTTTTTTTTTTGAAAAATTTGCTAGCTATTGAGATTATCATCTTACTTTTTATGTCCACATTATCACATTCCAGGTACTCCAGTAAAAGGTGAGCAATAGGGGTCTCAAGGTTGAATCATTTGATTATCGATTGTATTTTCCTTGGTTGTGTAATATATGTGGGATGGCCTAGATGAGTGCTAATTCCTGTTAGACAGCTGATAATGTGATGTAATATAAGTTTTGGACTGTACCCCTTTTCTTTATGGCATGAGATCCTTTATGTTGTAAGTAATGCATATTATGCCTAACTAGTTGCCTATAAGAAAATGAGACTTGAAAATGCTTGGGATAGCCTGAAGTACTTGTATGCTTTCCCAAGAATGATAACAAACAATATAGTTTAATAGGATAATGTATGGGCTAGGTGGTCATTGCCAAGAATTTCTAGATAATAAGGAACATTCTATGATTTAGATTTTAGAGGTCTTACACTTTACAGTGATTTTGTTGATAGCTCTGCAATCTACGCACATGCGCCAAGTTCCATCCTTCTTAGGCACAAGAATAACAGGTACTAAACAGGGACTAAGACTCTCCCTCACGAATCCCTTATGAACTAGCTCATCTACTTGCCTCTGAATTTCCTTCATCTCCTCAGGATTAACTCGGTAGGTAGGTCGATTAGGGATGGATGATCCAGGGACAAAGTATATTTGGTGCTAAATGCTTATCAAAGGTGGTAGTTCATGTGGAATCTCCTCAGAAAAAACATAAGTGAATTCTTGTATAAAAGACACAAGCATACTAGGTAAAGAAAGGTTATGAATGTTAGTATTCACTCTTTTATTTTTTCTCTTTCTCTAGCTCACAACTCTCTTTCTTTTTCTACTCACATGTCTCAACCTCTCTCTCTTTTCTCTCACTCTCAATTTTGGCCTTAATCTCTTTCTTCTCTTTTTCTTGTATTTCTCTCAACTTACACTCTTATAATCCATACTTGATCAGCAAAAGCCTCAGCTGGTTTTAGGGGTGTTAACATAAAAGTTTGATTATGCATGGTCAATGTATATCAATTCTTGTAGCCATCACAATTAACCCTTCTATCTAATTTCCATAGACGTCCCAACAACAAGTGTCCATCATGCATTGGTATTATATCACAAAGCACCTCAGCTTTATAGTTACAAATAGAGAAAGATAATTGAACCTGATTTTCACTCATATATCTCCCCTATCATTCAACCATCTTAGCCTATATGGCTTAGGATGTTTCAATGTGGGTATACCCAATTTATCAACCATCAAGGTACTAGCTACATTAGTCCAACTCCCACTATCAATGATCAAACTACATACCTTGTTATTCATGTGGCACTTGGTCTAGAAGATGTGCTCATGTTGTTCATCGTCAATATCATCATTAGGTTGCATATTAAGAGCACGTCGAGTAATTAATACTTATGCATGCACTGGTTCACCGATCAACATATCACTGCAATCCTCCAATTGTGGCATCTCATCATCACTAGAATGCTCACTCTCTATGCCTCCATCATCAAGACGAATAATGGCTCTCTTGTTAGGACGCTATGATGCAATATGCCCCAACTCGTGATATCTAAAACATTTTGTATCTCGTGCTCTAACAGAAGTAGAAGTATCATTTTTGGCCTTGGGATTAAGGGCTGTAACTAAATTCTTTCCCTTGCCCTATTCTTTCAGCCTTGTAGCAACCTTATGGTTGTCTTGCCAATTCGGCTTCCATGGAGTTTTAGGAATGGAGCCAAATTTAAAAGATGCTCTAACCTTTAATTGCTTCTCAACTTTAATTGCTTTATGCAGTAAATCCTTCATCTCTACATAATGGTACATATCCACTACATTTGCAATTTCTTTCCTCAAACTACCTATAAACCTTGCCATTGTAGCCTCCCTATCCTCCTCAACTTTCATCATGGCCATCTCCATCTCATTGTAGTAATCCCCTTTTTTTTAGCCCTTCCTCTAGCGCCAAGAGAGATTATGATGAATGATAATTAAGTTTTCCCCTAAAGTGAGAACTTCTCTAGGTTCTTGGGCAAACACCTAAATTTGATCTTATCAAGACAACTCGTGGCGATCAAAACATCTATTGAATTTTCAAGACCATCTTTGCTTCCGTTAAACACTCCATTTCTTAGCTTGCACATCATTTGGTATCAGAACTTTGGCTACTTGAAATTTGGTTGGTGTCCTTCTACCTTTCTTTAGGTTAAATTAGAGTCATAGTTCTAGTTAATTTTATTCTAATTTCTTCCCAAAAAAAGAGAGTCCTAGTTCTAGTCAATTTTTTTTCTACTTATAGTCTAATTCCTTAAAAAAAAGATTTCTAGTCCTAGTGCAATTTAGTTTCTTCTTCCAAAAATTAAAATTTTGTAAAAAAAAAAAACAAAGTCCTAGTCCTATTTTAATTTTGTTTCTTCTTCCAAAAAAATCATAAAAAAGAGAGAGCAGAAATTTGCTAAAAAAAGTGAGCAGAAGTTCATTAAAAAAAGAGAATTTCGTTCAAAAAAAACATAAGAAGGAAGCCAAAAAATATCATACTGATTTTAGTATCTCTCATTCTTTTAAATTTAGTTCCTAGGGTTGTCACCGTCTGAAATTTTGTTCTTACCATTCTTAATTCAGTTGTTTCCTTGATAAGTTTGTTGATCAAGTTCTTGCTTAAGAGCTTTAAGGGAAAGAGAGTAAAATTGAGTGCAAATACATGAGGTTTGTGAGACAAACATGAATAGTAAAAGAGATATACCTGAAATTGACCTTAAACTCTTCATGAATGTAAGTCAAGAATGGTTTAAGTTACTGAATACGAGGCTTGATAACCTTCAGTCACCATCCAAGCCTAAGCCTACCAAACAACTTGGATTTGATGGAGAAGAAGGGGAAGATTCAGATGGTGAAGGATTCGGGTCAAGAAAGGAAATTAGGATAGCTCCTAGGCGTGATAGTTGTAACAACTCCCTTTAAGTAACAAAATTTTTCTATATTTGTAAAATTCCATGAAGTTATTACCTCGTTATAATTTAACTCAAAATAACATTTATTTAATTTATACAATACTGAGTTTACATACACATCATTAATTTACAAACATTTGTACAAAAGTCTAACATATACATATTAGCCCTAATCATCCTCATAGACTACTTCCGGGGACACTGGTGAAGGTGGTGACACCTCAACCGGAATCTCAGTCACGTCTATTACAGATATACTGATATAATCGGTAGTTGCCTAAGGTAAGGCAGCTCGATGCAACGTACAACAATAATAAGTGTCATAGAGAATAGCTGCATAGTTAATCTTCTGATCATGATATGGAAAAATAGTGAGAATTAAACCCCAGTAAGTTCAACAATAAATCATTATCATTATCAATATAGCTCATCACATCATATTCATCTGTATAAGCTATAGCAAAAACTTTTGGTCACATGAATATACTTTATCTATGCCCATGAAAATCATATAATAATGACATGTATGGCAAGATTAACTATTTTCAGAATATCATATGATGGCTATCAATTTATTCTCATATCAAGCTACCCCAGTTAGGGTAAGTATTTTTTACTCTCCGGTATAGGCTTTTCTTACTTCGTCCGACATGGCACATTTTTTCTTTCTTTTTCTATTAACATAATTATAACCATTGGTAGGGCGTCCCCTACTGGTGCACCACACAGATTGCCTTGTGACCATGCTCATTTCTTTTCTTTTCAAAATAATAGCAAAAAAATATGATTTCAATAACAAGTATGTTCATTAAACTCACATCAAAATATAATTATTAAAAATAATAATTGGTAATCGTACCATGAACATAACTGTTTCAAATATCACTTTATAAAATATTTCCATGTCAAAATTACACACTTAAGATGTAAAAAGATGTTCATGCAATGGAAATGACTATGACATATACTAGTTATTTATTATTTTCATTTATAAGATTCTTCTTTTTAAAAAAATATTATTTTTATCTCTTTATTTTCTTGATGCAGGTTTTCATCCTATCTAACATTCTCTTACTAATCAGAGCATAACTCCCTCATTTTAACTCCGATTTAGGTGATCTTAGTGTCAATTTAAAGATAAAACAATTATACAAAACTATTATGTTGAACGGGTTAGCCAAATATTAAAGATTCATGGTGATATTATTCCCTCAAATGATAGGTTATTCCTTCTCAGGTAGGTTCTAACCTCTACTTGCTAATCTGTCAATATCTCTCTCATAAGAATTCCAAATTGAGTAACAGTGGCTAACATTCCATGCCACATATATCTATAATTTTTATGTTAACCAGTTATTTTATTTTCCTACAGAATGTTCCCAAAAATTCAAACACAGAAGCTTTCCTAACAGATTCTTCCCTGATTAATCATTTTCTGACCACTTCTTACTAATCGAACCATATCTACCTCATATGGACTCCTAATTGAGTGATTCTAGTGGCTAAAAATCTGTAAGACATAGATCTACATTTTTTATGTTAACCATTTATTTTAATTCCTTACCAATGCTTCCCAGAAATTTAAAAATAGAAGCTTAAAATTATGCCACCCATAGCCATACCTATGCAAAACTATCTACACCACCCTAAGTATTCAAACATACATCACATGCAAGATCAATATGTAACATGATATAGCAACATCCATGACCAATCATCAAATTTCTAAGATCAAAATCCCATATAAATTTTACAAATTTCAAAACTTTTCAGAAAGAAATATTGTTAAACCTAACTAAGGATCTCCTTAACTCAATTAGTGAATTCGTTTTCTTGTTTCCTCTTGAAGGAAGTAGCAAGATTCCTCCCTTCCCTTAGCTCTTCTAGAATCTTAAATAAGAGAAGGAGAGTGAGTTTTTTGAACCTTAAGAATAAAGAGAAAAGATGGATTCAAGTGGAGATTTAGCTAACTTACGTTGAGCACTTAGTCCTCTAGACTTCTCGTTCCTCTTTCTTCCTCTCTTCCTCTCCTTTCCTCACTTTACCTTGCTTATGTTTTTCATCTCCCTCACTTGAAAAAAAAATATAATGTTATAAAGGTGGGTTTTGCTTAAATAGACTATCAAATAATTGACCTTTCATGATCATAGGTCTACCTTATCACAATTAGGATGCACTTAGTTGATTTTTGGAAAACAAACAACTCATGTTCTTGTTTTCCTCTTCCTTAGTCAAGATATACATAAGAAAAGGAGATTTGTATTTTGAAAATTATGATAATATGTTCTTAAGACAAGGGATAAGGTCCTTTTGATTTAGGGATTCATTTCCTTTTTCTTTTATTTTTATCTAGTATGATAGGTTTTCCTTTCTAAGTGGCAAGTTTCTAGCCCTTGAATCTCCCTTACTTGGCTGAAATTATTTGTGTGGGATATGAATGTTTTGTCCTAATGCCATGTATTATGATACGACTTGATAAAATTATGAGTGTAGGATATAGATGTTTTGTCTTAATGCCTTGTATTATCATACCACTTGCTAAAATTATGAATGTAGGATATAGATATTATTACACCACTTGCTAAATTTTTGTCTTAATACCATGTAACCTAATCTTTATTATTATTACACTATTATTTTCATCATGTGATTTATTTTATTTTATTTTTCCTCTTGGATTTGGGCTCATTCCTACCCATTTCTTTTGCTTTGGATAAAATTCTACCTTTCTTGGAGCGCTTGGTCACATTTTCATAATTTTGTGCTATCGGTCCAACTTTTATATACTAATCCAAGTCTATGTTTTATTTCTTACTTAGATTATCCAATGGGCTTACTAGAAACTTATGTGAAGTGGAAAAAATCTATATGAAGTGTCCATAGGTGAAAGCCCAATTTATGGGTGGAGATGTTAAACTTAGAAATTTTTAACTCTTGAATTAGGAAAAATTACCCTAATCCAATCTTCTTAAAATTTTAAGACCTTTACTTACTTCACAAAAATTTATCTTTCTTACCAAAGAATTTTGCCTATCTTGAGTATGTTATTTCTAATTTTTCCTTTTAGGTTTTTTCTCTTTACTTGTTCCCTTAATGTTAGAAACATTTTCTATGCATACACATAAGGCGAAGAATTTTTAAGGATTATATTTCCTTAGATATTTAAAAATTATCTAATAAAACAAATCAAAAAATAAATATCTTTATACATAATAAAAGAAATAATATTTCTAAAAATTAAACACAAATTTATTAGAGGCCAATATAATTATTTAAAAATTATGGGATGTTACAAGTGGCACTACCATATTTATAGTTATAAAAAAAAATAGAATTCACAATACGCAAATAAAAACAATCCCAGGAAATGGCGCTAAAATTTGATGGGTACTATAGTGAGTACACCAAATATAATAAATTTCTTACCTCAAAACTAACATGTAGTAATGTGAGTGATGCATTTCCTTAAGCCAAGAAAAAGAGTGTTTGGCGGAAGCAAGGATCCTCTTAAAAATTCATGGATTTTTTATCACCACGAGTTGCCTCGATAAGATCAGATTCAGTTCTTTGCCCAAGAACCAAGGGAAGCTCTCAGTTTAGGAGAAACTCAATCTTTATTAATAATCAAAAATATCTTAATTACATAAACATAAAGAACCCTTATATAGTTAAGCAATCCTAAAACTAGTAGGAAACCCTAAAACTCCTAATTGGACTATGAAAAAATATGGCCCAAACAACACTAAGTATTTCTCCCAACTAAACTAACAAAAATAAACCCATAATTAAAATAATATTTGGCCAGCATAAAGAATGGGCCAAAATACTAATAATATCCAAAAGAAAGCATATAAGATAAAGCCCATATACATCTTTAGACATGCAGATTTTGGCTAGTTGTCTTCAAGATCCAACAAGATCTATTTAATGCCACCCTTAAGGCTGCAAAGTGTGACCCACTTGATGTCTTGACTTGGCCCAATAACTTTATCTTTAGCCTGAACATCCAAGATCAAGCCCAATAAAGCTAATTCTTTGGCCCGCTTTGCTTTGCTCCTAGTCATTGGACCACCTATCTCTTTCAAAGGATCTAGGGAACGGTTTGGAATAGGTTTGACAACACCTTGATCTCTATCATTCCCTCCCTCCTCGAAAGGATTTGTCCTCGAATCAAAGGCATCACCTACATCAAATAAATACAAGACAACAACATTAAATGTAGCACTAATATTGCCATACTCACTAGGTAAATCAATCTTATATACATTGTCATTGATTCACTCCAAGACTTGAAAACGTCTATCTCCCCTAGGATGCAACTTAGACTTCGTCTGAGTTAGGAACCTCTCTTTACGCATATATACTCGAATCCAATCACTAGATTCAAATACAACTCTTGTTCGGCTTTTGTTGGCTTGCTTTGCATACTATTCATTCTTCCTCTCAATGTTAGCTCGAACCTTAGCATGAAAATCCTTTACATATTTATCCTTTTGCTTACCATCCAAGTTAAAAAACTCATTAGTAGACAAAGGTAAAATATCCAAAGGTGTTAGAGGATTAAAACCATAGACAATCTTAAAAGAACTATAAGCAGTAGTAGAATGCACAGATCTATTGTAAGCAAACTCAACATGTGGTAGAACTCTTTCCCACTGTTTCAAATTTTTAGACATAATAGCATGTAAAAGTGTAGTAAGAGTCCTATTAACTACCTCAGTTTTCCCATCTGTTTAAGGGTGTGCAACAGTAGAAAATAGAAGTTTAGTCCTTAATCTACCCCATAAAGTACGCCAAAAATGACTTAAGAACTTAACATCTCTATCACTTACTATTGTTCTAGGCAACCCATACAAACACACTACTTCTTTAAAGAACAAATTAGCTATGTGTGTTGCATCATTGGTTTTAGCACATGCAATGAAATGAGCCATTTTGCTAAACCTATCAACAACCACAAAAATACTATCTTTACCACTTTGAGACCTTGGTAACCCTATCACAAAGTCAATAGAAATATCATGCCAAGGCTGTGTAGGTATAGCTAACGGAGTATAAAGACCATGTGGCATAACCTTAGACTTAGCTTGTTTACATGCCACGCACTTAGCACAAAATGAAATGACATCATGTTTCATGCGTGGCCAATAAAAATGTCTATGTAGAATTTATAAGGTTTTAGTCACTCTAAAATGTCCTATTAAACCTCCAGCATGACTTTCCTTAATTAATAAATTACGCACAGAACACTTAGGCACACAAAGTCTATTCTTTTTAAACAAGTAACCTTCATGTCTATAGAAACCATCAATAAAATGCTTATCACATGAATTCCAAGCAGATCCAAAATCAACATCATTAGCATACAAGACTTTAATATATTCAAAACCAAGCAACTTAGCATATGCAAGAATGTCAATAACGCATATCTTCTAGACAATGCATTAGCGGCCACATTTTTCTTTCCATTTTTATACTTAATCACATAAGGAAATGTCTCAATGAATTCTAACCACTTAGCATTCCTTGTATGCAATTTGGTTTGGGACTTCGAGAATTTCAAGCTCTTATGATTTGAATGGATAATGAACTCCCTTGGCCATAGATAATGTTGCCAAGTTTACAAAGTCCTCACCAATGCATATGCTCCTTATCATAAGAAGTATAGTTCAACACTGGCCTATTTATCTTTTCATTGAAGTATGCAATCAGTTTAGAATCCTGCATTAAAATAGCACCTATACCAACTCCAGAAGCATCACATTCAATTTCAAAAGCTTTATTAAAGTTAGGTAATGACAGCAAATGTGCATTAGTCAAAAGATCCTTTAAATTTTTAAATGACTTCTCGTGCATATAATTCCATTGAAAGACAACATTCTTTTTAACAAGTTCATTTAGTGATGCAGCAATAGTACTAAAATTCTTAACAAACTGGCTATAGAAACTTGCTAAACCATGGAAACTCCTAACTTCATTATCATTCCTAGGTGTAGGCCAATCTCGGATTGCCTTAACATTGTCCTCATCCACACTAATTCTATGAGAATTAACAACAAAACCAAGGAACACCACAGAATCAGAAGAGAACGTGCACTTTTTCATGTTAGCATACAATTTATACTCCCTAAGTGAATCAAAAACAGCACGCAAATGTAATACATGTTGATCAAGATTTCGACTATATACTAAAATATCATCAAAGTAAACTACCACAAACTTTCCAATGAAAGCACGTAAAACATTGTTCATTAATCTCATAAAGGTACTGGGTGCATTGGTCAACCCAAAGGGCATTACTAACCAATCATATAAACCATACTTAGTGTTAAAAGCAGTTTTCCATTCATCTCCCTCATTCATGCGAATTTGATAGTAGCCATTCTTTAAATCAATTTTAGTAAAAACACTATAACCATACAACTCATCAAGCATGTCATCTAATCTAAGAATTTAATGCCTATACTTTATAGTGGTTTTGTTGATGGCTTTGTAATCCACACACATGCGCCAAGTCCCATCCTTCTTAGAAATAATTATAACAGGTACTGAATAGAGACTAAGACTCTTCCTCACGAATCCCTTTTATACTAGCTCATCTACTTGCCTCTGAATTTCCTTTGTTTGCTCAGGATTAGCTTGGTAAGCAGGTCGGTTAGGGATGGATGATCCAGGGATAAAGTTTATCTATTGCTCAATGCCTCTCAAAGGTGGTAGTCTATGTGGAATCTCCTCAGAAAAAACATCAGTGAATTCTTGACTCAAAGACATAACCATACTAGGTAAAGAAATGTTAGGAGTGTTAGTAAAATAAATGACCTTGTACATAAGCACAAGGAGGTTTATCTTGCATAACAAAGCACTCTTCACCTCACTTTTTAATGCAAAAGCACTTACTCTTTTATTTTTCTCTTTCTCTAGCTCACAACTCTATTCCTTTTTCTTCTCATATATCTCAACCTTTCTCTCTTTTCTCTCACTCTCAATTTTGGTCATACTCTATTTTTTCTCTTTTTCTTTTGGTTCTCTCAACTTACACTCTTTTGTAATCCTCACTTGATCAACAAAAGCCTCAGGTAGCTTTAGGGGTGTTAACATAAAAGTTCGATTATGCATGGTCAATGTATATCGATTCTTGTAGCCATCATAATTGACCCTTCTATCAAATTGGCATAGACGTCCCAACAACAAGTGTCTAGCATGTATTGGTATTACATCACAAAGCACCTAATCTTTATAGTTACCAATAGAGAAAGATACTCAAACCTGATTTGTCACCCATATATCTCCATTATCATTCAACCATCTTAGCCTATATGCCTTAGGATGTTTCAATGTGGGTAGACTCACTTTATCAACCATCAAGGTACTAGCTATTTTAGTGCAACTCCCACTATCAATAATCAAGTTACATACCTTGCTATTCACGTGGCACCTAGTCTAGAAGATGTGATCACGCTGTTCATCATCAACATCATCATTAGGTTGCATATTAAGAGTACGTCGAGTAACCAACACTTCTCTATTTAGTCGATTACTAATCTTCATATTACTACAATCCTCCAATGGTGGCATCTCATCATCGCTAGAATGCACACTCTCTATACGTTCCCTTTTTTCCTCACCAAAACCAAATTGTTTGGTAGGCTTAGGTTTAAATAGTGAGTCAAGATTATCTAACTTCATATGCATCAACTTAAGCTGCTCCTGAACTGCCTTCATGTAGAATTTAAGATCAATTTTAGGTTTATCTATTTCACTACTCATATTTGTCTAACAAACCTCGTGTGTTTGCACTCAATTTTACTCTCTTTCCATTAAAGCTCTTAAGCAAGAACCTGATCAACAAACTTATCAAGGAAACAAGTGAATTAAGAATGATGACAAAAATTTCAAATGATGACAACCCTAGGAACTGAATTTTAAAAATTGAGAGATAATAAAATTAGTATGCTGTTTTGTTTTCTTTCTTCTTCTTTTTTGAACGAATTTCTCTTCTTCTTTTTTGAATTAACTTTTGCTCACTTTTTTGGAGCAAATTTCTGCACTTTTTTTTTAACGATTTTTTTTGGAAGAAGAATCCGAATTGAAATAGGATTAGGAATCATTTTTTTTTACGAAATTTTAATTTTTTGAAAGAAGAAACTAAATTGCACTAGGACTAGAACTCTTTTTTTAAGGAATTAGATTATAAGTAAAAACAATTGACTAGAACTAGAACTCTCCCTTTTTTTGGAAGGAATTAGAAGAACATTAACTAGAACTAGGACTTTAATTTGACCTAAAGAAAGGTAGAAGAAGAAGAATGACTCTAGAAAACAAATAAAAAAAGAAAAGATAGGACACCAACAAAATTTCAAGGAGCCAAAGCTCTAATACCAAATGATGTGTTTCCTTAAGCTAAGAAACGGAGTGTTTGGCAGAAGAAATGATCGTCTTGAAAATTCAATGAATATTTGATCGCAACGAGTTGCCTCGATAAGATTGAATTCAGTTATTTTCCCAAGAACAAAGGGAAGCTCTCACTTTAGGAGAAAACCCAATCTTTATTAATCATAATCTCTTAATTATACGAACATAAAGAACCCTTATATAGTTAAACAATCATAAACCTAGTTGGAAACCATAAAACTCCTAATTAGACTTTGAAAAGAATATAAACCAAACAACACTAGGTATTTAGCCCAACTAAACTAAAAAAAATAAACCCATAACTAATATTTGGCCAGCATAAAGAATGGGCCTAAATACTAATAATAACTAAATGAAAGCATATAACATAAAGCCCATAATACATCTGTAGTCCATGCAGATTTGGTCTAACTGTCTTCAAGATCCAAGAAACTCTATTTGTCCTTTGAACTGCCCTCTTTAATGCCATCCTCAAGGCTACATAGTGTGACCCATTTGATGTCTTGGCTTGGCTCAACAACTTCTTCTTTAGCCTACACATCCAAGATCATGCCCAATAAAGCTTCTTTGGCCCACTTTGCTTTGCTCCTAGTCATTGGACCGCCTATTCCATGCAAAGGATCTTGGAAACGGTTTAGAATAGGTTTGACAACACCTTGGTCTCCATCACATTTGGCCGCTAGGAGCTTAGTCATACACACTGCATGCGCCGTTGTAGGTGGCAGCGCTTGGGCTTCACGTGCCAAGAGAGAGAAAGTGTGTAGGTAACTTGAAGGCTCTATAGATGTAATCTGCACCTAAAATTTAATATCCCAAGGTTTTCCACCTCATAAATTCATTTATGGTGTTAGTTTTATATTTTTAGAACTCTAAATAGGAGTTTCAGAACTCACCTTTTTAAGAGATTTTCTCCTTCATGTTTTGGCCAATTTTTGGCAAATTTTCCATAAACCAATTGGATAGACTTGTAGATCTCATCGTTCTGAATCTGTTGGTAGTGGTGGTGTCAAAATTCAAGATTCGGAAGTGGTAAAATTCTAAAGAGAGAAAATGGGGTTATGGGGGAGATTTTCAGCCTCTCACGCCTCCTTTACAGCAGATGAGGTAAAATATCATATGGAGGACTATTCTATAGAATTTGATCTATTAGGAGATGCCTCCTTTGAAGCGTTAGCTTTTGAAAAATTACATTTTAGCCTTAAAACTTGGATCCTCACATCTTCTCATAATTCTTCATAACTAAGTGATATATAATCAAAATCCTTTAATCCAATAGTATTCTTCCCTAACTCTCCCTTTAAGTTATGGTTTTCCTTTAATTTAGGGTTTCTTCCATTTATTTAGCCTTTTATTTAATTTAAGTTTATTACATTCCTCTTCCCTTTAAGAAATTTGATCCCCAAATTTCATTACCATTAGTGTACTTAAATACTGACCTTATTGTTGAAACAAATGTGGATACGTAACGCGCATATCATGTTCTACCTCTTAAGTCACATCTTTTGAAGAATGATTTTTCCAAATTACTTTCACTGTAGGTATTTCCTTTCAGCGCAGTTTCTTTACTTCTCTATATACTATAGCCACTGGTTTTCCTTGTTTGACAAATCTTCATCCAATTGAATCTCCTGAAACTAAATAATGTTCGTAGGATCTAGTAAATACTTTTGTAGTATAGACATATGAAAGAATGGATGGACATTACTTAATTCAGATGGCAAGGCCAAATGATAAGCTACTGATCTGATCCTATCAAGAATTTCAAAATTTTCCTTTTTTCTCAAATCTTACTACTCCTTTCATAGGAGAAATTTTCAAAAAGACATATTCAACTATGGAAAATTCCAATGGTCGACGTATGTTTTTAACATAAACATTTGGTCCACTATGGGCTGCTAATAACCTCTCTTCAATCAATTTTATCTTTTCAAGTGCATCTTGTACCAAATTAGGCCTTAAAATTTTAGCTTCTCCTATTTTAAGCCATTTGTATACTAACTTGATAGCTGTTGTTATAAGCAAACTCAACTAAGGGTAAGAATCTTTCCCAACTCTCTTACAAATAAAGAACGTATGTCCAAAGCATATATTTCAATATTTGAATGGTCTATTCAGATTGTCCATTTATTTGAAGATGAAAAGCAGTACTGAGATTTAGCTTCGTGCCCAAAGCTTATTAGAAGGCTCTCCAAAAATAAGCTGTGAATTGTGGTCCTCAAACAGAAGTAATTGATATCAGTACCCCATGAAGCTTCACTATCTCATTTATATATAGATTTGCATACTAAGTTACGTGGTAAGTGGTTTTCACTAGTATAAAATATACTAATTTAATTAACCTATCAATGATCACCCATATAGAATCAAATTCTTTTGGTGTTCACGGTAGCCCTGTGACAAAATCCATGATTATTCTTTCCTACTTCCACTAAGGTATCTCTATCTGCTGATGTAATCCTATAAGCTTTTGGTGTTTTGCCTTTACATATTGACAAGTTAAGCATTGAGAAACATAATTAACTATATACTTCTTCATACCATCCCACCAATAAATTTCTTTTCGACCTTGATACATTTTAGTTACCCCAAGATGAATGGTATATTCTGTTCTATGAGTTTCCTTTAGTATATTCTTTTTGAGTTCTTCTATGTTAAGCATGCATAGCCCCTTACCCAATCTTAAAACTCCTTCAGAATCTATAGTAAATTCAGCATCACTGTCATTCCTCACCTCTTCGATTCTCTTGCACAAAGAGGCATCTTCTTCTTGTGCCTTTTTCATTTATTCCCCCAATGATGATTGAAGTTGAATATGTGCTAATAGTATTCTAGGCTCTTTTACTTCTAGAACTACTCCATGACTTTCTAACTTATGTATCTACCACTACGTTAGCTTTACCCAGATGATACAATATAATGCAATTGTAATCTTTAAGTAGCTCCATCTATCTCCTTTGTCTTAAGTTCATATCTTTTTGTTGAAAGATATATTTAAGACTTTTTTTATATGTATAAATCTCACATGACACAACATACAGATAATGCCTCCAAATTTTGAGAGTAAAAATCAATGCTGCCATATCCAAATCATGAGTTGGATAATTTTGCTCATGTTGTTTAAGCTTCCTAGATGAATATGCAATAACTTAATTGTGTTACATCAACACACACCCTAATCCGATCCTCAATGCATCATAGTAAATATCCTCTAGTACCTGAAGGAATATATAGGATTGGTACCATAGTGAAAAATTCATTTGGTTTGTGAAAACTTCTCTCAAAATTATTTGACCACTCAAACTTTACTCCTTTTCTAGTGAATCTCATAAAAAGAATAGAAATTTTTGAAAAATTCTTAACAAATTTGCGATAATAGCTTTCTAGACTAAGAAAACTACAGATTTCTGTAATTGTGGTAGAGCATGGCCACTGTTGCACCATTTCCACCTTTTTAGGGTAAACTTCGATACCATCCTTGGTAACCACATGCTCTAGAAAAGTAACACTACTAAGACAAAATTCACGTTTTGAAAACTTAGCATATAGCTGATTTTCCCTTAGAGTTTGTAAAATCATTCTTAAATGCTACTCATGCTCCTCTAAACTTTTTAAATATACCATAATATCATCTATAAACATAATAACAAACTGGTATAAGAAGGGTTTAAATACTCTATTCATCAAATCCATGAATGATGTTAGGAAATTCTTCAAACCAAATGACATCATTAAGAACTCATAGTGTCTATATCAAGTTCTGAAAGCAATTTTTAAAATATCCTCCTCTTTTATCCTCAATTGATGATACCTAGATCTCAAATCAATTTTTAGAAAATAGTGAGCACCTTGTAGCTAGTCAAACATATCATATATACAAGGTAATGGATACTTGTTATGTATTGTCACCTTATTCAACTGTCTGTAATTTATATACAGCCGTAGCGATCCATCTTTCCTTTTTATAAACAAAACTAGAGCACCCCAAGGAGAAATATTAGGGCGTATGAACCCCTTATCTAATAAGTCTTGTAATTGATTCTTCAGCTCCTTGAGTTCAGTTGGTGTCATTCTATATGGGGTAGTTGGGTTCCAAAAAATAAATAAATATCGAACTCAAATTCTAGTTCTGGGGGTAATCCTGGCAATTCTTCAGGAAACACATCAGGAAACTCTCTAACCATTGAAACTTGATTTACATTAGTGTATTTCATATCAACATCTTTGACCACTGCCAAATATCCTTGGCACCCTTTTTGTAGTAACTTATGGGCTGCTAAGGTAAAAATTAAATTGTTTGGTACTTCAATACAATCAGCTCGTATCATAAAAGGAGATTCTCTAAGAATATTAAACTTAATTACCTTAAGGTGATAATCCAAAGTGGCATGGCATGATGCCAGCCAGTACAATTCCAATATCACATCAAAGTCTACCATATATAAAACTATAAAGTCCACAAGATTTTCTTTATTTGTTATCGAAATCTCACACAATTTATACACATCATTCACTAGTAAGAATTCTCCCAATAGAGTAGCAACCATGAAAGAACAATGTAAGTTAATACGATCTCTACCCAATTAATTAGCAAAACATGGAGATACATAAGAATGATTAGAGCCAAGATCAAATAATATATATGCTTTATGAGAACATATTGATAATGTACTTGTCATTGCTGCATTCAAGGCCTGAGTTTTTTGTCATGTCATGGAAAATAGTTAGGCTTATTCTCGGGCTCGACTCCTTGTTCCTTTACCAAAACCACCACTACTAACTTAGCCTAAAGTTGTTATAACTGGTCATGTTGGTATAGATGTAGCCGGTGAAACTGGTTATATCGAGGCTTAACTAAAGCCTCGTAAATGTGGACAATCTTTCATCATATGCCTTACTTGTCCATACTGAAAAACATGCACCTGTTCTTCTATAACTTTATCTTGTATGGGGTTTACCACGAGTAGAGCATAATGGAATCAATCTCGTGTCCTGTTGACTGATGGGTCTAATTTCTCTTTGAATCATCTTTTGTTTATTGAGACTAGCTTATGCTTGACTGGAACTACCAGATTCCGCTTGAGTAGTACATTGTGGGTTTTGAAATCTTGTTCTTTTCACATTAGGGTTATATCCAGTCTGGATATTACTACCTCATCCTCTTTTTCTCTTCTTTTGACTATTTATCTCTGCTAACTCTCATATTTTCATCATTCTAGCATAATCCACAACCGCTGCATAAGTTGGGAAATGATTAATATGGAGACCCATTGACTTGAATAATAGACATATTAACCTTGAAACAAATCTCCTAATTCTATCTCTTTTAGTTAGAACCAGATAAGGTGCATATCTAGACAATCGAGTGAAATGAATATCATATTTAGAAACTATTATATTTGGTGTTTGTTTCATTTCCTTAAGTTCTCTAGCCCTTTTGTCTTTTTCACTTTCTGGAGAAAAATTGTTCTTAAATGTTTCCATAAACTCTGCCTATTCCATTGGTGGAGAAGTGATAGCTCTTCCTTGCATTATAGTCTCAAACCAAACTTATGCCACATCCAGCAGTTGAAAAGATATTAACTCCATAGATCTCCTAGTAGAGCACCCCAAAGCTTTAAGAATTTTCTCCACTGCATCAGTATATATATATGGGTCCTCCTAACTATATGATCCAGTAAAAGTAGGTGGCTTTAATTTTAGGAATTGCGGTAGTGTCATCCCAATCCCTATAGACCTATCTTCCTGTTTAATGGCTCTTACCAGTTCTTGAACTACAGGTACACTCTTTGTCTATGGATGATCTCTTCTACCTTACTCTACTATTAGCCTCGCCAATGTTTCTATACTTCTATGTATACCAGAAATCATCTCAATTATTCTATCATATGGCTCTTAAAGAGGTTCTACTATTTCCTTAGGGACTTTATAAGATACATGACCCTATTCATCCTGTCTTGGAGTTCTCATACCTCGTGCATGTCCTTTGCCTCTTCCTCTAGGCCAACCTCTCCCATGTCCTCTTTGTATTGGAATTGCAGATTATGCAGACAATTCAGTATAGGGTGAACGATCTGTAGCTCTTGGAGCAATTGTCCTAGTTCTTGACTACATATACTATACAAAACAAAACACCTTTTATGATACCATAATATGTAACTATCCTTATACTAACAAATTTACAACATTAGAATAGAAAGGAAATGAACATCCTATAAATTCCCTTAGCAGTACCTAAAGTATAAATATGTCCAACTCGTACCCATACTCAGGCTCCAAATAAAGAATCCTTTGCTCTGATACCCAGACCAATTGGCCATGCCTCTAGTTTAAAGGAACACAATTAACAAATAAATTTAACCAAAACATATTCCATATAACCGTCCCAAAATATAACATAACAGAATCAAAAGCATATGTTCATAAGTTTCCAATCATAATCAAATATACATGCCAAGTCTATACATCAATATTACAGCAGAGGCAAGGATCCTACTTGTGGGATTCAGAGTACACTCTAAAGTACAAAATACAATATAAGGCAAAAGTTATGAGCCTTGAAAGAAAAGTAGGTTCACCCAAAGAATACGTCACTTAGCTGATCACCTATTTAAATGGGAAGGACCAAATTCTATATCCTTATTTGAAAAACATGGTAATATCATGTAGTGAGTTTGACAACTTAGTAAGCAAATAAGATCTACTATGATCTTTTGGGTCAGCATATGGATGTACTTGTATGATAAAGTATTGTTTCCTTCAAAGTAAAATATATATTAGAAGTACATCCATAGACGACCCATATTTTCAATATTCTCAATTTAAAAGATAATCAGAGGTTAAAGATAAATACAATACATCATAACCATAAAATAAATATTGTTATGCAACAAAAGATTCTAAATAACTTTTAACATACACACTTTAAAGTTTAGGACATTCCAGATAAGACCTACTATGATCTTTTGGGTCAGCATATGGATGTACTTGTATGATAAAGTATTGTTTCCTTCAAAGTAAAATATAGATTAGAAACACATCCATAGGTGACCCATATTTTTAATATTCTCAATTTAAAAGATAATAAGAGGTTAAAGATAAATACAATACATCATTACCATAAAATAAATATTGTTATGCCACAAAAGATTCCAAATAATTTTTAACATATACACTTTAAAGTTTAGGACATTCCATATCAGATTCATTGTATTCGACCTTAAGATCTTTTCATGCTTTGCCAATGTAGGATTTGTCTAGATTCAACATCCATGCTGAGGTTTGCCCCACTTCCAACCAAGAGGTCACGTGAAGGGACTCTAATACGGATTTTTTTCAAGCACACAGCAAGGGATGGATAATCACAATTGCATGGCATTCCAACTTTCATTATAATGACATATCATGAGTGTTGGCCAACATATACATGGCTAACAACACAACTACTAGCTGAGGTTTCAAGGTGCACCAGGGCTAGCATCACTTGTTGCTAGCAAACAGTGTTTCCAATAAGATTCCTCTATGAAAAATAATTTCGTAAAAGTAATATGCTATTCAAGTAAGAAATACTTTCCATGCTTAAGTTCTTTTTTCCACAAAGTAAGGTTCCCAAGTTGTATAGCCCCAAAATGTACATTTTCAAGTGGAATATGACAAAATAAACCTCAAAATGAATTCAGAGAGTCCAAAAACCTAGTAAATGACTCTAGAATTATGAAATTTAGCCTTTGAGAGGTCGTTAGTGCAACAAGGTCTCAGGTACATGCGTCGTTGCAAGGGGTTACACATGGGGGCATTTGAAGGCTTTGTGGATGTGATCTAAACTCGAAATTTGAAATCCCGACGTTTTTCCACCTTCTGAATCCATTTGTGGTGTTACTTTTGCATTTTAAAAACTCCAAATAGGAGTTTTGGAACTCACTTTTTTAGGAGATTTTCTCCTCCACTTTTTGGCCAATTTTTCGGCCAATTTTCCAAAAACCAATGGAATAGACTTGTAGATCTCATTGTTCTGAATCCGTTGGTGGTGGTGGTGTCAAAATTCAAGGTCTAGAAGTGATAAAATTCTAGAGAGAGAAAATAAGGTTTTAGGGGAGATTTCCAACCTTTCACTTATCCTTTGCAACAGATGAGATAAAAAATCATATGGGGGACCATTATGCAAAATTTCATTTATTGGGGGATGTCTTTGTAATTTATGTTATTTATATTTTGATCCCTAAATTTTTAAAAAAATTAGACTTTGCCCCCCAAACTTGGATCATTAGATCTTCTCATAATTCTTCATAACTAGGTGATATATAATAAAAATCCTTTAATCCAATAGTATTATTCCCTAATTCTCCCTTTATGTTATGGTTTTCTTTTAATTTAGGTCTATTACACCCTCATATCCTCTTGGTTCACTTCCTACATGACCATTTAGATGCCCTCTTATGAAAGTTTTTTTTCTTTTAAAGGTATTTCCTGAACAAAACCTTCTAGATCTTCCCAAAAATTTATCATGTGATGTTGCTCTAATCTTACTTGTGGTGCATATACACTGATCACGTTAAAAGTTTTCTACTCCATTAAAATCTTTAGGGCTATGATCCTATCTCTTAATCTTTACATCTGCCACGTTGTTCCTCAAATCTTTATCAACTATTATACATACCCCATTGCTAGATTTTGTCTTATTAGTGTACCAAAGTTTAAAACCCGAAGCATCTAATTCATTTGCCTTTTCTCCTACCCATTTAGATTCTTATAGGAACATGAAATTAATCTTTCTCCTAATCATGGCATCAATTATTTACATTGATTTACCCGTAAGTTTGCTTACATTACAAGTTCCAAAATGGATCTTACTCTTAGGAATTAACTTTTTTACCCACATCCATTCACAAAAGTGTGAGAACCTTTGCATATTTTTAACTGCACCCAAGCGTTGATGTAGCGACTCTTGCTCTTTTAACACTATACTCGAGCTATACAGCATTTTGCTTCCAAGCAACTTCAACACGATCACTTCGTTGATCCAAGCTCATAAAGATTCGACAAATTTCTACATTAGTTGTCACAAACTTAATACAACTCCCTTCTTTTATGTCACACCCCCAATTTAAGGGAACACAATTGTTACGAGTAGCAGATAACTTTAACCTTATTCTATTGCATACTTGTTTCATGTATATCACATATCAGGATTAACAATATACGTTTACAAGTTCTCCAATATAACCAAATATACAAGTCAAGTCTTTATACACATTTTACAGCAGAAGTAGGGATTCTGCCTATGGCGTTCAGAGCATCTCTAAAATACAAATACAAAATAAGTTAAACACTATGAGCCTTGAAAGTAAAGTAGGCTCACCTAGAGAGTATGACACATAATTGATTACATAGCTATAGGACCAAACTCTGTATCCTTATCTGAAAAAAATATAAGTATCGTGTAGTTAATTTGACAACTCAATGAGCAAATAATACCTCCTATGACCTCTTATGTTAGCATATGGTTATACTCATATTTTAAAATTTGTCACATAGAAAATATAGTTCGGAAGTACATTCATATGAGACCCGCATTTCAAATATTTTCATATCAAAGGATATTTAGATATCCAAAACCATATACTGTACTATATGATCATTAAACAAATATTATTATGCATCAAATATTTCACATGAAACCATTAGGAGGATTCCATATCAGAGTTTAAAATTTTATTTTCAAAACCATACTCTTCTTGAACTATATGCCATATTATAAACAAATAAGATAATTTAATCTATTTCAGAGACATATAAAAATATAAATAACTTGTAAGTAGAATCAATCATACATTTAAAGTTCAAGAAGAGCATAAGGTAAGTCATAGAAAGAATTATTTACCCATAAGGTAAGGCTCCAGATTTGACAGCTCCAAAATACACTTTTTCAATCCAAATTTGATCAAACATACCTCAAAAACGTGTTAGGAAGGTTTAATTGATGGGTACTATTCATAGCTAGAAAATATTATTCACATCAGCAAATCACTATTCACTCAGGCTAAAACACTATTTACATACTGTTCATTACACTGTTCATGCAAGCAGAAACACTATTCATGATTATTGTTCATCCAAGAAATTTTTCATGATTTAATGCTTCAAATCATGCTATCTAGCTAGAAAATTTCGCATACAAGGATTATTTTACCTTTTAAACATGATTCTAGGGTCAAAATCACCAGAAAATACCAAGAAATTTCAAATTCCTAAACTTTACATCGTGGTTATTGTTCATCATTTCTGACAAACTTCTGGCGAGTTTCTGGTGAAATTGATTGATGAGCTTTTAATCTTTTGTCGTCATGAGTCCAACGGTAACTTTGGTATTTCAATTGGATGTCTAAAATGAGAGATATCTTAAAGAGAAGTTTGAAATCTAGAGAGAAAAATAAAACTTCACGAAATTCTCACTCCTTTGTTTCCCATTTTGCTTCTACTTCTTCTTTGCTTCTTTTTTTATTAATTATTATTTAATAATTGAATAATGAGATTTATTTTTATATATATACATATAAATATTATTGTTCATCTTAAAACATCCCAAAAATTTCTAAAAATGTATAGTCTTGCAAAACTTTAGTTGCAATATCAAATCATGACTTTTCTTGATAAAATTTTAATAAATTAAATTACAATATAAATATATCTTCATGTATATTAAAAGAAAGAAATTTATAAAACAAAAAACTATTTAAAGCCAAATATAATTATTTTAAGTAAAACAAAAATTATTTTAATTAAAAATATATTTGTTTATAGCAAAAGATTATTATTTAAAAATTACAGGATATTATATTTTATTTGGGTTTGGGATCAGTTATACGAATATAGGTAGAGTTGTTATATTTTTAATAAATAAAAAATGGTGAATTAACATCATGTTAGTGTATGTTGAGCCACTAATCATTATATATTGCAATATTGTGTGAGTAGGTGAGACATTGTTAATCCATGAATTTCTATTAAATTTTCCTTCGTCCTCTCCAATGTCCTCTATTAATACCAATTATTCATTCTCAACTATTTTCTCTTTCTTTACTCTTCATGGTAAATAATTTTTTAGCATACAATAAAAAAAACCACATAATAATACTAGAATATTGTACATTTGTTTACTCAACTAAATTGATATTCAAGTAATAAAATTCAATCTAATATTAAGTGTGGAAAATTTCAATTCTTGTGCTTTTTCTAAAATGAATTAAAGTAAGATAGGTATCCAACTTGATGTGTGATAGTTTGTCACAACACAATTCAGCGACGCGATGGGCTCAAGGGCAAAGTAGAACCTTAACCCTATAAGCCGTAAACCTGAAACAAACCTAACAATGGAATGGGACTTTTAAACCAAATATCGAACTATTTAAATAAACATTTACTTAAATTTACTGAAAATACAAGTTTACAAAGATTGGTCAAAATTATAGTAAACATGTGATAGCTCAGCTCTCCAAAACATAAACATCGAAGCTTATCTCCTTTAGAACTAATAAAACATAAACACAAAAAATTACATAGGCCCACAAACTGACACATTCCTTTGTGACTACAAATTTATATCCACTTAATCGAGCTTGCTTCCTCAAGAGTTGCTTCTTTGATGGTATAGTTGGCAAGTCTCATATTTAGGTTTAAATTGGCTTGATTGTGTTGGATTTGAAAAAAGATAATAATTAGGGTGAGTCATAAGGACTTAGTAAGTAGAAAATATACTAAAGGGATACTAGCATGTATACTAATTATATAGCTTAAAATTTTTAATGTATATTGTATCACCCCCAATTTACGGGCACGTAAAAAAATTTTTTTTTTCGCAATCAGATATTTACCATAACATGTATGACACTATTCTTTGTCATGGAAATAGATACATATAGGTTCTCTCATGTATACAAATTATATAGACCAAGTTATAAGTGTCAAAGTAACAACAGAAGAAGGGATCGTGCCTATGGTGTTTAGAGTACACTCTAGAATACAAACACAGTATAATTCAAAAACTAAGAGCCTTGGAAACAACGTAGACTCACCCAAAGAATATGTCACTTAACTGATCACCTATCTGCAGGATCAAACTCTGTATTCTTATATGAAAAATGTAAAAATATCATGTAGTGAGTTTGACAACTCAGTGAGCAGATAATATCTTCTATGACCTCTTAAGTCAGCATATAGATGTACTCATATTTTAAAAATTTGTCACATAGAAAATACAGTTTAGTAGTACATTCACATGGGACCCATATTTCAAATATTCTAAAAAAAAGGATATTCAGATATCCAAAACTATATTCAGCACGATATAATCATTAAACAAATGTTGTTATGCATTAAAATATTTCACATGAAAACATTAGGAGGATCTCATATCAGAACCATTAAATAATCCCAAGCACACAGCAAGGGATGATGTTATGTTCAACTCTCAATACACTCAATTCACTCATTTGCTATATGCTTAGTGACCGATCGACTATAGTCACAATAAGTGATCAGGGAATGTGAGTTCATCACCCATCTGTCTTCTCACATTATCACTGTCACTCGATTGGAGCGGCCCTCCCTTGGTTCACTCAAGTTAATAGAGCGTCCCCTACTCGGTACCATCGCAAGCCATACAACTCGTCAATATTCATCTATACATATAAATACGTATATATAAATGCATATTCATCAAATGCAATGTATAATTATCAAGCAACTCGTCATGAGCTTTACGCTTGCCATTCAATCATAATCATCAACTTTATAGTTTTACAAATCAATGCCTTATGCACATAGAATTCACTTTACCAAATAATGATAAATATATTTAGAAACACATATTCAATGAGTTTCAAAATCTATTTGCAAAACCATACTCTTCTTGAATTATGTGTCAGTTCGTAGACAAAATAGATATTTTAACACATTTTCATAAACTTATGATAGCATAACTAATTTTTAAACAGAATCAATTATACATTTTAAGTTCAAGAAGAGCATGGGAAAAGTCATATAAAGAATTATCTAATCACAAGGTGAGGGCTCCAGGTTGGAAAGCTCCAAGTGTATTTTTCTAAATCAAATATGATCAAATGGACTTTAAAAACGTGTCTAGAGGGTCTAAAAACTTAGAAAATGACTCTGAGAACTTAGTCAACTGATGGGGGTACTGTTCATGGCTAAAAAATACTGTTCACATTAGGGTAGAATCACTATTCACATTGGCAAAATACTATTCACGATTACTGTTCATCCGAGAAATTTTTCATAATTTAATGCTTTAAATCACGCTATCTAGCCAAGAAATTTTGCATACAACGATTATTCTACCTCTTAAACATAATTCTAGGGCCAAAATCACCATAAAACACCAAGAAATTTCAAAATCCTAAACTTTACCTTGTGTTTTATGTTCATCATTTTTGACAAACTTTTGATGAGTTTCCGATGAAATTGATCGATAGGTTTTGAAACTTTTGTCGCCACGAGTCCAACGGTACTTCTGGTATCTCAATTGGATGTCTAGAATGAGAGATATCTTAGAGATAAAGTTTGAAACCTAGAGAGAGAAAGAACACTTCACGAAATGTCTGGTCCTTCGTTTCCCTTTCTGCTTCTACTTCTTCTTTGCTTCTTCTTTTTTTTGTTTATTATTATTTAATAATTGAATAATGGGATTTATTTATATGTATATACATATAAATATTATTGTTCATCTTAAAACATCCCAAAAATTTCTAAAAATTTATATTATTGCAAAACTTTAGTTGCACTCTTAAATCATAACTTTTCTTGATAAAAATTTTAATAAAACAAATCACAAAATAAATATCTTTATACATAATAAAAGAAAGAATATTTCTAAAAATAAAACAAAAATTTATTAGAGGCCAATATAATTATTTTAAGCAAAACAAAAATCATTTTAATTGAAAAGATATTTGTTTATAGTGAAAAATTATTATTGAAAAATTACAGGATATTACATTCTTCTCCCCTTAAGAAATTCGGTCCCCGAATTTCAAACCATCCCTATCACAAGTAAAGAATGAAGTCAAGGCATAACCTATAGTTATTAACCTCACTACTCAAGCAATTGGAGATATCTCTTTTGTATATCATCTTTACTTTATAAGAAATCTCTTTATGATGCATTCCTCTATACCAAGAAACGGAGTGTTTGGCGAAAGCAGGGATCGTCTTGAAAATTCAATAGATGTTTGATCGCCACGAGTTTTTTTGATAAGATTGGATTCAGTTCTTTGCCCAAGAACTAAGGGAAGCTCTCACTTTAGGAGAAAACTCAATCTTTATTAATCATCAAAATCTGTGTCCAATACATGAACTTAAAGAACTCTTATATAGACAATCAAACATAACCCTAGTAGGAAAGCCAGAAGGCCTTAAACTCCTAATTGGACTTCTAATAGAATATGGCCCAAATAACACTCGTTATCTGGCCTAACTAAACTAACAAGAACAAACCCATAATTAAACTACTAATTGGCCAGCATAAAGAATGGGCCAGAATACTAATAATATCCAAAACAAAGCCTATAACATAAAGCCCATAATACATCTTAAGTGAATGCAGATTTGAGCTAGTTGTCTTCAAGATCCAACAAACTTTATTGGGCCTCCGAATTGCCCTCTTTAATGCCATCCTCAAGGCTGCAAAGTATGGCCCATTTAATGTCTTGACTTGGTCCAACAACTTCCTCTTTAGCCTGCACATCCAAGATCAAGCCCGGTAAATTTTCTTTGGCCAGCTTCACCCTGCTCCTAGTAGCTTTGACAGTACCTTGATCTCTATCATTTAATGTCTTGACTTGGTCCAACAACTTCCTCTTTAGCCTGCACATCCAAGATCAAGCCCGGTTTATAGTAGCTTTGACAGCACCTTGATCTCTATCATTCCCTCCCTCCTCAAAATGATTCGTCCTTGAATCAAAAGCATCACCTACATCAAATAAAGACAAGTCAGCAACATTGAATGTAGCACTAATATTGCTATACTCACTAGGTAAATCAATCTTATAGGCATTGTCATTAATTTGCTTCAAGACTTGAAAAGGTCCATCTCCCCTAGGATGTAACTTAGACTTTCTCTAAACCAGGAACCTCTCTTTGCGCATATGTACCCAAACCCAATCACCAGGTTCAAATACAATTTTTATTCGGCTCTTGTTGGCTTGCATTGCATATTGCTTATTCTTCCTCTCAATGTTAGCTCAAACTTTAGCATGCAAATCCTGTACATATTCAGCCTTTTGTTTACCATCCAAGTTAACAAACTCATTAGTAGACAAAGGTAAAATATCCAAAGGTGTTAAAGGATTAAAGCCATAAACAATTTCAAAAGGACTACAAGCAGTAGTAGAATGCACAGATCTATTGTAAGCAAACTTAACATGTGGTAATGGAATATAAAGACCATGTGGCATAACCTTAGACTTAGCTTGTTTACATGCCATGCATTTAGCACAAAACGAAATGACATCATGTTTCATGCGAGGCCAATAAAAATGTTCATACAAAATTTCTAAGGTTTTAGACACTCCAAAATGTATCATTAAACCTCCACTATGACTCTCCTTAATTAACAAGTTATGCATATAGCACTTAGGCACACAAAATTTATTCTTTTTAAACAAGTAACCTTTATGTCTATAGAAACCATCAATAGCACGCTTATCACACAAATTCCAAGTAGATCCAAAATCAACATTATTAGCATACATGTCTCTAATATATTCAAAACCAAGCAACTTAGCATGTAAGGATGTAAATAACGCATATTTTCTAGACAATGCATAAGCTACCACATTTTTCTTCCCATTTTTACACTTAATCACATAATTTAATGTCTGAATGAATTCTAACCACTTAGTATGTCTCTTATGCAACTTACCTTGGCAATTCAAGAATTTCAAACTCTTATGATCTGAATGAATAATGAATTCTCTTAGCCATAGATAATTCTGCCAGGTTTGCAAAGTCCTCATCAATGCATATAACACCTTATCATAAGTAGGATATTTCAATGCTATGAATTCCTATATCAAAGACACAACCATACTAGGCAAAGAAAGGTTATGAGTGTTAGTAAAATAAATATCCTTGTACATTAGCACAAGGAGGTTTGGCTTGCATACCAAAGCACTCTTCACCTCACTTTTTAATGCAAAAGCACTCACTCTTTTATTTTTCTCTTTCTCTGACTCACAATTCTCTTTCTTTTTCTGCTCACATATCTCAATTTTGGCCTTACTCTCTTTCTTCTTTTGTTCACATACCTCAACATCTCTCTCTTTTCTCTCATTCTCAATTTTGGCTTTACTATCTTTCTTCTCTTTTTCTTGCTCACATCTCTCAACCTCTCTTTCTTTTCTCTCACTCTCAATTTTGGCCATACTATCTTTCTTCTCTTTTTCTTGTGTTTCTCTCAACTTACACTTTTTTTGTAATCCTCACTTGATTAGCAAAAGCCTCAACTGGCTTTAGGGGTGTTAGAACAAAAGTTCGATTATGCATGGTCAATGTATATCGATTCTTGTAGCCATCATAATTAACCCTTCTATCAAATTGCCATGGACGTCCCAACAACAAGTGTCCAGCATGCATCGGTACTACATCATCAAGCACCTCATCTTTGTAGTTACCAATAGAAAAAGATACCAAAACCTGATTTGTCACCCATATCTCTCCACTATCATTCAACCATCTTAGCCTATATGGATTAGGATGTTTCAATGTGGGTAGACCCAATTTATCAACCATCAAGGTACTAGCTACATTACTACAACTCCCACTATCAATAATCAAGCTACATACCTTGTTATTCACGTGGCACCTGGTCTGGAAGATGTGCTCACATTGTTCATCATCAATATCATCATTGGACTGTATATTAAGAGCATGTTTAATAACCAATATTTCTCTATTCACTTGCTTACTAATCTCCATATTATTACAATCCTCTATTAGTGGCATATCATCCTCACTAGAATCACTATAATGCTTACTCTCCATACGTCCCCTTTCTTCCTCACCAAACTCAAACTGTTTGGAAGGCTTAGGTTTGGATAATGACTCAAAATTATCTAACTTCATATGTATCAACTTAAATTGCTCTTGAACCACCTTCATGTAAAATTTGAGATCAACTTTAGGTTGATTTATTTTAGTGCTCATGTTTGTCTCACAAACCTCACGTGTTTGCACTCAATTTACTCTCTTTCCCTTAAAGCTCTTAAACGAGAACCTTATCAACAAACTTATCAAAGGAAAAAAATGAATTAAGAATGATAAGAATAAATTTTTAGACAATGACAACCCTAGGAACTGAATTTGAAAAATATGAGGGATACTAATATCAGTATGCTATTTTTTTTTGCTCTTTTTTTTGTACGAATTTCTCTTCTTTCTTTTTTTTATTGAACTTCATCTCACCTCTCTTTTTTTTGAGCAAATTTCTGATTTTGTTTTTCGAATTTTGTTTTGGAAGAAGAGACCAAATTCAACTAGGACTAGGAATCTAAATTTTTTTTTTCGAAATTTAAATTTTTGGAAGCAGAAACCAAATTGCACTAGGACTAGGACTCTTTTTTTTTTTGAAGAATTAGACTATAAGTAGCAAAAGGAAATTAACTAGAACTAGGACTCTTCCTTTTTTCAAGGAACTAGAAGAACATTAACTAGAACTAAAACTCTAATTTGACCTAAAGAAAGGTAGAAGAAGAAGAAAAACTCTAGAAAGCAAATAGAAAAGAAAAGATAGGACACCAACCAAATTTCAAGGAGCCAAAGCTCTGATACCAAATGATGCGTTCCTCTATACCAAGAAACAGAGTGTTTGGAAAAAGCAGGGATCATCTTGAAAATTCAATGGATGTTTGATCGCCACGAGTTGCCTCGATAAGATCAGATTCAGTTCTTTGCCCAAGAACTAAGGGAAGCTCTCACTTTAGAAGAAAATACAATCTTTATTAATCATCAAAATCTGTGTCCAATACATGAACTTAAAGAACTCTTATATAGACAATCAAACCTCACCCTAGTAGGAAAGCCAAAAGGCCTTAAACTCCTAATTGGACTTCTAATAGAATATGGCCCAAATAACACTCGTTATCTGGCCTAACTAAACTAACAAGAATAAACCCATAATTAAACTACTAATTGGCCAGCATAAAGAATGGGCCAGAATACTAATAATATCCAAAACAAAGCCTATAACATAAAGCCCATAATACATCTTAAGTGAATGCAGATTTGAGCTAGTTGTCTTCAAGATCCAACAAACTTTATTGGGCCTCCGAACTGCCCTCTTTAATGTCATCATCAAGGCTGCAAAATATGGCCCATTTGATGTCTTGACTTGGTCCAACAACTTCCTCTTTAGCCTGCACATCCAAGATCAAGCCCAGTAAAGCTTCTTTGGCCCGCTTCGTCCTGCTCCTAACCATTGGACCGCCTATCCCTTGCAAAGGATCTTGGAACGGTTTATAGTAGCTTTGACAACACCTTGATCTTTATCATTAAGAGTTCAAAGATTAATTTAAATCCTACGTCCAATATTTTATTTCTCAACAATTTAAACACCACTAATTCTCTTGATTACATTTGTCAAAACACCATGAAACCATTATCCGTCTATTCCTTTCAAACTTTTCATTACTTTAACCTATTAGCCATTTAAACATCATAATAACTAAGTTTCAAATAAAAGAAATTAACTCTCATTGTAATAAGGAAAAGAACATTGCATTTAATGCCAATCATTAATAAAGGATGATGCAGCAGAAAAAGAGGAATACTTAATAGAGCATGGTGCCAAAATTGAAAGTCAGAAGTTTGGACAAAATATTGAAAGAAAATTAAAATCGATGGCCGTAATTCTTGAAAATCTGTAAACAAAACCTAGCTGCTATTTCGGCAAAAATTGATGGCCACAAATTTTGAATATATGTGCCAAAATCTAATTCAAAGTTACTGTTATTCGGTGGAAGAATAGCATATGGAAAATAATTATTTCTAAACTTATAAAAGTTTGTGAAAAATAAAGAGCACATAGTTAACTGGTAGGATACAGTTGGTTGCTTCAAAACAAATATAATCAATCAACTGTAAAATAAATTATTCCAAATTAAAAATTTTCAAAATAACTGATTGACTTAATACCACCGATAGTTGACTAAAAAGAACATTGGAAAAATAAGATAAATCATTTGATTGTCCCTCTTTAACAATTAATTGGTTTGCATTTTCATCCTTTTTACAATAACGCCCTATCACTTACAACTTTCCTACAGGAATCAAGACATTAATGCTTCATCAAGAACAAAAAGGAAAAGAAAATTTTTTTGGTAATATCTTAACCTTATTCTCTTTATGTGCTTCATATGCGCCACAATCACAATTACTATACATATGTATGCATGTCGTCATTTTTGAAATTCACCTTCAATTTAACTTATATCCACTAGCTTTACACATAATTGTTTTAATTATACTATTGGCCTATTCACAAAGTTATCATAAGTATGCACTTCTCTAAGTTCTATAAATGTACACATTAGTATCTTTACCTTCATACTTAAAGTTAGGATGTGTGCAATTATGGAGAGAACTGCATTCCGTCAGTTTCGAAATATTTTTGTCTTTTGTGATTTCAGTCCTAGAATCACTATTCACACCAGCAAACACATTCACAATATTGTTCATTCCATTGTTCACGCAAGCCAAGAAATTTAATGCTTTAAATCATGTTATCCAGTCAGGAAATTTTGCATACAAGGATTATTTTACCTCTTAAATATGATTCTAAGGCCAAAATCACCAGAAACACCAAGAAATTTCGAAATCTTAAACTTTACCTTGTGGTTACTATTCATCCTTTTCGACGAACTTCCGGCAAGTTTCTAGTGAAATTGATCGGTGAGTTTTGAAACTCTCGTTGCCACGAGTCTAACGGTACCTCTGGTATCTCAATTGGATGTTTGGAATGGGAGATATCTTAGAGAGAAGTTTGAAACCTAGAGAGAGAAAGAAAACTTCACGAAATGCCTGCTCCTTCTTTTCCCTTTTTGCTTTTGTGTCTTCTTTGTTTCTTCTTTTTATTTATTTATTTAATAATTGAATAATGGGATTTTTTTATATATATATGCATATAAATATTATTGTTCATCTTAAAACATCCCAAAATTTTCTAAAAATTTATATTATTGCAAAAATTTAGTTGCACTCTTAAATCATAACTTTTCTTGATACAAATTTTAATAAAAAAAATCAAAAAATAAATATCTTTATGCATAATAAAAGAAAAAATATTTCTAAAAATAAAACAAAAATTTATTAGAGGCCAATATAATTATTTTAAGCAAAAAAAAATTCATTTTAATTAAAAATATTTTTTTTATAGCAAAACATTATTATTTAAAAATTATAGGATATTACGTATATATTTTTAGATACCATATAGGTCATACTATAGGATACACTTAATAATACTTAACAACACACATTTATTATCATGCCAAAGGTTTACACATTCAAATTTGGAGTAATCAATCATCAATCATTTTTAACACAGAGAAAACAAGCAAACAAGGGCTAGTATGGGGCTTCGAAGTCTTCTCAAAATAGAATAGAAGTTGAAGCATATACTAGGTATCAGAGTTCTTAGTGGATCATCATTCTTAACTAAATAAGAGTTAGGGAATTAATTATGCTAATTGAAGAGTAGTTAGGGTATCAACCTTCCTGACTAAACAGGAGTTAGGAAATCAATCATTCTCACTACAAGAAAATGACATTTTGGTGGCGACCTATTCAGTCGTCATTGAAAGCCTATCTTTCTATGGCAATTTTTAAAAGTTGCCATTGAAAGTAAACTTTCAGTGACAACATTTAGAAGTCGCCACCCAAAGTTAATATTTCAATGGTGACTTTTAAAAATTGCCATAGAAAGATAAGCTTTCAGTGATAGGTCGCCACTAAAAGTTGTACCTATAAAGGTTGCCACTGAATGTAAAATGCAAAAAAAGAAGAAGAAGAAATTATTCAATACATTAGGTTTTTATCTTAGATTTTTTAAATGCATATTTGTGTTATATTTTAATTTTTTTCTTTTATATTTATATTTATATTTTTATATTATTTAAAGTAATTTTAATAACATTTGATTTATTTTAATTAAATTAAATTATCAAAATACTTGAAAATGCAAAACTTAAAAGTAGAAGAGTCTATTTTTATCTTGATATTTGAAATATATATTTTTAATTTGATTTTTTAAAGTTCAATTTTTTATACATATTAATTAAAAAATTATTTTCTCTTTAAAATATTTTTATTTTAACTCTATTAATAGAAATTTAATAAAACATTTTAACTAATTAAAAGTATTATTTAAATTAAATTAATCTTTAAACAATAAGTTGATAAAGTGAAACTTTTAAAAAAAGAACTAAAAATGTATATATATTTAAGAAGTTTAAACAAGTGAGAAAAAAATTCATTGTTTTCAAAATAATTAGAAAAAAATGAAAAAGAAAAAAATCTAAATCATAGCAAAAAGGTTGCATTTTTGGAAGCCTAGCACCTGATCCATGTAACTTGTGAAAAAAAAAATTAAACTTTAAAAATGAATTTAAAAGGGAAAACCCCCTGCTTCTCATTGAAGGCTTCATTCATGTAGCCAAGCAGAGAAAGTTTCTTTCACGTAGCAAAACAAAAGACTTCCCATGCTTCACATCGAAAGAGAATCAACCCTAACCTCCATCATCTAGTTAATCCACTCTGAGTGGCACCCTGTCGCAGCCCAACCCCATCTCGATGGTCAGCCATCTCCAGATTTATTTTTCTTTCCTTTACCCCGCTCTCCTTCTTGTTCTAGTTTTCGTTCTTATTCTCCAGATGAGAAGAGAAGGATTTGGCTTCCTTTTTTTTATTACATTCGGCAAAAGAGTAAGGGAATTTTGGGGTTAAATTCTTGCATTTTATTTGTTGGTAATTTCTGACTCTAGATGCCGAATGTAACCCATTCTAGTAAGGGGATTTGGCTTCTTTCTAGTTTTTTTGGGTATTCTTTGAAACCCATTCTAAATCTAGATGTCGAGGATGTAATGTGCATTTCCTATTTTTACTTCATTTCTACCTTGATTATTTGAGTCCCCGTTTGGAAAATTTTAGTCACGCTTCTTGTTGACTCGTGTTTTTTTTGCTCATGATTAATTAGTTTTAATTCCATATTATTTTGGTTTGGTTTTGTTCTTAGATAACATTGGTTTCCTGTTTTGCTTTGTTTGATTTTGGATTGAAAATAAAAATGATTCAGTTTCCATGTTAAGTGACTTGAATTGAACAATCATAGGAAGCCTTTCAAAATGGAAGTGATACTTACATTCTACTTGTTTTCCTTATATGAAAGTGAAGAGGAAAAAGAAGCAGAGGAAGACTGGCATTTTACACTGCTTACTTTGGTTTTCGGAAGCCTTTCAAAATTATATGCAATGGAACTTTGTGTGTGCATGAAGATGTATATTTGATTGATTCTGTAAAACTGATAACAATTTCTTTTAAGGAATAGAAAGAAGAGATTGAGAATTAAATACTTTGGCCTTCTAGTCTTTAACCCATTAATATACAAAAGAAATGCATATCATATGATTGTCTATTTGCATCACAATCACGAATAACAGAGAGTGTAATAAATGTTACATCCTTAATTTCTTTTCTTTTATTAATAAAGGTACATAAATATTTAGTTAAAGAAATAAAATTTACTAGACAATTTTTAGATATCTAAGGAAATATAATCCTTAGAAATTCTTTACCTTATGTGTATGCATAGAAAATGTTTCTAACATTAAGGGAATAAGTAAAGAGAGAAAAACTTAATAGGAAAAAATTTAAAATAACATACTAAAGAGAGGCGAAATTATTGGTTAAGGAAGATAAATTTTTGGAAAGTAAGTTAAAGTCTTAAAATTTCAAGAAGATTGGATTAGGGTAATTTTTCCTAATTCAAGAGCTAGAATTCCTAAGTTTAACATCTCCACCCATACATTGGGCTTTCACCTATGGACACTTCATATAGAGTTTTTCCATTTCACATGAGTTTCTAGCAAGCCAATAGGATAACACAAGAAAGAAATAAAACATAGACTTAGACTAAGATATAGAAATTGGACCGATAGCCCACAAACCATGAAAATGTGACCAAACTCTCCATGAAAGGTAGAATTTCAGCCAAAGCAAAGAAAATAGGTAAGAATGAACCCAAATCCAAGAGGAAAAAATAAGAATCATGTGAGAAAATAGTAATGTAATAATAATCAAGATTAAGTAACATGGCATTAGGACAAAACATCGATATCCTACATTCATAATTTTAACAAGTAGGCAATAATACATAGCATTAGGACAAAACATCTATATCCTACATTCATAATTTTAACAAGTAGTTAATAACACATGGCATTATGACAAAACATCCTTATCATACACAAATAATTTCAGCTAAGCAAGGGAGACTCATGGGCTGAAAATTTGTCACCTAGAAAGGCAAACCTATCATACTTGATTAAGACAAAAGAAAAAGAAAAAGAATCCCTAAATCAAAGGGACCTTGTCCCTTGTCTTAAAAAATTTGTATCGTAATTGTTAAAATACAAATCTCCTTTTACTATGCATATCTTGACTAAGGGAGAAGAAGACAAGAACATGAGCTGTCTTTCCCCAAAAAATAACCAAGTGTATCTTAATTGTGATAAGGTAGACCCATGATTATGAAAGGTGAACCACTTCATAGTTTATTTAAGAAAAACCCACCCTTATAACATTATAATTTCGTTCAAGTGAGGGAGGGAAAAAACATAAGCAATGTAGAGTGAGGAAAAGAGAGAAAGAGAGGAAGGAGAAATCTAGAGGACTAAGTACTCAAGGTAAGTTAGCTTAATCTCTACTTGAATCCATCTTTTCTCTTCATCCTTAGGGTTCAAAAATCACCCTCCTTCTCTTATTTAAGCTGCTAGAAAAGCTAAGGGAAATGAGGAATCTTACTACTTCCTTCAAGAGGAAACAAGAAAAAGAATTCACTAAGTGAGCTAGGGAGATCTTTAGGTAGGTTTAACAATATCTCTTTTTGAAGAAAAGCTTTGAAATTTGTAACATTTATATGGGATTTTATCTTAGAACTTTGATGAAATTTACAATATTTGCTACTTTGATGATTGATCATGGATGTTGCTATATCATGTTACATGTTATCTTGCATATGATGGATGTTTTGAACATTTTGGTTGGTGTGGAAAGTTCTGCATAGGTATGGCTATGGGTGGCAAAATTTTAGAATTTTTATGTTGTCATTTTGTACATTTGAATGTGGTGAAAAATTAATGGAAGATGATTAGATGTAAATTACAAAGAAAATGGAAGAGGATGTAATAAAATGATGAACTAAAACCTTAGGAAAGGTTTGGTTAGGAAACTAGATTTTGCAGAAACTAGGGAAGCTTCTATTTTTAAAATTCTACGAAGAATAGGTTAGGAATTAAAAGAAATAGTTAACATGAAAAATGTAGATATATGTCTCACAGATTTTCACCCACTGGAATCACTTAATTTAGAGTCCAGATGAGGGAGATATTGTTCAATTAGTAAGTAGTGGTCAGAAAATGGTTAATCAGGGAAGAATCTGTTAGGTAAGCTTCTGTTTTTGAATTTTTGGAAAAAATCTATAGGGAACTAAAATAAATAGTTAACATGAAAAATATGTATATATATCTCAAGATTTTTAGAAACTGGAATCATTCAATTTTTTATCTATATTAGGAAGATATATTTAGATTAGTAAGCAGTGGTCAGAAACTAGCTAACCAGGGAATAATCTTTTAAGTATGCTTCTGTGTTTGAATTTTTAGAAACAATCTGTAGGGAATTAAAAGAAAATGTTAACATTATATATATATATATATATATATATATATATATATATATATATATATATATATATATATATCACAGATCTATAGGCTTTAAAATCACTTAATATGGAGTCTATATGAGAGAGATATAGCCGATTAATGAGTAGAGGTCTGAATAAGTCTAGAATCCAAGATGGTAAATGTAAGCGTTTTTATTTTTGATTTTTTGGGAATAATTCGTAAGGAAGATGAAGAAATGAAAAACATCAAAATATTGTATATAATTGTCTTAGCTTTTTATAGGCTTGAAAATCACCTCAATTAGAGTTCGTAAGAGGGAGATATGGTCAGATTAGTAAGTAGAGGTCTGAACCTACCCGAAAAGAAATAAAATTGAATTTGAGGGCATAGTAACACCATGATTACTTAAGATTTTACTAAAATGTTCAACATAAGGGTTTTAGAGCATTGTCTTATCTTTCAATTGACACCAAGATCACCTTGATCGAATTTAAAATAAGGGTGTTATGCACTGTTTAGTGAGAGAGAGAATAATATTTAAAAAATAAGAAGAATCTTATAAATGAAAATAATAAATGACTAGTGTATGCCATAGTCATTGCTATTTCATGAACTCCTTACCATCTTAAGTGTGTAATTTTGACATGGAAATATTTTATAAAGTAATATTCGAAAATGATTATGTTCATGGCAAGATTGTATTTTACCATTGATTTTTGGTAATGATTATGCTTTGTTGATAAATTATGACATGTGAGTATAATGAACATACTTGTTATTAAAATCATATTTTTAGCTATTAACGTGAAAAGAAAAGAAAAGAAAATAGACGAGCACGGTCACATGGCGGTCCGTGTAGTGTACCAGTAGGGGACCCCTACTCACGACTATGATTATGTTAATGAGAAAAGAAAAAGAAAGTGTGCCATGTCGGACGGAGCGAGAAAAGCCTGTACTAGAAAGTAGAAAGTACTCACTCTAATTGGGATAGCTTAATATAAAAATAAGTTTGTAGTCATCATATGATATTCTGAAAATAGTTATTCATGCCATACATGTCATTACTGTATGATTTTTATGTGCATAAATAAAGTGCATTCATGTGACCTAAGATGTTTGCTGTAGTTTATACAAATGAACATGACATGATGATCTATATTAATGATAATTATGATTTATTGTTGAACCTATTGGGATTTAATTCTCACTATATTTCCATATCATGTTCAGAGGACTAGATATGCAGATATTCTCTATGCTGGCTTTTAGCGTACGTTGTGTCGTGTTAGCTAAGATCTTGGTGAATGTGCAACTAACCACATTTGTATCCCTGGAACTAGTCAATATGGATGAATAAGATGTAGATATATATATGTGTTTGATTTGTGTATAGATGTTGTTAATTAATGACGTGTATGTGAATCCAGAATTGTACTAGTATTAATGTTAGACCATAAACCTTAATTATACTTAATTAATTTAATTGAATATTATTATGAGTTAAATAGTTAGAAGTAAAGAGGTAATGACTTCATGGGATTTTAAAAATACATATATTTGTATATATGTAAAAAAAAAAAGAAATGGAGTTATTATAATAAACACATTTCTTTTAAGGAAAGTTTGACTTGAGCATTGATGCTGGTTAAATCAATTTTTCCTTTTTCTTTCGACTAAGTGTATTATTGTCATAGTAGTTGAACACACATGATTCACATTGTGAATCATGCGGTTCGCTTCGATTCACATGGCCATGGATACAAATCGGTGGACAAATCGTGATATAGATGGAATCACACAGATCAGTGTGATTTCGGCACAAATCGCAGAATCACACAATTATGCAATTTCGCAATTCTAGCCTGCCTCTAGTTACACGAGCTTTTTCCATGGTTGGGTGATGTTCTGTTTCTTCTTTGCAAAACCCATATCTGATTCTGGTCTTGTCCTTCGTCATCATGTAGCTTCCATGCTGCGCGATGGTCTGCTCCTTTTTCTCGACAGCTTTTGCTCCTTTTTTTTTTCCTCTAAAGCTAGAAACACACCGATTACACAGCAAGTCCCTTTCCACTTTCTAATTTTTTTAAAATGGGTTTAGCGTTTCTTTAGTTCCTTTTGTTCAATAATTTTAATTTTTTTAATATTTATTTAAAAATCTTACACAAAATAATTTTTTATCTTCATAATTTTAAATTTATTCAAACTTAAAAAGACACCATTTCTTTTTTATAATTTTATTCAAATTTATTTGAATAATTAATTACCTATTCATCTTTACAATTTTTAAGAGTTATAGTTAATTATATTTAAAATTATGAAAATCAATATATTATTTTAAATATTTTATTTATATTATCTATTTATTTATATTTTATATTATATATTTTAAATTATTTTTTAATGCATCCGTGAATCTTACGATTCGATACAACTCATGATTCATGATTTGACTACTATGATTATTGTTACTTTTTCGTAAGAATACTAGTCCATCTTGAATAAGCTAAATTGTCTTACATACATGGTTTAGTGTTTAATGAATCAACTATTGTATGTGAATTGTGAGTTCTAGTTCTAGTTCTCGTTCTACATCTGTTCTTCTACAATAATCAATTATTTACTCTCTATAGAAATTAATTTATGATATATTGATCCAGATATCTTTACCAACTACCAGCAACCCAGCCAAACCATACATGTGGAGGAGCAAATATTTGGGCTGATGTTAGTAGTAGCAAAGAAATATTTTGTCTAGCAAGATCATATTGTCCAACAACTACCAAAAACATTCCTTACAATAGTGTGTATTACCCTTTTTTTGGACACTTCGTTACTTTTTATTGGAAAATTTGGTTGACATTTGTAGACACAGTCTCATAGTGACATAGTATATCACTATGAAATTTTGGGGAAGAAGTTTGGACCATAATGGAGAAAAAAAAGGAAGTCACTATTCTGCTCTACTCCAGCCAAGTAGAATCCTTTCACATGGAGATTGTTTTACATGTTATTTAAACCACTGTCAGCTTTGATTATTACTTATTACATTTTCTACCTTCATTTTCATTATTTTGATGGCTTTCATACTTTTCCATGATATCTCAAACTGTTCTATTTTTTATATACTGTGTGGAGATGCAAATCAGGGGAGATAAAACAAGTAACCATTGTCAACCTTTATATAGTCTTTGTTATATGTCCTTTTCAATTTATTCTACTTATTGATACTTATTGGAAATGTTATGTCATTGGGATGAATGATCATAGCCTACAACATTTTTTAGTTTGAACACGTCAATGTTTGTGTTGATAAGAGGATTACCACATTATCAACAGTCCATCTTGGCAATAGCTTTGAATGCTAATGGACTTGCATAGAATTTCCCTCTTATCTTGTTCTTTTGCAGGGGAGGTTTTTGTTTTTTTGTTTTTGGGTTGGAGATGATCTTGTGAGATAGACCAATATATTTTTATAATCAGAGGAGTTCATATCACACTTTGAGACTAAAATTAATCTTCTTAAGCTTGCACTTTTTGTTGTGATAGTTTCTCAGAATTACTCTGAGAAAGACGTTTCCATTGTTTAAGCTTAACTAAGGTGACCAACAGGAATGCAAGAAACTTTTAGAAGATGGAAAGAGTACACTTGACAGCATGACATTTAATGGACTTTTTTATTTAAGTTGTGAGAAAGAGTATAAAGAAATAAAATTTTAAATTTGAAAACATCAAGACACCAAATATTAAAAGAGAAATATACATTAGCTAATTATTATGAAGAGTTTTAATTTAATTCTTTATCATGGCGGAGTTGTAATTTTCATAATCATGCTTTATTACTTTTTCATTATGACATTTAATGGACTTTTTTGTTTAAGTTGGAAGGTAATGGATCTAAATTGGAATAATCCTGACCATCTGAAGCCATAATTGACAGAAGATGTGTATGCATTACATAAATTACAAAAGGTTAGTGAATGACTTTGTCATGCCCTTAATTTTAAGAACACGAATAACACTAGTGTTCGATAACTCTATCTTTATTTATTTGCGATCAACTTCATATTATGACATAACAGGATAATATCATACGTTCGCAAGTAAGTTTCCAATATAACTAATTATACATACCAATATCACACTTAACAAAAGTTACAACGAAAGCAAATATCCTGCCTGTGGCGTTCAGAGCAACTCTAGAGTACAAATATATTACAATGTTAAACACTGAGAGCCCAGAAACAATTTAGGCTCACCACGGAAGTACGACACCTAGTCATTCAAGAAGTTGTAGGACCAAACTCTAGGTCTTTATCAGAAAAACATATCGACCACGTGTAGTGAGTTTTACAACTCAGTGAGCAAATAACACCTCCTATGACCTCTTAGGTCAACATATGAAAGTACTCTTTATTTTAAAACTTGTCACATTGAAAATCACAATTCAAAGGTATATTCACATGGGACCCGCATTTCAAATGAACTCTGTTCAAATTCATATGCATATTCAATTTATAAGTAATGTTGTAATAACGGTAATAAAATCATGTTATGCATCAACATAATTCTTCTGAAAACATTTGGACTATCCCATATTAGAACCACCATATCAGAGTTTAACCCCTTCTGTACTTTGGTGGTATAGGATTTGCCTAAACTCAACATCCCGCTGAGGTTTGCCCTACTACCATAAGAGGACACGCGAAGGGACTCTATATGGGTATCTCCCAAACACACAGCAAGGGAAGACAAATCACATCTCATATAACTGACATCTTGCCCATATAGGAGGCATTCCGCTCTCCTTCACATATCATCTCTCGTGTGTTGGCCCTCACACGAGGCTAGCACCACCCTATGCTAGCTGAGGCAATCAAAGTGCACCAGGGATAATATGACCTGCTGTTAGAAGACAGTGTTTCCAATAAGATTCCTCCATAATACCATAATCTCATATAATCCATATTAATCAAAACAGAGGTGCTATTATAATGCAGCATTTTCATTCTCAGTATATTCCTTTGTCAAAACTTCCCAATCAGGAGAATTACGTATGCATGCCCATATTCGAGGCAAACATATCTCTATATAAAACAATATCATATGCATAACATATTTTCTTTGCCATATAATGAGAAATACATTTAAAAATCATATGTTTAATGTGTTTCAAAATTCATTTCAAAAGTCACTCTTCTTGAACCAGATATCATATTGCAATTGTTTCAGATATTCTAAATCATTTCAGGAACATATAAAAGTATAAATAACTTGTAAACATACTCATTTATCAATTTAAAGTTCAAGAAGAGTAAAGGCAAGTCATAAAAGAATCATCTACTCACAAGGTAAGAGCCCCAAATTGGATAGCCCTCAAATGTACTTTTCCAATATCAATTTGATCAAATAAACCTCAAAAATGTATTCGAAGGGTCCAAAAATTAAGGAAACGACTCCGGAAACTTGGTCCTTATTCACTACTAAAAAACATTATTCACCCGTCAGAGATCACTATTCACAACGAACAAAAAGCTGTCAGATGGTAGAAATATCCTAAGGTTTATTTAGCTCCTGAATCCATCTACAATGTCAAATTTTCAATTGGAGGTCTCTAAGTAAGAGTTTCAGAATTTACCTTTTTTTGAGATTTTCTACTTCAAATTTACGGCTATTCAACGGCTGATTTGAAAAATTGATTGGTCAAAACCATAGTATTCTTCGTCTTGAATCCAGTAGCACCCTCAGTTTTGAGATCGGAAACCAATAGACACTTCAGATTTAGAGAGAAAATTAAAAGTTACTTTTCCTTACTATTCACTCTCACTATCCTTTCTTCTTCTCAAATTTTTCCCGTCTCCCTTCTCCGATTCTTCTTTCCCTTTTTATTGTTTTTTAAATTATTATTATTATTATTTAATAATTGAATAATAGGATTTTCTTTTATATATATATATTTATATAAATTCCATTTTTATCCTAAAATATTCCAAACATTTCTAAAAATTTACATTCTCATAAACCTTTAGTTAAACTCTTAAATCAAGATTTTTCTTGATAAAAATCGTAATAAAAAAAATCTCAAAATAAATATCTTTATACATATTAAAAGAAAGAATATTTCTAAAAATAAAAAAAAAACTATTAGAGGCCAATATAATTATTTGAAGCAAAACAATAATTATTTTAATGAAAAGTCTACTTACTTTTAGCAAGACATAATCATTTTTAAGCAAATAAAAATATATTTGTTTATAGCACAATACTATCATTTAAAAAATAAAAATTACGCCCTAAAACATAAATTCTCATATTTTCTTTGTACTTTTTTAACCCATGTAGTAAATATACCTATTTTCTATGGTTCTTATCCCCATTTTTCGAAAATCTCTCTTTTATTCCAAATTTTCTTTAATTGGAATTTTTGTTAAATTTTACGATTATTACAGACTTGTTGAATTAGATATATAAAATAGCTAGTCTATTGATTGGTGCTATGTCATATTAGAAAGGCAAATACAAAGGAAATTAAAATTGGCAAAAGAAACAATAAGAATGTTAACACCAAAATAACACTACAATTGTTGGACCTCGCGCTTTCCTTTATTTAGATCCATATTCTATTCCTTTATTTAGAATGCTAACACCAGAATAATACTTCAATTTCATTTCTAAGTTTTAATTACATGTTAATCCATATTTCCAACATAGGTTCATTATAACTCATATATTATGAACCTTAAAATTTTAGTTTTGTTTTGAGTAGTGTTTTGATTGACTTAACTATTTTGGTTATAGATTAGATTCTTGGATTGTTTGGTTGGTGTTTTTACAATTGTTATTTGTTTGTTTCTCATTATTAGTTTTGCCTCTTGTAGGGATTACTTGTGCTTAATATTCATTTTGCCAACCATTGATCGTGCATTTTGGGTTCATTTGGAGTTGTTTCATTTTAAGGGATCATTTTGCCGACTTTTGTCAGATTCAATTTAGATTGTGTATCCACATTTTAAATATCACATTATATTTGTCACTCTTTATTTTTTGGTTCTCAAAAATTATATTTTAAAAATGAATATGAATTTGATTAAAGTTTTCTTCACTCCCGAGCATGAGTTTAATTTTCAATTTATGCTACTAATTTGAATGTACAAAAGACTTGTGAAATTAATTGTTTCTTTCTTTTTACTCCCTTACTTTTGTTAGCTAGGTGTTTGAAATTCTATTTTGGTACTTGCTAATTCATAAATATGTGTATGTATGTGCATATAGGACAAGTGGAACTTGAGCTTTTCTCATTTCTATAATATGATCTTATGAAGTCCATATACATGCAAGTTTAAATTCATTAATATGTCATATAAGTGGAGTTTTAATCAAAGAAATATTGAGTTTAAAAAGCTTATCTACTTTAATATATTCCTTTTTATTCTTATCAAACAGAATATTACGAGGAGATATTGTCGTTGGGTTATGGTGAATCTAGTGTGGAGATCATATATATGGATGCACAAGAAGCACTTATGGTGGATTTCCATTGTGTTAGGATTAGTTAGTTTTATTTATAATTAGTTATTTTTTGGAAATGTAACTAGTTACATTACATTAAACATTTGTATTTGAATTAATTGTGTTTAAATGGAAGTTTAAATAATGATACTTTTTATTATGATTTTGGCCATATAACTAATTTTTCAATTACATTTTTTATTTTTTTAATTATTATATTCGTGGTTAAATCTACAAATATTAATAATAAAGAAATAAATATAAAAGAATTATATATTAGACTTTTAGTGGCGACTAAAGTCGCCACTGAAAGTGATTAAATACACATATATTAGGTTTTAGTGGCGATCCTAAAAAGTTGCCACCAAACGTAGATTCAGTGGTGACAAAAGTGGCCACTGAAAGTCTACTTTAAGTGGTGACCTGATAAAGTTGCCAATAAAAGTAGATTTTTTCAACAACTTTTATTGTTTTCGTGGCGACTTTTATTGTTTTTAGTGGCGATTTTAGTTGCCACTAAAAGTTAATTTTCAATCGCGACTACTAAAGTCACCACAAAAAACTTTCAACGACGGGGTTATTAGTAACAACCTGGTAACGACTTTAGTCGCCAATGAAAGCCTAGTTTCTTGTAGTGTCTAACTAAACACGAGTCAAGGTATCATTCTTCCTAGCTAAATAGGAGTTGAGAGATTTACACTCGACTAAGCAAGCATAAGCCTAGGGCTTTTGTTCATAGTAGAAACATCCATATATCATATGTCACATGTATTAGAATTGTTTGGGACTAAGCTATGCCGAATTTTTTATCATTGTATTATATCATTTCCCTAATGGGCACCTATGTCCATGTTTCATATGTTTTGTTAGCCCTATCAATCATGTTTTAGGCAATATAGAGCATTTCACATTTCACAGCAATTCAGAATATTTCACATTACTAATAGCTTCCAAGATTGTAGTTATCATTCATATAGCATGCATCCAAGTTATCGAAATACAATTTACTAAATAATATTCAATACTTTAATCTTTTAGGCATACAAATACAATTATCTATATTACATTGGCTCTTTAGTTTATTGAGCATAAAAATACAATTAATTACATTATAACAAATTTTTTTCTTTATTTATTGTGCCTATGGATATAATTAAATATTTTACGCTAGTCCCTTATCTTATTCATAATATAAAAATATATTAAATCAATTTATGTATGTTCTTAAATTTATCAAGCATATGAATACAATTAATTATATTGTCCTGATGCTTCATCTTATTAAGTATATAAATATACTTGATCAATTCGTGTTAGTTTTTAATTAGGGTATCAACCTCCCTAACTAAATAGGAGTTGAGAGATACACACTCAACTAAGTAAGCATATGCCTATGCCTTTCATTCGTAGTAAAGCATTCATATATCGTATGTCACATGTATCAAAGTTGTTCAAGACTAAGTTGCACCAAATTTCTTATCATTGTATTATAATTTCCTCTAGGTGCACCTGGGTACGTTTTTCATATTTTTCATTAGCCCCATAAACCACATTCAAGGCAATACAGAGCATTTTACAATTCACAGTGTAACATCCCATAATTTTTATTTTTATAAACGATTATGTTCTGCTAAAAGTAAGTCTATTTTTAATTAAAATAATTATTTTTTTGTTTGAAATAATTATCTTGGTCCCTAAGGAATTTTTGTTGTATTTTTAGAAATATTCTTTCTTTTAATATGTATAATTTAAGATTTGTTTTATTATGATTTTTATCAAGAAAAATCATGATTTAAGAGTTTAACTAAAGGTTGATGAGAATGTAAATTTTTAGAAATTTTTGGGATGTTTTAGGGTGAAAAATGGTATTTATATAAATATATATGAAATAAAATAAGAATAAATCTAAATATTTAATTATTAAATAATAATAATTAATATTATAAAAAGAAAAAATAAAAAGGAAAATGAGGGAAGGGGACGACAATTTTTCTAAAGAAAAACTGATAGGATGAATAGTGCATGAATAGTGAGTGAATAGTAATCTTCAATTTTTTCTTTAGATTTGGAGTGCCTATTAGTTTCCGATCTCAAAATTAAAAGTGTTACTGGATTCAGGACAAAGAATACTTCAGTTTTGACCGATCAGTTTTTCAAATTCAACGTTGAATTGCCGTAGATCTAAAATAGAAAATCTCAAAAAAAAGGTAAATTCTAAAACTCTTATTTAGAAACCTCAAATTAGAAATCTGACACCGTAGATGGATTCAGAACTTAGATAAACATAAGGATATGTATTTCTTTCGGTCATTTGGTAACTTTTAATGTGGCGGTGAATAGTGATTTTCGCGCGTGAATAGTTGATGTGAATAGTAATTTCCGGTGGTGAATAGTGATTCCGGCAGTGAATAGTCCCATAGCGTTGACTTGCGTTGACCGAGCTCTTAGAGGCAAAATTTAGCAAATCCGGAGTCATTTATAAGTTTTTTGGACCTTCCGGACTCGATTTTGAGGTTTATTTTACCGAATTCGGATCAGAAACGAGGATTTTAGGGTTGTCCAATCTGGAGCCTTTACTTGTGAGTAGATGATTCTTCCTATGGCTTGTCCTATACTCTTCTTGATATTTGAGCAAGTATATGATTATGTTTATGAGATATTTACACTTTGATATGTTTCTGAAATGTATTAAAATGATCTGAACTGCTTATAATTTGAAATATGATTCAAGAAGAGTATAGTATTTGAAAATGGATTTCTGAACTCATGATGTATCTAATTTCACTTATATTTATCATTATTTGATAAAGTGAATATTATGTGCACGATGCATTGATTTGTAAAGCTACATACTTGTGAAAATGATGCATGTCATATTATAAATGGGATTGAATGACAAGCGTAAAGCTCATGGCAAGTTGCTTGATATTTTACATGTATATATATGTATTGATGAATATCGGCTAGTTGTATGGCTTGTGACGGTACCGAATAGGGGACGCACTATTAGCCTGAGTGAGTCGGGGGAGGGCTGCTCCAACCGTGTGACAGTGGTAATGTGAGGGGGCAGTAGGTTGATGTACTCACATTCCCTGATCACTTACTGTGACTAGGGTCGAGGTCACTATGCGTATAGCAAATATTTTCATTGCATTGTGACAGTGGTAATGTGAGGGGGCAGTAGGGTGATGTACTCACATTCCCTGATCTCTTATTGTGACTGGGGTCGAGGTCACTATGCGTATAGCAAATGTGTTATATTTTCATTGCATTAACCAGATTGCCGAGTGAGGCATGTGCCTTAAAAGTAATGATTTTACCTTCAAATCATAATATTTTACTATAACTTATACAGCTGAGCATATCAACATTTGTTTAATGATCATACCATAGTGCATATGGTTTTGGATATCTGAATATCCTTTGATTTAATAATATTTGTAATACGGGTTCCATATGAATGTACTTCTGAACTGTATTTTCTATGTGACACATTTTAAAATATAAGTACATCCATATGTTGACCTAAGAGGTTGTAAGAGGAATTATTTGCTCATTGAGTTGTCAAACTCATTACATGATATTTCCACATTTTTCAGATAAGAATATCAGAGTCTAATTCGGCATATAGGTGATATATTTTTTGGGTGAGTCTACGTTGCTTCCAAGACTCACGGTCTTTGAATTATACTGTATTTGTATTCTAGAGTGCTCTGAAAGCTACAGGCAGAGATGTTTATAGACTTGGTCTGTATATTGTGTATACATGAGAGATTCTATATGTATTTGTTCCTCTGATAAAGAATTGAATTATGTATCTTTATGGAGATTATCTTACATTTTTTAAAAAAAAATTGTTTACTTTACGTAACGTAATTAGGGGCGTTACGAGTTGGTATCAGAGCATTAGGTTTCCCTGTGGCTATCAGAACAAAGGATTCTTTAGTAGGACCTTTATTATCGATATGAGCCGGACATATTTATACTTCAGGTGCTGTTAAGGGATTCTATAGGGTTTCAAATTCCTTTCTATTCCAAGTTGCTAAAGTTTATAGTATAAGACAGATTGAATATTGTGACATCTTAAGAGATATCTATGGATCAATTACAGCTTGAAAGTGAAAATGATAGGCATATCAGAGAATTTAAAAAATTGATACAAATATCAAATATGGTGGTTTTTGAATGTGACATCTGATGTACCCGGTTGTCTAGATATGGTAGACTTTGATGTATGAATTAGTTGGCATTATGTCATGTCATTATGAAATATCACTATAAGGTGATTAAATTCAATATTTTTGGGGAATTTTCTTTCTTGATACAAGGGGATCGTAGGGAGATATCCAGTAATCTAATCTCTGCTTTAATATCCCATAAGTGATTATAAACAAAAATGTCAAGAATATTTGACAATGTTGAGAAATATTGATATTAAGTAAACCAGTATAAATCAAGTACCACTGGTTAGAGAATTTTTTGATGTAATTCTTGAGGAATTGCCAGGATTACGCCGATATAATAAATAGAATTTGGTATTGATTTATTTCCTGGAACCTAACCAGTGTCTATATTTCTATATAGAATGGCACCCACTGAACTTAAAGAACTGAAAAAAAAAATAGTTACAAGATATGTTAGACAATGGATTTAAAAGTCCTAGTACTTTTACTTGGAGTGCTCCAGTTTTATCTGTGAAAAGAATGATGGATCACTATGACTATGCATAGATTATAGACAATTGAATAAAGTGACAATGTAGAATAAATACATATTACCTCGTATAGATGATCTATTTGACCAGTTAGAAAGTGCTCAACATTTTTCAAAAATTGACTTGATTTGATATCTAGATATCATCAATTAAGGATAAGAGAAGATGATATTGCAAAAAATTGCTTTCAGGAGTTGGCATAGACACTATGAGTTTTTAGTTATGTTATTTGGATTGACAAATGTCCAAGCTTTATTCATAGACTTAATAAATAGAGTACTTAAGCTATTCCTGGATCAATTTGTTATTATAATTATTGACGATACACTAAAATATTACAAGAGTTCAAAGGATCATAAGCAACATTTAAAGATAGTTTTACAAACTCTAAAGGAGTATGTTTAGCAAAGATGGTATCCAAATAGACCCTAAGAAAATAAAAGTGGAACAGCAATGGCTACGTTCTACTACAGTTACAAATGAAGATCCAAATCCAATTTGCGCTTCCTGCGGTTGTCTGCCGTCCATTCGATTTGAGCAATAGTTAGATCAGGTACATGAACATATGCTTGTAAGGCATCAATCCACTCCTCAACATTTGAAGCCGAGATGAGAATTCGTCGTGCTAAGTGTGGGATAAACTTCTATTCCACAGCTTGATCTAGAAAAGACAACAAACCATCAAAAAAGTGATTAACATTTAACAAACCTATCGATTTGTGATGCATATTTAGTTGTGCCCAAGAGACTATTTGGAAAATCTCCTTTAAAGTACCAAAACCACCTGGTAAGGCAATGAATGCGTCAACATTGCTCATCATTCTAGCCATGCGTTCATGCATGGAAGCTACTCTATATTCTTCTCCAATTGTCTTCCCTATGTTGCTAGATGCAACTAGAGTTGTAGGAATAATACCTAGAACTTGGCATCCCCCTACATGTGCAGCTATAGCCACACACCCCATTAACTCATGGTTACCTCCACCATACACTAAATGAATTCTTCTCCTAACCAGCACCATACTCAGATTTTATGCTGCTTTAACATACTCCTCATATTTTCCAGGACTGGAACCACAAAAGACACAAATATTTTGAAACTGACGAAATGCGGTTCCCTCCATAATTGCTCTTACCTTAACTTTGAGTATGAAGATAAAAATACTAATGTAAGCATTTATAGAACTCGGAGAAGGGCATATTTATAATAGTTATACGAATAGGCCGGGTATTATTAGAACAACTATGTGAGAGATTGGTGGATATCAGCTAAATTACAGGTAAAACAAAAATTCCAAAAATAACGGCAAGCATGTATATGTACAGTAGTTATAAATGTGACCCATATTAAGCACATAAAGAGCATAAGATAAGATATCACCACAAATCTGTCTTTTTCTTGTTGTCTTTGATGAAGCATTGATGTCTTGATTCTTGTAGAAAAGTTATAGGAGATAGCCGTCATTGTAAAAAAAAAGTGAAAATGCAAACCAATTAATTGTTGAAGAGGAACAATCAAATGATTTATTTTGTTTTCTCAATGTTTTTGCCAGTCAACTATCGTTATATTAAGTCGACTAGTTATTCTGAGAAATTTTAATTTGGACTGGTTATTTTACAGTTGATTGATGACATATATTTAGAAGCAATCAACTGCATCCTACCAGTTAACTACGTATTCTTTGATTTTCACAGACTTTTATAAGCTCAGAAATGTTTCTTTTCCATGTGATATTCTTCCACCGAATAACAATATCTTTGAATTAGATTTTGGCACATATATTCAAAATTTACGGCCACCGATTTTTGCCGAAATCGTAGATAGATTTTGTTTACAGATTTTCAAGAATTACGGCCACCGATTTTAATGCTTTTCAATGTTTGTCCAAATTTTTGACTTTCTATTTTGGCACCATTCTCTATTATGCTTTTCGTCTGTTTCATTGCATTTTCCTTCATTAATGGTTGGAATTAAATACAAGGTTCTTTTCCCTCATTGCAAAGAAAGATAATTTCTTTTCTTTGAAACTCGGTTATTATGGTGTCCAGGTAGTTAGTAGGTAAAGTAATAAAAAGTTTGAAAGACATAGACAGATGATGACCTTATGGTGTTTTGATGACTGTAATCAAGAGAATTAGTGGTGTTGAAGTTCTTGAGGAATAAAATATGGGAAGTATGATTTAAATTAATCTTTGAACTCTTAATTTGAAAATATGGAGAATATTTTGAGAACTACGTCTAAAAATAATGAAAGGATCAAGGTACTTGAATTAAGGGATTATACCATGCGAAGATGAGTTTAGTATTTAAGATTTGAATTATGTTGAGATTGGAATTCCACGTGTAAATAATTGTTGAGAAAGGAGAAATTATTTGTCCTTGATTGAATTTGCTCATATCAATAGTTATCAAGCCAATATACAAATGGCACCATTTGAGGTTTTATATAAAACATTATAGGTTTCCTAATGGGTGAGTGAGTTGAGTAAAGTTAGGTCTACAGCATATAAAATCGGTTCAATAGCTTACCGTTGGGCTTTGCCATCTGAATTGTATAATGTTCATCTAGTCTTTCACGTATCTATGCTACGAAAGTATCTACCAGACCCAACACATGTTATTCAGTGTTGGGAAATTCAGTTAGACAAAGAGTTGTTATATGAGGAAAAATCAGTGACTATAGCAGATAGTCAAGTGAAGAAATTAAATTCAAAAGAAATGTCATGGTGAAAGTGATGTAGTAAAAGTACTTTTCAGGGGAGACTACTTAGGAAAGAGAGAATAATATGCGCGCCAAATACCCACATATTTTTGAGTGAGAAGGTTAGTATCTATTTGCAAATATGGCGATGAAATTGATTAGAAAAAAGAATATAAGCAACTCAATACAGGCTAAAAGTTTATAAGGTTGGTAACTCCAAATTATGCCTTGATTTTATTCCCTACATGTGGTAGGATGAGCTGAAATTCGGGGACCGAATTTCTTAAGGGGGGAAAAATATAACATCCCATAATTTTTATTTTTATAAACGATTATGTTCTGCTAAAAGTAATTCTATTTTTAATTAAAATAATTATTATTTTGTTTGAAATAATTATCTTGGTCCCTAAGGAATTTTTGTTCTATTTTTAGAAATATTCTTTCTTTTAATATGTTTAATTTAAGATTTTTTTTATTATGATTTTTATTAAGAAAAATCATTATTTAAGAGTTTAACTAAAGGTTGATGAGAATTTAAATTTTTAGAAATTTTTGGGATGTTTTAAGGTGAAAAACGGTATTTATATGAATATATATGAAATAAAATAAGAATAAATCTAAATATTTAATTATTAAATAATAATAATTAATATTATAAAAAGAAAAAATAAAAAGGGAAATGAGGGAAGGGGACGGCAATTTTTCTGAAGAAAAACCGACAGGATGAATAGTGCATAAATAGTGAGTGAATAGTAATCTTCAATTTTTTCTTTAGATTTGGAGTGCCTATTGGCTTCCGATCTCAAAACTAAAAGTGTTACTGGATTCAGGACGAAAAATACTTCAGTTTTGACCGATCAATTTTTCAAATTCACCGTTGAATCGCCGAAGATTTGAAGTAGAAAATATCAGAAAAAGGTAAATTCTAAAACTCTTACTTAGAGACCTCAAATTAGAAATCTGACACCGTAGATGGATTTAGAACTTAGATAAACATTAGGATATGTATTTCTTTCGGTCATTTGTTAACTTTTTATATAGCGGTGAATAGTGATTTCTGGCGTGAATAGTGACTGTGAATAGTCATTTCTGGTGGTGAATAGTGATTCCGCGGTGAATAGTGCCCACAGCGTTGACCTACATTGACCAACCTCCTAGAGGCAAAGTTTAGCAAATCTAGAGTCATTTTCAAGATTTTTGGATCTTCCGAACTCGATTTTTAGGTTTATTTTACTGAATTCTGATAAAAAATGAGGATTTTAGGGCTGTCCCATCTAGAGCCTGTACTTGTGAGTAGATGATTCTTCCTATGACTTGTCCTATACTCTTCTTGATATTTGAGCATGTATATGATTATGTTTATGAGATATTTACACTTTGATATGTTTCTGAAATGCATTAAAATGATCTGAACTGCTTATAATTTGAAATATGATTCAAGAAGAGTATAGTATTTGAAAATGGATTTCTGAACTCATGATGTATCTAATTTCATTTATATTTATCATTATTTGATAAAGTGAATATTATGTGCACAATGCATTGATTTGTAAAGCTACATACTTGTGAAAATGATGCATGTCATATTATAAATGAGATTGAATGGCAAGCGTAAAGCTCATGGCGAGTTGCTTGATATTTTACATGTATATATATGTATTGATGAATATCGGCTGGTTGTATGGCTTGTGACGGTACCGAATAGGGGACGTCCTATTAGCCTGAGTGAGTTAGGGGAGGGCCGCTCCAACCGGGTGACAGTGGTAATGTGAGGAGGCAGGAAGGTGATGTACTCACATTCCCTGATCACTTACTGTGACTAGGGTCGAGGTCACTATGTGTATAGCAAATATTTTCATTGCATTGAGACAGTGGTAATGTGAGGGGGCAGTAGGGTGATGTACTCACATTCCCTGATCACTTATTGTTGTAACATCCCTAATTTCGTTTCTTTTATTGATAAAAGTACAAAAATATTTAATTAAGGAAATAAAATTTATTAGACAATATTTTAGATATCTAAGGAAATATAATCCTTAGATATTCTTCACCTTATGTATATGCATAGAAAATGTTTCTAACATTAAGAACAAATAAAGAGGAAAAACCTAATAGGAAAGAAATTAGAAATAACATAATAAAGAGATGTAAAATTCTTGGATAAGGAAGATAAATTTTTAGAAACAAGTAAAGGTCTTAAAATTTCAAGAACATTGGATTAGGGTAATTTTTCCTAATTCAAGAACTAGAATTACTAAGTTTAAAATCTTTACCCATACATTGGGCTTTTACCTATGGACACTTCATATAGAGTTTTCCACTTCACATAAGTTTCTAGCAAGCCCATTGAATAACCTAAGCAAGAAATAAAACATAGAGTTGGACTAGGATATAGTAATTGGACCAATAGCCCAAAAATTATGAAAATGTGATCGAGCCCTCCAAGAAAGGTAGAATTTTATCTAAAGCAAAGAAAATGGGTAGGAATAAGCCCAAATCCAAGAGGAAAAATAAAATAAAATAAATTAGGTGATGATATAATAATGTAATAATAATAAAGATTAGATTACATGGAATTAAGACAAAAATTTAGCAAGTGGTGTGATTCTACATTCATAATTTTGGCAAGTGGCATGATAATACAAGGCTTTAGGACAAAAACATCTATATCCTACACTCATAATTCTAGCAAGTGGTATGATAATACATGGCATTAGGACAAAACATTCATATCCCATACAAATAATATCAACCAAATAATGGAGATTCAAGGGCTAGAAATTTGCCACCTAAAAAGAAAAACCTATCATACTTGTTTAAGACAAAAGAAAATGAAAATGAATCCCTAAATCAAAGGGACCTTGCCCTTATCTTAAGAACATATCATCATAATTTTCACAATACAAATCTCCTTTTCCTATGCATATCTTGACTAAGGAAGAGGAAGACAAGAACATAAGTTGTTTGTTTTCCAAAAATTCAACAAAGTGTATCCTAATTGTGATAAGGTAGACCCATGATCATGAAAGGTGAATTATTTGGTGGTCTATATAAGAAAACCCACCCTTACAACATTTTAATTTCGTCCAAGTGAGGAAGAGAGAGAAATAGAAGCAAGGTAGAGTGAGGAAAGGAGAGAAAGAGAGGAGAAGAAAGGAAGGAAGAAGAAGGAGAAGTTTAGAAGGCTAAGTACTCAAGGTAAGTTACCTTAATCTCCACTTGAGTCCATTTTTTTTCTTCTTCATCCTTGAGGTTCAAAAAATTCACCCTCCTTCTCTTACCTAAGCTGCTAGAAAAGTTAAAGGAAGGAAGGAATCTTGCTACTTCTTTCAAGAGGAAACAAGAAAACCAATTCACTAAGTAAGTTAGGGAGATTCTTGGGTAAGTTTAACAATATTTCTTTTTGAAGAAAACTTTTGAAACTTATAATATTTATATGAGATTTTGATCTTAGAACTGTGATGATTGGTCATGGATGTTGCTATGTCATGTTACATATTGATCTTGCATGTGATGTATGTTTGAATACTTAGGCCGGTATAGAAAGTTCTGCATAGGTATGGCTATGGGTGGCAAAATTTTGAGCTTCTGTATTTTAATTTTTGGAAATTATCTATACAGAATTAAAATAAATGGTTAACATAAGTATTGTAGCTATGTGTGTCAGAGATTTGTAGCCACTGGAATCATTCAATTTGGAGTCCATATGATGTAGATATGGTCTGATTAGTTAGCAAAGGTTAGAAAATAGTTCATCAGGGAAGAATATGTTGGGATATCTTTGGTATTTTAATTTCTGGGAATTATCTGTATGGAATTAAAATAAATGATTAACATAAGAATTGTCGATATGTGTGTCACGGATTTTTAGCCACTGGAATCATTCAATTTGGAGTTTATATGATCTAGATATCATCCGATTAGGTAGCAAAGGTCAGAAAATGGTTTATCATGGAATAATATGTTAGAATAGCTTCGGTATTTTAATTTCTGTGAATTATCTATATGGAATTAAAATAAATGGCTAACATAAGAATTGTAGATATGTGTGTCACAGATTTTTAACCACTGGAATCATTCCATTTGGAGTCCATATGATGTAGATCTGATCCGATTAGGTAGCAAAGGTCAGAAAATGGTTCATCAGGGAAGAATATGTTAGAATAGCTTCGGAATTTTAATTTCTGGGAATTATCTGTATGGAATTAAAATAAATGGTTAACATAAGAAATGTAGATATGTGTGTCACGGATTAGTATCCACTGGAATCATTCAATTCGGAGTCCATATGTGGTAGATATGGTCTGATTAGTAAGCAAAGGTTAGAAAATGGTTTATCAGGGAAGAATATGTTAGGATAGCTTCGGTGTTTTAATTTCTAGAAATTATCTGTAGGGAATTAAAATAAATGGTTAACATAATAATTAAATATAGTTAAACTTACTTTTAATTTTAAATTTTTAACAATAGAAAAAATTGCATATATAAGCTCTTAAAATATCATTATAGTTGAAGGCACTATAACAAGGTTAATTATATGTATATTTCTTATTTAGGCCTAACCTATCATATCATTTATAGATTTTACTTACAAATTAATGTAAAAGTCACCTGATAAATGGAAAAATTGTGTGTTTATGCATTACTTTTCATCCTATAACTCAATATTAATTTGTGATTATTTCTTGTTTTGGTTCTATTTTATTTTTCTTTCTTTGGATACTGCTTGACTTTGTTTTCTTTTTGTAGGTGAGCAAAAGAGCCCAAAAATCAAGGGAGAAAGCTCATTTAAAGAGTTATTTGGACTAGGAACAAGTTAAGGATGATGATACAAGGAGGAAACACGAAAGAAATAAGCAAGAAAGCACCATGGTAGCCCTTAACATGGCCAGGCCGTGTTCCATGCAAGAGAAGTGCAACTTCACCATAAACCAGCTTGAAGCATGGCTAGCTCGTGTCTTAGGACACGACCATGCTATAAGGTTGTACACCATCATATTTTATTGGGTTTTTGAAGCTATATAAAGTGGGACTCAACCTCTTTTTGGGACTTTTAACATTTTAGACATTCGAGACACTCTACAGACACCATAGAACTAGGTTTTAGGCTTATTTTACGATTTTATACATGAATTTACATTAGATCAAGCATTGTATAATGGATTCTACATCGGTTTTACCTTTCTATCTCTATCTCTCTCTAATTTTACCTTTCTTTCTTAATTGTATTAAACCATTATGATTTATTTAATGAAACTAATTATGTTTTCTCTTTTAATCATGCGCGAGTAGTTCTCACTCTAGGATTTGGGGAAACCTACTTATGGTATAATGATACTGGATTGAATTGAATTGTTGAAAAATAATTGTGATTATTTGAGAATCAAGATTGATTATTATGCGCTATATGTGTTGATGAATGTTTGGCCAATGTTTATCACATCTTAGGTTAATGATTGATGGACTGAAAGGTGAAAATTATTGCTGGAATCTAATTGTCAATTAGAGGTATCTTAATCATGAAAGTAGTTTAAGATCCTCTAGAAATTGAACCTACCCTAAGAATTATTCACCTAGTTAGCACAGAACTTAATGGACTTAAGTTAAACTAAGAACCAAAAAAATAGGTAATTGGATTAACCTATGTACAATTATTAGCGCTTGAAAGAGGCTATTAACTTAAATAAGGCCCAATTACTTAGATAATTAAAATTAGAGGTCTATCTTGATTGTTGAATATCATAAGTGCGTAAACCCTAATCCTAAGTCTGTAATAATTGAATTTCCATCATCTATTTACTTTTAGTGCTTACAATTGCTGTCCAATATCTCTCGAATTACATCAATTTAGATAGTTTGATTTTGTGCAAGATTAGTAATTGATACATTGGTCCCTGTGAGATATGACCCATACTCATCGGACTAGCTACAGCTACCCCATGCACTTACATTATTTAAATAAACATACAAACACGTTTTTGGCACCATTTTCAGGGACCAATTGTGTCAATATTAGTTTATTTCACGAAATAACTAGACTAAATCCCTTTCTTTTTAATTTTTTTGCAAATTCTACTTTTTTGATTTTATCCTTTTGTTTTCTTTTGTAGGTGTATTGTTCTTATATGCATAGAGATCGTGAGTATTTTATAGAATTTAACCCTGAAATTGAATGCATATTACACAGAAGAAGAAGAAGGCATCAATATTAACAACCACCTACAATGGTGGACTGTGAAAATCGATCTCTCAAGGATTTCATTGCCCCAAATGCCTATGGCTTAAATTGTAGCATTGTTAGACCTGTTGTAGAGGCCAATAATTTTGAGCTGAAGATGTCTTTGCTATAGATGGTTTAGCATAACTAATTTGGAGGTTCCCCTACTGAGGATCTAAACATCCACTTATCGATGTTCCTAGAGTATTGTGACACACTGAAGCTAAATGAGGTGTCATTAAATGCTATTTGACTAAGACTGTTTCCCTTCTCTTTAAGGGACAAAGCTAGAGCCTGGTTACATTCCTTCCCATTTGAATCAATGACAACTTGGCAACAGCTTTCATAACCTTTTCTGGCCAAGTATTTTCCCCCAAGTAAGACAACTTATCTATGTAATCAAATTACTACCTTTGCATAAAAAGATGGGGAATCATGGTATGAAGCTTGGGAGAGATTCAAGTTCACTTCTGAGATTGTGCCCACATCATGGGTTGGAGAAGTAGCTCATAGTCCATACTATCTATAATGGACTCATATAGAATATTCGTATGTTTGTGGATGCTACAGCTAAAGGAGCATTGATGAATAAAACTATTGATGAGGCTTACTAATAGAAGACATGGCACAAAATCATTATTGGTCTAGTGAGAGGCATCCATCTAAGAAGTCAACATGTATGTATGAGGTAGACGCTTTTGATCATCTAACTTCTAAAGTTGATGCATTGTTTCAAAAGCTTGATAAGTTAAGAATCAATGCTTTTGGTTATTCCTCATCTTTTACATGTGAGATTTGTAGGTGTGTTGGCCATATAGCAAATAAATGCTAGCTTGGAAACCTTGTACAACAGGATTGTGATTAGATGAATTTTATGAGAAACAATTAGAGAAACAATCCTTATAGCAACACATACAATTTATGCTAGAGGAACTATCCCAATCTCTTCTATAAGCCTAATGCAAATCAACCTCCTCAGAAAAATTTTAGGCAGCCACATGTATTTCAGAATCAGAGGCCCTATAATCCTTTAGCCTACTAAAGTCCAATTTAGAGGCTCTGATGGAAAACTTCATAGTAACTCAATCCAACTAAAATGAGAAATTCAGAGCCCAAATCATTCTATGAATGAGGCTATAAAAGAACTAGCTTCAAAGGTTGATTCACTAACTACCTTTAATAAGATGTTGGAGACACAAATTAGCACAAAAGCCTAGCTGATCCACCAGGAACTTGGGCAAACTCCTTGGCCAACTTGAAAACCCCAGAGAACATTGCAAGGCTATTACGTTGAGAAGTGGTAAGTAGTTAGGTGAGCTAGAAGAAAAAGGGGAGAAGGAAGAGGAATCCTAAGCTGAACTTGAATAAATAAATGATGAAGAGAAAAAAGGAGAGGAAAAGAAAGAGGATGAGTGCAAATATATGGCTTCTTAGCCATACAAGCCTCTAGTACTTTTCCCCTAAAGATTGGCTCAGGCTAAATTAGAAAAACAATATGGGAAATTCTTATATGTGTTGAAAAAGTTGCACATCAACATCCTATTCTTGGAAGCCGTCTCTCAGATACCCTCTTATGCTAAATTTTTAAAGGAAATCCCCTCAAATAAGAGGAAGATTGAGGAGTATGCTATAGTGGCATTAACTAAAAAGTGCAGTGCATTAATCCAAAATAAACTACCTCCTAAACTCAAAGACCCTGGAAGCTTCTCTATCCCTTGTTCCATTGGAGATGTTCACATTGATGGAGCATTATGTAACCTTAGAGTAAGTGTTAGTCTTATGCCCTTCTCTATCTGTAAGAAGCTCTAGATGGGTGATTTGAAGCCTACCACCCTCTTTCTTCAATTGGCAGACTAATCCGTCAAGCATCCGGTAGTTATTTTAGATTATGTTCCTCTAAAGGTAGGTAAGTTCTTCATACCTATTGATTTTATAAATTTAGATATGGAGGAAGACAAGAAAATCCCTATCATTATTAGAAGTTCTTTCCTAGCTACAATTGGTGCAATTAATAATGTGAAAGATGGAAAACTTTTCCAGAATGTAAGGAATGAGAAAATTGAGTTCAATTTGGTTGATGCAATAAAGTACCCATCTTTAGGTGACTCTTGTTGCATGATAAACTTAGTCGAACAAAATATGGTTAATGATACATTTAGTTTTTGTTCTCTTAATCCACTTAAGCTTTGCCTTATGGATAGTACCTTTCCTTGTGTTGAGCAGGTTGAAGCTGGTGAATATGCCAAAATGCTAGATGAGAGTCCCACTTGCACCTCAAAAGCAAAAATTGAAAAGCTAGAACTAGACCCCAATAAGAAATCAGCAGTTGTAGATGAAGTCAAAGCACCTAAGGTGGAACTTAAACCACTTCCTTCTAACCTAAGGTATGAATTTCTAGACCCTGACTCTTCATATCCAATGATTGTTAATGCTAAGTTGAATGCTGATGAGACTGGTAAGTTATTAAAGATACCTATGAAATATAAAAAGGTAATTAAGTACAGCATAGATGATATCAAAGGGATTAGCCCATCTGTGTGCATGCATTGTATTATACTTGATAATGATCATAAACCTTCCAGAGAGCATAAAAAAAGATTGAATCTGAAAATAAAAAAAAGTAGTAAAGAAGAAGGTGCTCAAACTACTTGATGCAAGTATTATTTATCATATTTCATATAGTTAGTGGGTAAACCCTGTTCATATAGTCCCTAAGAAGGGAGGTATGACTGTTATTAAGAATGATAATGATGAATTGATCCCCACTAGATTTGTTATAGGTTAACGGATGTGTATTGACTATAAAAAATTGAATAAGACCACCCATAAGGATAACTTTCCTTTATCCTTTATTGATCAATTATTGGAAAGGCTGGCTAAGCATTCACATTTTTGTTATATGGATGGATATTCATGATTCTTTCATATCCCTATCCACACAGATGACTAGGAAAAGACAATGTTCACATGTCCCTATGGCACATTTTCCTATAAAAGGATGTCATTCGAACTGTGCAACGCACCAACCACTTTTCAAATATGTGTGATGGCTATTTTCTTATATTTCATTGAAAATATAATGGAAGTATTTATGGATGATTTCTTTGTTTATGGTACCTCATTTGACAATTGTTTAAGTAATTTGACACAGGTACTTAAAAGATGCGAGGAAGTCAACTTGGTATTTGTAACAACCTTTTTTTTTCTTTATTATTATACAATATTGAGTTCAGATACACGTCATTAATCAAAACGTACATGCAACATATCAAACACATAGATATTAACATCTTGTTATTTTGATTGACCAACTCCGGAGATACAGGTGCAGGTGGTTACACCTTCACCGGGATTTGAGCCAACTCGACCACAAACATCTTATTTGAATCTGTGATCTGCCCAACATAAAGTAACTCGATCCAATTTGCACTAAAATCCAGAGCCATAGAAAAAAGCTGCATAACTAATTTTCTGAACATGATATGGAAATATAGTGAGAATTAAATCCCAGTAAGTTCAACAACAAATCATCATCAATATAACTCATCACGTCATGTTCAGCTGTATAAACTACAGAAAATATCTTTGGTCACATGAATGCATTATATCTATGCACATAAGAATCATACAATAATGATATGTATGACAGGATTAACTATTTTCAGAATATCATATGATGGCTATCAACTTATTCTCATTTCACGCTACCCTGGTCAGGGTGAGTATCCTCAACTCTCCGGTACGGGCTTTTCTAGCTTCGTCCGACATGGCACACTTTTTCTTTCTTTTCTCATAATCATAATCATAATCATAACCGTTGGTAGGGCGTCCCCTACTGGTGCACCATACGGATTGCCATGTGACCGTGCTCTTTTCTTTTCTTTTCACAATGATAGCCAAAAATATGCTTTCAATAACAAGTATGTTCAACAAAATATAACTATTACCAAAAATTATTGGTAATCATGCCATAAACATAACCATTTCAAATATCACTTTATAAAATATTTCCATGTCAACATTTCACACTTAAGATGGTAAGAAGTTCATACAATGGCAATGCCTATGGCATATACTAGTCATTTATTATTTTCATTTATAAGATTCGTCTTCTTTTTTAAATATTAATTTTATTTCTTTATTTTCTTGATGTAGGTTTTCATCATATCTAACCTTCTCTTACTAATCAGAGCATAACTCCCTCAATTTAACTCTGCTGTAGGTGATCTTTGTGTTAATTTCAAGATAAAACAATTATCTAAAACTATTATGTTAAATATTGCAGCGAAATATTAATAAATCAAGGTGATATTACTCCCTCAATGTACAGGTTATTTCTTCTCGGATAAGTTCTGACCTCTACCTACTAATCTGTCCATATCTCCCTCATAAGAATTCCAAAATAAGTGATTCCAGTGGCTAAAAATTCATGATACATATATCTATAATTCCTATGTTAACCATTTATTTTAATTCCTTATAGAATGGTCCCAGAAATTAAAATACCGAAGTTATCCTAACATATTATTCCCTGATTAACCATTTTCTGACCTTTGTTTACTAATCGGAACATATCTACGTCATATGAACTCTAAATTGAATGATTCCTGTGGTTAAAAATTTGTGACACATATATCTTTAATTATTATGTTAGCCATTTATTTTAACTCCCTACAGATAATTCTCAGAAATTAAAACATAGAAGCTATCCTAACATATTCTTCCCTGATGAACCATTTTCTGACCTTTGACTACTAATCGGCTCATATCTTCCTCATATGGACTCCAAATTGAATTATTCCAGTGGCTAAAATTCCGTGACACATATATCTTTAATTCTTATTTTAACCGTTTATTTTAATTCCCTACAAATAATTCTCAGAAATTAAAACACAGAAGCTATCCTAACATATTCTTCCCTGATGAACCATTTTCTGACCTTTGACTAGTAGTTGGCTCATATCTTCCTCATATGGACTCCAAATTGAGTGATTCTAGTGGCTAAAACTCCGTGACACATATATCTTTAATTCTTATGTTAACCATTTATTTTAATTCCTTATATATTGTTCCCAGAAATTAAAACACCGAAGCTATCCTAACATATTCTTCCCTAATTAACCAATTTCTGACCTTTGTTTACTAATCGGAACATATCGACCTCATATGAACTCTACATTGAATTATTCCAGTGGCTAAAAATCCGTGAGACATAAATATATATTTGCTATGTTAACCATTTGTTTAGATTCCCTATAGAATGTTCCCAGAAATTAAAATACAGAAGCGTAAAATTCTGCCACCTATAGCTATACCCATGCAGAACTATCTACACCAACCTAAGTATTCAAACATACATAATATGTAACATGATATAGCAACATCCATGACCAATCATCAAACTTCTAAGATCAAAATCCCATATAAATATTACAAGTTTCAAAACGTTTCTTCAAAAAGAAATATTGTTAAACTTACCTGGAGCACTTAGTCTCCTAGACTTCTCCTTCCTCTTTCTTCCTTTCTTCCTCTCCTTTCCTCACTCTACCTTGCTTCTATTTTTTCCTCTCTCTCACTTGGACGAAATTCTAATGTTGTAAGGGTGGGTTTTCTTATATAGACCACCAAATAATTCACCTTTAATGATCATGGGTCTACCTTATCACAATTAGGTTACACTTGGTTGAATTTTTGGAAAACAAACAACTTATGTTCTTGTCTTCCTCTTCCTTAGTCAAGATATGCATAGGAAAAGGAGATTTGTATTTTGAAAATTATGATAATATGTTCTTAAGATATGGGACAGGGTCCCTTTGATTTAGGGATTTATTTACTTTTTCTTTTGTCTTAATCAATTATGATAGGTTTGCCTTTTGAAGTGGCAAATTTCTAGCCCTTCAATCTCCATTATTTGGTTGAAATTATTTGTGTGGAATAGAAATGTTTGGTCCTAATGCTATCTACTATCATACCACTTGCTAAAATTATGAGTGTAGGATATAGATGTTTTATCCAAAAGCCTTGTATTATCATACCACTTGCTAAATTTTTGTCTTAATACCATTTCACCTAATCTTGATTACACCATTATCTTATCACTTTATTTTTGTTTTTATTTTTATTTTTCCTAATGGATTTGGGCTCACTCTTGTCTATTTTCTTTACTTTGGTTAAAATTATACATTTCATAATGGGCTTGGTCACATTTTCATGATTTTTGGGCTACCGGTCCAATTTCTATATCCTAGTCCAAGTCTATGTTGTATTTCTTGTTTAGGTTATCCAATGGGCTTGCTAAAAAAAATTATGTTAAGTGGAAAACCTCTATATGAATTATCCATAAGTGAAAGCCCAATTTATGGGTGGAGATACTAAACTTAGTAACTTTAACTCTTAAATTAGGAAAAATTACCCTAATCCAATCTTCTTGAAATTTTAAGACCTTTACTTCACAAAAATTTATCTTCCTTACCTAAGAATTTCACCTTTCTTTAGCATGTTTATTTCTAATATTTCCTCTTAGGTTTTCTTTCTTTACCTATTCCATTAATATTAGAACATTTCTATGCATATATGTAAGGTGAAGAATTTATAAGGAAAATATCTAAAAATTACGGGATGTTACAGTATTAAACTAGGAAAATGCCATGTTATGGTAAGGGAATGTATTGTACTTAGACACTTAATGTCTAAGAGAGGGATTGAGGTGGACAAAGCAAAGATTAAGGAAATTTAGATGATGCCCCCACCGTCTAATGTTAAGGAAGTGAGAATTTTTCTCGGGCATGTAGGCATCTACAAAATATTCCTTCAAGACTTCTCCAAAATCTCTAAACCCTTAACTAATTTGCTTCTTAAAAACACTCCTTTTGTATTTGATGATGACTATTTTCGTGCTTTTTTTAGGTTAAATGAGGCACTAATATCTGCACCAATCATTCAACCTCCTGATTGGAACCTTCCCTTTGAGATAATGTATGATGCTAGTGATTATGCTGTGGGAGCTATACTTAGGCAAAGAAGAGATAGAAAGCCATATGTTATCTACTATGCTAGTAAAACCTTGGATGAAGCCCAGGTCAACTACTCAACCACAAAAAAGGAGCTCTTAGCAGTGGTCTTTGCAATCAATAAATTTCGCCAATATTTGCTAGGATATAAATTCATTGTGTATACTGCCTATGCTACCATCAAATATTTACTGTGTAAGAAGGATCCCAAGCCAAGTTTGATCAGATGGATTCTTCTGTTGTAAGAGTTTGATATGGTGATTAGGGATAAGAAAGAAACTGAGAATGTGGTTGCAGATCACCTTTCAAGGATGAGGAAAGATTCAATGAGAGATGCTAAAGATGAATTGCTAATTAATGAATCTTTCCCTTATGACAAATTCCTTTCAGTCACTCATACTAATGCCCCTTAATATGCTAATTTTGTCAACTATCTAACATGATGAATTCTACTTTATGAGTTAAGCTATCATTAGAAATTAAATTCTTCTCTAATGTCAAATCATACTATTGGGATGATTTTTTCCCTTACAAATGGTGTCATTTTCCAAAGGTGTATTCCCGAGGAAGAGGTATCTAATGTCATTTATCATTTCCATAATTCATCTTATAGAGACTATGCTAGTACCTCAAAGACAGCAGCTAAATCTATCAAGTCAATTTTTATTGGCCTTCGATCTTCAAAGATATACATGAATATCTAAAAGCCAGTGATCGATGCCAAAGGATTGGTAACATCTCAAGAAGGAACAAGATGCCCTTGAACAATATTCTAGAGTATGAAATATTACATGTTTAGGGAATTGACTTCATAAGACCCTTCCCATCATCCTATGGCAACAAGTATATCCTAGTGGCAATGGATTATGTGTCTAAGCGGGTGGAAGTAGTAGTATCTCCCACTAATGATGTTAGAGTTATGGTAAAACTCTTCAAAAGGGTGATTTTTCCAAGGTTTGGAGTGCCCAAAGATGTAATAAGTGATGGTGGTTCCTACTTCACAGAGTAACAATTCCAAAACCTCTTGAAGAAATATAGAGTCACTCACAAAATGGCTCTAGCATATTATACTTAGACAAGTGGACAAGTTGCGATTTTTAATAGGGAAATCAAGGCCATCTTAGAGAAGACTATGTCAAAGGAAAGAAAAAATTGGTCTCTTAAGCTCGACGATATATTTTAGGCATATTGGACAGCATATAAAACTCCTATAGGCACCACACCCTTTCAAATGGTATATGGAAAGCCTTTCCACTTGCCAGTAGAGCTTGAACATAAGGAACATTCGGCAGTTAAGACTATTAATTTTGATTTGAGGACTGATATAAAAAGGAAATGCTTGCAATTGAATGAGCTAGATGAATTGAGGCTTGATGCATATGATAGTGCTAGGTTGTATAAAGAGAGAACAAAGAGATGGCACAATAAGCACATCTTAAGGTGTAAGTTTCAAGTAGGAGATTGGATCCTACTGTTTAATTTAAGATTGAAGATTTTTCCCAAAAAGCTTTGTTCTTGTTGGTCCAGCCCATTCCAAGTGAGCCAAATCTTCCCTTAGGGAGCATTAAAGATATGGAGTAAGGTAACTTGATCTTTTAAAGTCAACGGGCAATGCCTCAAGTACTATGTGATGGGACAACGAGTTTAAAAGAGAGTGACCTAAACTCTCTTAAAGCTTTCTTTAATCTAAAGAGTGCAAATAAGTCGAGCTCATGAGTTTAAATGAGCACTTGGTGGGAGGCAACCCATATTTTAGTTTTTGATTTCCTTTTTGTTTTGTTTATTTTTAATACTTTTAGTTTTATGTTTGAACTTATTTTTTATTTGGTCATTTTAGTTTGAGTGTTTAGATACATTTTTCGGTGTTTTTTAGGTGACATTTTTCTGTCTCTAAGAGTGGAAAAGGAACTAACTTTAAAGGGATAAAAAGAGTGGAAAATTACGAAGAAAAGGCTTATTCCAGCCTATAACAACAGTACCCTGTGTCATGGAACATGCCCATGCTTCAAGCAAGGGCAAATTGAAGCAATTTTGGTAAGTCTAGCGTGTAACACGAGCAAGCCATGTCATGGGACACAGTCGTGCCTAAAGCCCTATTGGAATTATGCACACCCGCGTGTAACATGGGCAGGCTATGCTTTAGGACATAGCTATGCCTTGTGCCTAGGTTATGCTAGCGCCCAGTACAGTTTCCTTGTGCTGTCAAGCACGCCCATGCTCCATACCCAGATTAGTTTTTCCTGTGCTCGCGTGCCTTTTTTCCGCATCCCATGCTTCCCTCTTTCTTCTTGTGCCCTAACCCGTGTTCCCTTCACCTCTTTAATTGATCTCCTCCACCCTTAGCCTTCTCTTCTACCCAAACTATAGCACTACCCCCTCTTCCCTAAGCATCCATCACCCCCTTGTCCATGAGATTCCCCATCCCCCTCTCTTGTTCTCTCCCAAAGTCTCTAACCCTTGTTCTCCCACTCCCTCACTACCTCTGCAATCTCAGTCTTACACCATCTCCCTCACCACCTTAAACACCCCACCTCTACCATATCCTTTCCCGTGAACCCTAAACTCTCCCTTCCCATCTGCCTCTAGTGCTCCTACCCAACCACTCCTCCTTTGTCTAGCCTCACCATCTCGTGCCAAAGCCTAGAAAACCTGTGCCCCCACTAGCAGTTTTCCTTTGCCAAGTACCCCTTAGTCTCCCATTCTCTAACATGCTCTTCTTTCTCTTTTTCCTATGATTGTCATAGACTTTCCTTTTTCCCTTCAGCCACTAAGTCCCATCCCTACCTCTTTTCTCTCGGCCCTCGTGACCCTTTACCTCAACCACCATAACACTCTCCTTCCACTCCAACCATAATCCCACCCTAAGAAGACCCTTCTAGTCTTAACCACCTAAACCCACAATGTAACATCCTTTTTATTATTATTATACAATATTGAGTTCACATACACGTCATTAATCAAAACGTACATGCAATATATCAAAGACATAGATATTTACATCTTGTTTATTTTGGTTGACCAATTTCGGAGATACAGGTGCGGGTGGTTGCACCGTCAACGGGATCTGTGCCAACTTGCTCACAAACATTTTATTTAAGATCTGCCCATCATAGAATAACTCGATCCAACGTGCACTAAAAGCCAGAGCTATAAAAAATCTGCATAACTAATTTTTTGAACATGATATGAAAATATAGTGAGAATTGAATCCCAGTAAGTTCAATAATAAATCATTATCAATAAAGCTCATCACGTCATGTTTAGCTGTATAAACTACAGAAAATATCTTTGGTCACATGAATGCATTATATTAATGCACATAAGAATCATACTGTAATGATATGTATGACAGGATTAACTATTTTCAAAATATCATATGATGACCATCAACTTATTCTCATTTCAAGCTACCCCGGTCAGGGTGAGTATCCTCTATTCTCCGGTACGGGCTTTTCTCGCTCCGTCCGACATGGCCCACTTTCTCTTTCTTTTCTCATTAAAATGATCATAACCGTTGGTAGGGCGTCCCCTACTGGTGCACTACACGGATTGCCATGTGACCGTGCTCATTTCTTTTCTTTTCACAATGATAGCCAAAAATATGCTTTCAATAACAAGTATGTTCATCAAAATATAATTATTACCAAAAATCATTGGTAATCATGCCATGAACAAAACCATTTCAAATATCACTTTATAAAATATTTCCATGTCAAAATTTCACACTTAAAATCGTAAGAAGTTCATGCAATGGCAATGGCTATGGCATATACTAGTCAATTATAAGATTCGTCTTCTTTTTTAAATACTAATTTTATTTCTTTATTGTCTTGATGCAGGTTTTCATCATATTTAACCTTATCTTACAAATCAGAGCATAACTCCCTCAATTGAACTCCGATGTAGGTGATCTTGGTGTCAATTTCAAGATAAAACAATTATCTAAAACTATTATGTTGAACTTTGTAGTGACCTATTAAGAAATCAAGGTGATATTACTCCCTAAATGTACAGGATATTTCTTCTCAGATAGGTTCTGACCTCTACCTACTAATCGGACCATATCTACCTCATATGGACTCCAACTTGAGTGATTCTAGTGGCTACAAATCCATGACACACATATCTATAATTCTTATTTTAACCATTTATTTTAATTCTATACAGATAATTCTCAAAAATTAAAATACAGAAGCTATCCTAACATATTCTTCCCTGATGAACCATTTTCTGACCTTTGACTAATAATCAGCTCATATCTTCCTCATAGGGACTCCAAATTGAATGATTCCAAAGGCAAAAAATCCGTGACACACATAGATATAATTCTTATGTTAACCATTTATTTTAATTCCATACAGATAATTCCCAAAAATTAAAATACAGAAGCTATCCTAACATAATCTTCCCTGATGAACCATTTTCTGACCATTGACTACTAATTAGCTCATATCTTCCTCATATGGACTCCAAATTGAATGATTCCAGTGGTTTAAAATCCATGACACATATATATTTAATTCTTATGTTAACCATTTATTTTAATTCCCTACAGATAATTCCTAGAAATTAAAATACAGAAGCTATCCTAACATAATCTTCCCTGATAAACCATTTTCTGACCTTTGACTACTAATAAGCTCATATCTTCCTAATATGGACTCCAAATTGAACGATTCCAGTGGCTAAAAATCCATGACACACATAGATATAATTCTTATGTTAACCATTTATTTTAATTCCATACAGATAATTCTCAGAAATTAAAATACAGAAACTGTCCTAACATAATCTTCCCTGATGAACCATTTTCTGATCTTTGACTACTAATCAGCTCATATCTTCCTCATATGGACTCCAAATTGAATGATTCCAGTGGCTTAAAATCCATGACACATTTATATTTAATTCTTATGTTAACCATTTATTTTAATTCCCTACAGATAATTCCCAAAAATTAAAATACAGAAGCTGTCCTAACATATTCTTCCCTGATGAACCATTTTTTGACCTTTGCTTACTAATCAGACCATATCTACCACATGTGGACTCTAAATTGAATGATTCTAGTGGATAAAAATCCATGACACACATATCTAGAATTCATATGTTAACCATTTATTTTAATTCCTTATATATTATTCCCAGAAATTAAAACACTGAAGCTAAAAATTCTGCCACCCATAGCCATAATCATGCAGAACTATCTACACCAACCTAAGTATTCAAACATACATCACATGCAAGATCAATATGTAACATGATATAGAAACATCCATGACCAATCATCAAAGTTCTAAGATCAAAATCTCATATAAATAGTATAAGTTTCAAAAGTTTTCTTCAAAAAGAAATATTGTTAAACTTACCTGGAGCACTTAGTCTCCTAGACTTCTCCTTCCTCTTTCTTCCTTTCTTCCTCTCCTTTCCTCACTCTACCTTGCTTCTATTTTTCCTCTCCCTCACTTGGACGAAATTCTAATGTTGTAAGGTTGGATTTTCTTATATAGACCACCAAATAATTCAACTTTCATGATCATGGGTCTACCTTATCACAATTAGGATACACTTTGTTGAATTTTTGGAAAACAAACAACTTATGTTCTTGTCTTCCTCTTCCTTACTCAAGATATGCATAGGAAAAGGAGATTTGTATTTTGAAAATTATAATGATATGTTCTTAAGATAAGGGACAAGGTCCCTTTGATTTAGGGATTCATTTCCATTTTCTTTTGTCTTAAACAATTATGAAAGGTTTGCCCTTTTAGGTGGCAAATTTCTAGCCCTTGAATCTCCATTATTTGGTTGATATTATTTGTGTGGGATAGGAATGTTTTGTCGTAATACCATGTATTATCATACCACTTGCTAAAATTATGAGTGTAGGATATATATGTTTTTGTCCTAAAGCCTTGTATTATTATGCCACTTGCCAAAATGATGAATGTAGAATCACACCACTTGCTAAATTTTTGTCTTAATGCTATGTAACATAATCTTTATTATTATTACATTATTATATCATCACCTAATTTATTTTATTTTATTTTTCCTCTTGGATTTGGGCTTATTCCTACCCATTTTCTTTGCTTTGGATAAAATTCTACTTTTCTTGGAGGGCTTGGTCACATTTTCATAATTTTTGGGCTATTGGTCCAATTACTATATCCTAGTCCAAGTCTATGTTTTATTTCTTGCTTAGGTTATCCAATGGGCTTGCTAGAAACTTATTTGAAGTGGAAAAACTCTACATGATGTGTCCATAGGTAAAAGCCCAATGTATGGGTAAATGTTTTAAACTTAGTAACTCTAGTTCTTGAATTAGGAAAAAAATTATCCTAATCCAATGTTCTTGAAATTGTAAGACCTTTACTTGTTTCTAAAAATTTATCTTCCTTATCTAAAAATTTTGCATCTCTTTAGTATGTTATTTCTAATTTATGTTTTTCCTGTTAGGTTTTCCCTCTTTATTTGTTCTCTTAATGGTAGAAACATTTTCTATGCATATACATAAGGTGAAGAATTTCTAAGGATTATATTTCTTTAGATATCTAAAATATTGTCTAATAAACTTTATTTCCTTAATTAAATTATCAATAAAAGAAACGAAATTAGGGATGTTACACACAACTCCTTTTACCTCAGCTTCTCCTTCAACTTTCACCCCCTTCACCATACCTTGCTTACATATTTCAACATATCATGCTGTCCCATAATTGCTCCATCACCTCAGCCTTACTCCAGGTAATCTCAATCCCCCTTGCTAATTCAATTTAGTTAATTAGTTAATTAGAGTTTCTGATTTTGCACTTAGTTTCCATACTTGGACACCGATCCATTACTTTGGTTCTTCAGTTAAACTTGCCTCAGATTGGGATTGAATTTGCTGGATTGCCTGATTTACATTATGTTAATTACTATTACAGGCAGATACAAGTTTTGATTATCAAATTTCAAGTCCCATTCTCCGTATAGTAATGCAGTATCTAAATGCACTTACTAATCTCTCAAAGTAAGGTATCATTACCTTAACTCAAGCATTTAATATCATTAATTCGTAGGTAGTAAAGATGATTTACTTGCAACTAGTGAAGGTGAAAAGATTCTTCACTGTGTAAGCACTTTAAAAGCAGAACATAATAAAGCATCACTAGGCAAGGCTAAAGGGAAAGATGAACAAAATAAAGATGAGTTAGATCATGTAATTTATGTAGAAACACTAGTAGTTAAAATAGAGTAAAAGCTACATCAAACATCAAGTAATATTTCTCTAGAATTGAAACTATCATTTGAATATCTTCAGTATGCATTCTAGGGCGATGCCTATGAAAATGCAAACATTAATAAGGATCAAGTTTATGTAGTAAATCTAGTAGAAAAATTTGAGCAAAAGCTACAGCAAGCATGTAATTTTCCTCAAGGCATGAAACTATCACCTACATATTTTCGCTATATATTTTTTTGAGATGCTTATGAGAATGCGAAGTTCTACAAAGAGCAAGATGTACTAACCCCTCTTAGAGTTATGTAGATTAAAAAATTTGGTTGTTACAGCGCTTACCGGGAGGCAACCCAACTATTAAAAAGAAAAAAGAAAAAGAGAGAGTAGAAGGTAGAAACTTTCTACTTAGCTCAGCATCACGATGCTAGAATGATAAGAAAAAAAAGGACTTGGCCAACCCTTTCTTGCATAAATCAACCCCTCATAAGTAAAAAATTCAAGGAAGTTCTCTATAATTAATTTTTTTTATACTTGTACATTGAGGACAATGTAAACCTTAAAGTTGGGGTGAATTTTATGATTGAATAATTGAACTTTGTATTAAATATTTTGATTCTTGTCAATGCATGCACTATTTATTGCGTTCAAGCAATTGTGTGATTTTGTGTTTCAAATTTATATTTTGAGTGGTTTGCTGGAGTAGATAACACTAAAAGCCTATGATTTGATTGGTTTTAAAATTCTTTATAGCTTTTGAAAAATGGATAAAATTTATATTTACGTGTGAATTTAATTCTTTTGTAATTTATATTTTACTTGAGAATCCTGAAAAATTTTGACCACTCAAACTTTAAGCATTTGACTAATTAAGCATTTAGAGAAGATTTATGTGACTCAAATAATTATATGATTTTATAGGACTTTAGAAATTATTTGATTGTTGCTTGAGGTGAAATCCTAGGCTAACACCCTAGTTAGGAGATGATTTAAGCTATTTTTTTATATTGAACCTTTCTAGCCTACCTATAAATTTTTTATATATTTAGTCTTCCTATTTTGAGCATAATTGAACATTTTCTTTCATACCCATATTATTAACTAAGCAAAAAAAAATAGAAATATCTTTATTTTTACCATTTTCACTCTTATGCATGATTATTATTGAAATATTTTGTTAAGAGCTATACTCTTAAAAGGGTGGAAGGGTGGAGCATGGAATGCAAAGAAGAAGGAAGTTAAAGAAAGAAAAAGAAAAAGGGATGTGCTAAAGAAAAAATAATGTGAATGAGGAGAAAAGAAAAAAGAAGTGATGAATGAAAAAAAATGAAGTAATGGAATGAAAAAGGGACCTGAAAAATAAGTTTGGGGGGATCCTTTGATAAACTCTAGAAGCTCTATAAAAGAACTTGTATAGAACTTACAATGATAATGTGTATTTTGGTGACTTAAGCTTAGTTAAATATCTTTTATCCTACTTTGAACCCAAGCCATATTACAAGCTTAAGGAAGCCATATTGATCCTAGGTGTGGTACTTAGCCTACATTAATGAAAAGTGACATGAAAAATAATTCTATGGAGGTCCTAAAAATTCAATTATCTAGAAATTTTCACTTAAAGTCCTGAGTTACATAAACTCATATAAGTGCAAGAAGTTAAGTGTCACAAAGTTATTCACACACACACTATGGAGGTCCTAAAAATTCAATTATCTAGAAATTTTCACTTAAAGTCCTGAGTTACATGAACTCATATAAGTGCAAGAAGTTAAGTGTCACAAAGTTATTCACACACACACTCATGATTTAAAAGGGTGAAATATAAATTGCATTTGAGTTAAGTTTATACATGATTATATTTTTTGAAATTTTTCTTGAGCTATAGATTTTTTAAATCTTTGAGGCAAAAATTTAGTAAGTCAAAACAAAATGGAACTCAATTCATAATTTTAATTTTTTTTTTTTTTTATTGTTTAGCTTAAGGACAAGCAAAAAGTTAAGTTTGGGGGTATTTGATGGGTGAGTTTTATACTCCTAAAGTAATTATCTTTAACTTATAATTTTGTGAGTTTTTGAGTAATTTATGTTATATTTATATGTGATTATGTGTTTATTTTGTAAGTAAAAAGAATATGAAGAACTGAGGGAAATTGGAGAAAAAGGAGTAAGAATTGCAAATTTTGGACAGCTTCGATTTTATTTCACTAATTTAGACATATCTCTATCATTTGAACTCCGATTGAGATGATTCAAGCAGCTGTGGAAAGCTAAGAAAATGATATATAGTTTTTATGTTTAAAATTTTGAGAGATTTAGTGTCAAGAGCTTGGATATTGGCGTCGCAATCTGAAGATGATAATGTAGTTTTTGAAAAATAAAATAATAATAAAAAAGAAGAAGATAGAGTTTGAGTTGGATTAAAATATATTTTGTTAAAAAAGTTTGAGTTTGGCTAAAAGACCTTTTAAAGATAGAGTTTGAGAAGGATTCAAAGATCAATTTCACCTTTAAAAGGAACCTTGAGCTATGAATCAAATGAGGAGAGGAGAGGAGCTCAGGGTCTCTCTAGACCGTGGTTTCAATTCCATCTTCTTCTTCTATGTTTCCTTTTATGTTCTAGTTTATTTTCTAGGGCTATGATGTACCCTAATTATGAACTTTTGTCTTGTCTTTTTAATTTAATCAATGAATTATTATTTTTTAATTTAGTTTTTATACTGTGTATAATGCTTCTAATTGCTTGAACACCAATTAGATGATCTATTAATAATCATGAGACTAAAAGGAGATTTATATGTCTAGAGAAGTGTGTAGGAACCATGGATTGCATGTAAGTTAGAGATATACTTGCATGGTCTGTGAATCTTTAACTAAGAACCATAGATATAATAGCCTTAACATAAAGAAAAACCCTAAATAAATGAAAAAAAACCTTGAATTAAAGAAAAATCTTAAATGAAAGAGAGGATTACGATACATGTAGATAAGTTCCATTGGAAATATGTGTATTTATCACATGGGTTAAAGAATTATAAAGATAATATGAGGATTTACATTTTTTTAGGTCAAAATGTAATTTCCTAAAAGTTTAGGGGTCAAAATATAAATAATAAAAATTTATAAAGACCTCCCTCAAAATTTGAATTTTTGCAAAATGGTCCCCCAGAATATTTTAGAGCCTCTGCAGCAGAAATAGCGTGGAAATTCAGAAGATATCTTTGGATTAGATTATGGGAAGTTGGCCAAAAATATGCCAAAAAATGGAGGAGAAATTCTCCTAAAAATGTGAGTTTTGAAACTCCTATTTGGAGTTTTAAAAATAGAAAAGTAACACCATAGATGAATTCAAGAGGTGGAAAAACCTTGGGATCTCAAATTTTGGACTCAGATCATTTATGTAGACTCTTCACGTGCCTCCACATGCTTCTTCCCTCCGGGCACATGAAGCCATGCACAGCCCCTGCAGATGGCGCGTGCAGCGCGTGTGACAATAGCCCTGTTGCTTTGACTTGCATTGACCGAGGTCCCAAAGGCCAAATTTTGTGATTCTAGAGTCATTTCTCAGGTTTCTAGACCCTCCAAACTTGCTTTTAGGGTCTATTTGGCGAGATTTGGACAGAAAACGTGCATTTTGAGGCTGTCGATCTTAGAACCCTAACTTTGTGAGTAGATAATGCTTACTATGATCTATTTTATACTTTTCTTATACTTTGATTGTGATATTAGTGCAGCATATAATGTTATTACTATATATTCATATTTTGAAAGTTTGATGAATGATCATGTTTATTTATTAGATATTATTTCTCTCAAATATGGCATATTATGATTATGATGAAATTGTACATGTTTAAATTCCTTGAAATTGGAACCCTTGGAATATATGTTGCATATATGCATTTCACTACTTGAGAAGGAAGATTCAAGGGTATTTGGAATTGATAACCCATAATTTTATGGAAATTTGTGGAAAAAGAAATTGAACATGGAAAGTATTCTTATTTGAAAAGTACATTACTTTTATGCAATTATTTTTTTGTGGTGGAATCCTGTTGCAAACATTGTTTTGTTAGTAGCAAGTGATGCTACAATGGTGCACCTTGAGACCTTAGCTAGCAGGGGTATTTCTAACCACGTTAGGTTGGCCAGCACATGTGATATGAATTATGTAAAAAAGGTGGAATGCTATGTGATTGAGATTGCCCATCCCTCGCTATATGCTTGGAAAATGCCTATATTAGAGTCCTTTCACGTGTCCTCTTGGACGGTGGTGAGGCAAACTTCAGTTAGGATACCAAGTTTAGGTAAATCCTACACCGGCAAAGTACAAAAGGAGTTGAACTCTGATATGGTGGTTCTAATATGAAATCCTCCTAAAGCATGTGAAATCTTTCTTTCCATAACAATATATATTTTATAATCATGTTGCACTATATTTGGTTTTGAATCTTTGACTATATTTGGAAATGAGGATATTTGAAATGTGGGTCCCATATAGATGTAATTCTAAACTGTATTTTCTAGGTGATAAATTTTAAAATATAAGTTCACCCATATGCTGACCTAAGAGATCATAAGAGATCTTATCTATTCACTGAGTTGTCAAATTCACTACACGATATTTAAATATTTTTCAGATAAGGATACAAAGTCTGGTCTTGTAGATTGGTGATCAACTTGGTGACATACTCTCTGGTGAGCCTACATTGCTTCTAAAGCTCACATTATTTGGATTGTATTGTATTTGTATTCTAGAGTATTCTTTATATGCCATAGGCAGGATCCTTGCTTCTACTGTTACTCTGATGTTAATGAACTTGGTATGTATATTGTGTATACATGAGAGAACCTATATGTATATGTTTCCATGATAAAGAATTGTATTATGTATGTTATGGCATATATTTTCTTTGATATAAGTATTTCACGTACCTTTAAATTACGGGCGTGACAAGTTGAAATGAAAGCTTTAGGTTTCCCTGTGGCTATCGAGCAAAGAATTATTTAGTAGGACTTTTAGTATGGATATGAGCTGGACATATTTATACTTTAGGTGCTACTGAGGGATTCAATAGGATGTTGATTTCTTTTTTATTCCAAGTTTGCCAAAGTTCCTAGTATAAGGTTGATTTAATGTTATGGTATCTTAAAAGGTGTTTTGTTTTGTATAGTCTATGATGCTACCAAGAACTAGAGCGGTTGCTAGAGAAGCTAAAAATTGTGCACCGTCTGTTAAATGAGGCTGTGGTAGAGGTCAGCCTAGAGGAAGAGACAGGGGACGTGAACGGGGTAAGAGAACCCTAGGACAAGATAAAAAAGATTTTTTATATGATAGAGTCCTTGGGGAGAGAGTAGAACCCCCTCAGGAGCCACATAACAAAACAGCTAAAATGATTGCTGACATACATAGGAGTTTAGAGACATTAGCAAGATTTATAGTAGAGCAGGGTAGAAAAGATGGCCAGCCACCAGAAAATGCTTCTATAGTTCAAGAGCTAGAAATAACAACTGAACAAAAGGATAGATTTATAAGGATTGAGGTGATGTTACCTCAGTTCTTAAAGCTAAGACCCCTAAATTTTTCTATATATGATATTCTGGAGGACCCATAGATTTTTGTTGATGCAATGAAGAAAATTTTCAAGCCTTTAGGGTGCTCTACTAGAAGATTCGTTGAACTAATATCTTTTCAACTTTTGAATGTCGCACACGTCTAGTATGAGACTGTGATTTAAGGAAGAGCTATTACCTCTCCACCAATGGAATGTGATGAATTTAAGAGTGAAAGGGACAGAAGAGCTAGAGAATTTGAAGAACTAAAACAGATGCCCAATATGACTATTTCTGAACATCACATCTGCTTTATTCGGTTGTCTAGATATGCACCATATCTGGTCCCAATTAAAAAAGATAGAATTAAGAGATTCATTTTAGGGCCAATACATCCATTATTCAAGTCAGTGGGCTCCCAGATTAATCTTTTTCACACTTATACAGTAGTTGTAAATTATGTTAGAATGATGGAAACACAAGAGCTAACAGAAATAAAGAGTCTGAAGAAGAGGAAGAGAGAACGAGATAGTAATATTAACTTGATATAATCTTAATGTAAGAGGACCAAGATTTTAGAATCCACAACATATGAGTCAAGCAGAATCTGGTAGTTCCAATCAAGCATAAACTAGTCTCAGTAAGCAAAGGATAATTCAAAGAGAAATCAGACCCACCAGTCAACAAAGTACAAGATTGATCCCATTATAACCTACTTGTGGTAAACCCCATATGGGACGGTGTTATAGAAGAGTAAGTACATGTTTCAATGTAGACAAGTAAGACATATGATGAAAGATTATCCATAATTACGAGGTTCAAGTCAAGCATCAGTACAACCAGCTTCACCCCCTGTATTTGTACCAGCACGACCAGTCAAAGCAGCTTTAGGCTAAATGAGTAGTGGTGGTTTTGGTAGAGGATCAGAAGGTCGAGGTCGAGAGCCAGCTTGTGTTTTTTGCTTTGACATGACAAGATGCTCAGGCTTCAAATGCAGAGATGACAGGTACATTATCAGTATGTTCTCATAAAGCATATATACTGTTTGACCTTGGTTCTACTCATTCTTATATATCACTATGCTTTATTAAGCAATTAGATAAAGATCCCACTAGTTTATAGTATTCTTTTATGGTTGCTACTCCATTAGGAGAATTCTTACTAGTAAATTATGTGTATAAATCGTATGAGATTTCAATAGAAAATAAAGAGATTTTCATAGATTTGATAGTTCTAGATATAGTAGACTTTGATGTGATTCAAGAGATGAATTAGTTGGCATCATGTCATGCCATTTTGGACTGTCACCCTAAGGTGATTAAGTTCAATATTCCCAGAGAATCTTCCTTCTTGATTTAAGGAGACCATAGTGAGGTACCCAGTAATCTAATTTCAGCTTTGGCAGCTCATAAGCTATTACAAAAAAGATGCCAAAGATATTTGGCAGTGGTTAAAGATGTTGATTTGAAGTACGCCAAGATAGAGCAGGTACTAGTGGTTAGAGAATTCACTATTGTGTTCCTTGAAGAATTACCAGGGTTACCCCAAGAACGAAACATTGAGTTCGGTATTGATTTACTTATTCAAACCCAACCAGTGTCTTTACCCCCTTACACCAAGATAGAGCAAGTTCCAGTGGTTAGAGAATTCACTGATGTGTTCCTTAAAGAATTGCCAAGGTTATCCCCAAAATAGAAAATTGAGTTTGGTATTGATTTACTTATTGGAACCCAACCAATGTCTATACCCCCATAAAAATTTTCATTGACTAAACTCAAGGAACTGAAGAATCAGTTACAAGACTTGTTAGACAAAGGATTCATATGCCCTAGTACTTCTCCTTGGGGTGCTCCATTTTTATTTGTGAAAAAGAAGAATGGATTACTACGATTATGCATATATTACAAATAGTTAAATAAGGTGACATTGCATAATAAATATCCATTACCTCGTATAGATGATATGTTTGACCAGTTTAGGGTGCTCAATATTTTTCAAAAATTGATTTGAGATATAGGTATCATCAATTGAGGGTAAGGGAGGAGGATATTTCGAAGACTGCTTTCAGGACTCAGTATGGGCACTATGAGTTCTTAGTGATGTCATTTGGTTTAACAAATGCTCCAACTACATTCATAAATTTGATGAACAGAGTACTTAAACCTTTCTTGGATTATTTTGTTATTGTATTCATAGACAATATTCTATTGTATTCAAAGAGTTTAAAGGAGCATGAGCAACATTTGAGAATGGTTTTACAGACTCTACGAGAACATCAGTTATATGCTAAGTTTTCAAAATGTGAATTTTGTCTTAGCAGTGTTACTTTTTTAGGGCATGTGGTTACCAAAGATGGTATTCAAGTTAACCATAAGAAAGTGGAAACAGTGCATCAATAACCACGCCATACCACAGTTACCGAGATTTGTAGCTTTCTTCGTCTAGTAGGCTATTACCGTAGATTCGTTAAAGATATTTCAAAAAGTGCTACTCCTTTAACGAGGTGGACAAGGAAGGGAATAAGATTTGACTGATCAGATGCATGTGATAAAAGTTTCCATAAACTAAAGGAATGTTTAACTACGACGCCAATACTATATATTCTATCAGGTATTGAAGGATACACAATACACTGTGATGCGTCGAGATTGGCTTAGGATGTGTGTTGATGCAACATGGACAAGTTAATGCATATGCATCCAGACAGCTTAAGCCACATGAGCAAAATTATTCAACTCATGATCTGGAGATGGCAATAGTGATTTTTGTTCTCAAAATTTGGAAGCATTTTTTGTATGGTGAGTCTTGTGAGATTTATATGGACCACAAATCCCTCAAGTATATTTTCCAACAAAAAGATCTTAACTTAAGACAAAGGCAATGGATGGAACTACTTAAAGATTATGATTGTACTATCTTGTATCATCTGGGCAAAGCCAATGTAGTGGTTGATGCATTAAGCAAGAAGTCTATAAGTAGTTTCGCTCATATCACAGAGTTAAAAAGGCCATTAGTTAAAGAAATGCATAAGTTGGAAAGTCGTGGGGTACTATTAGAAGTAAAAGAGCTTGGGATACTGTTGGCCCATATTCAGATTCAATCGTCATTGGTAGAACAGGTGAAAAAGGCACAAGAAGAAGATGCCTATTTATGAAAAAAAAATTCAAGACGTGAAGAATGGCATTGATGTTGAATTTATTCTAAAATTTGAAGGAATCTTGAGATTTGATAACCAGTTATGCGTGCCTAACATAGAAAAACTCAAGAAAGATATTCTAGAAGAAGCTCATCAAGCTACATATACCATTCATTCGGGATCAACAAAAATGTATCAAGATTTAAAATAAATTTATTGGTGGGATAGAATGAAGAAAGACATAGCTGATTATGTTTCTCAATGTTTAACAAGTTAACAAGTAAAGACAAAACATCAAAGGCTTACGGGGTTACATCAACAGATAAAGATACCTAAATGGAAATGAGAGAGAATAACTATGGACTTTGTTATAGGGCTACCGCAGACACTAAAAGGGTTTGATTTTATACGGGTGATCATTGATAGGTTGACTAAATCAACACATTTTCTACTGGTAAAAACTACCTACAATGTAGCTCAATATGCAAATCTGTATTTGAATGAGATAGTGAAACTTCATGGGGTACCGATATCGATTATCTCTAATCGAGGACCATAGTTCATGTAACATCCCGTAATTTTTAGATATTTTCCTTAGAAATTCTTCACCTTACATATATGCATAGAAATGTTCTAATATTAATGGAATAGGTAAAGAAAGAAAACCTAAGAGGAAATATTAGAAATAAACATGTTAAAGAAAGGTGAAATTCTTAGGTAAAGAAAGATAAATTTTTGTGAAGTAAGTAAAGGTCTTAAAATTTCAAGAAGATCGGATTAGGGTAATCTTTCTTAATTTAAGAGCAAAAGTTACTGAGTTTAGTATCTCCACCCGTAATTGGGCTTTAACCTATAGACACTTCATATAGAGTTTTTCTACTTCACATGAATTTTTAGCAAGCCAATAGGATAGGCCAAGGAAGAAATAAAACATAGACTTAGACTAGGATATAGAAATTGGACCGATAGCCCAAAAATCATGAAAATGTGACCAAGCCCATTATGAAAGGAAGAATTTTAACCAAAGTAAGGAAAATGGGCAAGAATGAGCCCAAACCCAAGAGGAAAAATAAAAATAAAAATAAAATTAAAGTGATGAAATATTAGTGTAATCAAGATTAAGTGACATGGCATTAAGACAAAAATTTGACAAGTGGTGTGATTCTACATTCATCATTTTGGCAAGTGGCATAATAATACAAGGCTTTAGGACAAAAACATCTATATCCTACATTCATAACTTTAGCAAGTGGGTAATAATACATAGCATTATGACAAAACATCATTATCCTACACAAATAATTTTAGTTAAGTAAGGAAAATTCAAGGGCTAGAAATTTGCCACTTAAAAAGGCAAATCTATCATACTTGATTAAGACAAAAGAAAAAGGAAATGAATCCCTAAATCAAAGGGATCTTGCCCCATATCTTAAGAACATATCATCATAATTTTCAAAATACAAATCTCCTTTTTCTATGCATATCTTGACTAAGGAAGAGGAAGACAAGAACATAAGTTGTTTGTTTTCCAAAAATTCAACAAAGTGTATCCTAATTGTGATAAGGTAGACCCATGATCATGAAAGGTGAATTATTTGGTGGTCTATATAAGAAAACCCACCCTTACAACATTAGAATTTCGTCCAAGTGAGGGAGAGCAAAAATAGAAGCAAGGTAGTGTGAGGAAAGGAGAGGAAGAAAGGAAGAAAGAGGAAGGAGAAGTCTAGGAGACTAAGTGCTCCAGGTAAGTTTAACAATATTTATTTTTGAAGAAAATCTTTGAAACTCATAATATTTATATGAGATTTTGATCTTAGAACTTTGATGATTGGTCATGGATGTTGCTATATCATGTTACATATTGATCTTGCATGTGATGTATGTTTGAATACTTAGGTTGGTGTAGATAGTTCTGCATGGGTATGGCTATGGTTGACAGAATTTTAAGCTTCGGTATTTTAATTTTTGGGAACAATCTATAAGGCATTAAAATAAATGGTTAACATAAGAATTAAAGATATATGTGTCACGGATTTTCACCCACTGGAATCATTCCATTTGGAGTCCATATGAGGTAGATATGGTCTGATTAGTAGTCAAAGGTCAGAAAATGAATCATCAGGGAAGAATATGTTAGGATAGCTTCGGTAATTTAATTTCTGGGAATTATTGGTAGGGAATTAAAATAAATGGTTAACATAAGAATTAAAGATATGTGTGTTATGGATTTTTAGCCACTGGAATCATTCAATTTGGAGTTCACATGTGGTAGATATGGTCCGATTAGTAAGCCAAGGTCAGAAAACGGTTCATCAGGGAAGATTATGTTAGGACAGCTTTTGTATTTTAATTTCTGGGAATTATCTGTATGGAATTAAAATAAATGGTTAACATGGAAGTTATATATCTATGTCTCATGGAAATATACCCACTGGAATTATGCAATTTGGAGTTCATATGAGGTAGATAGGATCCGATTAGTAAGCAGAGGTCAGAAAATGTTTATTCAGGGAAGAGTATGTTATTAATGCTTTAGTTTTTGAATTTCTGGAAATATTCTGTAGGGAATTAAAATAGCGCGCCAACATAACAATTATATATATATGGCTCATGGATTTTTACCAACTGAAATAACGCAATTTGGAATTCCAATTTGGGAGATATGGTCTAATTAGTCAGTAAAGGTCAGAACCTATCCGAGAGGAACTATCCTGTACTTTGAGGGAGTAATATCACCTTTGTTTCTTAATTTTTCGCTACAATGTTCAACATAATAGTTTTAGATAATTGTTTTATCTTGAAATGGACACTAAGATCACCTGCATCAGAGTTAAATTGAGGGAGTTATGCTCTGATTAGTAAGAGAAGGTTAGATAGGATGAAAACCTGCATCAAGAAAAATAAAGGAATAAAATTAGTATTTAAAAAAGAAGATGAATCTTAATAAATGACTAGTATAGCCATAACCATTGCCATTGTATGAACTTCTTACCATCTTAAGTGTGAAATTTTGACATGGAAATATTTTATAAAGTGATATTTGAAATGGTTATGTTCATGGCATGATTACCAATGATTTATGGTAATAATTATATTTTGATGAACATACTTGTTATTGAAAGCATATTTTTGGCTATCATTATGAAAAGAAAAGAAATGAGCACGGTCACATGGCAATCCGTGTGGTGCACCAGTAGGGGACGCCCTACCAACGGTTATGATCATGATAATGAGAAAAGAAAGAGAAAGTGGGCCATGTCGGACGGAGCGAGAAAAGCTCGTACCGGAGAGTAGAGGATACTCACCCTGACCGGGGTAGCTTGAAATGAGAATAAGTTGATGGCCATCATATGATATTTTGAAAATAGTTAATCCTGTCATACATATCATTACAGTATGATTCTTATGTGCATAGATATAATGCATTCATGTGACCAAAGATATTTTCTGTAGTTTATACAGCTGAACATGACGTGATGAGCTTTACTGATGATAATTTATTGTTGAACTTACTGGGATTTAATTCTCACTATATTTCCATATCATGTTCAGAAAATTAATTATGCAGCTTTTGTTGCTAAGGCTCTGGCTTTTAGTGCACATTGGATCGAGTTACTTTATGTTGGGCAGATTTCAGAATCAAATAAGTTGTTTGTGGTCGAGTTGGCTCAGATCCCGGTGAAGGTGCAACCACCCGCACCTGTATCTCTGGAATTGGTCAACCAAAATAAACAAGATGTAAATATCTGTGTTTGATATGTTATACGTTTGTTTTGATTAATGACATATATGTGAACTCAATATTGTATAATAATAAAGGAAAAAAAAAGAGGTTGTTACAGTTCACAATTAGTTTTTGGAGAGTCTTTCAAGAACCTTTGGGCATGAAGCTAAATCTCAGTACTGCTTTCCATCCTCAAACAGATGGACAATCTAAGTGAACCATCCAAATATTGGAAGACATGCTTCGGGCATGTGTGCTTTATTTTCAAGTTGGTTGGGAAAGATTCTTACCCCTAGTTGCATTAAAAAAAAAATACTTACGGTGAAAGTGATTTGGCAGAATCATTCTTTAGAGGAGGTTACTTAGAAAAAAGTGGATGATATGCCCTCCAAATACCCGCATCTATTTGAACAACGAGGTTAGTGTTTATTTACAACTATGGTAGTGAAATTTGGGGACCAAAATTCTTAAAGGGAGGATGAATATAATAGCCCTAACATAAAGAAAAACCCTAAATAAAAAAACCCTGAATTGAAGAAAAATCTTGAATGAAAGATAGGATTATGATAAATGGAGATAAGTATCATTGAAAATATGTTGATTTATCACATAGGTTGAAGAATTATAAAGATAATATGAGGATTTACATTTTTGGGGGTCAAAATGGAATTTTTTAAAAGTTTAGGGGTCAAAATGTAAATAATAAAAAATTACAAGGACCTCCCTCAAAAATTAAATTTTTGCAGAATGGTCCCCTAAGATATTTTAGAGCCTCTGCAATAGAAATGGCATGGAAATTCAGAAGATATCTCTCTCTCCCTCTCCCTATTTTCTCTCTCTAGAAACCCAAAAACTTCTCTCTAGATTTCTAGCACTTGCAAACTTTGGATTTCGACACCACCACTACCAACAGACTCAGAGAGAAAAAATCTACAAATACATCTTATTGGAATCTAGGAAATTTGCCAGAAATCTTTCAAAAAATGGAGGAGAAAATCCCCTAAAAGTGTGAGTTCTAAAACTCTTATTTGGAGTTCTCAAAATTAAAAACTAACACCTAGATCGATTCAGGAGGTGAAAAAACTTTGGGATCTCAAATTTCAGACATAAATCATTTCTGTAGATTCCTCACGCGCCTCCACACACTTCTTCCCTCTGGGTCTGTGAAGCCCACACGCAGCCCCTGCAAGTGGCGTGTGCAGCGTGTGTGACAGCAACCTTGTTGCGTTGACTTGCATTGATCGAGCTCCTAGAGGCAAAATTTTGTGATTTTAAAAATATTTTCTAGGTTTTTGGATCCTCCAGAATTGTTTTTGAGGTTTATTTGACCAGATTTAAACTAGAAACGTGCATTTTGGAGCTGTCCATCTTGGAACCCTAACTTTGTGAGTAGATAATGCTTACTATGATCTATTTTATACTTTTCTTATACTTGATTGTGATATTAGTCCAACATATAATGTTACTACTATATATTCATCTTTTGAAAGTTTGATGAATGATCATGTTTATTTATTAGATATTATTTCTCTCAAATATGGCATATTATGATTATGATGAAATTGTACATGTTCAAATTCCTTAAAATTGGAACCCCTGTAATATATGTTGCATATATGCATTCCACTACTTGAGAAGGAAGATTCAGGGGTATTTGGAATTGATAACCCATATTGAATTTTATGGAAATTTGTGGAAAAAAGAATTAAACATGGAAAGTATTCTTATTTGAATAGTACATTATTTTTATGCAATTATTTTTTTGTAGAGGAATCCTATTGGAAACATTGTGTTGTTAGCAGTAAGTGATGCTAACTCTGGTGCACCTTGAAACCTCAGCTAGTAGGGTGTTGCTAGCCACGTTGTGTCGGCAAGCACACGTGATATGAATTATGTAAAAGAGGCGGAATACTATGTGATTAAGATTGTCTATCCCTTACTGTGTGCTTGAAAAATGCTTATATTAGAGTCCCTTCGCATATCCTTTCGGGTGGTGGTAGGGCAAACCTCAGCTGGGATGCTGAGTTTAGGAAAATCCTACACCGGCAATGTACGAAAAGAGTTGAACTCTGATATGGTGATTCTGATATGGAATCCTCCTAAAGCATGTGAAATCTTTCATTCCATAACAATATTTATTTTATAATCATGTTGCACTATATTTGGTTTTGAATCTTTGACTATCTTTTGAAATGAAGATATTTGAAATGTGGGTTCCATATAGATGTACTACAGAACTATATTTTCTATGTGATAAATTTTAAAATATGAGTTCATCCATATGCTGACCTAAGAGATCATAAAATGTTTTATCTACTCACTGAGTTCTCAAACTCACTACACGATATTTAAATATTTTTCAGATAAGGATACAGAGTCTGGTTCGGCAGATAGGTGATCAGTTAGGTGACATACTCTTTGGGTGAGCATACGTTGCTTCCAAGGCTAACATTATTTGGATTGTATTGTATTTGTATTCTAGAGTACGTTTTATATGCCATTGTCAGAATCCTTGCTTCTGCTGTTACTATGATATTTATGAACTTGATCTGTAAATTGTGTATTCATGGAAGAATTTATATGTATCTATTTTCATGATAAAGGATTGTATTATGTATGTTATGGCATATATCTACTTGTGATATAAGTGTTTCACTTGCCCTTAAATTAAGAGCTTGACAATAGATCTTAATGAATCTTGGCTTGTTATAATCCACATGGAGACATAATGGGTTAACATTCGGAAGGTATTTTTGTTAGATCTCGAGAGAAGCTAATAGATAATTTAGGATATCTCGACTAGCAATTAGAATCATAATTTTAAAATTAAAGAGATAGATAAATACAAGGTGGATTAATTATGGTGAAATCGGAATTCCTAGAATCTTGATCAATTTTGAGTTGCTCTTACTCTCAAATTTTGTAGTTTTATTTCATTTTATTTTATTATTAATCAATATAATATTCGAATTATTTAATTGGAATAAAGATTAATTTAGTGAAGTAATTAATAACATCAATTTTTGTGGGATCGATACTCTATACTCACTTAGATATTTTTATTACTTGATAACGAGAGTGTACGCTTGCACTTAAACGAATATATAATTCGTGTGTATTATCAACCATAAAAAATTATAATTTTAATACGATGGTGTCACTCCAAATCATGTATGGCAATTACTAATTAATGAGCATATATAAACTGAACTTACACAAACACATCTCTTTTAATTTATAATTCAACCAATGAATTATCAAGGTAATAATACTTAGATGTGATCTATAGAATTACACAAGTGCAAAAAAGAAAAACACAATTAGAATGGTCAAATAAGTTTTAATCATGAAATCGCAATTGATATTTAAAACCATGGTCGGTGAAAGTCTATTGATCCTAATAAATATAATAATACCATACGATGGCGGTCAAGCAAAACTTGGAGGAGCATTAATACTCTTTTGGCGCCGGTCAGGGTCTATTTATACCTGATTGTTATGGCTCAAATTCTTAGATCAAGTTATGCATAATATTCTCTTCCACTTTGAAGTTTGCATAACATTTTTTCTTCAATTTGCTTGACGAAGGCTAACCTGAAGAAGCTTATAATCTTCAGCATTTTGCATTTTGTGCTTCTCTTCTCAATTAAAGTGGGTGCAAGGGAACCCTTTGGGATGTCTAAGATTCACATAACGGGTAAGTCAGCTGAAAGCCACACAAGAATATTACAATTTAGGTTATCTGTTTTAGAGAAAACTAAATATCCAAAAATATTATTTTATATTTTGTGTGTGAATATACCATTAATTTTCTTGTGTTTCCTATTTTAATTCAACTGAAAACGTTTTCGTCAACATATACAGCCAAATTAGATTTTTTTATAAAGAATATATAAGAAAATGACTTGCACCCCTTTTAAAGAAATGTTGGGAAAAGTATTTTGAAAAAAAATTGTAGAAATTTATAATAAGCATTTCATTTTTTTATAAAAAATTATTATTAAAAAATTCAATTGAAATATTTCATAAATATTATTTTATATAAAATAATGAAGGCAGCCTTTGATATAGTTTTAAATGTTCTTTGGCTTAACTCAAGCCTTTCAAAAATTTAATTCATAATTCATTGAAGACTTTTTGAGGTTTAATATTTTTTATAATTCGATTTCTTATAAGTTTTAATTACTTTAAATTCTATTGAATACAAGTGATATATTTCAAATAGATCTTGGGTTTCATATCCTTTTAATTTTGTTTTTTAAAAAAATAAAAACTTGAACCCACTTCGTAAGAGCTCTAATTTCAACCGTTTTAACAAGCTAGTAGGAAAGAAATGTTTATATTAATAAAAGCTCTGAGTCCAATTTTCGAATTTAGAAAACAAAATTAATAAAAGACTAAAACTGCGAATTTTCTTTTCCTCTTTTTTTTTTTTTTTTTTAGGAAAGTTACACGATATACACACTCTAGAGTCCTTTACTATTTATTCCCATATCGGAGGACTTGGTCTATATCTAGTTACATGGTTTAACTTTATTATTATTATTATTTTATAAAATGGTCTAAGTTTAACTTTTCTTGATTAAATTGGCATATCTCTAAGGAAATTATTATAATTACTTATCAGGAGTTAACATCATGGAAGATTTTAATATATGATGCATAAACACTAATCAATACTAAAAAGTCCAGTGTTGTGTTGAAAATAAAGAACATTTTCTCTAATCACATATACCTCAGAGTAAGGTATATATGATTTCTGTTTTTCAATTTATATTGAAAAGTTAATGTGTGCCGCACTGTATTTTGAATTAGAAATATTAATAAAATCAACTAAATAGTACAATTTTATTGAAAAAAGGATTTTAATAAAATCAATAATTTATTTTTACTCTGATAGTTTTAGTTTTTGAATTGATTATTTGATCCATTTCTTGAAAAATAACATAAAGCCCGCAATGATCCCGAAGGTCACAATTATCCTAATAATACATGAGTAATCAGTAGGCTGAGTCCATGTGAAGTCAATAGTTAAGAGCAAAATGAAGAGTATGTGTCCTTCAATGGGAGAAAGATGATTGTAAGATACTGAAATAAAAGATCTTGTTTGTTTACACTTACAGACATAAGTTACGATGTATATCAGTTACTTATCGTTTAAATATTACTTTGCAAATATAAGCATCAGAAGAATCGATGTATAAGAATATATTACTTTCACAGTGAAGATTTGTTTTCATATATAAGCTGATTGATGTACCGTTAGGAAAAATTATCTTGTAAAGCCAAATTCAATAGCGCATCATAACTCATAAAAAATTTGCCAGCCCAGTTTTGGATTCAGATATTTTAAAAATTGAACAAAAATTTGACTGGTGGTCCAGAACATTTCAACTCCAGCACTAGTCTAAGCAACTTAAACTGCCATGACTTGACTATCAAGTTGCTAACATTTCTACCTTAATTTTTCTTTCCTCCAAACGAACCAACTTACTTTTTCTATTTTTTTTCTTTCTAGCCTATAGTCTATAATTTCTTGTTTTCATCACATTTTTTAAGGTAAAATCATTTTTTTGTTTCTTAAGTTTGCAGTGAAATTCAATTTAATCCTTGAAGATTTTTTTTAAGGTTCAAATACATCCCTAACATTTCATAAGCGTCCCATTTTAGTCTCTAGGACTAACTCTGTTAAAAAAAATAGAAAATGTTGACCTAAGCAAACATGGCATTTAACATAGCCAAAAGCATCCCTATCACACTAAAATAATGGCGTCCGGCTATTTCACCTAGATTGACTTAGCTAAAATGCACCACTAAAAGTGAAATTGCCAAACATCACTATTTTAGGATGGTAGAAAAGGTTTTGGCTGAATAAGCTATTTAGATAGACAACCTAACAGGTTAAATATCACGTGTGTTTAGATCAGTATTTTTCTTTAATTGGTTTTGCTAGAGTTATTTCTAGGCATTAAAAAGGGGCGTTTATAAAATGTTAGGGATGTATTCATATCAGAAAAATTAGGAACTATATTGAATTTCACAGCAAACTTGAAGAACTAAAGATATTACCCTTTGTTTATTCTTTTTTATTAAACCCAACAACCTCCATCTTGGTTAAAATTAAACACTCATCTACTTGTTTAACCATAATCACACTAATTATATGCAAGCATCTCTCCACCTTGGAACATTTACAAGATTTAATAGAGTAAAGTATTAAACTAATGTAAAACACAAAGGAACAAATGAGCTGCCCTTTAAAATAGAGTAAAGCATCACTAAGGGTATATTTGGGAGTTAGGAGAGGAAGGAGAATGAACCAATTCAAAGAAACTAAAGAGGACAAATAAGAAAATGGGAGGTAGATGGCTAAATAATAAATTCCTTCATATTATTTCGATGTTTGCAATGCCTCAAATCGTAGGAATTTTATTAGAATTATGAAGGTTGGAGGATATTGGAGGAGTAACAGCTATAGATCCACTACTAAAAAAAGATGATTTAGAGACGAAAATTAGAGACGGAATAATTTTTGTCTCTAACAGAGACAGAAATAGATATGGATTTGAGAAGTTAGAGATGGATGGTAAGTTTTGTAATTTAGAGACGAAATTTAGAGACAGAAAATTTTCATTTCTAAAAGTCCGTCTTCAATTCCGTCTCCAAATGAATTTAGAGACAGAATTGGAGACGGAAAATTTTCCGTCTCTAAATTTCCGTCTTTAATTTTATGAACAGTGAAAACAAATTTTTAAGACGGATTTAGAGACGGAAAATTTTTATTTTTTATTTTTTGTCTCTAATGTATAAATTGTGTAGATAAATTTTTTATCTCTAAATTTATATCTAATTTTCGAAATAATATTTAAGTTATTAGTAAAATTAGCTAGAATTTAGACAATTTTTGAAAAAAATTTAAGTCCCACTTAATTTGTAGAAATAAATTGATGGAATAAAAATCAAGATTCTCTTACATTAATTTATTGTGTTTAGTTGATATAATTGATTATAATTTTTATTTCCACGATATACAGATTCTCTTCTATAAAGAAGATAATTTTATCTTGAAAAACTTCTAAAAAACAACAAGTGAAATGAAATAAAAAAAGAGGTTAAAAGAGATAAATAATGAATAGATATATTTTATTAATATATTTTATGGTACAAATTTTTCATATTTACTTTCATTTTACATTTTTCATAATTGATGAGTAGATATATTTTATTAATATTATGAGAAATGATTTAATAATTTTAAAAAGAAATAAATATTTACGAAGAATAAAGACATGTCTTCCTAATAAATATATGTACGCTTAATTTTGGATATAATATAATTTTGGTCACAATGATTATGTAGTATATAGTATGTTTGTATTTTATATATATATATATATATATATATATATATATATATATATATATATATATATATATACTACATAATTATTTCTACAAATTAAGCGAAATTTAAATTTTTTCTCTAACGCTGATTATATATATATATATATATATATATATATATATATATATATATATATATATATATATATATATATATAAAATCATCGTTAGAGAAAAAATTAAGTCCCGCTTAATTTGTAAAAATAAGTTGAAAGAATAAAAATCAAGATTACCTTATATTAATTTATTGTGTTTGGTTGACATAATTGATCACTATAATTTTTATTCCTACGATATACATATTCTCTTCCATATAGGAGATGATTTTATCTTGAAAAATTTATAAAAAAGAAAAAACTGAAATGAAATAAAACAAGAGGTTAAAAGAGATAAATGATGAGTAGATATATTTTATTGTATAAATTTTTCATAATTACTTTCATTTAACAGTTTTTAGAATTGATGAATAGATATATTTTATTAATATTATGAGAAATGATTTAATAATTTCAAAAAGAAATAAAAATTTAAGAAAAATAAAGGCATGTCTTCCCAATAAATATATGTACGCTTAATTTTGGATGTAATATAATTTTGATCAATATATATATATATATATATATATATATATATATATATATATATATATATATATATATATATATATATATATATATATATATATTTGTGTGTGTGTGTATGTGTTTATTATTCAAAAATAAAAAATATGAGGTTAAAAGAGGTAAATGAATTTTTCTATGAAATATAAGTGTGTTTTAAATCATATTTTTTAGATTTTATGTCATAGAATACTATTAAAAAATTATAGAAATATTATTTTATCTGTAATTTCGATAGGAGAAGAAATTTTAATTCAAGAAAAAAAAAGCTTACGCCAAAATTTCTTTCAGTCTTATTTTTAAATAGAAAATAAATTTATAGATAAACAAATTTTTTTTTGAAAATTTGGATTATTTTCTTTTTGAATTTATTGTAATATATTTTTAAATTTTAATATTTTGAACAAATTATTTAAAAAAGTATATTTTCTTTAAAAATTAAAAAGAAAATAAACTTAAGAAATATAAAGATTTGTTAAAAATCAGAATTGTTTTTTAAATATTTTAAAAAATATATTTATAAAAGGTCATTTAAATATTTATTTTAGAAAATTAAATTTAAAAAATTTATTAAAAATAAACTTTAAAATAAATAAGTAAAAATATTTCAAAATACAGCAAAAAATGTTGTTTTTTTGAATCAAGGCGTGTATCCTTGTAAAGAACTTGGAATGTGAATCAAATAAAAAAATCTTGAACCAGATATATTAGATAGCAATCTATCTTTAAATTTATATTTAAAAATATAATAAATTTAAGATTTTAAAATACTCAAACTTAAACTTATTTATTTAAAAAAATTTAAATAAATTTTTTTTTTCATGTTGAGATTGTTAACACAAAATTTATTCATATAATGTCAAAATAAAACTTAAAAAGTGAAATCACTTAAAAGGTGGGGTTTCTGTTTTGGTTGATTTACACAAGACCACATCCAAAATTGCTCTATATAAGAAGCATTGTGCATACCCAAGTGGCGTGAAATAAAATAGATTGCAAAATGAAACGACCCTCTTGACCTATTTTCAGTATTGTATAACATTATGATCAATCTTACTTAGCTTTATAGCCAAGTAAAATAAATATTTTACAAAACAATTATAAAAAATCTAATACATAGTCAATTAAACCCCCTTAACCTTAGAGCTTACTTGGGTGAATAAATTTTACATATTTTTTTACGAGGTTTTTTTTGGATTGATTTTTTTGACTAGGTGAATGAATGTTGGTTTTTTTTTTTTTTTACAAAAGGCCGAAGCCCAATCACTAAACATATATAAAGTCGAAATTGGAAGATATAAGACTAGTACAAAAAAAAGATACAAAAAACTCAATCACTAAAAAGACATAAAGTCCAAACTAAAAGATACCAGATCAGTAAAAAAAACACAGACAATCAAGCCTACTTAGGGATTGGACTGCGGGCTAGAGATGGGAGAGTCCAAGCCTGCTGAACTACACTGTGAATGCATTTGACCCCTTACCCATTACACGCTCTCACTCTGCCTCCCGAGAACTCCCCTTCGCCTCTTCCAGAATCTCATCGTGCCCTAGCATTGTCTCGTCCAAGTCTCCGCCGGTGCTGCGAAACTCACCATGAAAACTCCGGCCTCTGGTGACCTCCCTTTCTTCGCCTCTCGGCCCTCATGGACTGCAGTGTACAAATTTCTCAGGTAAGTTAATTTTTTCATTGGACATGGTTGTGGTTACTCCCTATCCTACCCGGTGTTCAATGTCTTAATTTCTCGGCCCTCATGAATCCTCCCATGTTAGAGTAATTTGTTTTTAACTTTTCTTTCCAGAGTCTCCATTCTTGGTTCCATCTAGTCCCTGTCTTTGCCTGTCACCATAGTCTACAAATTTCAACCTCCTGTCACTGGTTTCAACCCCCTAAGTGAATCCTCCAACATAGCTAGGTAAGTGAACGATTTCTACTTCAAGTCCCTGTCACTGGTTTCCCTGGTTTCCTGGTTGCTTAAAAGCTAAAGCAGCAAATCTTGCTAAATGTAATTTTGATGGGAATAATTGTAAAATATTTTCCATAGTTTATGATGGGTTCTGTTCTTGCATATATTTGTTAGTGAAACCAAATGCTTATGCTATCTATTCTTGCATGTAATTGAGTGACCGTGAATTTTCCTGGCTCATGACTGCCATATATTTGGATTGTTTTCCTGCATATGCTATCTGTCATTGGTTTTCCTACATATATTTGTGGAGATATAATCTCTTTATAAGCATGACTAATGATAGATCATTGTGGTTTGATTAATTTATTAATTGTCATTTTCAAAGAGCTAGCTAGTGTGTGTCGATCATATAAGGTAAAAGCATAGAGAATGTGTCAAACCAGCATTAGGAGATGAGAGGCTATTAAGGCTTTTACTAGATTGATATTGCTTTGCACTTGGTCTTACGCTTAAGAGACAAATGGTCCACATTCGTAAAGTGATTCTTGCAACATGTGCACTATTACTGTATGAATGCAATTAACAACTAAAGCTAATCAATTAGTCATCATTCACATTTGTTTTTTATTTAATTATTCAGCCCAAACACCTTCGTTTGACAAATGAATTGCGCTATTTTATATGATGATATGGATGGGTCGTTTTTTTTGTTTAATTACTATATTTAACTGTATATCTCAGTCCTCAATTATGGCTTTGTCTTAAATAGCATTAATAAATATTTTCAAGGCCTGGATAGTGGTTGTGGGGGGCCAAAATTAAAACTTGTAGATATGATTATGTCTTGGTTTGAAGAAACAAGTCAAGCTTTAATGTCACTAGAGTATGTCTGAAAGCCTTGTCACTTTAATTTAGATACATGAACCCATGTAAGTGGGATTACTTTATTAACTGGGGGAGGGTACAACATATTGCATACACTCAGTACTGTTATTTAATAGGACAAAGAGGGAATTCATTAGCATTAGGTAGTCATCTTTTTTACTTTGTTTTCTCCTTAAGAGTTTGAAATTAATGCTTGGGATTGGAATGAATGCGTATAATTAATTTAAAAGGAATATAAACATATTTTAGTTAAAAAGAAAATACCAAATGATTGACAGTATATGTCTGTGAAGACTATTCGAGAGTAAAGTGTAACATCCTAAACCTCTAATAAAGTTAGATAAATTTAAGGATAAGTAGAAAATACATATGACAAGTGATTAAGATGCCTAGTTATAAGGCAAGTATAAAATAGGTGACATAGTTAATATTGAATCACATAAATAAAATATTTTTGGTGCATAAATGAGAGGAATAGGATACAAATATATTCCTTAGGATACTACTAATTTAGGATTAGCAATATAATAAGGAAGGAAAAAGCATTATGGGATGCAATATGAATATATATATATATATATATATATATATATATATATATATATATATATATATATATATATATATATATATATATATATATAGTTTCTCTCATTTACACCATGCATATCCTAGTATACATATCATAATGCATGGACATGAGAATGGAAACAAAAACACCAGCACTTTGGTAGGTTAAAAACAGAAATGCAGCTAGGAAATGCAAGCTGAAACGTGCACCCAACCTTGCCCCACATCCAGCATCTTCATGCCATCTTGCTCCACCAATAACCAGTAGAAAACCTGCCCCACATGCAGCAGACTCATGTCCATCTTGCCCAACAGAATGCACGCCACATTTGCTACATTAGACAGAAGAGTTGGCGCCACATGCAAGTAGAGGAAATGACCCACAAAGCCAGCAAAATCAGCGCCACATCAAGCAGAAAAAGATATCCCACATGGCAGCACTCTCACACCCACATTAGCTCCCTAAACCCAACAAAAACACACTCACCCACTGCAGGCGAAACTAACACCTCCAACTGTAGAACTCACGCTCCCATATGCTCCAAGAAAGCTGTAGTTTCACGTCCATACAACCAGAAACATCCATGCATGCAAGTATGTGGCAACATGTCATCCTTTTATGTGTTATACACCCACTCCCCTACTAAGCATATTATAATGCTTGCACCTACATGGAGAGGCAATAGAAAACCTGCTCCCTGCCCTGCAGAATCTAGGGAATCCCTGCACCTATGGCAGCCACCACCTTGCATTCAGAAATGGAGTAGCAGAAAACACTCAGCTTTGCCTCTCGCTAGCAGGAGCAATGAGAGATGTAAGTGGTCAAAAAATTGAAGTAGAAGATAAAGGAAGGGGGAGGGAGTAGCCAGGAAGAAGAGAAAGGCTGAGCGAGGAGGAAGAGAGTGGAGAAAACTAGAAAAAATGTGGAGAGTCTTCTTCCCTCACCATAAGGCAATGAGAGTGAGAGTGAGTGCTAAGGTTTGAAGCCTTGATCCCCCATATTTATTGCAAAAAACATGGTTGAGTTGCAAAGGAAATCAAGAGGAGAAGAAAGCTGCAAATTGAGAGCCATAGGAGTAGGTTTACACAAGGTACGTCTGGCTTATTATAAAAATCCGGTTTAAAGTTTATTAGGTTAATTTTAGGCTCTGTATAGACGGCCTTCTGTCTAAAATAAGAAAACGTGTTCAACATAAAAGTTGTATCCCTATGTCTTAGATTTCCATAACATTTGGAGTTACATCAATCGGACTTAAAATGAGAGATTTATACTCTAGGGAGTAATGAGAGGTCAGAATCGGGTCTGGAATTCAGGCTGGTGAAGAATAGCTTCGTCTTTGAATTTCTGGGATTACTCCATAAGAAATATGAAGACATGGTTAACCTAACAGTTGTAGATACATTTCTCATGGTCATAGAGCCACTGGAATCACGCAATTTCAAGTCCATATGAATGAGTTAGGGTCAAATTAGTGAGTAAAGGTCATAGAGCACGAAAGGGTTAGGTTGCGAACATAGAAACCTTTTAGCACCTGAAACTACTGGCTTAGTAAATTTAGTAAATAACCTTTAAATTCTCCAATTTTTGGTGAGAAAAGTCTTAATATGTTCATAATCAATTTTAGAAATTTTTGTGATTTTTGAGGACCTAGAACTAGGCCTTTTTCAATTAAAATAGTGTTGAGAACAATTTGCTGGACAACTTAGATTGTTGATGAAAATATGAAATATTGAAAGGGTATGTTGAATTTTTGTATGAAAACTTTATGACAGGTTATAGGGATCCTAATTAAGTATCCCACCAAAGTTTAGAAAATTCTGGGTAGGTTAAGGCATATAGTAAAATGTAGAAATTAGGTAGGTCAGGAAATGAGTCAGAACAGACCATAACTGGAGACATCCTTTAAACTTGGGTTATTCGAGGGGTCAAATGAATTAGTTTTTAATTGAAATTTTTATGGTTATTACATAGAAAATCTAGGATTTTCTATATAAAATATCATAAATTTTGAAGAAGTTTTACTAACCCAAATGAATGCAAAACAAAATAGAAATGGAACTAAAACTAATCTACACTGTTCTAGGTTATGGAGGTAGTTTTTGGGGTTGAATGGAAGAGTTAAGGGCTGATAGAATTACAAAATAAAATGAACATGTAAAGTTACCTCCATACAAAAGTTTAGAATTTTTAGAGGGCTTTTGTCGTATTTAATAATAATCCCAAATCTCAGCAAAATCATAGTTTTGTTTTGAGGAGCAGAAGATTTTAAACTAGATATTTATGACTTTAGGTACTAATATGCATGCATTAACCAAGAACTCTTATATGTTTTAGTTTGAGTTGCTGGTAGTAACATTGGCAGCCCTGGAAAGGAAGTGATTGTGCTGGAATTGAGGTAGCTAACTCTTCCTTAAAACACTCTTTATGTTTATGAACTTGAATTTATCAAATTTCACTGGTTGCCTGACTTTTATTCTATAATGAATGGTGGTCTAAAGATATATTATGTATGCATTCTCGGGAATTAAGGGGGTGCACAAAAGGGTGCAAAGTAAGCCCCATTTCCCTTACGATTGGCCAATAATAGAATATGCATAGCCCTTTGCAGGTATGGTCGTATTTGACTGCACTGGGTAAGTAGACCATGATGTTATGGGTCCCTAGTGTGACCAAGATGTCGTATGTATGAATGGTCAGTACTTATGTTTCAGTGAAATAATTTGAGATGTTTTAAGGAATGGAATGTGTACTATTTTTTTGAAATATTTGATAGCTAGCTCTTCCTTAAAACACTCTTTATATTTATGAACTTGAATTTATCAAATTTCACTGGTTGCCTGACTTTTATGCTATAATGAATGATGGTATAAAGATATGTAATGTATGCATTCCTGGAAATTAAGGGGGTGCACAAAAGGGTGCCAAGTTAGCCCCATTTCCTTCACAATTGGCCAATAATAAGATATACCCCTTTGCAGGTATGGACGTATTTGACTACACTGGGTAAGTATACCATGATGTTATGGGTCCCTAGTATGACTAAGATGTCGTATGTATGTATAGTCAATGCTTAGGTTTCAGTAAAATAATTTGAGATGTTTTAAGTAATGGAATGTGTACTATTTTTCTAAAAAATTTGGTAGCTAGCTCTTCCTTAAAACACTCTTTATGTTTATGAACTTGAATTTATCAAAATTTCATTGGTTGCCTAACTTTTATGCTATGATGAATGATGGTTTAAAGATAGTTATGTATGCATTCTTAGGAATTAAGGGGGTGCACAAAAGGGTGCCAAGTAAGCCCTATTTCCCTCACGATTGGCCAATAATAGGAGATGCATAGGCCTTTGCAAGTATGGTCATATGTGACTGCATTGGGTAAGTAGACCATGATTTTATGGGTCCCTAGTGTGACCAAAATGCTATATGTATGTATGGTCAGTGTTTATGCTTCAGTGAAATAATTTGAGATGTTTTAAGGAATGGAATGTGTACTATTTTTTTGAAAACTTTGGTAGCTAGCTCTTCCTTAAAACACTCTTTATGTTTATGAACTTGAATTTATCAAAATTTGATTGGTTGCCTGACTTTTATACTATGATGAATGATGGTCTAAAGATATGTAATGTATGCATTCTCGAGAATTAGAGGGTGCACAAAAGGGTGTCAAGTAAGCCCTATTTCCCTCATAATTGGCCAATAATAGGATATGCATAGCTCTTTGTAGGTATGGCCGTATGTGACTGCATTTGGTAAGTAGACCATGATTTTATGGGTCCCTAGTGTGACCAAGATGCCGTATGTATGTATGGTCAGTGCGTATGTTTCAGTGAAATAATTTGAGATGTTTTAAGGAATGGAATGTGTACTATTTTTCTGAAAACTTTGGTAGCTAGCTCTTCCTTAAAACACTCTTTATGTTTATGAACTCGAATTTATCAAAATTTTACTGGTTGCCTAACTTTTATGCTATGATGAATGATTGTCTAAAGATATGTAATGTATGCATTCTCGGGAATTAGAGGGTGCACAAAAGGGTGCAAGTAAGCCCCATTTCCCTCACAATTGGCCAATAATAGGAGATGCATAGCCCTTTGCAAGTATGGCCATATGTGACTGCATTGGGTAAGTAGACCATGATGTTATGGGTCCCTAGTGTGACCAAGATGCCGTATGTATGTATGGTCAGTACTTATGTTTCAGTGAAATAATTTGAGATGTTTTAAGGAATGGAATGTGTACTATTTTTCTAAAAAAATTGCTAGCTATTAAGATTATCATCTCACTTTTTATGTCCACATAATCACATTCTAGGTAGTCCAACAAGAGTTGAGCAACAGGGGGTCTCAAGGTTGACTCATATGATCATGATTGTATTTTCCTTGATTGTGTAATATATGTGAGATACCCTATATGAGTGCTAATTCCCGTTTAGACAACTGATAATGTGATGTAATATAAGTTAAGGACTGTACCATTTGCTTTTTGGCATGAGATCCCTTATGTTGTAAGTAATGCATATCATGACTAGCTAGTTGCCTATAAGGAAATGAGATTTGAAAATGCTTGGAATAGCCTGAAGTACTTATATGCTTATCCAAGAAAGATAACTAACAATATAAGTGAATAAGTGAACTTATGAGCTAAGTGGTCATTGCCAAGAATTTATAGATAATAAGGAACATTCTACAATTTAGATATATGAAGAATGACGCTAGTATTTGAGGTGCTACATAAAGACTAAAGGCCGACAAGTCATTATTGTTTTGTGGGCTGATTCAAACTGAAATAGCTACTTTAGAATTGAAAATAGTTACAATTAGTTTATGTTTTTGCTGTTATGCCTGGCTGCTGCTACTACTTCTGAATTTTTTTCTTTTTTTGCTTTTAAATACAATATTTCCCTACTTTCTGGCTAAAAAGAGAGGAAAAACTAACGACATATGATTGTCTAAACGCATTAACCAACATGCAAATGAGACATTTTATTTAAGAGAGATTTCTTTGTGAAAATATAATTATAATTAATCGGTGCATTTAATAATATAATGAACAAAGTGGTTAGTTTTCGAAGTAACTAATTATACAACAACTTGCATTGTTAGGTAAGAGAAATTCTTTTGATTTGTGATTTGTGATTTTGTGATTCAAGGGAAGGTCTTTTGAAGTGTTAGGTAAGAGAAGTTTTTCGAAAGGTTAGTATAAGTGGTTATAAGTGGAGAGAACTTGCTTACCAACTTGCTTGAGTTGTGTGGTTATAGTGGCTCACAAGTACATATGTTAAACTTGTGGTTTATAGTGAAAATCTTAAGTTACAGCTTTAAAATCTTTGTGATTGTACTAAACCAAGATAAATCTTAAGTTACAGCTTTAGAATTAATTTTATTGGCATATATAATCTTGTTTGTAAATGAAGTAAATTTAATTGATATATGTTAGTAGTTAATAGTTGAATAAAATAATAAATTTAAATTGGAAATTTTCTAAACTAATATTTTTAATACTTATCTAAAATAGTATGGAAGACTCCATTGGTAAGGAGTGAACAGAACATCTTCTAATTTAAATTTGAAAGCCATAGGGGAAAAGTGGATGTTATAACTAAGTTAGCATAAATAGCTTAGGCAAAATGCCTAAAAAAAATAACAATTTTTACAAAGATAAAGTCAATAGATGGAATTATAAGAAAATCCTTGGTTAGGAATGAATTTAAGCCTTGACAAAGGGTTTTAGTGTCTAATTCAAGGCTTAGACTATTCCCTTAGAAGTTGAAATCTTAATGGTCTAACCTATTTATTTTTGGCCTTACATTAAACTCACTTAGAGGACCTTATACAGTCAAATAATTGGAAAGATTAATAATTAAGGCCATAATTTAGCAATGTAAAGGCAAAAATCTTATCTCTTGTTTGGCCTTCAACTAGAAGCATACTATAGATAAAGTCAAGGGGCCTCAAAGTATTTAAAAATTCACAGTTTAGGATACTAATTGGTTTACATTTGATTTATTGTCCCTATGTTAGAAAAATTATAAGTGGGTCAACTAAAAATGGCACCAAAAAACCTTTTAATACAACTTACATGGTGGTTATAGATTTTTAGAAAATAGTGATGGAGATATTGAAATCAAATTCCTACCCATTTAAAGAACCTACAAAGAAAAGCCTATATGACCAAGGAAGATCAAACCACTCTAGAAAATATATGATGTTTAACTCATGCATATGCTTTACTATTTCAATTTTTAAGATTTTAGATAAAAAAATGCCCACTTTCAATAAGATTTTTGTCTTTCTAGGAATGGTCATTAATATATAAAAGCTGAAGCTAGATAACTTGGGACACCATGATATCTACTTGAGATAAGATTGTATAATAATTATTGGATTAGCAGCTAAGAATATAATTAATAATGCTCTCTTACAAGCAAGGTAGAACAAAGAATAGACAAGAAAAATTATTTGAAAATACCTCACTTTTTTATTCACACATACCTTGATTGTAACTTAAGATTGAATTTTCTCAATGTAATATATAAGTAGAAATGGCAAAATTAACCTCATACAAATAACAAGAGCTATTTATATTATGATTGTTAGCAACCACCTATAATTGGTTATACAAAGTTAACTACTCCTTATTAAACCAATCACCAGTTGCCAAGTTATAATCATTGAGTTACTACCACCTATTGCCTTTTACTGCTCCTGACATGAAATTCAAGCCAATCAATACAAATATTCTCCTCCTTGGCTAAATTTCTTGCAACTACATTACATTTTACAAATTAAAACTAGAATACTGCTACTTTTACACAACTTATGCTACTTTTACACAACTAGCTTCCTTTATATTCATAAGTTCAAGTAGTGGTTGAACCTTGGTGATACCAATGCCTTTGTCAATATATCTGTTGAATTTTTTCTAATATCTACCTTTTCCAATTTGACTTTTCCACTAGCAATATGATGTTTCTTATGAAAAATAAACTTACATTTTTGTGCTTTATTTTTTCATGGTCAACATTATTCTTGGTGAAGTGTATGGCACTTTGGCTATCACACCCCACTTCTACAACCACTCCACTTACTGCCTGTAACATCCTTAATTTCGTTTCTTTTATTGATAAAGGTACATAAAAAATTTAATTAAGGAAATAAAATTTATTAGACAATATTTTAGATATCTAAGGAAATATAATCCTTAGAAATTCTTCACCTTATGTATATGCATAGAAAATGTTTCTAACATTAAGAGAACAAATAAAGAAGGAAAATCTAATAGGAAAGAAATTAGAAATAACATACTAAAGAGATGCAAAATTCTTGGATAAGGAAGATAAATTTTTAGAAACAAGTAAAGGTTTTAAAATTTCAAAGAACATTGAATTAGGGTAATTTTTCCTAATTCAAGAACTATAGTTACTAAGTTTAAAATCTTTACCCATACATTGGGCTTTTACCTATGGACACTTCATATAGAGTTTTTCCACTTCACATAAGTTTCTAGCAAGCCCATTGGATAACCTAAACAAGAAATTAAACATAGACTTGGACTAGGATATAGTAATTTCACCAATAGCCCAAAAATTATGAAAATGTGACCAAGCCCACCAAGAAAGGAAGAATTTTATCCAAAGCAAAGAAAATGGGTAGGACAAGCCCATAATGGGTAAGAATAAGCCCAAATCCAAGAGGAAAAATAAAATAAAATAAATTAGATGATGATATAATAATAAGAATAAAGATTAGGTTACATGGCATTAAGACAAAAATTTAGCAAGTGGTGTGATTCTACATTCATCATTTAGGCAAGTGGCATGATAATACAAGGCTTTAGGACAAAAACATCTATATCCTTCACTCATAATTTTAGCAAGTGGTATGATAATACATGGTATTAGGACAAAACATTCATAGCCCACACAAATAATATCAACCAAATAATGGAGATTGAAGGGCTAGAAATTTGCCACTTAAAAAGGCAACCTATCATAATTGATTAAGACAAAAGAAAAAATTAAATGAATCCCTAAATCAAAGGGACCTTGTCCCTTATCTTAAGAACATATCATCATAATTTTCAAAATACAAATCTCCTTTTCCTATGCATATCTTGACTAAGGAAGAGGAAGACAAGAACATAAGTTGTTTGTTTTCCAAAAATTCAACAAAGTGTATCTTAATTGTGATAAGGTAGATCCATGATCATGAAAGGTGACTTATTTGGTGGTCTATATAAGAGAACCCACCCTTACAACACTTTAATTTCGTCCAAGTGAGAAAGAGAGAGAAATAGAAGCAAGGTAGAGTGAGGAAAGGAGAGAAGAGAGAAGAAGAAAGGAAGGAAGAAGAAGGAGAAGTTTAGAAAGCTAAAGGTAAGTTTAACAATATTTCTTTTTGAAGAAAACTTTTGAAACTTATAATATTTGTATGAGATTTTGATCTTAGAACTTTTATGATTGGTCATGATGTTGCTATATCATGTTACATATTGATCTTGCATGTGATGTATGTTTGAATACTTAGGTTGGTGTAGATAGTTCTGCATGGTTATGGCTATGGGTGGCAGAATTTTAAGCTTCGGTATTTTAATTTCTGGGAACAATCTATAAGGAATTAAAATAAATGGTTAACATAAGAATTAAAGATAAATGTGTCATGGATTTTTAGCCACTGGAATCATTCCATTTGGAGTCCATATGAGGTACCTATGGTCTGATTAGTAGTCAAAGGTCAGAAAATGAATCATCAGGGAAGAATATGTTAGGATAGCTTCGGTAATTTAATTTCTGGGAATTATTGGTAGGGAATTAAAATAAATGGTTAACATAAGAATTAAAGATATGTATGTCATGGATATTTAGCCACTGGAATCATTCAATTTGGAGTCCATATGAGGGAGATATGAGCCAATTAGTATACAAAGGTCAGAAAATGGGTCATCAGGGAAAAATATGTTAGGATAGCTTCGGTATTTTAATTTCTAAGAAGTATCTGTAAGGAATTAAAATAAATTATTAACATAAGAATTAAAGATAAATGTGTCATGGATTTTTAGGCACTGGAATCATTCAATTTGAAGTCCATTTGAGGTAGATATAAGCTGATTGGTAAGCAGAGGTCAGAAAATGTTTATTCAGAATATGTTATTAAAGCTTTAGTTTTTGAATTTCTGGAAAATATTCTGTAGGGAGTTAAAATCGTACGCCAAGATAAAAATTATAGATATAGGGCTCATGGATTTTTACCAACTGGAATAACTCAATTTGGAGTTCAAATTTGGGAGATATGGTCTAATTAGTCAGTAAAGGTCAGAACTTACACGAGAAGAAATAATCTGTACATTTAGGGAGTAATATCACCTTGATTTCTTAATATTTCGCTACAATGTTCAACATAATAGTTTTAGATAATTGTTTTATCTTGAAATTGACACTAAGATCACCTACATCAGAGTTAAATTGAGGGAGTTATGCTCTGATTAGTAAGAGAAGGTTAGATAGGATGAAAACCTGCATCAAGAAAATAAAGAAGTAAAATTAGTATTTTAAAAAGAAGATGAATCTTAACAAATGACTAGTATAGCCATAGCCATTGCCATTGCATGAACTTATTACCATTTTAAGTGTGTAATTTTTAACATGGAATTTACCCTAGTACTCATATAAATTTACAAGAAGTTTTGAAAGTGCCGGTTTTATTTGAAAAATCTTAGTATGCTCCGTGGTTGCAGTATTTTCACATCAGAAAAGAATTATTCTAGTTACTGGAAAACAAAATTGTGATTTGTGAAAAGTGCATGTCTAAGGAAAGCTCTGGCAAGGAAAGACATGGTACTTAAGCGTGTCCATTAGTGACCCACCTCTCTTTCCTGGGAACTTTTCTGGTGCGCTGTTTACAGACTACAATTACTATCCAGTTACCAAGGTATTAGTATGGAATTTTGACATGGAAATGTTTTATAAAGTGATATTTTAAATGGTTATGTTCATGGCATGATTACCAATGATTTATGGTAATAGTTATATTTTGATGAACATACTTGTTATTGAAAGCATATTTTTGGCTATCATTGTGAAAAGAAAAGAAATGAGCACGGTCACATGGCAATCCGTGTGGTGCACCAGTAGGGGACGCCCTACCAACGGTTATGATCATGTTAATAAGAAAAGAAAGAGAAAGTGTGCCATGTCGGACGGAGCGAGATAAGCCCGTACCGAAAAGTAGAGAATACTCACCCTGACCGGGGTAGCTTGAAGTAAGAATAAGTGGATAGCCATCATATGAAACTCGAAAAATAGTTATTCATACCATACATGTCATAACTGTATAATTTTCATGTGCATGATAAAGTGCATTCATGTGACTTAAAGATATTTTCTGTAGTTTATACAGCTGAACATGACATGATGAACTATATTGATGATAAATTATGATTTATTGTTGAACTTACTGGGATTTAATTCTCACTATATTTCCATATCATGTTCAGAATAATAAATATGCAGATATTCTCTATGACACTTATTATCTCTGTACGTTGGATCGAGGTGCCCTACCTTGGGCAACTTCCAGTTATTTCAGATATAACTGTCGTAGATGTAACTGAGATTCCGGTGGACGTGCCACCCGAACCAGTGTCCCCGGAAGTAGTCGATATAGATGATTAGAACTAATATGTATTTTTCTACAAATGTTTGTAAAATAATGGTGTGTAGTTTGTAAAATAATATTGTGTATGGAAACTCAGTATTGTATAAATTAAATAAATGTTATATTGAGTTAAGTTGTAACGAGGTAATAATTTCATCGTATTTTTAATAAAAAAAAATTTACATAAATGGAGTTGTTACATAATTGGTATCAGAGGAGGTCGATCCTAGATGGCCAGTGGTTGGATGGTTATCTGAATCGATCTTATAGTGTCTTGAGTATGTTGTGGTTGTGCTGTGTAGGGGATCAGTGATTCCTATAGGTAAGAAATTACTAGTGTTTCCTATCTATATGCCGAGGTGGTGTTATGACTGCTATTAAATATTTTTGAACTAACTATTGGGCTTGATCACCTCAATAGCAGCATAACTTTGTTTTGTACCATAGTAGGAAATGGCACCACCAAGGAGGAATCCAGCAACCAATGCAGAGGAAACCCTGCACAACCTGGCCACGGCAATTCGAGACCAAGTTATGACCACCAACCAAATTTTACAACATCTCCAGAATGCTAATAACACAAATGTTGAGATTGGTCCTAACAACCGGACGGCTGGAAAAGATAATGGTATATCCGAGTTCTTGAGGACTAGACCACCTTGTTTCCAAGGTGGTTATGACCCAACGGTAGCCGAAAGGTGGATTAGGGAATTAGAGAAAATCTTTGAAGTGATGGGCTGTACTGAAGAGCAGCAAATCATTTTTGCTGCATATATGTTAAAGGATGAAGCAGAATACTGGTGGCGTGGAGCTAGAGAACTTTTAGCTCATCAGGGAAGACAGATCACCTGGCAAGTGTTCAAGGACATTTTCTTTGAAAAGTACTTTCCAAGTACTGTACGGGCAGAGAAAGAGATCGAATTTCTCCAACTCAGGCAAGGAAGCATGACCGTGGACCAGTATATCGCAAGGTTCGAGGAGCTGTCTAAGTTCTCCTCTTATCTGCGATATAACCCAGATGAAGCATGGAAGGCGGTTAAGTTTGAAGCGGGACTAAACCCGGAGTTAAAGAATGCTGTTATAGCTATGGAGATCAGGGAGTTTGTACCTCTGATAAATAAATGCAGACTCCTGGAAAAGAGTTTAAGGGCAGTGGAGGACGAGAAGCAAAGGCGAAACCTATGGAAAAGGAAGAAAAATTTTCCCAACCCTAGAAAGAACGTGAGAAGAAGTGGATATGGAGCTGGTAAGAGGCCATTGATTGCGGGTCCTAGGCCTTTTCAACAAGACCTCGCCTCAGTCAAGTGCACTAAATGCGGACGCATGCATGGTAACCGGCCATGCTACATGGGACAAGATGTCTGCTTCAATTGCGGACAGAAGGGACATTTTGCGAAAAACTGCCCACAGAATGTAGGAAAACAGCCAGAACAGAGGCCTCAGGTGAAAGGAAGGGTTTTCACCCTGAGCGGCCAAGAGGCAGCTCAATCTTCTGAAATGATTCAAGGTACATGCTATATTTATGGATTTGCTCTTATGGTGTTATTTGACTCTGGTGCTAGTCATTCATTTATATCGGAAGAATGTATTAGGAAGTTTCAGTTCCCTATTTCTGAAACTTCCTATGAGCTATCTGTAGTAACCCCTACAGGGGAACGGGTATTAACTTCCTCTGTATGTAAGGACTGTCAAGTCACCATCCAGGAGAAAACTTTTTCTGTAGACCTCGTCAGTTTACCTTTAAGAGGTATTGAGGTCATTCTAGGGTTAGACTGGATGTCTAGAAATCGAGTCTTGTTGAATTGTTGTAACAAGACCGTTGAATTTCTACCTTCTACTCCGAAAGAGGAGGTCCAGTTATTGATGTTAAATGCCAATCAAGTTAATAAGGAGTTGAAGAATGGAGTACTTGGATACATTCTCTTGTATTTATCAAACCTAGAAGTCGAACCGAAGCTTGATGAAATTCCAATAGCCAACGAGTTTCCTGAAGTGTTTCCATCAGATATTCCAGGCTTACCTCCCAAGAGAGAGATAGAGTTCTCTATTGATCTCCTACCTGGGACAGGGCCTATCTCTATTGCACCATATCGAATGGCCTCGAAGGAACTACAAGAACTAAAGAAGCAGTTGGAGGAACTATTAGACAAGCAATTCATTAGACCGAGTGTATCACCTTGGGGAGCTCCTGTATTGTTTGTTAAGAAGAAAGACGGGAGTTTGAGACTATGCATAGATTACAGACAGCTGAATAAGGTGACTATCAAAAATAAGTACCCTCTCCCTAGGATAGATGACTTATTGGATCAATTAAAGGGTGCCTCCATCTTTTCTAAAATTGACTTGCGGTCAGGATATCATCAGATTAGGATTAAGGAGGAGGACGTACCAAAAACTGCCTTCAGGACTAGGTATGGGCACTATGAGTTTCTCGTAATGCCCTTTGGGTTGACTAATGCACCTGCAATTTTCATGGATTACATGAATCGCATTTTTCGACCCTACCTAGATCAATTTGTTGTAGTGTTCATTGATGACATCTTGATATATTCTAAGAGTGAGAAAGAACATGAACAACATCTCCGAATCGTGCTGCAAGTGCTGAAAGAGAAAAAGTTATATGCTAAATTGGAGAAGTGTGAATTTTGGCTGTCAGAGGTGAAGTTTCTCGGACATGTCATCTCTAATAGAGGGGTAGCCGTAGATCCTAGCAAGACGGAAGCAGTGATTAAGTGGGAGACACCAAAGACGGTTACGGAAATCAGAAGTTTCCTTGGTTTGGCAGGATACTACAGGAGATTTATACAAAACTTCTCTCGTATAGCCTTGCCATTGACTAAATTGACCAGGAAGGGAATTCCTTTCAAATGGACTGATCAATGTGATGCTAGTTTTCAGGAGCTGAAGACAAGACTGACCACTCCTCCTGTTTTAATTATTCCAGACCCCACAGGACATTTTGAAGTGTATAGTGATGCTTCAAAGAAAGGGCTAGGGTGTGTGTTAATGCAAGACAAGAGAGTAGTTGCTTACGCCTCTAGACAACTAAGACCCCACGAAGGAAACTATCCAACCCATGATCTTGAATTAGCGGCAGTAGTGTTTGCCTTAAAGATTTGGCGACACTATTTGTACGGGGCAACCTTTGAAGTATATTGTGATCATAAGAGTCTTAAATACCTCTTTGATCAGAAGGAGTTAAATATGAGGCAACGAAGATGGGTAGAATTCCTCAATGACTACAAGTTTGAGATAAAGTATCATCCCGGAAAGGCGAATGTTGTAGCAGATGCCTTGAGTCGAAAATCTCTGCATATGGGTCAGATGATGGTGTATGAGATGCAGATGCTAGAGGAGTTTCGAAATTTGAAGCTAGCCACTACTCTTACTCCAAAGAATCTAGTCATTAATGGTTTAAGTATAGGGTCTGACCTTAGAGCCCAGATCAAAGAAGCTCAAGCTCACGATCAATACTTACAAGATCATAAAGACCAAGGTAATTTTTCTGTAATGGAAGATGGAGCAATCATGTATCAGGGAAGGATTTGTGTCCCTCAAGAACAAGAGTTGAGGACTAAGATACTGAAGGAAGCGCATCAAAGTAAATACACAATTCATCCTGGATGCACTAAAATGTACCAGGATTTAAAAAGGATGTATTGGTGGCCAGGGATGAAAAATGACATTGCTGAGTTCGTGGCAAAATGTTTAACTTGTCAGAAGGTGAAAGTGGAACATCAAAAGCCAGCAGGATTTCTTCAACCTCTGGAGATTCCTGAATGGAAATGGGACAGTATTTCGATGGACTTTGTTGTAGGTTTACCTAAGACCTCAGTGGGACATGACTCTATCTGGGTAATAGTTGACAGATTAACCAAATCTGCTCACTTTTTGCCCATAAAAATTAACTTTTCACTAGATAAATTGGCCCAATTGTACGTTCAGGAAATAGTTAGACTCCATGGGATTCCCTTAAATATTGTTTCTGATAGAGATCCGAGGTTCACGTCGAGGTTTTGGAAGGCGTTGCAAGAAGCTTTTGGTACTCAGTTGCGGTTCAGTACTGCCTACCATCCTCAAACTGACGGGCAGACAGAACGAACCATTCAAACCCTAGAAGATATGTTGAGGGCCTGTGTGATAGAGCAAGGTAAAGGATGGGATAAGTACCTACCTTTAGTAGAGTTTGCTTATAATAATAGCTATCACTCTAGCATTAAGATGGCCCCCTATGAAGCTTTATACGGTAGAAAGTGCCGATCTCCACTATGTTGGTTCGAGATAGGAGAAAAGAACTTGTTAGGTCCTGATCTAGTTCAACAAACCACTGAACAAATCAGGATGATACGAAACAAAATACTTACAGCTCAGAGTCGGCAAAAGAGTTACTACGATAAGAGACATAGACCTCTAGAGTTTGAGGAAGGAGACCATGTATTTCTGAAACTTTCCCCGACTACTGGAGTTGGGAGGTCTCTCAAAACAAGAAAGCTAAGTCCGCGATTTTTAGGACCCTACCAAATTCTAAAGAAAGTTGGGACATCAGCATATCAAGTTGCTCTCCCACCTAATTTGTCCAACCTGCATAATGTTTTCCACGTATCACAGCTGCGGAAGTATCTTTCAGATTCATCACATATAATACTGGATGAACCAATCCAAATAAAGGAGAACATGACATACCAGCTAGTACCTGCATCCATATTGGACACTGACGTGAAGCAACTGAGAAATAAAACCATTCCCCTAGTTAAGGTGTTATGGGAAGGTTTGACTCCGGAAGAAGCAACTTGGGAGTTGGAAGAAGTCATGAGGAAGAAATATCCGCAATTGTTCTTATAAGGTAATTTCTGAAATTTTGAGGACAAAATTTCTTTTAGGGGGAGAGAAATGTAACATCCTTAATTTCGTTTCTTTTATTGATAAAGGTACATAAAAAATTTAATTAAGGAAATAAAATTTATTAGACAATATTTTAGATATCTAAGGAAATATAATCCTTAGAAATTCTTCACCTTATGTATATGCATAGAAAATGTTTCTAACATTAAGAGAACAAATAAAGAAGGAAAATCTAATAGGAAAGAAATTAGAAATAACATACTAAAGAGATGCAAAATTCTTGGATAAGGAAGATAAATTTTTAGAAACAAGTAAAGGTTTTAAAATTTCAAAGAACATTGAATTAGGGTAATTTTTCCTAATTCAAGAACTATAGTTACTAAGTTTAAAATCTTTACCCATACATTGGGCTTTTACCTATGGACACTTCATATAGAGTTTTTCCACTTCACATAAGTTTCTAGCAAGCCCATTGGATAACCTAAACAAGAAATTAAACATAGACTTGGACTAGGATATAGTAATTTCACCAATAGCCCAAAAATTATGAAAATGTGACCAAGCCCACCAAGAAAGGAAGAATTTTATCCAAAGCAAAGAAAATGGGTAGGACAAGCCCATAATGGGTAAGAATAAGCCCAAATCCAAGAGGAAAAATAAAATAAAATAAATTAGATGATGATATAATAATAAGAATAAAGATTAGGTTACATGGCATTAAGACAAAAATTTAGCAAGTGGTGTGATTCTACATTCATCATTTAGGCAAGTGGCATGATAATACAAGGCTTTAGGACAAAAACATCTATATCCTTCACTCATAATTTTAGCAAGTGGTATGATAATACATGGTATTAGGACAAAACATTCATAGCCCACACAAATAATATCAACCAAATAATGGAGATTGAAGGGCTAGAAATTTGCCACTTAAAAAGGCAACCTATCATAATTGATTAAGACAAAAGAAAAAATTAAATGAATCCCTAAATCAAAGGGACCTTGTCCCTTATCTTAAGAACATATCATCATAATTTTCAAAATACAAATCTCCTTTTCCTATGCATATCTTGACTAAGGAAGAGGAAGACAAGAACATAAGTTGTTTGTTTTCCAAAAATTCAACAAAGTGTATCTTAATTGTGATAAGGTAGATCCATGATCATGAAAGGTGACTTATTTGGTGGTCTATATAAGAGAACCCACCCTTACAACACTTTAATTTCGTCCAAGTGAGAAAGAGAGAGAAATAGAAGCAAGGTAGAGTGAGGAAAGGAGAGAAGAGAGAAGAAGAAAGGAAGGAAGAAGAAGGAGAAGTTTAGAAAGCTAAAGGTAAGTTTAACAATATTTCTTTTTGAAGAAAACTTTTGAAACTTATAATATTTGTATGAGATTTTGATCTTAGAACTTTTATGATTGGTCATGATGTTGCTATATCATGTTACATATTGATCTTGCATGTGATGTATGTTTGAATACTTAGGTTGGTGTAGATAGTTCTGCATGGTTATGGCTATGGGTGGCAGAATTTTAAGCTTCGGTATTTTAATTTCTGGGAACAATCTATAAGGAATTAAAATAAATGGTTAACATAAGAATTAAAGATAAATGTGTCATGGATTTTTAGCCACTGGAATCATTCCATTTGGAGTCCATATGAGGTACCTATGGTCTGATTAGTAGTCAAAGGTCAGAAAATGAATCATCAGGGAAGAATATGTTAGGATAGCTTCGGTAATTTAATTTCTGGGAATTATTGGTAGGGAATTAAAATAAATGTTTAACATAAGAATTAAAGATATGTATGTCATGGATATTTAGCCACTGGAATCATTCAATTTGGAGTCCATATGAGGGAGATATGAGCCAATTAGTATACAAAGGTCAGAAAATGGGTCATCAGGGAAAAATATGTTAGGATAGCTTCGGTATTTTAATTTCTAAGAAGTATCTGTAAGGAATTAAAATAAATTATTAACATAAGAATTAAAGATAAATGTGTCATGGATTTTTAGGCACTGGAATCATTCAATTTGAAGTCCATTTGAGGTAGATATAAGCTGATTAGTAAGCAGAGGTCAGAAAATGTTTATTCAGAATATGTTATTAAAGCTTTAGTTTTTGAATTTCTGGAAAATATTCTGTAGGGAGTTAAAATCGTACGCCAAGATAACAATTATAGATATAGGGCTCATGGATTTTTACCAACTGGAATAACTCAATTTGGAGTTCAAATTTGGGAGATATGGTCTAATTAGTCAGTAAAGGTCAGAACTTACACGAGAAGAAATAATCTGTACATTTAGGGAGTAATATCACCTTGATTTCTTAATATTTCGCTACAATGTTCAACATAATAGTTTTAGATAATTGTTTTATCTTGAAATTGACACTAAGATCACCTACATCAGAGTTAAATTGAGGGAGTTATGCTCTGATTAGTAAGAGAAGGTTAGATAGGATGAAAACCTGCATCAAGAAAATAAAGAAGTAAAATTAGTATTTTAAAAAGAAGATGAATCTTAACAAATGACTAGTATAGCCATAGCCATTGCCATTGCATGAACTTATTACCATTTTAAGTGTGTAATTTTTAACATGGAATTTACCCTAGTACTCATATAAATTTACAAGAAGTTTTGAAAGTGCCGGTTTTATTTGAAAAATCTTAGTATGCTCCGTGGTTGCAGTATTTTCACATCAGAAAAGAATTATTCTAGTTACTGGAAAACAAAATTGTGATTTGTGAAAAGTGCATGTCTAAGGAAAGCTCTGGCAAGGAAAGACATGGTACTTAAGCGTGTCCATTAGTGACCCACCTCTCTTTCCTGGGAACTTTTCTGGTGCGCTGTTTACAGACTACAATTACTATCCAGTTACCAAGGTATTAGTATGGAATTTTGACATGGAAATGTTTTATAAAGTGATATTTTAAATGGTTATGTTCATGGCATGATTACCAATGATTTATGGTAATAGTTATATTTTGATGAACATACTTGTTATTGAAAGCATATTTTTGGCTATCATTGTGAAAAGAAAAGAAATGAGCACGGTCACATGGCAATCCGTGTGGTGCACCAGTAGGGGACGCCCTACCAACGGTTATGATCATGTTAATAAGAAAAGAAAGAGAAAGTGTGCCATGTCGGACGGAGCGAGATAAGCCTGTACCGAAAAGTAGAGAATACTCACCCTGACCGGGGTAGCTTGAAGTAAGAATAAGTGGATAGCCATCATATGAAACTCGAAAAATAGTTATTCATACCATACATGTCATAACTGTATAATTTTCATGTGCATGATAAAGTGCATTCATGTGACTTAAAGATATTTTCTGTAGTTTATACAGCTGAACATGACATGATGAACTATATTGATGATAAATTATGATTTATTGTTGAACTTACTGGGATTTAATTCTCACTATATTTCCATATCATGTTCAGAATAATAAATATGCAGATATTCTCTATGACACTTATTATCTCTGTACGTTGGATCGAGGTGCCCTACCTTGGGCAACTTCCAGTTATTTCAGATATAACTGTCGTAGATGTAACTGAGATTCCGGTGGACGTGCCACCCGAACCAGTGTCCCCGGAAGTAGTCGATATAGATGATTAGAACTAATATGTATTTTTCTACAAATGTTTGTAAAATAATGGTGTGTAGTTTGTAAAATAATATTGTGTATGGAAACTCAGTATTGTATAAATTAAATAAATGTTATATTGAGTTAAGTTGTAACGAGGTAATAATTTCATCGTATTTTTAATATAAAAAAATTTACATAAATGGAGTTGTTACACTGCCAAGCTAGTTGCCATGCATTTAGTCCACCTTGTCTCTCTTTTACAGCTTTTTTTGAAGTTATGAACTTAGCTTTTGTTGTTGAAAGGGAAACTACGTACTATAGTGTTGGCTTTTAGCTGATAGTATTCCCATAAAACTCGGATATATATCCATTTAAAAACCTTCTATTATCAGTATAGCCTATATAATTTGACTCTACTTACCCCAAAGCCTCATTTCTCAAACTTTTAGCCATTGACTCTACAATAGTTTTGCTTTTAGATTTTCTATGTATCTACTAATCTTACTTGCTGTATAGGCCAAATCAAGCCTTATGCACATTATGGCATACATGACATTGCCTACTACACTGGTGTATAGCATGAAAGACATGTGACTAAACTCTTGGTTTGTTTTAAGTAAATCTTCTGTAAAAACTTTCATATGCTATGCCATTATAGTTGTGACAATTTTGTGGCCTTCCATGTGGAACTTTTTAAGCATATTTTCTAGGTACTCTTTTGAGATAAATGGAAGCACCCTTTGCTGTTGTTTCTCCTAATCTCTATACCCAGAATTTCTGATGTATTTACTATTCACCCTAACCCTAGCCAAAATTTTGTCCCAATCCCTCATTGCTATGTATTGTATGTGTCTGCATGTGTTTTGTTAGGTGATTGGTGCTCTACCACCCATTTTTCTTCTCTCTTGATGATATGTGTTCTTGGCCTATCAATTGATTTTAAAACCGAAAACAGAGTATGTCAATATATAGTATATTACTTATTTCTTTTCCTTCTATTTTGATACCTTGTTTGTGTTTTTATTTTCGTGCCAATCTATAGTATATATTGCATATATATGGAAACTATATGTTAGAAAAAATAATAATAAATGAATATAGTGGTAGTGAGAATGTCTCGGTTTGGTCTTATAGGATGAATGGATGACAGAGGAGAAGTTTCTTAGTTGGGATTGGAAGGATGGAGAGATAATCACTTTATTGGATTCTAAAGATATTCAATTGGAATATATTTAATCTAGCTAGCTAGATTAAATCTGATTATAAAGACAACTAGCTAACAAAGATAGTGAATTTGTAGAAGTGTGGTATAAAACTCATAACATCTCTAAATCTCTAAATCAGATTCTAAAGATATTCAATTTGCCTAGTGGTATAAAGCTCATAACATCTCTAAATCAAAGACTAAGGCATTTTCATTAATGGTGTTTTGGAAAAAAGTATTATTAGTTGTTTTATAGATAGTGACAAGTGAGATGCTTGGAGTGTATAAAAATTAATAAAAATGTATGTGAACTCAAAACAAAATTTCACACTCATAATGCTTTTTTAGCTCGAAAATAGCTACTCTCAACACAAACATGAATTGAAAATTATGTCATGCAGCCAAGAAAAAGAGCAAAAAAAAACGTCTGTTAATCGAAAAATTGATTTCTATTCACATTATGCCTTTAATGTTGGTATTGCTTTAATATGTTATTATAATTTGTGCTATATTGAATTAAGATGTTTGTTTTGATTCATGTATGCCTAAAAATAAGATGGAAGTTCCTGAACATCATAATTATATGGACAATAGGGTGGGTCTTGATAAGAGAACAGTTACAGATGAGTTTATGGCAGGAGTTGCTGAGTTTTTAGAGCTTGCTTATAGTCAAGATCATTTTAAAAGTGTAGGAAAGTTGAGGTGTCCTTGTGAAAAATGCAAGTGTCAGAAATATTTTTCAGTTGATCAAGTGAAAACCCACCATTATATGAAGGGATTTATGAGTAATTATTATTATTGGACCAACCATGATGAACCAAGACCTCTCTTTCCACCAATCGTTTCAAGAAACTCATATTATGGAAGTAGTGACTTTCAGGCATGCTTCAATGATTAGGAACTGATGGTAATGAATGCTGCTGGACCATCTATTGGTAATTATATAGAGCAACAAGGTTTTGGTCATTGCAAACAAAGGGATGAAGATCTTAACCCGGAAGCCAAATTTTTTTTAATATGTTAGAAGCTGCGCATGCTCCTTTGTATGACGGTTGTGAAAATTATTCTGAATTGTCAGCTGCAGTGGAAGCTTTGGGTATCAAGTTAAACTTCAACATATCTGAGAATTGTTTCAATCGGTGGGTACAATTTATGGGAAATGCATTTCCAAATGAAAATTGTATGCCTAAAAACCTTTACCGTGAAAAGAAATCAGTGGAGCAATTAGGATTATGTTGTATAAAAATTCACTGTTGTTGAAACGGATGCATGATTTATCATAGTCCTCTTTCGTCATTGTAAATTTTATGGTGAAGAGCGTTACAAAAGGGTCATCAGAAATAGCAAAGCAAGAGAACTTCTAGTGAAAAAAATGGGGTATTTCCCACTTATTCCAAGGCTGCAAAGACTTTATTCCTCAATGCAAACTACAACTCAAATGAGATGGCATCAAAAAACTACGAGGGTAACAAGCTCTTTGTCTCATCCATCTGATGGTGAGGCTTGGAAAATATTCGATGAAAAATATCTTGAATTTGCAATGGACCCTCGAAATGTGAGGTTAGGTTTGTGTGCTGATGGATTTGCTCCATTTGATAAAACAGGTAGGATTTATTCATGTTGGCCAGTTATTGTTACCCCTTACAATCTTCCCCCTTGGATGTGCATGAGAATAGAGTTCTTGTTCTTGACCAATATAATCCCTGGTCCTTCCAATCCAAAGAATAAAATTGATGTGTATTTGCAACCACTTATAGATGACCTCAAACTTTTATGGAACATTGGTGTCACGACTTATGATGTCTCACTAAAACAGAACTTCAACATGAAAGCTTATTTGTTGTGGACCATTAATGACTTTCCTGCATATGGGATGCTTTCAGGTTGGATGAAAATGGGAAAAATTGCTTGTCCAATATGTATGGAGTGTTCAAAGGCATTCACACTTCAACATAGTCAGAAGATGTATTTCTTTGATTGTCATCGACAATTCTTGCCACTTGATCATAGTTACAGAAGGAATAAGAATGCTTTTTGAAAGAGACATACTAAAACATCTTTACCTCCGCCTCGGTTAACAGGTGAAGAAAGGTTGGAAAGGGATTGACATATGCTTAACATAACTAAAGAGACATATGATAATATCCCAGGGTATGGAGTTATTCACAATTGGACGAAACAATCTATATTTTGGGAGTTACCATATTGGAAAACAAATCTTCTTCCACACAATCTAGATGTTATGCATATTGAGAGAAATGTCTTTTTGAATATTTTATACACAGTGATGGACACTAAAGGTAAGACAAAAGACAATTTTAATGCAAGGCTCGACTTGGCAAAAATTTGTAGACAGAATGAATTAGAGCTGCAGGATGGAAGAGATGGCAAACTAATTAAACCCAAAGCAAAATACACATTAACTAAGCAACAAAGATTAGCTGTGTGTGAATGGGTCAAAAAATTGAAACTGCTAGACGAATATGCCTCTACATTATCAAGGTGTGTTGACCTGAGAGAAACAAAGTTTTTTAGTATGAAAAGTCATGATTTTCATGTGTTTATGCAATGCTTGCTCCCAATTGCATTCAAAGTATTACCAAAGCCTATTTGGAACACACTCACAGAATTTAGTCAGTTCTTTCGAGAATTGACTTTGCCATTATTGCGAGAGGATACTTTACATGTGATGGAGCAAAACATTCCAGTCATTCTTTGCAAATTCGAACAAATTTTTCCTTCAAGTTTTTTTAACTCAATGGAACACCTTCAAATTCATTTGCCATACGAAGCAAGGGTTAGAGGTCTAGTGCAATATCGATGGATGTATCCATTTGAAAGATAGAGTTATGTATCCTTTTTGTTTTTTTAAATTATGGAATCGTATTCATAGTACTAAATGTATCAATTAAGTGTATTAGGTTTATTCGCACACTAAAAGACAAGGTGAAGAACACAGCTGCAGTTGAAGGATTAATTTGCATCCTACTATTATCCACCTGATGTTCCATGTAGAAGGACTCAAGTACCATGAAATGATGATGGAGGTTAAGGTTGTTCAATTAGACCACCGCTTTCTATCTTTAATTATCCTGGTCGTCCAACCAGAAGATGCATATCCTTCATGTTGGAAGAAAGGGACTTGCAAACCGCACATTTATATGTTCTTCTAAATTGTCCTGAAGTGGAGCCATTTTTAATGTAAGTGTATAAAATGCTCATTTAAGTGTTATATAAATATAAATATATCACTATAAATTGTTCTAATATTTTTTCTAAATGTAGCACATATACTAATATGTTACAAGAATGTGGGATGAGTGACTCAAAAGTGGACAGACAAATCTCCAAAATGTTTCCTATTTGGTTTAAAGAATATGTATGTTGCACAAATTCTCCTTAATTCCTTATTTCCTAACATTTTGCTTCTTATGTGAGACTGACTTTAATGTTTGATGACTAGGTGTTAAATAATAATGTCGAAGATGTCCTTCTAAAGAGTTTGGCATGGGGTTCTCAAGAAATTACCATCATATTATGTAAATGGTTATAAATTTAATACAAAAGATCATGGCCAAGGTATGGGTACAACAAATTTTGATGTATGTTGTCAAGGTGGTACGGATGAAACAACAGAAAATAATTATTATGGGGTTTAAACAGACATTATTGAAGTACACTATACAGGATGGCCAATAAAGATGTTAGTTCTATTCAAATGTGATTGGTTTGATCCCACCTTAAATCATGGAACAAAGGTAGATAACTATGGGATTGTTGAGGTTAGAACATCCAGGATATATAAAAATTATGACCCCTTTATATTTGCATAACAAGCAACACAAGTATATTATACACAATATCTTGAAGGGCAACGTGATTGGTTAGTAGTGATCAAAACTAAGGCACGAACCACAATACAAACCGTAGTAGAAACTAAAATGCCTGAAAGTGATGCTGTATACCAAGAAGAGTCATCAATGCAATCGCCTATAATAGTTGCAAATGGCAATCTCGAGTAGTCTTATTGATATTGAAGGCCTTGTGGATGAAGTATATGGTTCTTCTTTGAACCTACATGAAGTAGATACAGATATAGATATTGAAATAAAAGATGTGGATGAAGAAGATACCGAGGAAGAAGGAGAATGAGAAGATGAAGAAAAAGAGGAAACAAATGATAATGATGAAGATGTTTAGGTATTGTTAGGTTTCTTCATTTTACTAAGTGTATTATGTAGATCATATATTATGTATTTTTGAAGTAGGTTATAAATCTATGGTAGTATGGTTATGAGTTTCGTTATCATTGTCTTTTGTAATTATTTGTATTTTTTTATTATTAAATTGTCATCAAATTTAATTGGAATAGATGATTATCTTTTTGTCTACAGATGACAGGTAGAGGAATGGGTAGAGGTAGAGGGCGGGAACGAGCTATCTCTCAGCCATATACACAGCCAGACACATCACCTGTTGCTAACATATTTCAGCTTCACCAGATCCACACTAGACATACACCTACTTCATCTCCCTTTTCCCAAATTGCCATACTTCTACCCTATCTTCCCGTTCACAAGTAGCGCATTCAAGTGCCTCATCTCCTCATCTTTCTAGTACAGTTGCCCTTACCCCACCTACACATACCATACGTGCCCCATCTTCTAGTTCATCTATATGTCCAAATGTTAAGCCAGTTCCTTTAACACCATAGACTATTCAGTGAGGAACAAAGGACATAGATGGTCGAATTTGGATTAGATCTGCATCTGGGAACACGTAAGTAATATGTGTGTGTTTTTTTTTGTCAGTATATTTATTTAAATTGATATCTAAACTTTCAACTTTTATCCTGACATCTTAACAATAGGTGTCATCACAACGATTTTCAAGAAAAAATTTGAAGGTGCTTAGTCCAGTTGGGGAAAAGTAGACAACAATACCATTAAAATGTGGTTTGAGGAGTTCAAGGTAATATGTAACATTTCCTATCATATTTATTGATATGTTTTTAAAAAATATGTGAATGTTATGTTAATTTGTTTACTTTCTTTGTTTAGGCAAATTTTAAGTGGTTGGACAATGATGAGCGCAATATTAAAAGGTCATTTGATAGCAGGAGATCAACAGCCCTAAAAAATGCATTGTTTAAGGTGCGTAGCGGTGAGGACAAGGGTGCTTGGATTCCACCAAAGAAGCTACAACAGTTAAGGGTTGAATGGGATAGTGAAGGCTGGTAAGATAAAGCCAAAAAAAAATAGACTTTCCAAAGAAGGACTTAATGTACATAGTGGAGGGTCTATATCTGCACGAGAGCATGCCAAAAGAATGGTGAGTAATATCTGTCAAATATATAGTGATTAAGTTCTTACTTCAATATTACTTAACTTTTTATTATTTTAGAAGGTGCAAATGAATAAAGAACAGACATGTTTTGAGTTGTATGAGCAGCTTCACCGGCCCAAAGGGAAGCCATTGGGGTGGTTCAATGACCAGCAAAGAAGAATTGTTGTATGTAGTCACTACTCTTTTATTTTCATTTCTTTAAAAATATTCATGTTGTTTAATAATTTTATTTTTTCAGGAAATGTATTGAACAAAAATAGCTAAGAGACAATCTGAATCTCAGATTGATGAGGCTTCTAGCCAACACTCCAGCCAACATTCAGACAATGTTGTTTATTTGGATGTGGTTGGTGGCATGAACAATAAAGGACAGATATATGGGCTGGGATCTCAAGCATATAATGTATTGGCAGCAAGTTCCTCTTCTAGGTCTTCTGCTTCTGATGGAGTCTCAGAAGAACGGGTTATTGTTATGAATGCAAAAATTAAGGCTTTATCTACATGGCTCCAATAAAGTGAAAGTGAAAATTTTATGTTAAAGCAAAAGGTTGAGGAATGGGATCGGATGTTTCGGCGCCTCATGATAGATGGTAGTATAAGAATGTCCTCGTCTCCAACTAAAGAATAAGAGAATAATAACAATGAGTAAAATAGTAATGCTGCTGATGGATCATGATAGTTTGTGTTATTTATGACTTTGTGTTATGTATTAATTATGCAAAAGTGTTTGATTGCTAATATTTTCATGTCATGTAATTATTTATATGATAATAGGTATGGGAATATTAAAAATTTATGTTGATATGTTTCTTGATGATAATAGGTTTGAGATTATTCAAAATTCATGTTGATATTTCTGCCTAATATTGGTTTGGTTTTTGGCTGTTGACTGATATTGGTTTTTAGTTGATAGGTTTGAGATTATTTAAAATATATTTTAATATATTTTTGAAATTAGAGACAAAAAAATTTTCGTCACTAATATTAGAGACAAAAAAATCCGTCTCTGAAATGAGAGACGAAAAATTCGTCTCTGGAATCATAGATGGAATATTCCATCTTTGATTTCGTCTCTGACTCCAAAGTGGGACAGAGACGGAATATTCCGTCTCTGATTCCATCTCTGACTTCAGAGACGAAAAAATCCATCTCTGACTCTAGAGTGGGACAGAGACGAAATTCCTAACCAAATATTAAATTTAGAGACGGAAATATTCCGTCTCTAAAATTTAGCGACTGCGTTTTTAGAGACAGAATTTTTTCTGTCTCTGATTCCGTCTCTAACGCAGTTAGAGACAAAATTTTCCCTGTTTAGAAACGGAAAAATTCCATCTCTAAATAGGATTTTTCTAGTAGTGAGAGAGTAAATCCTATCTCGTCAGCCTCTAACATAAAGTGAGTAAACAAGCAGATAGTCCAAGATCAAGCATCTTGATTTAACATAATATATTCTAGATGTTTACAATCAAAGTGTTTAAAATTTTACAAATATCCATCACGAGAGCTCCACTCTCAATTTACTTACAAACAAAACTTTACAACCATTCATATCAAAGCAAAATCCCTGCCTTTGAGTTCATGGAGCACTTCTTGAATATAATAAATACTAACAAATTTAGAAATAAAGAAAAAGTGTAGTCCACTAGAACCAAGGATTGGGCTCAGCTTCAAGTAACTCTTCTTGAACAATTTTTTTGACGATGGATCATGTTTTGAATTCTTATTTAGAACAAACATGAAACAAACAAAATGAGTTTTACAACTTAGTGAAAAGATAATACATACTATAACAAAAAAGGGACATGCTAGAGCACTAGTGTTTTTTTTTGAAAAAGAAAATAGAGATTTTGAAATCATCATAAAACATAAGTATAATTTCAAAAAATATTCCAAGTTTTATTTTGTAAAAGAAAAATAATCAAGCTTTATTAAAATAATTTAAAAAATAATCGTTTAAAGAAAATCCTATAAATTTAAACTTTAACACATTTCATAAACATTTTATAAAAATTTCATATCAAAAGGGTTTCATTGGGAGGATACTATAATAGAACCAAGCTAATTGCGAGTACATAGTCTGAGAAGGGAAATAACCAATCTAACTACGAACATACAACGTAAGAGGGTAACTAACCAATATTGAGCATTTCACTCAATTCCATTCAATAATCAGATTCATATGTGTTGCTAAACACATGGGTTTAGTAATGCCCCTACTAGTTTAGGGTTTGAACCAAGGTGAAACAAGGCTAATAAATATTGTTATTAGTTAGATATTGAGTTTGAAAAAAATTGGTACACTAATCATAACCAAAATCCCTCCTAAACTATACACTAGTCATATCAAGTTAAGTTAGATGGTCATCAAGATTCTATCCATTGCCAATACCATAATCGAAATTCAAATAAAAAAATTATATAGAAGAGATTTGTATAAGATATATCCCATCTCTCAAAACCTAATAATGGTATTAACATTTACAAAAGCATTATAAAGAAACTACCATAAGCTTAAAAGAGGTAACAATATTTAAATATGATAACAATTATAATAAATCAATTTGATACTTCAATCCTTAACACCATGATCTTTTTGAAAGGAACCAATCAAAGTTCTTGTCCCAGTGTGCTAAGATTTCTAAATCTTAAAAGTTATAGACTATGTAAGATATTGAATAGAGTTATACACTCACAAAATAGATGACTTCAAACTTCTCCTTTACTCTAGAAGAAAATCGGAATTGTTTAAACCCAAGTTAACTTCAAAAATGAATTTGTTAGCCCTATAGTTCTATGTCATAAGTTTTGATGATAGCAAATGTGATAACAAATATGTAGTAATTATGTTAGTAAATGTGCTGATTTAATTACTATGTGCTATGCATGATTATAATCATTAATATGTAATATCTTATATTTAATCATGCTTTATGCATTAACTATGAAATATACTTGCTTGTAATATATATGCAATAAGTTTTGTAAAATGTTACATGTCTTATATATCGGATATATACTTCTAAGCATTTCATATGCTTAACTCAAAGAAGGATGCTCCAAGAATTGAAGAAAAATGATTGAAGACCTAGAAGCTTGATTGCATCAACAAAGAACATGAAGTCAAGGAACCTCAAGACTTCATAGGTAAATCCATTCTTAGGTATCATAGACTTAGAATCATATGTGAAAGGATTTAGAAACTCTCCAGCCCAATAGTCTATCTTTAAACATATTTTAAAGATAAAAGGAATTAAAAGATAGTGAGATATGAATTTTTACTATAATATTTTTTTGACCTTTGGTCACTCTTTTATCCATATCTCATAAACTACAAAGAATTTTGGACCAAAACTTGCTGCATTGAAAACTAGACTCCAAGTTAATAATAGGTCATTCACTCAAAATGGAGTTAAATAGAATATGCAGTAAATAGACACAACAAGATAGTAAGATATAGATGTTAACTAAACTCTATTTTTTACTTTTGGTCATTGTTTTATCTATAACTTATAAAGGAAAAAGTCTTTTGGACTGAAACTTGCTTTATTGCAATCTAGAATCAACAAAATTTATACTGATAGGTCATATCTCTAAAAGTATTTCAAATAAGTGAGATATGATCATTCAAAATTGGCCATATTGCAACAGAAGCCAACAATTGATTGTTAGCTACTACAATTTCAACAGTCAATTGTCAAATGTAATACTCAACTATTCAATTTTGAAAATTTAAAAAAAATCTATTAAACACTCAACAGATTACTACTATACAACAATAGTTGACTGTTGCATTTACTAATAACAAAAATACAATAGTCTAACAATTAGTTTCATGTCTAATCACCTCCAAATGATCCCCAATGGATGTATTGGCCAGCCAAAAATCTATAAATGCATAGGTCTATTGAGGTGCTAAGTAAGAAACGATATGTAAAAAACTTGTGAGAATGATTTTTAAGCTTATTTGATTCTATATCCTTCTTAAGTACTGCTTCAATTGTATATTTACTCATATTGTTTCTAAACCTTCATCCTCATTATTTGTTGATTAAGAAGTTTAAGGGAAGGGCCCCTTGAAGTTTGGGATTGGAAAATTTCTTGTAACGGGGAGAGATACCCTTGATATTGTAGTGACTCACAATTGCCCAATGTAAACTTATGGATATAGTGAAAAATCTTAAGTTGTGACTTAGGGATTAGATGTTAGCTTAGTGGTTGAGCTAGACTAGGATAAATCCTTGTGTTTGCTTTTCTGTTCTAGACTTGTTAAATTGCTACAACATATTTTTTGATATGCTACTTTTTGTATTGTGGTTTTTCTTAAATAGATTTTCCTTAGCTTGTCATTTAATCTTCTTTGATAGAAGTTATTCTTTCTATTGTTTGGCTGCATAATTTATTCTATATAAGTTTCTCGTTTATAGTGCATATACATTTCTAATATGGTTTTGCATTAATCTTTGGCTTTGTCGAAATATAGCTTTATCTAAGTGCTATCTTGCTTGAATGTGCATCAAGTTTCAAATTTTTACTTAAATGTTTGAAAGTGTGCATTCATCTTTTATAGCATCAAAAGCATTTTTCTTCGAGTTTTGGAAAAAATTTCCATGCTTCATTGAAACATCTAGTTCACCCATCTCTTGGGTGTTGGTTTTCTTTCCTAATAGAACTCAAGAGTTCCAAAAATCTAGAAAAATATGTCTTGTTTGCTAAAATTGAACTTTGGAAGCTAGGTCAACAATCAAAGGTTGGTTGATAGGTATAATTTATACATAAGTTTTATTACTCTTTTACTTATTGAAATTGCTAGTTATTTTTTTTTCCTAATTTTTTTCTTTTCTATTTTTTGTTATATTCATTTTTTTCCTTTTTGAAGGAATGAGATGGAGCAAGAAGAGGATGTTTTGGTAAATTCAAGGAAGAAATCAATGATAAAGTTGGAAGATGAATCACAAAGATAAAGATATCATTAAAAATATAGAGCAAGTCCATGCCAAGCCATGTTATTTTTAAGGAATGATGTTATCTAGTTTTAATTGGATTCAAAAGCCTTTATCTCTTGCATTAAATACTAGACAAGCATTTATCTATATACACAACAATAATTATCATGTAAATAAGGATCATAATTGAGGAGAATTTATGAAAAAATTATCTAAAAGTCCTATTCTAGCTTTATGAAGAAAAAAGGGGGATAGCTAGCCAAAAACCTTATTTATATCCTATAAGTTTGTGGGAGCTAGTTGTATGAGTTGAATTGATTTTAGAAAAAGAGCTTTTGCATTATTAAAAGCAGAATTTGAGAGAAAAAAGGGTGGTAACCCTGGTGAAAAAAAAAGGAGTAGTCATCCTAAACTCATCTACATCCTTATCCTGTTGGCTTAGTAGGGTGTGACAGAATTGGAATTGAATTAAACAAGTGTTGGAGTATTTTAAAAGCAACTAGAAATAGCAGAAAAAAATAGAAGAAGTAGTTGAAAAACATGGAGTAAAAAGGAGATGGAATCATAAGCACAAAGGGGATAAAAGAGCTACAAAAAATTGGAGTTTGAAGGAGAATTTAAGAGGAAAACTTTAAGAGTTAAATTTCATTTTTTTTCCTATTTTTTATTTTACATTCAATGAAAATCATCAAGATGGTGTTTAATTCTATAACTAGTATGGAGTAGTTTACTTTCTAGAGCTATGATGTAACCTAGCAAAAATAGTTTAAGTTTCTATGTCGTTTGATTTTCTTCTTTTTCAAGATTATGTGTTTAAGTTTTGTTCTTAATGCTTTAGATTTCTTGCCAATTATTGAATGATCTCTTAATCCATGATTAAAGTGAGAGGTACAATTGTGCTCTAGACATAAGATTAAGCACCATTAATTGAGCAAAAATTAAGAGATTCTTTATCATGATTAGTGTGACATTATACTTAAGCAAATCTATAAAACTTAATGAGTCTTAACTTAATTAAATTTACATTGAGATATAATGGGTTATTAGGTGGAGATATTCTTGGTTTTATTCAAGAGAAAACATTGAATAAGTTAGGGATTTGTGTTAACAATTTATAAGAGTAAGATTTTCAAGAAAAGATGAAACTATGAATTGAGTGGAATTAGCTAGATGATAGAAATAATTTTAAATTTTTGACTTCCAAATAGTAATTAATTTAGTAAATTTCAGTACTTGATAAATCAATTAGTCCTTGTGGGTTTGACATCATTTTTCTTAAACATGTTACTATTTGTTTGATTTTGTGCACTTGCTTATATTACATCGTTGGTTGAAGTCAAAATCAATAATCAACAAAGTAAACGAGCAAACAATCTTATCAGTTTAATTCAATAAGTAAAAAGCTTTTCGATCAAATGTAAAATAGGTTATGCAAATTAGGGGAGGCTAGATCACATGCTGACACATGATATGCATATGGCTGTTGTTAGTTAAAATATTAATACAACTATACAAGTGCATATATTGCATTGTAATACAATGGTTGAGTAGAAGATCATCTCCTAAAGAGAATCTTAATCTCCAGTTAACTATCACACTACAACTTCTCACTTTTATTCACGAAATTGAAAATATGATAGTATGAAAAAAGCAATAAAACTAGCATAAGAAACTAATTAAAATTCCAATTATTAAACAAGCTAGGTATTCAATATCACTCAATTACTTCATTGAATCTGACCTCTTTCCTTATACTTATTTTGATATGTTGAATAATTAACCTGAGTCCTAGATTGTTTATGAACCCTTCTCAAGATAAATAACCCTAACTATTTCCAAAATAAATCTCAAACTCAGAAGGTAATTGAAGCATAATTCAGATATTGGGTTTAACCTTAATTAAATTGCATAAGACATGCATATATATTTTTATCCTACATATGAATTAACTAATTTGCTTCCAAGATACTAGAGATTAAACTTGTGTTGCTTAATTTAATGGTCAAAACAATTAATTATATCATTCAACAATAATTAATTATCTCTTAATTGACTAACTGGTAATCAATCAATTAAAGGCATGAAGCATATAATTAAGAAAATAATCCAATTGATGTCATTCATAAGTAAGGAAAAGAGTTGGGATCAAACTACATAAAAGATATCCATTGAACACCTAGACTAACAAACTACTTCATAGAAAAAAATAATATCTCAAAGTTACAAGGATTCATCAAAAACAAAGAAGAGAAATAGTAGAAATGAAAAATAAGGAAGTTTGTAAGCTCTCTTTAACCCTAAAAACTTATCTAATATTGATCAAAATTGCTCCTTGTGTTGTGCCATTTTAGCTCTCCAAAATTCCTCTTCTCAAGGTGATTCCTTCTTTAAAAATTGCCTTGGTTAGTCTTATATAAATTTCCATCCAAAGTAGTGGGTTTTAATGCAAGAATAAGAAACCCAATGTGGAGCGACAACTTTAAGCACATAATAATTTCTATAGCCTAAAGCCACGACTTAAAGTCATGGCTTCTAACTTAGGCTTCTAGCCACTATGCTACTTTCCCATCTTGAGCTTTCTTACCCTTTTTAACCATTTCCATGAGCAATGTCTACATAAACTAGGAATCTAAGGGTCAAATATCTAGCAAGCACATATTCTTATCAAAATATAAGCATTTAAACATCAGTTCACCCAAAAGCAAGAAAATATAACATTAAAACCTAAGTAAAATAACTCTTTAATTAAGAGTTTTCAAACCTCTAACTTGAACCATTATTGGTTCTTAAGCAAATGAGAATAGGACCCAAAGAACAAATTCTTAATAAAAGATAACAAAACAAAGTGAAGCATGTACATTGATTGGGAGAACCAATTCCCCAACTATTACATCCTACTCCTTAAACATTCTCAATAACCAATAGCAAATATAGCCAAGCAGCAATGAAATTAGAAAGCAAAGCCATTTTTATCTAGCACTTTTTTTGTGTGTTTATGTTTTCTTTCAACAATATTGTACATAATAAAAAATATAACTACAAGCATGCATACACAATCAAGCTAACCCCATAAGTTTTTTCTTCATCACTCTTTTCACTAATGTAGACTAAATTTAGTTAAAGATCCATAGGTCTTTAAGGCTTATAATGAAAGGCTAATGTGAAGGTAGGATACAAGGTAATTTATAGGATTAGCTCACCTTAGGCACTTTCTGTATCCTTTTCCCTTATTTTCATGCATAAGGGCCAATCTTTTCTTCTAATTCCTCTTTTTAACCCTTTTTAGGGTCATCTCTTTTTTTTATTGTGATATTTCTTTTCTTTTTCTTTTTTCTTTGCCACTATACATTTATGCAAAAACTTTAAACACTTTTCCCTATAAGGTGTTAGTTAAAATCTTACAACTCGACAAGTGTACATATTATAAGGAATCATGTGGATGAGTATAAGATCATCTCCTACATGGAACCAAATAAAATCCTAATTAAGTACTAAAGCTCAACCTCCAAATTTTATTCAAATAAACAATTATCTAACTTATATGCAAAATAAGTACTATGTAACTACAACTAATATGCAAATTAAAACTATTATGCAAAACTAACGATAAATGAATGATGATCCAAGAACATCAAATTTACTTATCGATTCACTTGACTCTTATCCCTTCCTTATAATTTATTTTAATATCTAAAATTGCTAACTAGAGCACTAATATGTTTATAAACCTTTCTTAAGATAGATAAAAGTACTAATTCCCAAGATAGACCCCCCAAAAATAACGAGTAATTGAGCCATAATTTAGAGATTAAGAACAAGATCAAAAAGTATTTGCAAGGCATGAAAGTATTTTTCTATCCATGTATTCAAATTAACTTATTTGATTCTAGGTTACTAGAGGTTAAACTTGTATTAGTTTTTTCAATGGTCTAATCAATTAATTAGCTCAATCAAGAATAACCAATTGAATCATAATCATATAATTGGTTGCAAAGAAAATATAACTATTAAGAACATAATTGAATAAACAACTCATATAATATCAAGAAAAACAAGAGAAAGGAATCCAAATGAATTACATGAAAAGATCAATTGAGAAAGTACACATGAAAATAGAAAAAAGATAGAAGTATTATGATCCTCAAGTCTCTAATTTTGGTTTTCCTAATCTTGTGGTGTGTGCATCTAACTTGGTTCAAGGTAACCTAAATGTGCAACAACTTGGTGTAGTAGTAGCAGCAAGCAAGGTTGTAGGGATAGTGGTAAGGCTATTGGGAAAAATCAAGGCTGTAGGGAGTTTTATAACTGACTACAACACATGACATTTACTTGTAATTAGACTTAAGTTGATATAATAGACGCAAATTGGCCTACATATATAAGGGTTATTGTATTGGTAACTATGAAATATGTTTTTGAGTTATATTCGGATAAAAGAGAGAAAATCAGTTATGTTGTGATCCAAGAGAAGCTAGACAAGTGTTCTTAGAGGCCTAAAACTCTAAGCTATCTTTTTAACTAATATTCTCATTTGACATAGTGGATCTTTGAATGCATGATGTATAAAATTTACACTGCATTTTTGAACTAGGGTAATCAAGTTGTTTCACTTTCTTCCTTCTACTTTCTTATTTTGTTTTTTTTTTGTACTTTTCTAGTTTGAATTTTCACAAATCCCTTGATCCTTGAATTAATCCTTGTATTTCTCTCTTACTTTTATGTCATTTTACCCTCTTTGGGGCCAGATAAGTCTGTTATTAAGTTTCCCAAGATGTCCCAATTATAATTTGGCTCAAGAGATAAAGTTTGAATAAGATTGGGAGTCTTATTTTTGAAAAAAAATTTGTTTGCATGTTGTTGTCATGTTGCTAGGAATTTTTTTGAAAAATGTGCTATCAACTTTAAATACCCATAACTTTTGGTCTGGATAGAGTCATAAGGCTTGTAAGATATCATGAAAGGCTCTTTTTCTACTATTTAATACATTCCAAGAAATCTCAAAATTGAGATAATCTCCATGCTCAAAAACTTGCTTTTCTCCTTAGCTATCAAGCATTAATCTATGAAATAAAGCAACCTTTGGCCAAATTTCTATCTAATAATAAAACAAAAAAAATCACTCAACTATTCATCTCACTCAAGAACAAACAATATTGAACTCCATTGATATGCCTTCAATGGTTTTGATGATAACAAACATGTATAAAGTGTTTTCCAAGAATTGAACATGTTTTAAGAAGATGAACCAAGCCTTTAAGGAAGAATCTATAAAGGAATACATCAAGACTTTCATGGACCGAAGACAAGGAAACCAAGCTTTGAAGGTTATCATATCTTATTAGGTTACCTTAGTCTTAGCTTTATGTAATAGGAAAACATAGGGAACCATGAACTTATAAAAATGTTTTCAAGACTTTTGGTATTGGCGTTTCTAAGTTGTTGATTGTTTATTTGTAGGATTTGCTTAAAATCATGTTTTTCAAAGTGCCTTAGAAGTTGTTAAGTTTAGCAGGTGTCTAATGGATTAAAGTTGAGCAAAAGTTACAAACCAGTGACCAATAAGCCTATACTTAAAGCATTGGATGTCTAGAGGCTTCTGGAGTTTGAAAAGTAACGGCTGGGAAATTCATTCGATGCTTATAGAGTTCATTTGGTGCCTATAGCATTCTTTAAATTGAAATTCTAGCACAACAGGTGCCTATGACATTTGTTAAAAGCCCAATGAAATTCTAGAAAACTAAAAATTAGGGATTTTAACCATGACATGTGCTTATACGTATAGCATTGAGTGGGCACCTATCATATAATCTAGAATGAAATTTATAGCCTTACAATAATAGGATTGTATTGATTTTGATGTTAAATGATCCTCAACAACTATAATTTTCATTTCCCTATACATATCATCGGTCTTGAATATTGGAAGGAGAACAAAATATGCTTAAGCTCTGTATTCATCTTTAAGATCTTGTTTTCCTATGTTTAATTGATATAGGCTTAATTTGTATCACATATACTCTATGAGAAAGTCATTTTATGCGTTCTACTATTTTATTCTGAGAGAATTGTGTTAAGGAGCAAAACCTTGATGTGGTTGAGTATGGGAACCCGTGTGAGTTCATTATAAAATGTTGTAAGGGGACTAAGAACCTAGATTTCCAACCAAGTGGAGTTGTGTTGTTGTAAGTGGCTTACAATTCTAGGTTTAAACTTGAAGTATAATGGAATTCTCAATTAGTGGCATGGGAACTAGACGTTGACCCGATCGTTGAGCTTAAATAGTATAAATTTCTAGTGTTTTCTTAACTCCTTTGTTTTAAGATTTTTTAATTTTTAAGCAACTTTTCATCTTTAAGCCTGCACTTGGGATTTTAACTTGCTTTCTTTGGCTTGTTTACTATTGTATAAGTCTTTCTGATTTTGTTTATGAAAACATCTAGTTTTTTGGTTTTTGAAATTCTTAAAAAGCTTTCTGGTTTTGTATTGTTTAAAGGTTCTTAAAGCTTTTTTGCTTTTCTATCAAAGTGTGATTTACAAGATGAAAATTCTGATTTTCATCTTCTATTAAGGGCTTGTTTTTCTATTTTATAAAAGAAAGTTACTTGAAGTTTGGAATAGTTTTTTAAACTCATTCATGCTTCCTATAATATCCTATATTTTTTAAAAAATAACATATTTTGCTTAATAACTATGTTTTGCGTAAGACATTTATTCTTTCTTTCAAAAAGTATTGATTGTGCTTTGTTTTATTTTACTAATTTGTTATATATATATATATATATATATATATATATATATATATATATATATATATATATATATATATATATATATATATATATATATATATATTATTGCCCCTAGTTTTTTTCCTTCTTTTCTTTTCTTTTCTCCACCCCCTTCTTTCCTGGTGTACATATCTTCCCAAAGCTTTTGATTGCTACTGTTTTCTTCTTTCTCCCTCAAAGCTAGCTGAATCAATCCTCCATTTGTGAGGCAAAATGCTCCACCAGATGAAGCACAAAGCATAGCAACAAGCTTGTCCAAAAACATAGAAAAAAGGTAAAATTTCGGCTAACTCAGGTGAGCTCTAAAATACTTTGTTTATGTGACGTTTTCTACTGTTTTTGGTCCTATAATCACATTTATGAGGTAGAACAACCTTCGTATACAAGTCTTTCATAAAAGATAGTATCATTTACGGTCTTAAATCGTGAAACTTTTCTTCGATGAATAGTTTAGTGAATAGTTTTTTGTGTCTATGTGAACAATGTATGAATAATTTTGCAATTTGAATTTTTGAGCTTTGTTTGGTCCAGGTCAAGGTTTTTCATAAAAGATAGTATCATTTGCGGTCTTAAATCGTGAAATTTTTGCAATTCTAGTAGTCCAATTGGTTTGGATAAAAAGCTAAAAAAGAGCTAACTTAGTTAAAGCTCAAAGTTGATGAGTAAATAATATAAATTATAATATGTGAATATGATAATTTGTTTCCTAAGATGTATCTTTCAAATTCTAATTTTTGGAATATGAAAACTAGATTTGGTGGATTGGTGAAATGGTTTTAGGAATGCTTGTAGGTATGTGGTTTTAAGTTGATATGTGATAAGTAGCTTTATATATGTATATCATCTTGGGGAAGTAGTGAATTTAGTCTTGTAAGTATGAAATGTAGAATGATATGGGCATATGAAGCCAATGGTGAAGTGGGAGATAAATGGATAGTTGTTGAGGATGATGGATTGTTTAACTCAAAAATGACCATTTATGGTGAAGTGTGTACTTTTTTTATAAGTATGAATTGTTTTTTGGGTATTAAGGTAATATTTCATTAATATAGTTATAGTGAAATAAGTAATAAGATTAAGTAAGGTTGAAAATATGAGATTTATAAAGTTGGAGCTTCTAGTTTGTTGAAATTTCGTTTTTGATGGAAATCTTGGAAGTAATTTAGCTTTTAAACTCCTTATAAATTTGGTAACTAATACGGACATCATGAGCATGTAGGAAAGATTTAATGTTGTAAAATAAAATATATTTGGAATGGAGTTTACCATTGTTGATTGTGATGGAATCTCTTAAGGTATAATATTTTGGGAAATAGAATTTTGGTAGATTAACTTGTTTAACAATATGGAAATACATAGTGTCTTCGAGTGATGTTTGGGGATTGTATGGGAAGATTAGGATGTATACATTAATGGTTCATGTTATACTAAGTTGAGGTTTATATATAATGGTCAAGGGATTCTTTAGGGCATTGTTTTAAGAGATGAAGTTGAATTATGCCAGTGTATATAATAAAGAAAAGGGGTGGATTATGATGGTTAGGTGAGAATTGAGGATGAGCCAGACAAGTATGGATATATATATATGTATATATACATATCTATATATATGTATATATACATATGTACATATGTATATATACATACATATGTACATATGTATATATACATATGTACATATGTATATATACATATATATATATATATGTATATGTATATATATATATATATACATGTATGTATATACATGAATATACATACACATGTATGTACATGTATATACATACATGTATATATATATATATATATATATACATGTATATACATGTATATATACATATATATACATATAAATGTGTGTATATATATATATATATATATATATATATATATCTCTCTCTCTCTCTCTCTCTCTCTCTGTATGGGTAAATATCAAATTATTGGAAGTATTGAATAAGTACGTTTGAGAGAATTTGCTATCATGGTTGATGTAATGATTTCTAAGAACAAGCATGACTTGTGAGATTAGAGTATGTGACGAATACATAATTAGGCTATGGTGATGAATTTGAGGAGGTATCGCTTTAGAAATTTTTTAGGAATTATATGTGTAACTTAATAATAGGTTAGTGAGAATAAGAATTAGGTTTGAGAAAAGTTTAGCAATTATTGTTTGAAGTACGTAACTTAATATTAGGTTATTGAGTATAAGAATAAGGTTTTAGGAAAGTTTAGCAATTATTATTTGAAGGAAAATTAAGTTTCGAGTTAAGACATATGAGTAGTATTGACCTATGATAGTAACTAAGACATTCATTATTCCTTGAAGGATTATACAAGAATGTATGAAGATCTACGTGTGTGTGTGTGTGTGTGTGTGTGTAAAAGTATAGGTATGAAGGATTGTATCATGATCTATTGGGGAAAAAATACAAGGTTAGTATTACGGAACTTGGATAATTTATAGCATTTTATTAGGCTATAAAATAGTCTTGCAATTGAAAATTCCTTAAGCCTCATATGTAACAAGTAACAAGTAAATTTTTGATATTTCAAATGAAGTTAAATACCTATATATATATATATACATAGTGGTGTGTAATGAGATTTAGAGTACAATCAATCAAACTTTTGGAAGATTTTAAGTTATAGAAATTTTCAGCGAATAAGATAGAAAGAAAGTGACATTGTATATTTTGTGGATGTAGCATATTTGGAAGATGTTATGATGAACTTTAACCCAAAGAAATTTTATACGATGAATGATGAAAGAATGTAGTGCAAATTTGAGAATAATGTTCTGTTGGAAATAAAATTTGTGATTATGGAATGTCATAGGGCTCATAAATTGAATGCTTGCGATGACTAGTATGCGAGTTTATCTTGAAATCAGAGATCTGATGTTGTCTTATCCATATCCATGAATGAGTAAGAAGGAAATAAATTGAAACAAAAATTGTTTAATCTGAAAACTTGTAAAATAAAGATAAGAAGGAATAAAATAAATTTGAATATCTTTTCTACATTTTAAAAGTCTTACGCCATTAAAACTTTTGGGATTATTCCTTTTTTATATCTAATTTCTAAACTGGTCCAAATACTTACTTTTACTTAGAAGCTCTATAAAACAATAAAACTCATATTTGGTCTCCCAAGGATCAACTTTTTGTATAATTCATCAAGTATTCCTTTCTCACATTTTCAATTAACTGTAAATACTTTAGACTTTATTTAACATAAACTCCATAGGTAGCATTGCATTTAGACTAGATCAAACTTCACCATATTCATTATCTTGTCATGCTGTATAAATTTTTAAAATGATCTATTCCTGAAATGGTCAATATTATTTATAGCTTATTCTATTTTATTCGAAATAAAGTTCTAAAATAGTTTATGTAAAATTTTTAGAAGAGAAAGTGTGTCCTAACCCTTGTAAATTATTTCCTTGAAAACTTTGGAAACTATTTAAATAGTATGAGAAAATTTATTTGTTCTAGTTTCCAATTTTGCCCTTATAGTTTTATGGAAAATCCATCTATGTCCCTTATTTTTAGTTTCCCTTTTTGCCCTTGCACTTTCATAAAAATTCCATACATGTCCCTTATTTTTTTTCCAACTTTTCCTTCACAACTTTACAAAAATTCCAAGTATGTCCCACTTTTTAGTTTCCAATTTTGCCCTTAAAATTTTAGAAAATTCCAAGAATACCCCTCTTAAAGATATGATTTTATTGGAAAAATTTTCCCTCTAAATAACCTCAGAAATGACCAAAATACCATTGTCATGCTTATCCAAATTTTAGCCAATTTTGCTGGAAAATTCTAGCAAAATAGTGTCCCATTCCAATAGGAAAATCGAAGCAATAAGACGTAGTTAGGCTTAATTCAGCTTAGGCACCTTCTTTCATTTCTTTTCTTTTATAGGAGCCTAACTTTCTATCCTAGTTCCTTTTTCCAACTACTTTTCAAGATCACTTCTTTTCTTTCCTATTGCTTTCTCTTCTTTTGTTTCTTTTCTTTAATTGCCAATTTTTCTTTCTTTCCTGAATTCGTGCTTTACAATGCAATTACCACATCAAATATGTTATGGTTTTATCATTGCTATTTCTATTAGGTTAGGCTTTTGTTTTGTCAATTTCTACAAAAGAGATATATTTTCTTTAGGAAAAAAAATATAGAACTAGAAGTCATTCAAGAATAAAGGTATAGCTAGAAAGGCTTAAACTATCCAATGAATGTCTAAATCCTCTCTTAAACTAAAGTGATCTTGGATTTCTAACATCATGCATACTCATAATCATTCCCTAGATTACATGTAACATTAATCAAAATAGTGTGTGTTCAAGCATGACAATGTCATCCAATAATAGCATTTCCTAAAAAATTTCACATTGCCACAAAATATCTTCAAATTACTATGTAGTTAATTACGGAAAACACAATTAACTTTGTCATAGGATGGTTATATCAATAGACATTGAGCATAAAAGAATAATCCAATACAATAAATCTAATCATGGGAAATTTTTTGTGTTTACCAAACACCACCAACTATCAAGTGATCCATATTAGAATTATGCAAACAAAATTTTAAGGGTCATATAAAATAGATTATCACACAATTCCATGATAGATATCATATAGCATTCTTAACTGTTAACTGTTATAACAACAATAGACTACTAACTAAAAGGAAAAAAATCAAAGAAATTAAGTAGACATAAAAATCAAAGCAAAATACATAAGTAAGCTATTCAAATGACCTTTAGTAGCCATAAGCAAATTACCCCCCCAAACTAAAATTTAATATTGTCCCTAATGTTGGATACTAACTACAAAAATTTAAAAAGTGTCAAGGGTAAGAAAAATCCCCTAATAAAACTTAATGGTGAAGTAGGAGTAGAGGGGTGCAATCTTAACATTACTTTTACCTTTTGTGTGGCTTCTAGTAATAGTTGATGGAGGTATCACATTATATAGATCACAAGATAAAATAAGGCACCTAGCAATCTATTTGTTGCATTGTACTTGATATTCAATAAAAGTTACATATTGTTCCTTGAGTTCCTATAGTTCTAGTCTAAGTTGAGTCAATTGAGTAGCCAATGGTGGTGGTGCCTTACTTTGTAATATCCTGTAATTTTTATTTTTAAATAATAATATTTTGCTATAAACAAATATATTTTTATTTGTTTAAAAATGATTATGTTCTGCTAAAAGCAAGTATACTTTTAATTAAAGTAAAAAAGAATTAGTTACAAGACGTATAAGACAAGGGATTCAAATGCCCTAGTATTTTTTCTTAGAGTACTCCAGTTCTATTTGTAAAAAAAAAAAAGATGGATCGTTGCGATTGTACATAGATTATAGACAGTTGAATATGGTGACAGTGTGAAATAAATACTCATTACCTCAAATAGATGATTTGTTTGACTAGCTACAGGGTACTCAACATTTTTCAAAAATTGAATTGATTTGAGATCTGGATATCATCAATAAAGGATAAGGGAAAATGATCTTTTAAAAAAATTCCCTTTAGGATTCGGCATGGATAATATGAGGTTTTAGTAATATCATTTGGATTGACAAATGCCCCAGCTACATTCATAGATTTAATGAATAAGTAATTAAACCGTCCCTGAATCAAGTTGTTATTATATTTATTAATGATATACTAGAATATTCCAAGAGTTCAGAGGATCATAAGCAATTTGTAAAGATAGTTTTACAAACTCCAAGGGAGTATCAGCTATATGTTAAGTTCTCAAAATACGAATTTTGACTTCGTAATATTACTTTCTTAAGGTATGTGGCTAGCAAGATGGTATTTAAGATAACCCTGAGAAAGTAAAAGTGGTACAGCAATGTTCACATCTTGCTACAGTTACATATGAAGATCCAAGTCTAATTTACGCTTTCTGCTGTTGTCTGTTGTCCATTCTATTTGAGTTGTAATTGGATCAGATACATGAACATATACTTGTAAAGCATCAATCAACTCCTCAGCATTTGAAACCGAGATGAGAATTCGTCGTGCTGAGTGTGAGATGAACCTTTGTTCCACAGCATGATCAATAAAAGAAAACAAACCATCAAAGAAGTGGTTAACATTTAACAAACCTATCGGTTTGTGATGCATATTTAGTTGTGCCCAAGAGACTATTTAGAAAATTTCTTCTAAAGTACCAAAATTCCCTGGTAAGGCAATAAAGGCATCAGCATTGCTCATCATTCTAGCCATGCGCTCATGCATGGAAGCAACCCTAAATTCTTTCCCAATTGTCTTTCCTATGATGTTAGATGCAGTTAGAGCTGTAGGAATAATACCTAGAACTTGACATCCTCCTACATGTACAACTATAGACATACACCCCATTAACCCACGGTTACCTCCACCATAGACTAAATGAATTTTTCTCCTAGCCAGCACCATACCCAGGTTTTGTGCTACTTTCACATATTCTCCATCTTTCCTAGCACTGGAACCACAAAAGACATAAATATTTCAAAACTGACGGAATTTGATTCTCTCCATAGTTGTACACACTTTAACTTTGAGTATGAAAGTAAAGATACTAACGTGTGTATTTATAGAATTCAGAGAAGGACATACATATGATAGCTATGTGAATAGGCCGGGCATAATTAGAAGCACTATATGAGTGATTGATGGATATAAGCTAAATTGAAGGTGAAATTTTCAAAAAATGACGGCAAGGATGTATATGTACAGTAGTTGTGATAGTCGCTCATATTAGGCATATAAAGAGAATAAGGTTAAAATATCACCAAATTTTTTTCTTTTTCTTGTTGTCCTTGATGAAAGATTGATGTCTTGATTCTTGTAGGGAAGTTGTAGATGAATGGCGTCATTGTAAAAAAAAGAGTGAAGATGCAAACCAGATAATTATTGAAGAGGGATAATTAAATAATTTTTCTTGTTTTTCCAATGTTCTTACCAGTCGACTATTGGTATTATTAAGTCAACTAGCTATTTTGAGAAATTTTAATTTGGACTGATTATTTTACAGTTGATTGATTACATCTATTTTGAAGTAATCAATTGCATCCTACCAGTTAACTATGTATTCTTTGATTTTCACATACTTTTATAAGCTCAGAAATGTTTCTTTTTCCATGTGATATCTTTCCATCGAATACCAACAGATTTAAAGTAGATTTTGACACATATATTCAAAATTTGCGGCCACCGATTTTTGCCGAAATAGCAGCTAATTTTTCTTTACAGATTTTTAAGAATTAAGGCCACCGATTTTAACTCTCTCCAATACTTTGTCCAAACTTTTGACTTTCTATTTTGGCACTGTTCTTTATTATGCTTTTCATCTGTTCTACTGTATTCTCCCTTATTAATGTTTGGCATTAAATGCAAAGTTCTATTCCCTCATACAGGAAAAGTTAATTTATTTTCTTTGAAACTCAATTATTATGGTGTCCAAATGGTTAGTAGGTTAGAGTAATGAAAATTTTAAAAGGAATAGACGGATGATGGCCTTATGGTGCTTTGACGAATGTAATCAAGAGAATTAGTGGTGTTGAAGTTCTTGAGGAAGAAAATATGGGAAGTAGGATTTAAATTAATCTTTGAACTCTTAATTTGAAAATATGGAGAATATTCTGAGAATCATGTCCGAAAATAATGTAAGTGATCAAGATATTTGTGTTAAAGGTTTATACTATGCTAAATTGAATCTAGTAACTAGGATGTGAATTATGTTGAAATTGAAAATTCATGTATGAGTAATTGTTGGGAAAGATCTTCTTGAAATAATTGGATTAATTAAACGGGATTGATATAAGTTAGAATGAGGTGGTTTTGTATATGATAGAAGAAAGGATTGAAATTTTTTATAATGAATTTATTGGTGTTAATAAGAGGGTATAGAGTTATTGTGATAAGATAAGTGGAATTGTTAGACATGTGCCAATGGTACATAAACGTTATAAAAGGTTTGGTGAATTTATTGCTACGTATGTTTAACATATTGATTAAAAGATTTTAGGATAAAAATAGATGATAGACTAAGATGATGATATTCATAGGAAGATGTTGACATTTGAAAACCAAAAATGACCTAATAGAAGTTTGGGATAAGAAAAGATAGTTACCCAATATGAAGGTGAATATGTTCCTTTATGTGTGTGTTTCCTAATATCGACTTATAGATATATGCATGCGAGCTTAAGGATATAAAGGAATGAGATACTCGATGGTTTAAGAGTTCCTTATATGTATATATATAATTTTTTGAGTACTTTGTATAAAGTGAAATTGATTAGAAAAGAAATACAAATAATTCAATACAACCCAAAAGTCTAAAGGGACCATAAATGTTGAGCACTAGAAATTATCAGTTGGTGACCACATATTTTTGAAGGACTCACCAATGGAAGAGGTAATGAGGTTTGGAAATGTAATAACCGTAAAATTTAACGAAAATTCCAATTAAAGGAAATTTAGAATAAAAGAGAGAATTTTGACAATAGAGATAAGAACCGTAGAAAATATGTATATTTATTACATGGATTAAAGAATTATAAAAGAAATATGAGAATTTATGTTTTGGCACGCTATAAGCAAATATATTTTTATTTATGTAGAAATGATTATGATTTGTTAAAAGTAAGTGGACTTTTAAGTAAAAGAAGTATTGTGTTGCTTAAAATAATTATACCGGCCTCCATTGAATGTTTATGGTATTTTTAGAAATATTCTTTCTTTTAATATGAATAAAGATATTTTTTTTGAAATTTGTTTTATTATGATGTTTATCAAGAAAAATCGTGATTTAAGAGTTTAACTAAAAATTTACGAGAATGGAAATTTTTAAGAATTTTTGGGATATTTTAAGATGAAAAACGGAATTTATATGAATTTTTATAAAAGAAAATATAATTATTAATTATTTAATAATTATATAAAAAAAAAAAAAAATTTATTCAGAAACCATAAAATGAGAAACCGGGGGCGAAGAATTCGAAGAAGAAGAAAACGGAAAAAATGCATAGTGCTGCATAGTGAGTGAATAGTGACTTCAAATCTTTTCTCTCGATTTGGAGTACCAATTGGCTTCCGGTATCAAAACTGAAAGTGTTATTGGATTCAGGATGAAGAGTACTTCAGTTTTGACCGATTAGTTTTTCAAATCAACCATTGAATTGCCGTAGATCTGAAATCGAAAATCTCGGTAAAAGGTAAGTTCTAAAAAACCTTACTTAGAAACTTCTAATTAGAAATCTGACTCCGTAGATGGATTCAGAACCTAGATAAACATTAGGATATGAAATTGTTTAGTTGATTTGGTAACTTTTTATATGGTGGTGAATAATGATTTCCGGCATGAATAGTGCGGTGAATAGTGATTCCGGCGGTGAATAGTATTTTTCACGGTGAACAATTTTGAACCTTCCGGACTCGATTTTGGGGTCTGTTTTACCGAATTCAGACCAGGAACTAGGATTTTAGGGCTGTCCAATCTGGAGCCCTTATCGGTGAGTGGGTTTTTCATACTATAGCGCATGTTTTACGAATTCGGTTTATAACTCTCTCTCATATGATTTTAACTAGTTGGAATGTATGCTAAATTGTTTTACTGCTTTGAAAACCAATATGTTCCAACCATGTTAGAAATTATAAATTTAAATCCTAGTTGAACCCTAGGTATGCAGGGCAAGCATCTAGGCTGATAATTCTCCATTTGAGCTAGATTTATAGAAATACGAACTTTGTCATAGAAATGAACTAAGTTAGCCATGAAATGATTTGATGCATGATGAGCATCTATGTGACGTCTATGGATGATCTATGTTTAAAAGGGAAAGTTTATGATTATAAAGGTTTCTATGGGAATTCATGGATGAGATATATTTTAGAACGGAATTTTATGCATGAAAAGAGCTAGATGGAGAATTATAGCTTTATTGTAATGTTATTGAAATGTTTTACTTTAAACTCTTTGAATAGCATATTTCAAATGTTTTCTATTGGAGGGACCCTTTTAGATCACTATTAGCTAGCCGCAGGGAGTGCTAGCCCTGGTGCACCATGGTCATGCGAAGGCTTCGGCCTAGGATATTGTGACGGGCATTTGACTGCCTAAGACACAGGGATTTAGGGTGGACTTATGTCTACGCCTACAGTGATTACCCTACCCTTGCTTTGTGCTTGGGGGAGATGATAGATCTGTTAGGAAAGACCTCCAATAAACTAGTGCATTTTTCTTAAAGATTAAATTTTTCTAAGCAATCTCATTCATCATTGTTATTGCATAAATAACTTCATTTATTACTTACCATGCATAATTGATTTACTCTACTATTACTGATTTAATCATGTTTTATCTTTTGAACATACATTTGAACTATTTAGCTTTTCTTTTAATAAATTATGGTTAAATGCTTAATGTTTCTATTATTATCTTTACATTTTGATTTTAATTATTAAACTCATTGCGAAACATTCATGCTTGGTTTACCCTGTTTCTGTTATAGTGTGATTTATCCATTCACTGAGATGTGGTGATCTCACCCCTCTTCTGTTTCCTCCCCACAGATAGTCAAAGAGACTTTGATCCAGCTACAGCTTCGTAGGAGGCTGAAGATAGCGTTGGTGAGCCCCAGTTTGGGCAAGGCTCTTTTGTACTGTTTGTTTAGTTTAGTTTATGTCTAGTATACCTCCATGAACATACAGGCAGGATCCTCGCTTCTTACGTATTTTGATGTGTTGTTTGAAAAAATGGTTTTATATTTTACAACGATGTTTGTATTATAAGGCCATGGGCCAAGTTGAATCACAGATGTTGGATTCATGAGATATATATATATATATATATATATATATATATATATATATATATATATATATATATATATATATATATATATATATATATATATATACAGTATTTTCTTATATTGGATGTGGCATATGTGGCCAGTTATATTTATTATGTACTCTAGATTGTATGCTGAATGTTTGTGCATGCTATGTGTTAGGCTTGTGGCTAGGGGGAAACCCTTATGCCGTGCCGGTCATGTGTTCTATCATTTGGGGCCGTGACAGGAAAGAAGAAAGTACCTATCAGTTTTTTCTCATGTTATCAGATTTCAAGAAATTCAACTGAACATAAACTTAACTTAATTGTGAGGAAAAAAATCGATGATTATTGTTGATTGATAAGTGAAGAACTATGGATGAAAGAAATCCCTATGGTTAAGTTTATATGACAAAACCACTCAAGTGAGGAAGCTACCTGAGAAGCACAAGATGGCATAAAAATGAGATATCCCCAATTATTTAAGTAATAAGATTGGTAACTCCGAATTATGTCTTGTTTTCATTCCCTACATGTGGTAGGATGGGTTGAAATTTGAGAACCGAATTTCTTAAGGGGGAAAGAATATAATATCCTGTAATTTTTATTTTTAAATAATAATATTTTGCTATAAATAAATATATTTTTATTTGTTTAAAAATGATTATGCTCTGCTAAAAGCAAGTATACTTTTAATTATAGTAATTATTGTTTTGCTTCCAATAATTATATTAGCCTTTAATCAATTTTTGTTTCATTTTTAGAAATATTCTTTCTTTTATTATGTATAAAGATATTTATTTTGTGATTTTTTTTATTAAGATTTTTATAAAGAAAAATTATGATTTAAGAGTTCAACTAAAGTTTTATGAGAATGTAAATTTTTAGAAATTTTTGGGATGTTTTAGGGTGAAAAACGGTATTTATATGAATATATATGAAATAAAATGAATATAAATCTAAATATTTAATAATTAAAATAATAAAAAAAAAATGAGAGGAGAATAGAGAAACGGGGATGGGAGACAGAAACTAAGAAGAAATTTGCAGAAGAAGAATAGTGTGAATAGTGAATAGTACCTCCATATTTTTTATCTAGATCTGGAGTGTCTACAGACCTCCGATCTCAAAATTAATGATACCAATGTATTTAGGACAGAGAGTACTACAATTTTGACCGAACAATTTCTCAAATCAGCCGTTGAATCTACGTAGATCAAAATTAAAAAATCTCAAAAAAATATAAACTATGAAACTCTTATTTAAAGACATCATGTCTCGTTTAGTAGATGGCAACGGAGGGAATGGAAATGGGAATTGAGAATAGAATGAAAAGAAATGAATTCAAATGGAATGGAATAAAAATTGTCAAAAAGACAAAAATACCCTTAAAAAATAAAATTATTATAGTAATATTATTTAAACTTAAAAAATTATTTTAAATATTATAAATAAAAAATAAAATAAATTATTATTAATATAAAATTTTGAATTAAATTTTGTTAAACAATATTGAACATTTTAATTTAAATATATATATTTTTAATTATAAAATTTTTTATAAATAAATAAAATAATGAAGGGTATTTCAGTCTTTTTCCTTTCCATTCCATCGCACTATTCACTTTCCACCTGTTTTCGGAGGTAATCAGCATTCCGTGGGATCCACAACTTTCACCACTTCCATCTATCAAACCAAGGAATGTAATGTCCATTTCATTACATTCCATTCTCATGCCTTTATTTCTATCTACCAAACGGGACCTCAAAGATCTCAAAACTAATAGTGTTTTTCGGCTATGAATAGTGACCAAGTTTCCAGAGTCATTTCCTTGATTTTTAGACGCTCCGGACACATTTTTAAAGTCTGTTTAGTCAAATGTGGATTGAAAAAGTACATTTTTTGACTGTCTAATCTGAAACCCTTACCCTATGAGTAGATGATTCTTTCTATGATTTTCCTTTACTCTTCTTGAACTTGAAATTGATAAATGAGTATGTTTACAAGTTATTTATACTTTTATATATTCCTGAAATGGTTTAGAATATCTGAAATGGTTGCAATATGATATATATAGTTCAAGATGAGTATGACTTTTGAAACGAATTTTGAAACACATTGAACATGTGATTTTTAAATGTATTTCTCATTATATGGCAAAGGAAATATGTTATGCATATGATATTGATTTATACAGTGATATGTTTGCCTTGGATATAGGCATGTTTACGTGATTCCCTTGATTGGGAAGTTTTGACATAGGAATATACTGAGAATGAAAATGTTGTATTATAATAGTATCTTTGTTTTGATTAATACGGAATATATGAGATTATGGTTTTATGGAGGAATCTTATTGGAAACACTCTCTGCTGACAGCAGGTGATGTTAGCCCTAGTGCACCTTGATAACCCAGCTAGCAGGGGGTAGTGCTAGCCTCATGTGTCGGCCAACACACGGGAGATGATATGTGATGGAGAGCGGGATGCCTCCTATATAGGTGAGATGCCAACTATATAAGATGTGATTTTCCTTCCCTTGCTGTGTGCTTGGGAAATACCCATATAGAGTCCCTTTGCATGTCCTCTTGAATGGTAGTAGGGCAAACCTCAGTGGGATGCTGAGTTTAGGTAAATCCTATACCACCAAAGTACAGAAGGGGTTAAACTCTAATATGGTAGTTCTTATATGGGATCCTCCAGATGTTTTCATAAGAATTATGTTGATGCATACCGTGATTTTATTATCGATCTTACAACATTGCTTATGAATTAAATATGAATATGAATTTGAATAGAGATTATTTGAAATGTGAGTCACATATGGATGTACCTCTGAATTGTGATTTTCAATATGACAAGTTTTAAAATAAGGAGTACATCCATATGTTGACCTAAGAGGTCATAAAAGTTTTATCTGCCCACTGAGTTGTCAAACTTATTACACAATGTTTATATTTTTTTTCAGATAAGGATATAGAGTTTGGTTCTTTCCCTTCATATAGTTGACCAACTAGACAACATGATCTCTGGGTGAGCCTACTTTGTTTCCATGGCTCATAGATTTTGATTTATATTGTATTTGTACTTTAAAGTCTGCTCTGAACGTCACAGGTAGGATCCCTACTTCTGCTGTACTTTAATGTTTATAAATTTGGTGTATATATGAAAATACATAACTGTAAAAGAGTGAATTATATATGTTATGGAAAATATATGATCGTAAAGTATGTGTTTCACGTGCTCTAGAATTAAGGGCGTGACATACTTGATTAGGTGATACTTGGAAAATAGTGGGAAGTAAAAGTGTCTACATCATGCAAATGTGGGATAGGTATTTTCATGATTCTTCTCATAAAGAGGTCATCTATAGGTAACTTGAGCACTTTTCTTTCTTCATTATCAGCCTATAGCACTCTTGCTTGATTTAGTGAGCATTGAAGGAAACTAAATGGCATATATGATATTGTAAGGTAGTCGTAATGGTCGTATGAATTAATTGCCAAATATCTATGCTTTGCCTACTCTCAATGCAATACAGTAGTGCTACATGTTCATAATTACAACTACTTAAGTGCTTAGGCCAAAGTTTCACTTCCTTCGTTAGGAATTATGACCAATATTGCTCCTAGAAACTATAAAGAATTGAAGGAAAAAATGTAGCACAAATAGAGTTTATCTTGACTTAGGAATTTAGTGTAAATTCCCTACATCCAACATTCAATCTCTATCCACTCTTAATAGAATCAAAACTAGTACAAATTGTTTTACAAGATCTTTTTTTCACAAGTCTCTCTCACTATTCTTACATAAGACATCTCTTTCAAATACATAACCCTTAATAATTGCAAGTAACTGTGTCTTGTAACTACCTAGTCCCCTCATTAATAACAATAAATTTCAGTTACAATAAGTAGCCTAGTACGTGATTGAAAGACCGAATCTAGCAACCTTTGATATTTCCTTCCAATAGCTAGCTACTGCCCTCAGATTCAGCCACTAGTACATCCACCTTTTTTGTATATACAAGGTTGTCATGTGGAGAAATTAAAACCATTTTTGTAAGAGCCATTCATTTTTTTGTACTCTTGTATTTTGTATATGAAATATACTACAATTACCATTTTTGTAAGAGCCATTCTTTTTTTTTTTTTGTACTCTTGGATTCCGTATATAAAATATAATACAATTAAGCTTCCAATAACACATATAAGTAAAGCATCACATATTTCATTATCATTATGTCAAAAGAGGTTACATATTTGTTTAGTGTTTATACATGAGTAACATTGGGTACTACTCATGGAATCAAAACAAAAAAGTACCAAGGGTTGCTCCTTAAAAAAGGGTACACTGAGTTACACACTACATAAGTTACATTATGCTACTTATAGTCCTGATCCAATACTTCACCCACGTGGTGCATAGGGTAGAGAAGGGGTGGTGTTGGCACGGGAATCTCCATTACATTTGCTACTAGTATGTCTTGAAGTATAGTAAATTGACCCAAGTAAGGTATTTCCACCACCTGAGTCTCCAAGACTAGTGTCAGGAGAACTGCTAACATCCTAACCGTTTTTATCTGAGCACATCACCAAAATTAATGAGAATAAAATCTCAATAGGTTCAACATTAACATATCATATAATAAGTATAAAAAAATCAAGGTGATATGTTCAGCTATATAAACTACAGAAAATTATTCTTTAGTTATAAGGCACAAGATCACATATATCATGAATAAATACATTATGCATAAATCATTGATAGACAATTACAACATATTTAACATCCTACATAATAGCTTATTATCCATCATCTGTCTATATTTTAGTAATAGGGTAATATGAGCCATTCACCCTCCTGCTACTCATATACCACTATCACCCAATCGGAGTGGCCATACTCTCTCTCAGCTTACTCAAGCTAACAAGGCATCTTATATTTAGTACCATCTCAAGTCATTTTATTTGTTTAAAAATGATTATGTTTTTCTAAAAGCAAGTATATTTTTAACTAAAATAATTAGTATTTTGTTTAAAATATTTATATTAGCCTCTAATAAATTTTTGTTTTATTTTTAGAAATATTCTTTCTTTTATTATATATAAAGATATTTATTTTATGATTTTTTTTATTAAAATTTTATCGAGAAAAGTCATGATTTGATAATACAACTAAAGTTTTGCAATAATATAATCTCTTCACTTATGTGATTTTGTCATATAACCTTAACTATAGGGATTTTGTTCAACCATAAGTTCTTCACTTGTCGATCAACAATAGACATCGATTTTTACTCAAAATTAAGCCAAATTCTTGTCTAATTGAATTTCTCAGAATTAGATAGCATGAGAAGAATCTGATAGGTACTTTATTAGCATTGTTGTAAGAAAGATTGTACCAACATCACTTAATCTTGATGGCAAAACAAGGCGATATATACTATGCATACTTTATCCAAGATTTCAAAAGAGCCTATATACTAAATCTTAACTTTTTTCTTCTTTTCAAACCTCATTACCTCTTTCATGGGTGAATCTTTTAAGAAATTTTGATCACCAACTAATAATTTCTAGTGCTCAACATTCATAGTCCTTATAGACTTTTGGCCTGTATTGAGTTGCTTGTATATTTTTTCTAATCAATTTACTTTATCCATGACATCTTACCATAAGTCTAACTCCACTGAGTCATCTAACAAAAAATTGGTAACACCTCTTACATAAGATTTTAAGTCATCCAATAACACTTTATTATAGGCAAATTCTGCTAAGAGATCTCCCTCCAAACTCGAAAGCATACGCTTGAAGCATACTCTTTAAATTAACATAATCAATTTAGGTTAGTCATATTCTATCTATTTCATGATATTCCAAATTAAATTCCAAAAGCTAAACCTTATTCATCTCATCCACCTATTAGGAGACTTACGATATTTCATGTAAAACCTTAAATGGTGCCATTTATATATTGGCCTGATAACTACTGATATGACAAGTTCAACTAAGGACAAATAACTTCTAATATGCAAACACATCATTTAGATTTACTATAAGCTATACTATAATCTAACAAAGATCCTTAGGCTTCTTGAATAACTCTCCTACAACAATATATTCAATTCTTACTTGTTGACTCACCAAACAACGAAAAATATATCCTTGTATCTTCTTTTTACCATTATACTAATACAAATATTTCAAATCTTAGTATATCCTATCAATAGTCAAAATTTATGGCTTCTTCTAAAATCTCCTTTCTTAACAATTATTCACACGTGAATTTCCAATATCAATATAATTCACATACTATAATTCACATACTTGATACTAGACTCAACTTAGCATAATATAAACCCTTAACACAAATACCTTGATTGCTCTATATTATTTTTGGACATGGTTCTCAATATATTCTCCATATTTTCAAATTAAGAGTTCAAAGATTAATTTAAATCCTATTTCCCATATTTTATTCCTCAAGAACTTTAACATCACTAATTCCCTTGATTACATTCGTCAAAGCACCATAAGGCCATCATCCATCTATTCCTTTCAAAATCAATATTACTTTAACCTACTAACCACTTGAACACCATAATAATTGAGTTTTAAAGAAAAAAATTCACCCTCCTCGTAATAAGGAAGAGAACTTTACATTCAATGCTAAACATTAATGAAGGATGACATAGTAGAAAAAGAGAAATACATAGTAGAGCATGGTGCCAAAATAGAAAGTCAGAAATTTGGATGAAGCATTGAAAGAAAATAAAAATCGGTGGTCGTAATTCTTGAAAATCTGTAAACAAAACCTAGTTGTTATTTCGGCAAAAATTGATGGCCGCTAGTTTTGAATATATGTGCCAAAATTTACTTTAAAACTGTTGGTATTCAATAAAAAAATAGCACATAGTGAGCTTATAAAAGTTTATGAAGAATAAATAGCATGTAGTTAACTGGTAGGATGCAGTTGATTGCTTCAAAATATATGTAATCAATCAACTGTAAAATAAACCAATTCAAATTAAAAATTCTCAAAATAATTAGTCAACTTAATAATATCGATAGTCGACTGGTAAGAACATTGGAAAAACAAGATAATTTATTTGATTATCCCTTTTCAACAACTATCTTATTTACATATTTACTATTTGTTTTATAATGACGCCTATCACCTACGACTTCTCTACAAGAATCAATATATCAATACTTCATCAAGGATAACAAGGAAACAATAAATTCTGGTGATATCTTCACCTTATTCTCTTTATATGCCTAATATAAACGACAATCACAACTACTATATATATACATGCGTGCCGTCATTTTTGAATTTCATCTTCAATTTATCCTAATATCCACTGGCCACTCACATAGTTGTTGTAATTATGCCACCGACCTATTCGCATAGCTCTTGTAAGTATGCCCTTCTTTAAGTTCTATATATGTACATGTTAGTATTTTTACCTTCATACTCAAAGTTAGGGTGTGTGCAACTATGGAGAGAACTACATTCTGTCAGTTTCGAAATATTTGTGTCTTTTGTGGTTTCAGTCCTAAAAAAGATAGAGAGTATGTGAAAACTGCACAAAACCTAGGTATAGTGCTGGCCAAAAGAAAAATTCATTTAGTATATGGTGGAGGTAACCGTGGATCAATGGGGTGTGTGTCTACAGTTGCACATATTGGAGGATGTCAAGTTCTAGGTATTATTCCCACAGCTCTAGCTACATCCAACATCGTAGAAAAGACAATTGGAAAAGAATTTAGGGTAGCTTCCATGCATGAGCGCATGGCTAGAATGATGAGCAATACTGATGTCTTCATTGCCTTACTAGGTAGTTTTGGTACATTAGAAGAGATTTTCTAAATAGTCTCTTGGGCACAACTAAATATGCATAACAAACTGATAAGTTTGTTAAATGTTAACGATTTCTTTAATGATCTGTTGTCTTTTCTTAATCAAACTGTGGAACAAAGGTTTATCTCACACTCAGCACGATGAATTCTCATCTCAGCTTCAAATGTTGAGGAGTTGATTGATGCTTTACAAGCATATGTTCTTATACCTGATCCAATTACAGCTTAAATAGAATGGACAACAGACAACCACAGAAAACGCAAATTAGACTTGGATCTTCATCTTTAACTGTACTAGAATGTAACCATTGCTGCATCACTTTTACTTTCTTAGGGTCTATTTAGACACCATCCTTGCTAAACATACTCCCTTAGAGTTTATAAAACTACCTTTAAATGTTGCTTATGATCCTCTGAACTCTTGAAATATTCTAGTATATCATCAATATATATATAATAACAAAATGATCAAAGGATGACTTAATTACTATTCATTAAATCTATTAATACAGCTGGGGCATTTGTCAATTCAAATGTCATCACTAAGAACTTATAATGCCCATACCAAGTCCTAAAAGCATTTTTTTTAAATATCCTCTTCCCTTATCCTTAATTGATGATATTCTGATCTCAAATCAATTCAATCTTTGAAAAACGTTGAGCACCATGTAGCTGGTCAAACAGATCATCTATATGAGGTCATGAGTATTTATTCTATACTGTCGTCTTATTTAACTGTCTATAATCTATGCATAATCGCAGTGATCCATTTTATTTTCTTTTCATAGATAGAATTGAAGCACTCCAAGAAAAAGTATTAGGGAATTTAAATCCCTTGGCTAACACGTCTTGTAACTATTTCTTTTTCAGTTCCTTAAGTTCTGTGGATGCCATTCTATTTGGAAATATAGACACTGGTTAGGTTCCAAGAAATAAATCAATATCAAATTATATTTATCGTTTCAGGGTAATCCTGGAAATTCCTCAGGGAACACATCAGAAAATTCTCTAACCACTGGAACTTGATCTACATTAATGTATTTCATATCTATATCTTTGACCATTACCAAATATCATTAGCACCATTTTGTAATAACTTATAGGCTGCTAAAGTAGAGATTAGATTATTCGATACTTCACTACAATCACCTCGTATAATGAAAGGAGATTCTTCGAGAATATTGAATTTAATTCCCTTAAGATGGCATTCTAAATTGGCATGACATGGTGTCAACCAATCCATTTTCAATAGCACATCAAAGTCTACCATATATAGACATTCAAGTAAAACAGATATTATATTCAGAAATGATCATATTTGGAATTTGTCTCAATTCTTTAAATTTTTTGGTACGCCTATCCCTTTCACTTTCAGGTAGTAATTGACCCATAGATACTTCTTAAGATGCCACAATATTCAATCAATCTTATACTAGGAAATTTAACAAACTTGGAATAGAAAGGAAATTGAGACCTTATAGAATCCCTCAGTAGCACCTGAAGTATAAATATGTTCAGCTCATATCCATACTAAAGGTCCTATTAAAGAATTTGTTGCTCTGATAGCCACAAGAAAACTTAATGCTCTAATACCAACTTGTCATGCCCTTAATTTTAGAGCACGTGAAACACATACTTTACGAATATATATTTTCCATAACATGTATAATACATTATTTTACAGATAGGTATTTCCATGTATACAAAATATATAAACCAAATCTATAAACATCCGAGTAACAGCATAAGCAGGAATCCTGCTTATCGCATTTAAAGCATACTTTAGAGTACAAGTACAATATAAATCAAAATCTATGACCCTAAAAACAAAATAGGCTCACCAGAGAAACTATCGCCTAGCCGATCACCTATTTGATGGGGAATGACAAAACTCAGTATTCTTATCTGAAAAATATGGAAATATCGTGTAGTGAATTTGACAACTCAATGAGCAAATAATACCTTCTATGACCTCGTAAGTCAACATATGGATGTACTCATATTTTAAATTTATCACATTGAAAATTACAGTTCAGAAGTGCATCCATATGGGACCCCCATTTCAAATATTCTTTGTTTAAATCACATTTAGATATCTTTAAACATATATGATACAATATGATCGTTAATCAAACATTAATATGCATCAAAAACATTTCTTATAAAAATATTAGGAGGATCTCATATTAGAACCACCATATTAGAGTTTAATCCCTTCCGTGCTTTGTTGGTGTAGGATTTTCCTATACTTAGCATCTCAGCCAAGGTTTGCCCTACCACCATTCAAGAGGACACGCGAAGGGACTCTAACATTGGCAATTCCCCAAGCACAAAGCAAGAAAAGGAAAATCACAATCTCATATAACTAGCATCTCGCCTAGATATAAGGCATCCCGCTCTCCATTAGATATCATATCTTGTGTGTTAGCCCTCACATGGGGCTAGCACCACCCTTGCTAGCTGAGGAATCAAGGTATACCAGGGATAACATCTCTTGCTGTTAGCAAATAGTGTTTTTAATAGAATTTCTCCACAAAATTATTATATGCAAATATTCCATATCATTCAAAATAGAGCTTTCAGTATAATACAGAATCTCATTCTCAATACAGTTCATCTATCATAAATTACCCAATCAGGATTTATCACATATACATGTCCTTTCTCAAGGCAATCATATAGCTTTATAAATCAATATCACGTGCATAAATATTCATTTTATCATTTAATGAGAAATACATGTGAAATCAGTTATACCATGAGTTCAGAAATCCATTTTCAAAACTATACTCTTCTTGAACTATCTTCTCAACTGTAAGTGATTCAGATAATTTTAATGCATTTCAGGAACATAGAAAAGTGTAAATATCTTATAAACATAATCAAATGCACGTTTAAAGATCAAGAAGAGTATAGGGCAAATCATAGAAAGAATCATCTACTCACAAGGTAAGACTCCAGGTTGGATAGCCCTAAAATACACGTTTCCAATTCACATTTGACTAAATAGACCTCAAAAACGTGTCCGGAGGATCCAAAAACATAGAAAATGACTCCAAAATCGCTCAATTTGGCCTCTAGAAGCTTGGTTAACACTGGTCAGCTGTTGGGTACTATTTACAGTCAGAAAATACTATTCATCGCCCGAAATCACTATTCATGACACACAAAAAGTTGTGAAATGGTCGAAAGAATTCATATCCTAAAGTTTATCTAGCTCCTAAATCCACCTACGGTGTCAAATTTTTAATTTTTCTAAGATTCTACTTCCGATCTGCGGCGATTCAGCGGCTGATTTAAAAAATTATTCGGCTAATATCCTAGTACTCTTCGTTCTGAATCCAATGATTCCCTTAGTTTTGAAATCAGAGGCCTGTAGACACTCTATATTTAGAGAAAAAAATATGAAAGTTACTATTTATACAATTCATTCAGTTTACGAGACCTCTCTTCTTCCGCATCTTCCCCTCCCCTTCTTTATTTATTTTATTTTATTTATTTATTATTATTTAATAATTAAATATTTAAAATTTATTATTTTTATTTTTATTATATACATAAAAATACTGTTTTTCATCCTAAAATATTTCAAAAATTTCTAAAAATTTACATTCTTATAAAACTTTAGTGGAACTCTTAAATCATGACCTTTCTTGATAAAATTTTAATAAAAAATCACAAAATAAATATATTTATACATAATAAAAGGAAGAATATTTCTAAAAGTAAAACAAAAATTTATTAGAGGCCAATATAATTATTTTAAACAAAACAAAAAGTATTTTAATTAAAAATATATTTGCTTTTTGTAAAACATAATCATTTAAAATAAAAATATATTTTTTATCGTAAAACATTATTATTTAAAAGTTATGAGATATTACACAAACCTTGGATGAAATGCTAAGTATAAGAAAATCCTACACCACCAAAGTACAGAAGGGCTTGAACTCTGATATAGTGGTTCTGATATAGGATCCTCCTAATATTTTCATGTGAAATATTTTGATGCATAACAACATTTTTTTAATGATCATACAGTACAGTATATGGTTTTGGATATATGAATATCCTTTGTTTTGAGAATATTTGAAATGCTGGTCCCATATGGATGTACTTTCGAACTGTATTTTCTATGTGACATTTTAAAATATGAGTACATCCATACTATAATGCATCGAGAATTGGATTAAGGTGTGTGTTGATGCAATATGGTCGAGTCATTATATATGCATCTAGACAACTTAAACCACATGAGAAAAATTATTTGACTCATGATTTGGAAATGGCCGCAGTAGTTTTTGCTCTCAAAATATGAAGGCATTATCTGTATGGTGAAACATGTGAAATCTATACAGATCATAAAAGTCTCAAATGTATTTTCCAACAAAATGATTTTAACTTTAGACAAAGTCGATGGATGGAATTACTTTAAGATTATGACTGTACAATATTATATCGTCTAGATAAGGTCAATGTAGTGGCTAATGCATTAAGCATGAAGTCAATGAATAGCTTGATTCTATCACAATGGTAAAGTGGCCATTAATGAAATAAATGCATAAGTTGGAAAGTCATGGGGTAGTATTGGAAGTAAAAGAGCCTAGGATACTATTAACCCATATACAGTTGTAATCATCTTTGGTTGAGCAGGTGAAAATGGCACAGGAAGAGGATGCCCATTTATGTAAAAAAATTGAAGAGGTGAAGAATGGCAGTAATGTTGAATTTACTATTGACTCTGAAAGAATTCTAAGATTGGGCAAGTGGCTGTGTGTACTTAATAAAGAAGAACTCAAGAAAGAGATTCTAGGAGAATCCTATCAATCTACATATACCATTCATCCTAGATCAACTAAAATGTATTAAAATTTAAAAAATAAATTATTGGTCGGATGATATGAAGAAAGATATAGCTGATTATGTTTTTCAGTGTTTAACATGACAACAAGTAGAGGCAGAACATCAAAGGCCTACGGGATTACATCAATAAATAGAAATACTTGAATAGAAATGGGAGAGAATAACTATAGATTTTGTTACAGGGCTACCGCGAAAATCAAAATGGTTTGTTTCAATATGGGTGATCATTGATAGGTTAACTAAATTAACACATTTTCTACCATTGAAAATCATATATAACATAGGTCAATATGCAAATTTGTATTTAAATGAGATAGTGAAACTTCATGGGGTACCGATATCGATTATTTCTGATAGAAGACTACAGCTCACAGTTTGTTTTTAGAAAGTCTTCCAAGAACCTTTGGGTATGAAGTTAAATCTCAGTACTACTTTTCATCCTTAAATAGATGGACAATCTAAGCGAACTATCCAAATATTAGAAGACATGCTTTGAGCATGTGTGCTTGATTTTCAAGGTAGTTGAGAAAGATTATTGCTCTTAACTGAATTTACTTACTCTATAGTACATGTACAATAAAACCAACATCTACGAGCCCTAGAAACAAAGTAGGTTCACTCAGAAATTATGTCGTTTAGTTGATCAACTATCTGAATGAGAATGACCAAACTCTGTATTCTTATCTAAAAAATGCAGACATATCGGGTAGTGAGTTTGACAACTCAGTGAGCAGATAATACCTCCTATGACCTCTTAGGTCAACATATAGATGTACTCATATTTAAAATTTGTCACATAAAAAATATAGTTCAGAAGTACATCCATATGAGACCCGCATTTCAAATATTCTCAAAACAAAGGATATTTAGATATCTAAAACCATATAATGTACTGTATGATCATTAAACAGTTGGTGTTATGCCTCAAAATATTTCACATGAAAACATTAGGAAGATCCCAAATCAAAACCACCATATTAGTGTTCAAGCCCTTCCGTACTTTGGTGGTCTGGGATTTGCCTATACTTAGTATCTCAGACAAGGTTTTTCCTACCACCATTCAAGAGGACAAGTGAAGGGACTCTAATATGGGTAATTTTCCAAGCACACAGTAAGGGAGGGTAAATCACATATCATATAGTCGGCATCCCACCTATATAGAAGGCATCCTGCTCTTCTTTATATATAATATCCCGTGTGTTAGCCGTCACACGAGGCTAGCACCATCCCCGCTAGCTAAGGTATCAAGGTGCACCAGGATTAACATTGTAACATCCCTAATTTCGTTTCTTTTATTAATAAAGGTATATAAATATTTAATTAAGGAAATAAAATTTATTAGACAATTTTTAGATATCTAAGGAAATATAATCCTTAGAAATTCTTCACCTTATGTGTATGCATAGAAAATGTTTCTAACATTAAGGGAACAAGTAAAGAGAGAAAACCTAATAGGAAAAATTAGAAATAACATACTAAAGAGAGGTGAAATTCTTTGGTAAGGAAGATAAGTTTTTTCTTGTGAAGTAAGTAAAGGTCTTAAAATTTTAAGAAGATTGGATTAGGGTAATTTTTCCTAATTCAAGAGTTAAAAATTTATAAGTTTAACATCTCCACCCATAAATTGGGCTTTCACCTATGGATACTTCATATAGAGTTTTTTCACTTCACATAAGTTTCTAGCAAGCCCATTGGATAGCCCAAGCTAGAAATAAAACATAGACTTAGATTAGGATATAGAAGTTAGACCGATTGCCAAAAAATTATGAAAATGTGACCAATACCTCCATGAAAGGTATAATTTTAGCCAAGACAAAGGAAATGGGTAAGAATGAGCCCAAATCCAAGAAGAAGAAAAATAAGAATCATGTGAGAAAATAGCAGTGCAATAATAATCAAGATTAGGTGACATTGCATTAAGACAAAACATCTATATCCTACATCCATAATTTCAACAAGTGGATAATAATACATAGTGTTATGACAAAACATCCTTATCCGAAAGAAATAATTTCAACCAAGTAAGGGAGATCCAATGGCTGAAAATTTGTCACTTAGAAAGGCAAACCTATCATACTTGATTAAGACAAAAGAAAAATGAAATGAATCACAAAATCAAAGGGACATTGTCCCTTGTCTTAAGAACATATTATCATAATTTTCAAAATACAAATCTCCTTTTGTTATGCATATCTTGACTAAGGAAGAAGAAGACAAGAACATGAGTTTTTTTCCCAAAATATAACCAATTGCATCTTAATTGTGATAAGGTAGACCCATGATAATGAAAGGTGAATCATTTGATAGTTTATTTAACCAAAACTCACCCCTATAACATTATAATTTCGTCCAAGTGAGGGAGAGAAAAAAATAGAAGCGTGGTAGAGTGAGGAAAGGAGAGAAAGAGAGGAGAAGAAAGGAAGGAAGAAGAAGGATAAGTCTAGAGGACTAAGTACTCAAGGTAAGTTAACTTAATCTCCACTTGAATCCATCTTTCTTCTTCATCCTTGGGGTTCAAAAACTCACCCTCTTTCTCTCATTTAAGCTGCTAGAAAAGCTAAGGGAAGGGAGGAATTTTGCTACTTTCTTCAAGAGAAAACAAGAAAAAGAATTCACTAAGTGAGCTAGGGAGATCTTTAGGTAGGTTTAACAATATCTCTTTTTGAAGAAAAGTTTTGAAATTTGTAACATTTATGTGGGATTTTGATCTTAGAAATTTGATGAAATTTACAATATTTGATACTTTGATTATTGGTCATGGATGTTGTTATATCATGTTATATGTTATTTTGCATATGATGGATGTTTTGAGACATTACGGTTAGTGTGGAAAGTTTTGCATAGGTATGGCTATGGGTGGTAAAATTTTTATGATTTTTATGCTACTATTTTATATATTTGAATGTGGTGAAAAATTGATGGAATATGATTAGATGTAAAGAAAATGGAAGAGGATGTCATATAATGTTGAACTAAAACATTAGGAAAGAATTGGTTAGGAAACGAGATTTCAGGGTAACCAGGGAAGCTTCTGTTTTTGAAATTCTGGGAAGAATCGGTTAGGAATTAAAAGAAATGGTTAACATAAAAAATGTATATTTATGTCTCAAGGATTTTTAGCCACTAGAATTACTTAATTTGGAATCCAGATGAGGGATATATTTCCTAATATGTAAGTAGTGGTCAGAAAATGATTAACTAGGGAAGAATCTGTCAGGTATGTTTCTGTGTTTGAATTTCTGGGCAAAATATGTAGGAAATTAAAGGAAATTGTTAACATAATATATATATATATATATATATATATATATATATATATATATATATATATATATATATCTGTGTGTGTGTGTATCACAGATTTATATGCTCTAAAATCACTTAATTTGGAGTCCATATGAGAGAGATATGACTGATTAATTAGTATATGTTAGAATCAGTCTAGAATCCAAGGTGGTAAATATAAGTATTTTTGTTTTCGATTTTTTAAGAATAATTAGTAAGGAATATGAAGCGATTGTAAACATGAAAGTTATATATAAATGTACTAGTGTTTTATAGGCTTTGGAGTCACCTTAATTGGAGTTTGTATGTGGGAGATATGGTCTGATTAGTAAGTAGAGGTCTGAACCTACCTGAGAAGAAATAACATTGAATTTGAGGGAGTACTAACACCATGATTACTTAAAATTTTACTAAAATTTTTAACATAAGGGTTTTAGAGAATTTTCTTATCTTTCAATTGACACAAAGATCACCTCAATCGGATTTAAAATGAGGGTATTATGCTCTATTTAGTGAAGAGAGGATAATAATATTTAAAAAAGAAGAAGAATCTTATAAATGAAAATAATAAATGACTAGTGTATGCCATAGCCATTGTCATTGCATGAACTCCTTACTATCTTAAGTGCATAATTTTGACATAGAAATATTTTTAAAGTGATATTTGAAATGATTTTGTTTATGGAATGATTGCAGATGATTTTTTGTGATGATTATATTTTGATGAAAATTATGGCATGTGAGTATAATGAACATAATTGTTATTGAAATCATATTTATGGCTATTAATGTGAAAAGAAAATAAATGAAATGAAATGAGCACAGTCACATAACGGTCCGTGTGGTGCACCAGTAGGGGACGTCCTACCAATGGTTATGATTATGTTAATGAGAAACAAAAGAGAAAGTATGCAATGTCGGACGGAGCGAGAAAAGTCCGTTCCGGAGAGTAGAAAGTACTCACCCTGACCGGGGTAATTTTATATGAAAATAAGTTGATAGCATCATATGATATTCTGAAAATAGTTATTCATGCCATACATATCATAACTGTACGATTTTCATATGCATAGATAAAGTGCATTTATTCATGTGACCTAAAGATAATTGATGTAGTTTATACAGATGAACATGACGTGACAAGCATTATTGATAATGATTTATTGTTGAACCTACTGGGATTTATTTCTTACTATATTTCCATATTATGTTCAGAAAACTAAGTTATGCAGATATTCTCTAAGACCACCTTTTAGCGTACGTTGGGTCGAGTTGACTAAGATCCCGGTGAAGGTGCAACTATCTGCACCCGTATCTCCGGAACTGGTCAATATGGATGAATAAAATGTAGACTTATGTGTTTTATTTTTGTACATATGTTTTGATTAATAATGTGTATGTGAACCCATAATTGTATAAGTGTTAATGGTATTTGTTAAACCTTATTTATGTTTGGTTAATTTAATTGAATGTTATTATGAGTTAAATAGTTAGAAGTAAGAAGGTAATGACTTCATGGAATTTTAGAAATATACATATAAGTATATATGTAAAATAAAAATGGAGTTGTTACAAACATCACCTGCTATTAGAAAATAGTGTTTTTAATAGGATTCTTCCACAGAAATTATTATTTACACGTATGCCATATCATTCAAAATAGAGCTATCAATATATTACAAAATTTTAGTCTAAGTACAGCTCCTCTGCTAGAAATTTCCCAATCAATGTAATCACGTATACATGCCATTTTCCAAGGCAATCTTATAGCTTTATATATCAATACCGCGTGCACAATATATTTTCCTTACTATATAATGAGAAATATATTTAAAATCACATATTCAATGAGTTCGAAAATCAATTTTCAAAACCATGCCCTTCTTGAACTATGTGCCATATTGTAAACAAATCAGATAATTTAATCCATTTCAGAGACATATAAAAATATAAATAACTTGTAAACAAAATCAATTATACATTTAAAGTTCAAAAAGAACATAGAATAAGTCATAAAAAAAATCATCTACTCACAAGGTAAGGGCTCCGGGTTGACAGCCCCAAAATGTACTTTTTCAATCCGAATTTGAGCAAATAGACCTCAAAAATGTGTCTAGAGAGTCCAAAAGCCAAGAAAATAACTCCGAGAGTTTGGTCAACAGATGGGTACTATTCATAGTCGAAAAAAACTATTCACATTAGAATCACTATTCATACCGGACGGATTTACTATTCACGACGCACAAAAAGTTGTCAGATGGCTGAAAAATTTCATATCCTAAGATTTATCTATGATGAGTGAGTTTTATACTCATAAATTAAATATTTTCATATTATCTTTTGCCATAATTAAGCATAAATCTTCCTTACTTGTCTTTAGTTTTGTGTCTTTCTTACAGATGGAGAGAAGAGTAGAAAATGGACTTAATTGGAGGAATCAGAGTTAAATTGTGGTTTTTTGGGAATGATGTATATAAATCAAGCAAATAAAACAAATTCATTAAGGATGGCTGAGTAAGGAGCATTATCATATTGTCTCTTCAGACGCATCCTAATGGATATATGCACAAATTTATTCTTGATTTATGATCACATTTTCAAAAGAATTAAAACATAAAGATTCATGGCAAAACACCCAATGTTGAGAATATGTTTGCTGTTTGCAGTCCAGCCCAACCTTTCTGTAATACTTGGGCCATATCTCCGAAAATACATATCCAATATGCATGCAATTTGGTAGGTGTGTAGCTGACACAATTGGGTACAACTTTCATGTTCAAGTGGTCAGAAAATTCAGACATTAAAAGGGCCAAAAGTGGGCTAGAAAAGAATCTGACTACTGCTGCAGTCCAGCCCGACTTTGCTCTAGTATTTTGACCATAAGTCACACATTACGTATCCAATTTGTCCACAATTTGTCTTGACGGAAATCTAATGAAATTTTCTACAACTTTCGTGTTGATGAAGTCAGAAAATTCGGCGGATTTCAAGACGATATTCAAGGATCAATTGCGGTGTACATGATGGAAGCCAAATTGTCAACGTTGTACAACTTCCTGCCTAACAATTTTGACAATTACCACACCAACCACACTTAATTGTATCTATAAATAGAGGGCTTGAGGGGTGAGTTAAAGAGTTTTTGGAGAGCTTTGGATAGAGCTTGGGAAAGCTTTGTTGGAATTCTACGAACTTGTAATGTTATTCTCTCTTTAGACATCTTGTATTTTTCATTTTCTTTCGTAATATTATCATGTTTCTTCATCTTTCATTTCACTTTCTTGCCTTGATTATGGAGAACTAATCTCCTAATGCTAAGGTGAAAGGGTGAAACTCTTGGTATGAGAATAATAATTTATCTAACTCTTAATCTTAATGTTTATCTTTGATATTGTATTTACCTTCCTATTTCTTTTCTCATAATTATTTCTTAATGGCTGGTTTTATCATACCGCCGATTTCTTGTTATGTTATTGGCTGGTTTTATTAAACCGCCTATCTCTTATTATTTTCATAGTTGGCTTTGCCACCTACTTTATTTTATTTTACTATTGGTTGGCTTTTCCACCTATTCTATTTCATTTTATTTTGTTATGTTAATTAATTTTCTACCTTTCATTTTTTGCACAAGTTAATCTTGTAAAATGTGAATTTTGATATATTGTAGACAATATAATGATTGGCACAATTTATGCTTGAATCCATTTACAAGTTATCTTTTGCATCTTTGTATTTTTAATCTTGTAAAGTGTGAACCTTGATACATTGTAGACAATTTTTGGCACAATAAATACTTGAATCACTCTTGATTTATTGTAGACAATATGGTGATTAGCACAATGTACGCTTGAATCCATTTTACAAGAATGTTTTAATTATTAGAAAGGAGGTAAATATAATTCATGTATAAACAAAGTTGAGCTTAAATTAACATATCATCCGATTAGAACTTTATTCGTGAAAAGATTCTAATTGAGTAATAAAAGAGTTAAATTTATTTTTATTCGATATACCAAGAGTGGATCCCCTAACCTTAGCATGCTTCTTTACCTTGAATACATCTTCATTTAATTTCAGTATATTAGTCCTTTGCATATTTTGTTCAATATTCCTCTCACAAAACAAGACATTGGGAACTAGGTTAGAAGTATTTATTTCGGATCTATATTAGAATTTTCTCTGAATTGGCAATCTCTGTGGGATCGACCTTGCATACCACTAAATCTATACTCCAATAGATTCGTGCACTTGCGAGTTTTAATTAAAACAACAACAATCTATCTCTTAAATTCGTCTACGGTGTCAGATTTTCAATTTGAAGACTCTAAATAAGAGTTTCAAAACTTATATTTTTCTAAGATTTTTTACTTCCGATCTGCGGCAATTCTACAGCCGATTTGAAAATTTATTCAGCCAATATTGTAGTAATCTTCATCCAAAATCTAGTGGTACCCTTAGTTTTGAGATCAGATGCTTGAAAGTACTCTAGATCTAGAGAGAAAAAATTACTATTCACTATTCATTCTTCCCAAAAACCTTTCTGTCTTTTTTTTAATAAATGATTGAGGACCAATTAGCAATTTGCTAATTGGTAAAAGAGGCCCTTGAAAATTTCATTATTTATATTTTAACCCCTAAACTTTTAGAAAATTACACTTTGACCTCAAAAATATTAATAAGTTTTCATTTTCATCCCTAAAACCTTTCAATTACATCCCTACTCCTTTATTTCTTTTCATAATCCATACATAATTGAAAATTATGAAATTTTAGGGTTGTTACATTCTTCCCACCTTAAGAAATTATGTCCCTGAATTTCAAATCATCCTATCATAGGTAAGGAATGAAGCCAAGGCATAAATTACAGTTATTAACCTCGTAATTATGGTAGGGCATGGCCATTGCTGCACTGTTTCTACCTTTATAGGATTAACTTGAATATCGTCCTTGGTAACCATATGCCTTAGGCAAGTAACACTTGTCAACAACTACTGACTAGCATTTTATTTAATACATTCACATCATAGAACATTCCACTTGAACTTTTTAGTATTATATATTTTATTTTATCTTATCTGTAAATTTCTAGCAATGTCTACCTAACCCATGAATTCACCTATTCACTTATATTGTTAGTTATCTTTCTTAGATAAGCATATAAGTGCTTCAAGCTATTTCAAGCATTTTCAAATTTCATTTCCTTATAGGCAACTATCTAGGCATGATATGCATTACTAACAACAAAAAGGCTCTCATGCCATAAAAGAAAAGTGTACGGTCCATAACTTATTTTACAACACATTATGAGCTGTCTAAAAAGGACTTGGCATTCAACTAAGCCATCCCACATATATTACACAACAAGAAAATATATAATCCATATCCATATTCAGATGAGTCAACCTTGAGACCCCTCTTGTTCACCTCTTGTTGGAGTACCTAGAATGTGATTATGTGGACATAAAAAGATAAGATGGCAATCTTAATAGCTAGCAAATTTTTCAGAAAAATAGTATACATTCTATTACTTAAAACATCTCAATTTATTTCACTGAAATATAAGCACTGACCATACATGCATACATCATTTTGATCACACTAGGGACCAATAACTTTTTTAGTTCACTTACCCAATGTAGTCTCATACCTGCAAAAGGGTTATGCATCTCCTATTATTGGCCAATACGTGGGGGAAATTCCTATCTCTTGGCTTGTTAACCAAATACTAATTGTTGTTCTTTGCAAGGGACTTTATCTCTTCTGTCATGGTAACCTTCTAGAACTTCTATTCTTCACTAGTTAATGCATTTTAATAGTTTTTAGGCCTAGAATCTTAGATCTAACTCTTTAGCTATTACCAAATCATATGCCACTAATCATTGTACCCATACCTAAGAAATGTGGTATTGTCTAACCCTCTTTGTCCTATTTCTAATTAGTGGGTAGTTAAGGTCATCTATTGGCCTTATAGGCTGTTTTCCCTCCTTTTTTTTAGAGTCCTTAACCTCAATTTGAGCACTGTTGTCTTCCTTCTTCCTATTAAGAGTTAGATCTACCTTATTTCATCCTTCTAAGGGTGCATCACTAGTGGTAGAGTATTTTGTAGATTAGGTGTAATAAGACCCTTCTTTAAACACTGCATCTTTGCCTATAAAATTTTTGGTTTGATTTTCCTTATTGAACCAAAGCTTGTAGTCTTTTACTCCTTCAAGGTACCCAATAAACATATATTTTCTTACTTTGTGGTCCAACTTGCCTTCTCTTTGATGTGCATAGGTTATACACCAAAATACCTTCAAGTTTTCCATATTTAGGGTTTGCCCAATCCACACTTCTTCTGAGGTTTTAAGGCCTATTGTTGCATATGGGAATCTGTTTATGAGGTAAGTAGTAAATGTTGTAACACCCCTCAATTTTGAAACAATACATTTTTGTTTTAATAGATATGTTTTATACTAAATGGTTATGTTTTTCCTTTAAGGTATTTAGGTTTTGTTTTTTATATTATATTTTCATTCTAATGTATGTATGCGGTTTGATTGTATAATATGTTTTTTCTTAAAGTAAATATTTTTTTACCATAAATTATTTTTGTTTTACCTTAATAAGTATGTTTTGTCTTGAAAAACTATATTTTTCTTTAATCTTTATATATGAAGTTTATTTTATCTTTTATTAAGGGGATTAATGCAATAGTAGAATAATTAACGTTTTTATATGTAATAATCCTAAGTTCGATTTATTTATATTTTTTTGAAGGATTTTACAAAATTCAAAAGATTTAATTAAGTTAAATGATTTTATTTTATTTATTAGATAGTTTTTATGGGAATTTATAAGGTAAAATAAGATATCTTAAGGTTAAGGGTAAAAATGTAATTTTTAAAAATTTTGGGGGCCAATATGTAAATAACCAAATTTTCAATGCCATCCTCCAATAATTAAGATTTTGCTAACCAGTTGCATAGATATTTTTAGAGAGATTAACTACAGAAAGGGGTGTAGAAAACCTTAAGAGTGTTCTAACATTTTTTCTCTCTAAAATGCCTATTTTCTCTCTCTAAAAGTTTTAATACTTCTAGACCTCCGATTGCAACACCACCACCACCAACAACAGATTTAGAATACTGAAGACTACAAATATGGTTGATTGGTTTCAAAACAAATTGACCAGAAGTTGACCGAAAAATATAGGAGAAAACCCTAGAATTGTGAGTTTCAAAACACCTATTTAGAGTTCTCAAATTGAAAAACTAACACTATAGTTTGACTCAGGAGGTGGAAAAAAGCAAGGAGTTAAATTTTCATAGTCGATTATGCATCATAACTATCACAAGAACTGCACGTGCCACCTTCCTTGATGGCACCTGAGGGTTATTTGAAAGGGCATCCTCAACATGTACAGTGCGTGAATTGTATGCTGCTTTCATTGACTTGTGTTGACTGAGATCCTAAACTCTCATTTTCACAATTTTGGAATTTTTTTCTAAGTTTTTGGACCTTTTGGAGTCAATTTTTAGGTTTATTTCATCAAAATCTGATTGGAAAAGGGTGTTTTGGAGCTTACCAACTTCGGATCCTTTGTTTTGGTTAGTAGATAACATAGACTATAACATGTTTTATTTATTTTTTCATTTTTTAAATTATACATTTAATGGTTTCTGAATATCATTGATGAGCTAGAGTTTTTATATAATTGATTTTTAAATATATATTTTAGGTATTTTATTGCAAAAGGAATATTTTTTGACTTCTGTCATAGGACTTCAATATGCAGGACAAGCTTCTTTTATATATTTTTTGAATTTGAATCCATTTATGAATTGATAGTATTCTAAAATGCTTTGGTGATATAGAATTTTGCTATGGAAATTTTGAAAAGTACTTTGTAATTAAGGTTTGGATTTCTTCTTTAAGTTGATGTAATGTGATTATTTACATGAGGAGTATTTGGATAATGGTTTAAGTGATTCAAAATATATTTTTGATGAATAAATGATTTTGATCTCATTTAAATTATATGTATTTATAAAGTGACACCGAGTATGGTTTGTATACCATTCTTTCTGAAATTGAATTGTGAAAAATGATATGAATTTATATATGCCTTAATGAAACATGTTGATGTCAAGAAGATTTAGTATAAAACTTGAAAATTGGAATAAGAAAGGAGTCTTGTCAAAAACATTGTTTGCTAGTAGCAATAGATGCTAACCTTAGTGCACCTTGAAACCTCAGTTAACAAGGGTTTTACTAGCCACATGTGATAACCTTAATCTCTATTGCATTAATTATTGCTTAATTTTGGTGTTTTGATGAGTTTTGATAATTGGTTGCATTGTATGTTTTGAAGTAGAACAATGGAAAACAATTTGGCTTAAAAAGAAGAAAAAATGGGAAAAATCATATAAAAGGCCTACCATCACAAAGTGACCTTCCCACCATCGTGATGCCAATAAACCTAGAAACAAAAATTTCAAACAAAATCTCCACTTCGCGATGCATCCCTTCCATCATCATGATAGAAAATTCCTAGAAAGCACAATTCATTTTCTAGGACCCTTCCTGTTGCGACACAAATGATTTAGGCTTTATAGCTCTTCGTTTTCAGAAAATTCACCATTTTGAAACCATTTGCTTTCTATCATGTCATGAATTTCAAAACATATAGATTCTCGTTTCAAGAAAGGCTCCCATTGCGATGCAAAATGTTTGACATTGCAACAATGAGCAAAATTCCAAAAATGCCCCTCTTCATTTCTTCAGTCTATTAGCCTCTTCTCTCCCTTATGTCTTTCTCTCTCTCTCTAAGTTCTACCTTCTCTATAAGATATCTTTCAATTTACACCTCCAATCTTGATAGCATAGATGCCATTAGACTCAAGGCAATGAAAGCTTTGATTCCCAGTGAACATTTTTACAACAACTATCAAAAGCTCACCAGAGAATATTAATAGTAAACCCCTAGGAAGAAATTTACAAATAAACATACTTAGGTATTTCAAATATAAGAACTAAAATCATAGGTAGCCTTAGTAATAGTTAAATAGCTAGGGTTAGGATTTTCATGACTGTATGACAGCTTTTTAGCTAGTGTGAATAGTGATTTTTGCCTGCATGAATAGTAACTTTGTCGGTATGCCTGGATATTAATATTTTAATGGTATTTTCTAGGTTTTAATACATTCTGAGACTAAATTTGAGCTTTGTTGGTTTGTGTTAGCACTGAAAGTTGGTTAAAGATGAATCACCAACCTTAAATCCCTATGTTGTGAGTATATATTGTTTACTATAAGGCATTTTTATTAAATCTCTCATCCTACATGCATCTTATCTTTCGATGGCTTAATTTGAATGACCCATTAATCTTCAATCTTACTAGTTTATTCATTTGAACTTGCTTATGAAACTTTATTCATTTTACTCTAAGATCTTAATATCAAATTTCAAATACATGTATTTATTATTTAATTCATCACTCTTAGAGCCTGAAGTATGCAGGGTAGGCCCCTAAAAGAAATCCCTCCATTATTCTGTTTGAATGTATTGAAGTACAATTCAAAATAATTTATGTTGAAAATTGAATGTTGGCTTATATGGTTTTGACCTAGGAATTGGCATTATGTTGGTGCCATTTGGTATAGATAATGGTTAGAGGGATGTTTTTCATAAGAAAACTTATCCCATTTTCTTGAAGCATTCAATTCATTTTGTTTTATTTTTAACTCTTGTTTCTTTTCTTTAGAGGAATCATTTTCAAAAGCACTGCAAGCTATTAGCAGCAAATGCTAACCTTAGTACACCATATGAGACTAGCTAGTAGGGGGTGATAGCTTGTGTGAAAGATGCTGCATAGTGATTAGAAATTTGAATGGTTAAGGAGTTTAGGTAATCTCCAAAATTTATGCTGAGAATTATGATGTTTAAGGGAGTTGAGGGGATCTCCTCCTAATATTGTGTTGAGAATTAAAACGTGATTTTCCTTCTCTTGTTGTTTGCTTAGGGATCCTTGAATGATTTTGATTGTGAGTTCTCCTATGTGTTCTACTAAATTATTAATTTACTCATTATTACTTAAATGTTGAGTAATAGTTCCAAATGCTATTTTATTAGTTCCCTATTTAGCTTTTAAATGTATTATTTTGATAAATTTATATCATGAATTTTAAGTGTTCATTTTCCATATGGAAATATTTAGCTTTCTATTTCATAATCAATTGGTATCTTGTATTATATCTTTCTACTTACATTGCATATTGATTAATTACAAAAGCTTATATGTATGGCTTATTCTGTTTCTATTATAATGGGCTATATTTACTTCTTAAGTTTTCAAAACTCAACCTTCTTTACTTATGTTTTTCATATAGTTAGCAAAGAGTATATTTCATCATCTTCTGCACTGAAGCTAGAGTAAAAAAGCCCTGCTTATTCCTAATGGGCTCCTCTGATGTTAGATGTTTTTTGTCTGTATTTTGTAATCTAGACATGGTCTGAGGGTCACAGACAAGATCCTCGCTTCCTCTGTATTTTGGATTAGGAACTAAATGTTATGTATTTTATACTATTTTTTTATATGAAATGGTTATAGTCATATGGCCTATAAACGAACTTTTATTTTGAATTCATTTTTATGAAATGATATTTGGATATTTATGCATGGAAGCTTCTCAAATATTTTGTTTTTTGGAAAATGGTATATCCGATATATTCAGCTTAGATCTTATAGATTAGGCATTGAATACTCTTATTTGTACCAAAAATTTGGGGCTATGACACCATGTGTGCTAACCAATACACGTGATATATTTTGATATGAAAAGGAGTGGCCAGTGTGCTCCTATTACTATGATATGATTATATGAACTGGTTATATTCATGTGGCCTATAAACAAATTATGATCTAAATGCAGTTTTATGAAATGATATTTGGATATTTATGCATGGAAGCTTTTCAAATATTTTGTATTTTGGGAAATGGTACATCTAACCTATTTTTATTAGATCCTACGGGTTGGGGATTGAATCCTCATATACATGCTGGTCACACATCCCAAATTAGGGTCGTGACACCATGCATGCCAATAAAAACACGTGTTATGTTCTGTTATAAAAAGGAGTGGCTAGTGTACCTTCTATTACTATAATATATTGATATGAAATGAAATGGTATGATCATTTTCGAGCCATTGCTTCACTATTCTACATGCAGAATGCCTAACTGTTAATATGTTAATATGGTGATTTTCCATCCCTTGCTTTTTGCTTGGGAATACATATGGTTATGATATGGAATCCTTTCATTTTAATGCTAAGTGAAAGTAAACTAATGTAAATTGATTTTCTTATATAGGCTTAGTTATTGGTTCTAATTTCTATACATGTTACTTGATAAGTGGGTTTTATACTCATAAATTTGGTATCTTTAACATGATTTTTTGTTAGTTTTTAAAAGTAAATTAGTTTAAAAATATTTGTTTGTGTATTTATTTATATAGGTGGAAAGAAATTGGAGAATGGAGAAAATTTAGAGAAAATAAAGAAAAAGGAGCAAGAATGGCATATTTTGGACAACTTCAATGTTGCTTCACTAATTTAAGCATAACTCACTTATACAAGTTATAATTAAGGTGATTCAAGAGGTTATGAAAAGCTAATAAATATATTTACAACTTTCATGTTGGGAGTTTTGTGAGATAAGTCGTGACCTTAAAATAAACAAGTCACGTCGTAGGGAAGCTAAGGTGCGCTACAATAGGGAAAGTAAGTCAGGTCACAACCTAAGGAAGTTAGATCGTGACCTACACACTCAAGTCACGACGCACGACACGAAAGAAGAGAAAAAGAAGAAAAATGGCTAAGTAGAGACGCAAGTTAATTTTTGGGCTTGTGCGCATGAATTTAATCTTAAATAAGATTAAGGTCCACTTGGGTATTATAAATAAGAGTAGTTTAGTTCATTGGAAGAAAATTTTTAGCTTTTTTTATGAATTTTATTTTAATTTTGTGTTTTTATAATTTTATTATGAACTAAATCCCTATTTCTAAGACAAAGATGTAGCCTAGTTACAATGGTTTGATGAATTTATATATTGAATTTTTTATTTCTTCTATTTTTTTAGTTTTATTCTCAATTCTTAATGCTTATAATTAACTGGTCAATAATTCGATTATTTACTAATCATAATGAGATCGGGATGTGATTTATGTGTCTAGATTTAAGCGATTAAAACCAAGATTGCATTTGGATAGGAATATACACATGGATTTTTGTAGCTATTGAAAAGAATCATATATCTAATGAATTCTTGATTAATTGATTTACATAGGAATATAGTGAATTAATAATTATGGATATTTTTATTGATGCTTGGAAGAGACTAGTAAATAAATTAGGTTTCTGGGCTAGCAATGGGATTGAATGAATTATAGTTATTTAATTATATAGAAACAAAATTAGAGTAACAATGGTGAAATCTAATCCTTAGAGCCTTCTCCAATCGTGCGATTACAAATTCTTATTTGCAAGCCTTGGATTTTCCTAAGTTATTTTTAGCAACCACTTTCTCATTCTTGATCATCTAGATAATTTTATTATGGTTAAATTTTAGTACTTAATACCCAATCCTTGTAATATGATACTCTATACTCAATCTTATTACTTTAAAGCGATACGTACACTTGTGTGTCAATAAGTTTTTGGCACCGTTGCCAAGGATTGTAGTATTAATATCAAGACCAAGCTATAGTATTTTTACTCTAAGCATTAGTTTATTTAATTGTTCTTATTTTCTTGTCTCTTTCAGGTGCATGACCTAGTGAATGAGAAGTACTGGTAATGCAAATTTGAACCCTTGGGATCCTGAGATTGAAAGAACTTGCAAGAGGAACCAAAAGTATAAAAGAAAAAAAAACCAGCAAGACTTACCTATTACGGCTGAACCTGACGAAGATAGTAATCAAAGGGTTGCAGGAAAATAATTAATGTAGGTCCCATAACCACCCTTAAAACATTATGGAGTCCCTCAAAGGCCAACTGAATTTTAGGAATCATCAATCTTAATGTGCAAGCAAATAACTTTGAACTTAAGCAGGTTATTATTCAAATGATACAGAGCAATCAATTTAGGGGTAGTGCCTGAGAAGATGCAAACATATATATCACAATTTTTTCTTAGCTGTATGATACTTCCAAGTATAATGGTGTTATTGAAGACACTATTAAGACTATTCCCATTTTCATTAAGAGATAAGGCAAAGGCTTGGTTGTATGACCTTTCTAGGATCAATTCCTACTTGGAACGATTTATGCCTAGTATTCCTAGTTAGATTCTATTTACAATCTCTCACAGCAAGAATAAGTAACAAAATACATCATTTTGCTCAAAAGGATAATATGTAGGTACAAGATGCCTGGCTCAGATTTAGAGTTTTACTCAAAAAATGCCATCATCTTGGTATGCTGGAATAAATGCTTATGCATATCTTTTATGGTAGGATTAATGGCACTTGTAGAACATTGTTGGATGCTACTATTAGTGGATCTTTTATGGACAACAATGAGGATGAAGCCATAGCTATGCTTGATACATGTTTTAGAATTCGGGCCAATGGCATTTTGAGAGAGGACTAATAAATAAGACATATGGGTTACATAAGGTAGACTACATGACTGCCATCTTTGTTAAATTAGATCGGTTAGGGAAGAAGATGAGTAGATTGACAGTTGGTGCCAATGCTATTTAGTTATTTGTAAATTTCGAGTTCTGCTAGGGAGAGTATAGTTCATCTGATTGCCCTTCTTGTGAATGGTATTCCCCAACCTTACATGCAAGCAAATTTTGTGGGAAATACCAATAGGCAAGTTAATCCGTACTCTAATACTTACAATCCTAGTTGGAAGAATCATCCCAATTTTTCATAGAGAAATTCTCAAAATATAGAGAACCCACCGGTTACTAGAACCACCCCTTCCTCATCAACAACATCAACCAAAGAATTCCATTGAAGATGCTCTTGCCTATTTCATGACAAGAATAGACATACTATTTCAAAATCTGGAGATTCAAGGAAAGCAAATCTCTAATCTACTAAGCTCAAGGCAAGAGGGTGCCTTTCTAGTAATACAAAGACTAACCCCAAAGAATATATTAATTCCATTCATCTAAGGAGTGGAAAAATAGTGGAAGAATCTAAAATGAATCAAAAAGTGGAGAAAAATAAAGAATTAGTGACTTCTGAAGAGCAAATTGAGAAGAAAGTCACAGAGGAAATAGAGAAACCCAAGAGTAAGCTGTTTCTTGATAACCCACCCTATACAAGCCTTAACCTCCATTCTCATAGGCCCTCCAAAAGTAAAAATTAGATAAACAATTTTCCAAATTTCTAGAGATATTCAAGATGTTTCACATTAGTATACCATTTGTAGACGCACTAACTCAAATGCCCAGTTATATAAAATTTATGAAGGACACCCTCTCTAACAAATGAAAATTGGAAGACTTTTAGATTGTAGCACTTACTGATGATTGTAGTGCAATTCTGCAAAAGAAGTTACCTCCTAAGCTAAAGGATACAGGGAGTTTTACAATACCCTGTCGTATAGGAGAATATTTTACATGTAAAGTTCTTTGTGATTTTAGTGCTTCTATTAATTTAATGCATTTATCTATTTTTAGGGCTTTTAGACTAGTTGAAGGAAAACCTACATCTATCTCCTTACATATGGCTAACATATCCATTGAACATCTACTTTGAATTGTTGAAGATATTCTGGTAAAAGTTGAAAAATGTATATTCACTATAAATTTTATTGTTCTTGATATTGAGGAAAACCAATAAATTCCTATTATTCTTGGTCGGCCCCTTTTAGCTATAGGACAAGCAATAATTGATGTGCAAAAAGGAGAGCTCAGTTTGAAAGTGAAGGAAGAGGAAGTAACATTTAAAGTTTTTAAAGCTATAGATTATCCTACTAATGTGAAAAAATGCTTACTAATAGATAGTGAAAAAACAAAGAAAGTTAGTTGGGATCCAAATCACTTGAAAAGTACCAAAATTCCTCCTAAAAAGTTGAAAGAAGAAAAGCCTAAGCATGTCCCACTAAAAGACAAATCCTTACTAGTGTTGAAGGAGAATGAAGTAGTTCCAAAATGATCAAATATTGGAAAACGCATAAAGGGGAGCCATAAATCATATGTGGAAAATAAAATCAAGTAGAAACTCAAAATGAAGGAGAAAGAGAATGATGGGAAGATCCCAAGCAAGAACAGGCACATTAAGGTCAATTGGAAGCAACTCAAACAATATTTGGAATATATAGGAGGAAATTTTCAAAAATCTCCTATTGCTTTCATTAATGCAAGCTGATGAGAATAACCATCCAGCTAAAAGATGTTAAAGACAACGATAATGGGGAGACAACCCATCATTAAAAAAAACAGAGAGAAGAGACTCATAAATTAACCACCTATGAGCCACAAATTTAGGGAAGTCATCTATACTTAATTTTTCTTATATATTTACATTAAGGACAATGCAAAATTTAAAATTAGGGGTGGGTGAATTTTATGAATGCTTGAATGTTTTAGCTTTCTACTAAATATTCTGATTCTCCTCAATACATTCACCATTTATTGTGTTCTAGCAAGTTGTGTGATTTTTTTTATTTTTTGTTTCAATTTTTTGAGTGAATTGTTGGAGTAGATTACACTTAAAGATGATTATTTGATTATTATTTTTTTAGATTTTGAAAAATGGATGAAAATTAGATTTTTGTGTGAATTTTTAACTCTTATTGAAATGTATAATTTTACTTTATGATCCTAAAAGTTTTGAGCAACAAAACCTTGAGCATTCGACTAATTAAATATTTAGAGAAAGTTTATGTGATTCAAATATTATATTTATGATCTTATAGAACTTTAAAACTTATTTGATTGTTATTTGAAGTGAAGTCCTAGGCTAACACCTTATTTAGGATATGATTTAGGCATTTTTGGATCATTCAAACCTTTCGAGTTTACCTATAAATTATTATAACCTTAGTCTCCTACTTTGAGGTTAATTGAATGGTTTCATTGATACCCATATTATTATTTGAGCAAAAGAAATTTTATTTCCACCCTTTTCATTCATATGTATGATTATTGTTAAAATATTTTATATTGTTAAAAATGTGGAAAGACAGAGCATGGAATTGGAAAAAGAAGGAAGCCAAAAATAAAAAGCAATTGTAAAAAAAATTATATCAAGAGAAATATGTGAATGAGGAGAAAAAGAGAAAAAAAAAAGTGATGAAGGAAAAAGGAAAATATAAATAAAGTAATGGATAGAAGGATAGAAGAAATTAAGTTTAGGGAAAATCTACTGTTAAGGCTCTACGAAATAATTTAGAACGATTATATGTATTGGTTTATTTGATCCTAATACGATATTAACTTAAACCCAAGCCGCATTACAAGCTTAAAGAAGCCCTATTGATCTTAGATGTGGTGTTAAGTTTACATTAATGGAGAGAAACATGAAAAATAATCCTATGGGGTTCCTAAACTTCAACTATCTAGAGATATACCCTTAAAGTATTGGGTTGCAAAAACTAACCTGAGTACTAAAAGTTAACTATCACAAGGTTATTCACACACATACTCAGGATTCAAAAACATGAAATATAAATTGTATTTGAGTTGCATTTATACTTGGTTATAATTTTTTGAAAATTTTCTTGAGCTACGGATTCTTTGAAATCTCTAAGGAAAATCTTAGTAATTCAAAACAGATGGCATTCAATGCATAATTATGATTTTTTAATTTTATATTTTGTTCAAGGACAAGCAAAATATTAAGTTTAGGGGTATTTGATAAATATGTGATTACTCATAAATTAGGTATCTTTAACTTGATTTTTGTTAGTTTTTAAAGTTAATTAGTTTAGAAATATGTTTTATTGTGTATTTTTTTATATAGGTGGAAAAAATTTGAAAATAGAGGAAATTAAGAGAAAATAAAGAAAAAGGAGGAAGAATGGTATATTTTGGACAGCTTCGATGTCACTTCACTAATTTAGGCATAACTCTCTCATAAAAGCTCCTATTAAGGTGATTTAAGAGGCTATGGAAAGATAAGAAAAATATATACAACTTTCTTGTTGAGAGTTTTGTAAGCTAAGGTGTGTCGCAACCTAAAACTATATAGGTCATGACATAGGGAAGTTCAAGCATGTAGTGGTAGGGAAAGAAATTTAGGTCACGACTTACACTCCCAAGTCATGACCCATGACATGAAAAAAAGAAAAAAAAGAAAAGAAAAAAAGGCTAGGTTGCAATGCAAGTTCATTTTTGGGACTATACACATGAATTTCAACTAAAATAGGATTAGGGTCCACTTGGGTCTTATAAATATGAGTAGTTTACGTCTTTGGAAGAAACATTTTAGCTTGTTTTATGAATTTTCTTTTGAGTTTGAGTTTTTATAATTCCATTATGAACTAAATTACTATTTATAGGGTAAAGATGTAGCTTAGTTGCACTGGTTTAGTGAACTTATATATTGAAATTTTTATTTATTTTCTTCTTTTGAGTTTTATTCTTAATTCTTCATGCTTCTAATTAACTAGCCATTAATTTGATGATTTGCTAATCATAATGAGATTAGGAGGTGATTTATGTGTCTAGAGCTAAGAAATTAAAACCATAGATTACATGTGGATAGGAATATACCCATGGATTTGTGTAACCATTGAAAAGAATAATAGATCTTAATGAATTCTTGATTAATTGATTCACATTAGAATATAGTGAATTAATAGTTAGGGATATTTTTATTAGTGCTCAGAAGAGACTAGTAAATAAATTAGGTTCCTTGTCTAGCAAAAGGATTTAATGAATTATAGTTGTTTGATTATATAGAAACCCAATCAAAGTGGCGATGGTAAAATCATATCTCTAACGCCTTCTTTAATTGTGTGGTTACAAATTCTTATTTGCAATTTGCCTTTGATTTTCCCAAGTTATCTTTAGCAATCATTTTCTCATTTTTGATCATCTAGATAAATTTATTATGTTTAAATTTTGGTACTTAATACCCAATCCTTGTAGGACAATACTCTATACTCACTTTTATTACTTTAAAACTATATGTGCACTTGCAGGTCAACATTGTTGTTAAAATTTATTTGAAGGAATCGATAACATTGTTTTTTGTCATTTAAAGTGATGAAGGCTTTGGTTATAGCATCTTTGAAGTAAGATGTGTGGGTTATGTTTTTCAGTAAGGGAAAGCTATATAATATGTCAAGTTTTTACATGCTTTTTATGGTAAAAATGAGTTTATAAAAGTTTTTGCTAAGGTGGTTTTGAAAATACTGTAAACTAATTACTATATTGTGTTCTTTGATAAATAAGACATTGTTTTTATAAGGTGTATAATATATTTTCTAAATATTCTTGTGAAAGCCTTTATCACTTTAATTTTCTAAATATTTTCTATATTGTGTTTTCTGATAAAACCATAATATATCTCTAAATACTGTAAACTAGTTACTATATTGTGTTTTCTAATAAAACTATAATATATTTTCTAAATATTTTCTAGATGTTCATACTCTTTTATTTCTTGTAACAATCTTTATTTTTCTGTTTGTCTATTTAATTTTTCTTTACTATAAAATTTACTTATTCTACCTGTATATATAGGTATTTGTTGTTCTATTATTGTTTTTCTACCTCTTCCTTTTTATAATCTCGTCTATCCCAAGAGCAAACTATATCCCTAAATTTTCTATTTCTATAACTCTTATTATTAATTTTAATTATTTTTCTAAAAAAAGTAGATTTTCATTAATTTTCTCTAAACTATTTTTTGGGTATCCATTTCATATAGTTTTTTAAATCCTAAGCTATTTATTTATTTTTCAATAATTTCTTTTTTCTTGTTTCAATAATTTTACTATATCTTCAGACTCTGCCATATGTGGTCTAATTTTTTTCCAATCCATTAGATTATTTGTTTTAGGGTCAAATACCAATCTATGGGTCCTTAATTAATATCAAATTATCAATTCTAACTAGGGAGGGTAAGTCACCATTTCTTGTCAAGTCCCTAACCATTCCATTCTCATATACATAAGGTTAAGAGGAGCTATCCTCAACTCACTAACCATTCCATTCTCATATCACTATGTGTTGCTCTTCACATGGGATGGCAACCCCTTACTAACTAGGGTTATACAGTGCACCAAGGCTAGCATTTGCTGCTGTTAGTTAACGGTATTTCTGAAAAAAATTCTTTTCTAGTTATTATATATCTTTATATATTTATTTATCTATTTATTTATTTATTATGTAAACTTTTAAAAAATAATTTTATCTAATATATTCTTATCAAATAAATACGAACACCAATTTGACAATTTCATATCACATATCTCATGGTAGATGATATAATTCATAAATTGTATTCAGTTTTAGATTCACAAACTTCCACATTCAATCAAAATAGAGTCTTAGATACACTTTTCATTCAATATAAAATCCATATTTATAAGATACACATTTATACATTTCTACCTCATAACCCTTTAACTCAAGGGTTTTGCTTTTGTATTCTCATATTATTAAATCTTAATTATAGTATTAATTAGAATCACCAATGTTTAGCATTCTTCAAGATTTCATTTAATCATACTCTAAATTTTGATACATATGTACCCATATATAATAGAATTTCTAACATTAACATTTTACAACTTACATAAGATCACATTGTTTTCATCTAAATACTTATACAAGAACCTTTGGAGTAGTCTATAGCTTTATCCATAAAGTAAATCTAATAGATTACCAATCTTAGACCAAACTCAATATAATCATATTATATATTTCAAATATGAATGTATATCCACAAAAATATTCAAATGATTTATTGCTTTATAACTTATATAAATCTATAAGTTTTCTAACCTTAATTAATGTCTATTGTCAAAATAATTCCTAACTTAACTAAATCACTAATACGAAAATTATGTACCCATGAATTTATACTAGATCTAACATTTATCTTTATTTTCCATTACCCAAACTATCATGTTAGAATAAAATTAAAAGTCTCATAATTCAATCCATTTATATCCCCAAGAAAATTTTCAAACTTATCTGAGTCATTAATGCCCAAACTATACTTACTATCATATTTTTAGAACTAACAATCACTTCTATTTCTAAAAATAGATTAACCCTCTATAACCAATCAACCAATATCTTGACCATGAATTCCATTTCTTCGACTAATCAAACCATACCTATACTAACTTTGCACCAACCATATCATTTAACAAAATAGAATTTCTATACTTGTATCATCTAAGTATCACATCATAACTATAAAGAATTCCTTTGATGCTCAAGTAAAATTTACAATATATAAATCCATAATATTCACATAAGAATCCTAGCTTAACTGACCAAGATAACACTCATACATATCCTTAATTTCCTACACTATCACCAATTGTCACTTTAAAGTCATTTCCTATGCTTCCAATTTGTTAGATAGATAATTCTATCTCCATTCCATTTACTAAAATAATACCCTTAAAGGAAATTCTTAACAATAAATCATAAAAATCTCAATTTCAAAATACACCATATACTATAATCCTATATTCATTTAAAGAACCAATCACAAGAGCACTTATTATACATACTAAAAATCTTCATAAGAAAACCGAAATTATGCACCTCGTAAAACTCCTTAGAGTTTAGAAATTCAACATCCCTCCTAGGTAACTCCAAATGATTTAAGTACACTACTCTTGGATTAACTCCATTACATAAAATAACATGCCTCAAACCTTCCCTAATAATTTGCTATAGTATGCATAATTCCAACATATTATATAGCTCACAACTCAATGCCAATCCAAAAACAAACATAATTAAAGTTATTGCTTCAATAAATAAATATAATCCAATTTTCAAATCACATTCATAACATTTACAACATAAGCCTTAGGAATAAATAAATTTTTTCACATGTTATAATTTGTATTATTTGCTCACTAACTTCGAGCTTTAAATAAGCTAGTTCTTCTAAACTATTTCTTGAAACTAAACTAGTTATCAAAATGTTGAATTCACACTCTACAACCAGGAACAATCAGAATTCATCTTCCTTATTTGCAAGGTACTGTTTATGCACTATTCACATAAACACAAAAATATTGTTCATGATATTATTCACTGAAGTATAAATTTAATCATTTGAATTAGAAAATGATGTAATAAGATCATAAAAACTTTACTACAAAGGTTTTGCTAACCGCTAAACATAACTGGTGGGTAGTGTAGCGGGTACACCAAATATAACACCTTATCTCTCAAACTAACCTATAACAGTGAGAGTAAGGGTCGATCCCACAAAGACTAGTATTATCTTTTTTGAATAAGAAATAGGGGATTGAATGCTAAAAGTAAAGTAATAAAGTAAAAAGAGAATTATTTCAAATAATAAAAGAGAGTGATTAAGAATGAAAGTATTGGTTTCGGTTGATATCTACCATCAAGGAATCACATTGATCAATGACAACATAATCGGTCCTAAATTGAGTATCTACCATTGGGATTATATCCATGTTCCTACTTAAGTTTAGTAATTGATGACAATCGCCTCAATTAACCCTAATTAACAAGAAATCCTTTAGCATATGGATAAAGCATAACTTATTAATTGCATGAAGAATTAGAGAAACTGATAGAGTTAAAAAAATATAGACACATCGGCTATATTTAATTTAGTCAATTATTCATTAGATGTTTAACAATTCATAATCCAAAATCATTAATCATATTTTCCTCTTGAATTATAATAATGAAAACTTTGTTCAATATATGATTCAGCAATAGATTGAAATAATGAAATCATTAGTGTGCACCCTAGATATCAATTGAAACAATCATGAGAATAAGAATAGATGAATAATCAATACTTAATTAAAATTGATATAATAAACTCAAATCCACATCTCACAATGCCTAAAATATCCTTGTGGTTTCAATCTTCCTCAACCAACAAAAAGGAAACTAGCCACGCAAAGCCATAAGAAAACCTAAAGAAGAAGAAAAGATGATTGAGAATTTAATCCTTGGATACTTGAATGATTGGATCCCTTTTCATGCTTGTTTTTCCTCTTATTTATAGGTTGGAAGAGTCCTAAATGAAGTAGTATTACTTCTAGGGTTGTTCCTGGGGCTTTGGGCTTCAATTAGGGTGAAAAATCCCTAAAAATCGCATTACAAATAGTGTTGTAGCAGCGACTACGGTGGCGGTATAAATAGCATCCACCAGCCAGTTTCGTAAAGCCACATTGCTCATTTATAGGTGCCACGACACTATGATTTTTCCAGAATTTTCAAAAGTGAAAAACATAAAAGTTGTAGCACTGTCCCTTAGATTTCCATAGCCACTAGAACGACCTTAATCAAAGTTAAAATGAGGGAGATATACCCAAATTAGTGGCAAAAGATCAGGATTCATCCTGCTGCATTGCAATTCTGATTTTCAAGCTCTGTAATGCTCTAAAATCTCCTGAATTTGACAAAGTGCTCAATATAAAAGGTATAGATTATTGTCTTATATTTTTGCAACCACTTGAATCACTTTTATTAGAGTTCATATGTGAGATATATGTTCTAATTAGTGCCGAAAGGTCTGGAATCACTGTAATTCAGTAGTTTTCTATTAATTTCTTCTCTTTTTCTCCTCTTTTTTCTTCCTTTGCTCCTACAACACAAAACACAAAAATAAGCTAATTCCTAATCATATTTTACTTAAATCAAACAAAAAGTAAGCTTAAAGGCATTAAAAACATAAGTAACGATGATTCCAAAAATACCAAAAACACTCCATAACTGAAGATTTTGAAATGTTACCTCAAGCTAGCCAACGTTCATATGCAACTTATTAATGAAGCTATTTTGTGTAATTTATCCTATGCTACATGGTGAATCATGATGATTTAGTTGGCTTCATAAATGGAAGCTTGTTGGACTAAAAACTTGAAGGAAGAATAACACACACAAAAAAGGAAAGAAGGAGTACATGAGGGAGGAAGATAAAGACGAAAAATTTTGGAAAATTTCCAGAATGTCTTACCGCCAAACTGAAGAAAAACAAGGAGTATTGTAACATTCTAAGCCTCTAATAAAGTTACATAAATCTAAGTTTAAGTAGAATACATATGACAAAGAATTAAAATGCTTAGTTATGTAACAATAAGGCATTTATAAAATAGGTGACATACAGTTAATCATGAATTATATAAATAAAATTCTTAGGAGCTTAATGGATGGGGAGAAGATACAAATACATTTTTAAGATATTACTAATCTAGGATTAGTAGTAAATTAAAGCAATATAAAACAACTGAGTTACCAGGTAGCACCACAAAATTTTAGCCACATAGTATGCCACATTGTCCATAAAATTGTAGCCACCTTATAGCCGCTTTGCATCTCCAAAAGCATGCCACATTGCACACAAAATTGCAGCCACATAACATGCCACATTGCCTACAAAATTGTAGCCACCTTGCACATACCAAAGTATGCCACATTGTCCACAAAGTTTCAATCACATAGCATGCCACATTACCTACAAAATTGTAGCCACCTTACAGTCACCTTGCACCTACCAAAGCATGCCAAATTTCCCACAAAGTTGCAGTCACATAGCATGCCACATTGGCCACAAAATTACAGCCACCTTGCAGCCATCTTACATCCACCAAAGCATGCTACATTTCCCACAAAGTTGCAGCTACATAGCATACCACATTGCCCACAAAATTGTAGCCACCTTGCACCTACCAAAGCATGCTACATTGCCCACAAAGTTGTAACCATATAGCATGCCACATTGGCCACAAAATTGCAGCCACCTTGCACCTACCAAAGCATGCTACATAGCCACAAAAACTTTAGCCAAGGAAATCGCCACCTTTCAACAAGAAAATCCTGCCACATAGCCATAAATATTTCAGCCACATTCTAACCAAGAAATAGCCACCCATTCCAGCCATGTTTCTGCACATAATCAGAAAAAATAATGCAAAAGCTGCTGCCCCACACCATGCTCTGTATTCTCACGCCCTCCCTACAGAAACCACAAGGGAATCCCTACAAAAAAAAACAAGGGAATCCCTGCAAAACACATCCCTCCTTTCCCTCTTGAATGGTGGAAACCAGCGGCCAGCACTAGGCATTAATTTGGGCAGCAAATTCAAACCACCCATTCCTCATGCAATCAGCACCAAGAGGGAGATAAGGCAGCGAAAAAATTTAGACTCAAAAGGGGAGAACAACCAGAAAAACATAGCTAAGTTGTAAGGGAAACCAATAGGAGAAGAAAGCTGAAATTTGAGAGCCATAGGAGTATTTCTACACAAGGTGAGTTTCCCCTCTTGAGGAAAGTTGGTTTGTAGTGAGTTGAGCTCATTTTGGGTTTTGCATGAGTGATTCTTGAGCATGAGATACAAGAGGTTAAAGTTGAAAACATAGAACTCTAGTGGTAGGGAACAATCTTTGCCATCTAAGTAACAAACATGCTGAAGCACCACACATTCTGCACCTAAACTTTTTATGCCATGTGTTCTTGGACATTTTAATTGGGTAAATGGCCTTTAAATTTTCTAATATTTGGTGAGAAAAGTCTTGAAATATTGGTAATCAATTCTGAAAATTTTCGTGATTTTTGAGAACCTACAAATAGGCCATTTTCAATCAAAATAGTGCTGAGAAAAATCTGTTGGACAGCTTAGGCTGTTGATGTAAATACTAAACATTGAAGGGGTTAGATGTTTAATTTTTGTATGAAACTTTTATGACATGTTATAGGGATCCTAATTAAGGATCACACAAAATTTTATAAAATTCTAGGTAGGTTAAGGCATATAATAAAATATGAAAATTCGGTGGGACAGGAAGTGGGTCAGAATAGACTAGAACTGGGGACAATCATGAAAAAATGTGTTATTTGATGGGTCAAATAAATTAGTTTTTACTTGAAATTTTTATGGTAATTATATAACATATCTAGGATGCTTTAATATCATGAATTTTGAAGAAGTTTTACCCATCCAAAGGAATGAAAAACATAATAGAAATGGAACCGAAACCAATATGCATTGTTCTGGATTATGGATATATTTCTTGGGGTTAATGGAATAGTTAAGGGCTAAGATATTCACAAAATAAAATAGACATGTAGAGGAACCTCCATGGAAAATTTTAGAATTTTTAGAGGACTTTTGTCATATTTAATAATAACCCTAAATCTGAACAGAATCACAGTTTTATTTTAGGGAGCAGAAGCTCTTAAACTAGAGACTTATGATTTTAGGTGCTAATATGCATACATTAACCAAAATCTTTTATGTGTTTTAGTTTGATTAGCTGGTTGTAACATTGGCAGCCTTGAAAAGGAAGTGATTGTGCAGGAATTGAAGTAGCTAACTTTTCCTTAAAACAATCTTTATGTTTACGAACTTGAATTTATTAATTTCATTGGTTGCCTGACTTTTATGCTATGATGAATGATGGTCTAAAGATATGTTATGTATGCATTCTCAAAAATTAAGGGGTGCCCAAGGTGTGCCACGTAAGCCCAATTTTCCCCACATATTGGTCAATAATAAGAGATGCATAACCCTTTTGTAGGTATGGAATTGCATTAGGTAAGTAGAGCAAAATATTATAGGTCCCTAGTGTGACCAAAATGATGTATGTATGTATGGTCAGTACTTATGTTTCAGTGAAATAAATTAAGATGTTTTAAGGAATGGAATGTATACTATTTTTCTAAAAAGTTTGCTAACTATTGAGTACTCCAACAAGAGGTGAACAACAGAGGTCTCAAAATTGAATCATCGGACTATGGATATGGATTGTATATTTTCTTTGGTCATGTAATATATGTGGGATGGCTTAGTTGAGTGCCAAGTCTCTTTTAGACAGCTTGTAATGTGATGTAAAATAAGTTATGGACTATACACTTTTCTTTATTGCATGAGATCATTTTTGTTGTAACTAATGCATATCACACCTAGATAGTTACCTATAAGGAAATGAAATTTAAAAATGCTTGGAATAACCTGAAGCACTTGTATGCTAATCTAAGAAAAATAACTAACAATATAAGTGAATAGGTTAATTTATGGGCTAGGTAGACATTGCTAGAAATTTATAGATAAGAAAAAGAAATGTATAATACTCAAAAAGTTTAAGGAGAATATTCTATGATGTGGATGTATGAAATAAGATGCTAGTCATTAGGTGTTACAAGTATTGATGGAAAATTCATGCATACCAAAGGGAAAAATTGAAATTTTAGCATATTAGATTTTTAATACATACTTTTGCAATCAAACTTCCATATATATAATTTTTTAAAAATAAAAACATAGGCATATTATTTATAAGATTTCATTTACATTTTAAAACCACAAAATTATTACCCATAAATGTAAGTAAAAAAATATTTGTATACAAATCATATAAATAAGACATTTATTTTTAAAGGAAAATATAAGTATTTTTACACAGGACATATTCATTAAAGAAAAAAATGTTATTTTAAAATTAGAGGATATTACATTTGTGGTATGAAATAGAGATTGATTGTTCAAAAGTATATACAGATGTGTTTATGTAAATATGTTATTGTAAAAAGAAGTTTCTATAAATATGTTTTTGTGTTTTTGAAATTTGGGAGACCGAATTTCTAAAGGAGGAGAATGTAACACCCCTCAGTTTTGAAATACTACACTTTTGTTCTAATATATGTGTTTTATACTAAATGGTTTTGTTTTTCCTTTTAGGTATATATGTTTTGTTTCATATGATATATTTTCATTATAATGTATGTATGCAGTTTGATTGTATATTATGTATTTACTTAAAGTAAATATGTTTTGCCTTAAATAATTTTTTTTTATTTTAATAAGTATGTTTTGTCGTGAAAGATTATATTTTTCTTTAATATTTACATATAAAGTTTATTTTATGTTTTATTCAAGGGATTAATGTAATAGTAGCATAATTCAAGTTTGTATATGTGATAAACCTAAGTTGGATTTATTTAGATTTTTAGAAGGATTTTACTAAATTCAAAAGATTTTATTAAGTTAAATGATTTTATTTTGTTTATTATATGTTTTCTATGGGAATTTCTAATGTAACATAGAATAATTTAAGGTTAGGGATACAAATGTAATTTTTTAAAGTTGTAGGGGCAAAAGTGTAAATAACCAAATTTGCAAGGGGATCCTCCAACAATTAAGATTTTTCTACCTAGTCTCTTGGATGATTTTGAGGGAAATCAATTGCAAAAGGCATGTAGAAAACCTTAGAGTGTTATAACCCCCCTTTTCTCTCTTTAAAACCAATATTTTCGCTTTATAAGAGTGCTAGCACTTTTGGACCTCTAATTGCAACACTAGCACTACCAACAGATTCATAATGACAAGGACTACAAATGTGGCTAATTAGTTCCACCCAAACTGGATGAAAACTATTCGAATGTGAGTTTTGAAAACTATTTGAAGTAGGAGAAAACTTTAGAAATGTGAGTTTTGAAACCTGTATTTAAAGTTCTCAAAATGTAAAATTAATCCTACAAACTCACCTCAGAAGGTGGAAACACTCTAAGAACTAAAATTTCGTGGCTAGGTAAGCATCACAGCCCCTGCACATGCCTTCTTCCTTGGCAGCGTATGAAGCTCACTCACAAGGGCAGCCTTGACACCTACAGTGCATGGACAGTGCTTTATTTTTGTTTACCAATGTTGATTGAGCTCTCGGTATCCCATTTTTGCAATTATGGACTCATTTCCAAAGTTTTTAGACCCTCTAAAGTCAATTTTGAGGTTTATTTCATCAAAATTCTATTGGAAATGGTGTTATGGAGATGACCAACATGGGATCCTTTGTTTTGTTGAGTAGATAACATAGACTATGACATGTTTTATTGTTATTTCAGTTTCTAAATTATATTTTTAATGTTTTGTGAATATTATTGAAAAGATAGAGTTTTTGTATGATTGGTTTTGAAATATATATATTTTTGGTATTTGACTACAATAGAAATATTTTCTGATTTCTATCTTAGAGCTTTAGTATGCCAGACAAGCTTCTTTTATGTATTTTCTAAATTTGAATCCATTTGTGAATTGAGAGTATTCTAAAATGCTTTGGTGCTATGGAATTTCGCTATGGAAATTTTGAAAAGTACTCTATAATTGTGTTTTTCATTTCTTCTATAAGTTGATGTAATGTGATCATTATCATGACAATTATTATATGTATAAGTTGTTAGATAATGGTTTAAGTGATTTCAAATATATTTCTGATGAATAAATGATTTTGAACTTATTTGAATTATACGTATTTATAATGTGATACCAAGTGTGGCTAGTATACCATTGTTTCTAAAATTGTATTATGAAAATTGCTATGACTCTGAATATGCCTTCATGAAAAAGGTTGAATGATAAGAAGATTTAGTACAAAACCTGACAATTGGAATAGGATAGGAGTCTTGTCAGAAACATTGTCTACCTATAAGAGTATATGCTAGCTTTGGTGCATCTTAAAACCTTATCTAATAGAGGTGTTACTAGCCATGTGTGCTAGCCAACATACATAATGTGTTATAATATGAAAAGGAGTGGCTAGTATGCATTCTATTACTATGATATGATGATATGAAATGAAACGGTATGATCACTACTAGGCGATTGCCTCATTATTATACACAAGTGGAATGCTTGACTGTTAATATGTTAACATGATGATTTCCCTTAACTTGCTTTGTGCTTGGGAATACATATGGTTTTAATATAGAATCTCTCCATTTTAATGCTAAGTGAAAGTGAACTAATGTAAATTGATTTTTTTATATAGTTATAGTTATCAGATATAGTTTCTATACATATTATTGTTAAAGTTTATTTCAAGGAACGGATAACATTGTTTTCTATCATTTAAAGTGATAAAGGCTTTGGTTATAGTGTCTCTAAAGTAAGATATGTGGGTTATGTTTTTCAATAAAGGAAATCTATATAGTACATCAAGTTTTTATACGCTTTTCTATTAGAAATGAGTTTATACAAGTTTTAAGGGTGTTTCAGAAATTATTATAAACTAGTCACTATATTGTCTTTTCTAATAAATGAGGCATTGTGTTTATAAAGTGTATAAAATATTTTCCAAATATGGTTTGACAAGGATATTGATTTGAGGTTTTTTATTAAATTATCCTATGGATTTATAATTCTAAGTTGTAAGACTCGCCCTCTAGTTGTTTCCACTTTGTTTTAGATAGAGCATAGATATCAAAGTAGTGCAGTATTGATTATATCTCAAAGTAGGTGGAAGAAAATCCCACTAGGATTGATGATTCAGAAGTGGCTTCATATTTCATTAAGTCTCAGATTTTTTCTAAGTTTGGGATACCTAGTGCCCTTATTAGTGACAAGGATACTCACTTTTGCAATAAGACTGTGAAAGCCTTACTAAGAAAGTATAATGTCACTCATAAGTTGGGAATTGCGTATCATCCCTAAATCAATGGGTAAGCTAAGGTATCCAATAAAGATATTTAGTCCATCATTAGCAAAACTATTAATCCCAACCAAAAATATTGGAGTCTATGCTTGGACGATGCTATATAGGTTAATAGAACAACATATAAACCCCTTATCAGTATGTCCCCTTACTGGTTGGTGTTTGGTATGCACTGTCATCTCCCAATGAAATTGGAACATAGAGCATATTGGACCATAAAGAATTTCAACATGAATATGGATGAAAGTGGAGAACACAGGAAGCTATAGCTACAGGAATTAAAGGAGATTAGGAATGAGTCTTACATGATCAAATAATCTCTCGAAGGGATTTTGTAGTAGGACAGAAAGTCCTCCTTTACAATTCAAGATTCAAACTATTTTAAAGTAAGTTACATTCTTGATGGGATGGACCCTTTATTATTACTAATACTTTTCCTCATGGTGCAGTGAAAATTTAGAGCATGAATAACCTCAAGGGTTTTAAGGAAAACAGTTACTAGATTAAGCCATGTTATGAAGGATTTCAACAAGAACCAAGTGGTCCGATGGACCTTGAAGACCCCATATACTCTAATTAGAAAACTGACATTTCGTTGAGACAATGATTTAAACAAAGGCATTAATTGGGAAACAACCCAATAAGTAGGTATATTTTTCCATCCTTAGTTTCTAGTTTAATAAGTTTTCTTTATTTCATGTGAAAATTTCAAATAAAATCTAGTTAGGGGTACATCATCATGACAATGTTGAAATATTGTCGCAATGCTAGCCATTTAGGAGAAGTTAGAGAAAATCCAAAAGCATCAGCATTGCAACCGTCATTTATTAGCATTGTGATAAAAAATTTCCAAAAATTCTCCCTAAAATCCAAAAGTCTCAACGTTGAGATGGCCATTTCTTACTATTGCAATGAAAATATCCCAGGTAGAATTCCCAAGAATCTAAAAGTTTCAACATTGCGACGATAATTTTGTCGCTTTGTAACATGAATTTTCCTAATGACCTTTTCAGTTCACAAGAACAAGTGGCATCGTGAAGGAAAGAAGCTCACGTCGTAACATAAGCTCGATAACTCAAAAAAATTTATAAGGACCTTAAGCCTCTATAATGTGAACATGGCTAGTAAATGAAAATAGAATGTAGACCTGCTTCAAGTCCCAATTTGACCTATCATAAGAGCTCAAGTTAAAATATTCAAAGAAGCACTTATTTGTTTAATTCTGGAGGCCTATCAAGGAGAAAAGTGCTTCACTTCTAAAATAGAGCCAAGACTAGTCCATGTCATTAAAAATATAGGCTAAAACCTATCAATCCAAATATAGACATAAAAGATAAAAAAAGACTAAAGAATGAAGGCTGAAGACTAAATATAGGCCCAAAATCAAGAAGTTATTTAATGGCTCAATTTAGGCTACATTTTTCTTACTTATTTATTTTAACTTTTAGTTTATTTGAGTAGGAAAATTTTCTATTATATGGTTTTGACTAGAAGATTTTCTTGTTTTCAATTTTCCATGCTATGAAGGAGTTTCTTATTTAGTTTTCCTTGTTTGCCTAGGTAATTGACTAATAAATAGGCATGTATGCTCTTGAAAAATTCAGATTATTATTGATAATATTGAGAGTACTTTCTCATTGTTTCTTCAAATAACTTTTCTAAACTTATCAAGATTTTCTTATGACGTTCAAGTAAGACTTATTACTCGCAATCTTTTTTCCCTTTCTTAAATGTGGCATTTGCAATATTTTCTTATACCTTTAGTTTTTATCTCTTTATAGATAATGGGTCAAGGTCCTTTTCTTATACCAAATGATGTGAATCCCTTATATGAACATCACCAAGAGTAGTGTGACCCATAGTCAATATGGGATTCAAATGAAAGATCGTGTTCTAATTCAAATTTATAACAAACAAATAAAGGAAAAGGAACTTGATCCGTTTTCTATAAAAAGATAAGAACCTAAGGTATAAAAAAATATTACAGGCACCACACTTAAAAGAGGGGAAGAAGATTATGAGTGATAAGTCTTACTTAAATACCCAAGAAAATCTTGATAAGTTCAAAAAAGTTCTTTGAAGAATCAAAGAAAAAACACTCTCAATATTTTTAATAACAATATGAATTGTTCAAGAGTATACATGCCTATTTATAGGTCAATTACTTAGACAAACAAGGAAAACTAAATAAGAAACTCTTAAACAGCAAGAAAAATTAAAATAGAAAACTCTTTTAGTCAGACAAGGAAACCATAAATTAGAAAAATTTCTTAGTCAAATAAACTAAAAATAAAATTAAATAAATAAGAAAAAAGTAGCCTGAATTGGGCCACTAAAAAACTCCTTGATTTTTGGCCTATATTCAGTCTTTTATGTCTATATTTAAATTGGTAGGTTTTGGCCCATATTTTTAATGTCATGACTAGTCTCGGCCCATATTTAAGTATATTTTAATGACATGGACCAATCTTGGCTCTCTTTTAGAAGTGATGTACTTTTTTCCTTAATAAGCATACAAATTAAACTATTAAGTACTTCTTTGAATCTTTTAGCTCGAACTCTTATGATAGGTCTAACTGAGATTTTAAAGCGGGTCTCTATTCTATTTCCATTTGCTAGCCGTACTTACATCACCTCATCACGACATTCATAATGCAACCAAGAGTCCTAGCCCCTAATCATCGATACTACCTAAGAATTCACTGAGGAACTCAATTCCAAGTGAATTTTAGCCTTTGCAATTGATTCTCAAACTAAATCCACCTCATTCCTCCGAAAATTATTGTAAGTTATTCGATTGGGAACCCTAAACTCACAATGGATAAAAATCCTAAAAGTTACTACCTAGATTATTATCGATCCCAACATGATTAGATTTTGGGTTTTAAATTACATTTAAGTGCACAAATTGACACTTCTCTTCTGGGTGCAACAACCTATTGAGCTAATAGAAATTAGAGGAAATTTTTAAAGAATTTATGGAATTTCTACTATCATATTTTCTGTTTGTGCTGATAGTTTTGTCTTCCACAATCTAGGCATAACTTAAGGTGGATTTAAAAGCAACTTGGTGGCCGTAATTGCCCTACTCACTAAGTGTTTAGTGATTTACCCTTGATATCATCGCCTATCCAAACACTTAGCCTACACCTAACACGTATCTCAACCACCTACCTAGCACATCACCCTACACCCATGGCACCTAAGAAGATTTAAGCTAGCCCCTTTAAGAAATCTAAGAGAGCTCATCTTCCCTCACCTATGATCTAATCCTACTAATGAGCGAGGAAGTATTCCAACACGACAATAAGGTGATAGTGAACAAACAGTTACTTTAGGAGCGTAGATATGATTTTTCTTATAATAGAATGCCACTGAAGCCTAATATTATAAATAGGGCTAGGAAATATTTGCAGTAGAACCTAAATTTGGGGTAGTCCAAGTGGTGCAGGAATTCTACTTAAATGCCATAATGCATCAAAGGCATGTAGTCATGGTTAGAGGCAAACATGTGTCCTTTACCCCACAAGACATAAATGCCATATACTTTCTACTTAACATTAAGGATGATGGTTATAGTGCATTTATCCAAGAGAAAGCTAACCCAAGAGAGCTGTTGCATGAGTTGTGTTATGAGGGGCCCAATGGAAACTTAATACCCGTGGCCCATGTCATTGATGTGATCGTGGATAGGGCCATGATTATGTATGATATATTGAAGGGCTACTTTATCGATGTGAGAAAGATCATACACTAGAGCAAAATGGCATACATCCATTCGAAGACTAGTAGGCTATTTGTCCTAAGGATCATTACAGCACTTTGTGCCTAGGTTGGGGTCCAATGGAGCCCTATGAAGCCTTGGTTCACCCTATGAAGGCCATTACATATAGGGACATCTACTAGTACAAATTCCTTAAGGCCCCACCACTAGGCACTATAGGTTTACCCATCCCATCAAAGGCCACTACATCAACAGTAAAGGAGATTGAGGATTTATGGGAGCATACTAAGGTGCTTAGGAGAGATATTGCTCGTGTGGGCACATTACTAGGCTAGTACATGCATGACTGCTACACATTTTCTAGCCAATATCAGACATACTACTTAAACCATCTGGCCTTGACCAAGGGGACCCATGTGTACTTCCTACCATTGCCACCAATGAAGCCACTTTGTACATTTAGCATAATAAAGGATGACCCTGTCACGGCCTCAAATGATGGAACACATGACCGACACGGCATAAGGGTTTTCCCCTAGCCGTAAGCCTAACACATAGCATGCACAAACATTCAGCACACAATCTAGAGTACATAATAAACATAACTGACCACATATGCCACATCCAATATAAGAAAATACTGTATATATATATATATATATATATATATATATATATATATATATCTCATGAATCCAACATCCTTGATTCAACTTGGCCCATGGCCTCATAATACAAACATAGTTGTAAAACATAAAACTGTTTTCCAAACTACACATCAAAGTACACAAGAAGCGAGGATCCTGCCTGTAAGTTCATGGAACACTAGACATAAACTAAACTATACAACCAGTACAACAGAGCCTTGCCCAAACTGGGGCTCACCAATGCTATATTCAGCCTCCTACGGAGCTGTAGCTGGATCAAAGTTTTTTTGACTATCTGTGGGGAGGAAACAGAAGAGGGGTGAGACCACATCTCAGTGAATGGGTAAATCATACTATAACTGAAACAGGGCAAACCAAGCACGAGTGTTTTGCAATAAGTTTAATAATTGAAACATTAAGCATTTAACCATAATTTATTGAAAGAAAAGCTAAACAATTTAAATGTATGTTCAAAAGATAAAACATGATTAAATCAATAACCGTAAAGCAAATCAATTATGCATGGTAAGTAATAAATGAAGTTATTTATGCAATAACAATGATGAATGAGATATTTTAAAAATATTTAATCTTTAAGAAAAATGAACTACTTTATTGGAGTTCTTTCCTGACAGATCATCATCTTCCCCAAGCACATAGCAAGGGAGGGGTAATCATTGTAGGCGTAGACATAAGTCCACCCTAAATTTCCCTAAGCACATAGCAAGGGTATGGCAATCACTGTAGGCGTAGAGATAAGTCCACCCTAAATCCCTATGTCTTAGGCAGTCATATGCCCGTCACAGTATCCTAGGCCGAAGCCTTCACATGACCATGGTGCACCAGGGCTAGCACTCCCTGCGGCTAGCTAACAGTGATCTAAAAGGGTTCCTCCAATGAAAAACATTTGAAAATATGCTATTCAAAGAGTTTAAAGTAAAATATTTCAATAACTTTACAGTAAAGCTATAATTCTCCATCTAGCTCTTTTCATGCATAAAATTCCATTCTAAAATATGTTTCATCCATGTATTCCCATGGAGACCTTTATCATCATAAACTTTTCCTTTAAACATATCGTCCGTAGACGTCGCATAGATGTTCGCATGCATCAAATCATTTCATGGCTAACTTAGTTCATTTCTATGACTAAGTTTGCATTTCTATAAACCTAGCTCAACTGGAGAATTATCAGTCTAGACGCTTGCCCTGCATACCTAGGGTTCAACTAGGATTGAAATTTACAATTTCTAACATGGTTGGAACATATTGGTTTTCAAAGCGGTAAAACAATTTAGTATACATTCCAACTAGTTAAAATCATATGAAAGAGTTATAAACTGAATTCGTAAAAAAAAATGCGCTATAGTATGAAAAACCCACTCACCGTACTAGGAGTCCAACAACGAGAATTTCACCTCGTGGTGGCTCAACAACCTAGAAAACATAGACATAATAACATGAAAATTAGATAAATACTAAATGTCACTATTCATGCCAAAAAACACTATTCACGCCGAAACCTAAAAACCCTATATTCTAGCATAGAAACTAATTCTAAGACTATCTATGGAAAGAATTTTGGTAAAACGAAGCCTACAACGCGATTAGACGGAATTTTACCTTAGAGGTTACTGTTCACGCGATTTTCCAGCGGTTTTTCGGCGAAACTGATCGGTGGGTTTTGAAGTACTCGTTGCCACGAGTCTAATGATACCTTGGTAGCTCGAATCGGTTGGCTGGATGGTAAGATATCTTAGAGAGAGAGAGGGAGAGGGAGTCAGAATGAAGGAGAAGGGAGGGGGAAGCTGCAGAAAAACGAAAAAAAACAGCCCGAAGCACGGCCTGGCCGTGTCCTGGAGCACGTCTGTGTTGTGGGGCTACAGTTCACCAAGTTGTTGGCCGAATTTGACAAAACATCCAACATAAAAGTTGTAGCCCTTTCTCTTAGCTTTCATTAGCCACTTGAATCACTTAAATTGGAGTTCATATAAAGGAGTTATGCATAAAATAGTAAGAAAAGGTCCAGACCACACTATGCTTCGATTTTTGCCTCTTATCACTATAATATTCAAGGAATTAGCGAACGTTGCCAACATCAAAGTTGTAGATATATGTCTTATATTTCAACATCAATTAGAATCAATTAATTTGGATTTTATATGAGAGATTTATGCTTATATGAGTGAAGATAGGTCAGAGGAAAGGTCAGAAACGCTCTAAAATTTTACATTGTTCTCAACTTTCTTTGTTTCAAATGATTTGTACTTAACCTTCAAAGGTTTTATTAGCTGAGGGTTATTACATTCTCCCCTCCTCATAAAAAATTCGGTCCCCGAATTTTACAAAAACCAACAATATGAAAACATAAGACTACTCTTGGAATAGTTGTGGATACTTCTCTCTCATGACATTCTCTACTTCCCACGTAGCTTCCTCTTTGGAATGATTCTGCCAGATCACCTTCATTGTAGGGATATCCTTCGACCTCAAATTTTTCACTTGTCTATCAACAATGGCCACGGGTTTCTCTTCATAGGCCAACTTGTCATCCAAAAAGATTTCTTGCAGTTGAATCACATGAGATGGGTCGGGTAGATACTTCCTCAACATCGAGACATGGAAGACTGGATGCACTTCACTCAATCCAGGTGGTAGGGCTAGGCGGTATGCCACTGCTCCTACCCTATCCAGAACTTCAAAGGGTCCAATATACCTCAGGCTTAACTTCCCTTTCTTACCAAACCGCATGATTCCCTTCATGAGTGAAACTCTGAGGAACACGTGATCGCCTAGAGAAAACTCCAACTCCCGACGCCTATGGTCCACATAAGCCTTCTGACGACTTTGTGCAGTTAAAAGCCATTCCCTTATCAGCTTGACCTTCTCTATGGCATCTTGCACCAAGTCTATCCCTAGCAGCTTGGCTTCTCCAACTTCAAACCATCCAATGGGAGATCGGCATCTTCTCCCATAAAGAGCTTCAAAAGGTGCCATCTGAATACTGGCTTGATAACTGTTGTTGTATGCAAACTCAACTAAGGGCAGGTATTCTTCCCAACTGCCACCAAAGTCCAAAATACATGCTCTAAGCATATCCTCCAGAATTTGAATCGTGCGTTCTGACTGGCCATCTGTTTGGGGATGAAAAGCGGTGCTTAGATCCAACCTCGTCCCCAAAGCTTCTTGACAAGCTTTCCAAAACCTTGCCGTAAACTGTGGGCCTCGGTCAGATATGATGGATACAGGGACTCCATGTAATCTGATGATCTCATTCAAATACAGGCTTGTATACTGAGCCGCATTAAAGGTAGTCTTCACTAGTAAGAAGTGGGATGACTTGGTCATTCGATCCACTATCACCCATACTGAGTCATAACCCTTAGGAGTCCTTGGTAACCCTGTAACGAAGTCCATAGTGATCCTTTCCCACTTCCACTCCGGTATCTCAATCTGTTGGTGCAAACCGGCAGGCTTCTGGTGTTCAGGTTTCACCTGCTGACAAATCAAACATTGAGCCACAAAGTCTGCTACATCCTTCTTCATCCCATTCCACCAATACAAGTCCTTGAGGTCACTGTACATCTTATTTGTTCCTGGGTGGATAGTATAGGCTGATTGATGTGCCTCTTCCAAAATCTGCTCCCTCAAGCTATCCACATCGGGTACACACAAGCGCTTCCCACATCTTAACACTCCTTCAGCATCCACGTTGAATTCAGAAGTCTGATTATTCCTAGCTTCATCCTTAAGCTTGCACAGCTTAGCATCCTTGTCCTGATCTGCCTTAATCTGCTTAACCAGCAGAGAGTGTAGTTGTATGTGAGCTAACAACACCCCCGGCTCCTTCACTTCAAAATGCATCCCCTCACCTTCTAGCCGATGAATATCCCTTATCAACGGCCTCCAAAGTAGGGTGATATGGGCTAGACTCCCCATTGACTTTCTGCTCAAAGCATCTGCTACCACATTAGCCTTGCCTGGGTGGTACAAGATGGTGCAGTCATAGTCCTTCACCAACTCCATCCACCTCCTCTGTCTCAAGTTAAGATCCCTTTGTTGAAAGATTTACTTGAGGCTCTTGTGGTCCGTGTAAATCTCACAGGGTCCACCATAGAGATAGTGCCTCCAAATCTTCAAGGCAATGACCACTGCCGTCATCTCCAAATCATGTGTAGGATAGTTCTGTTCGTGCTTCCTGAGCTGCCTAGATGCATAGGCTACAACATGACCATTCTGCATTAACACACAACCCAAGCCCACCCTTGAGGCATCACAGTATACTGAGTATCCTCCAGTGCCTGTTGGGATAGTTAGAACTGGGGTTGTGGTTAGACACTTCTTCAAGGTCTGGAAACTTTCTTCGCATGCATCCGACCACTCAAACTTAACTCCCTTCCTGGTTAATCTGGTCAAAGGAGCAGCAATCTTGGAGAAATCCTTGATGAACCTCCGATAATACCCTGCTAGACCCAAGAAACTTCGGATCTCCATCACACTAGCTGGGCGAGGCCACTGTTGTACTACCTCTACCTTCTCGGGGTCTACTTGAATGCCATCCTTCGTGACTACATGCCCTAGAAACATAACGCTGTCCAACCAGAACTCACACTTAGAGAGTTTGGCATACAACTGCTGATCGCTCAAGATCTACAGAATGACCCGTAGGTGCTGTTCATGCTCCTCATGGTCTTTAGAATAAACCAAGATGTCATCAATGAACACAATGACAAACTGATCCAAGAATGGCTTGAACACCCTGTTCATCAAGTCCATAAAAGCAGCTGGTGCGTTAGTTAGTCCAAAAGACATAACTAAAAACTCATAATGACCATAACGGGTCCTAAAAGCTGTCTTGGGAATATCCTCCTTCCTGATCTTCAACTGATGGTACCCTGACCTCAGATCAATCTTGGAGAAACATTTCGCTCCTTGAAGTTGATCGAACAGATCATCAATCCTGGGTAAAGGGTAGTTGTTGCACACCGTTAGCTTATTCAGTTACCGATAGTCAATGCAAAGACGCAAAGACCCGTCTTTCTTCTTCACAAAAAGGATCGGAGCACCCCATGGAGAAGTGCTCGGCCTGATGAAGCCCTTATCCAACAAATCCTGCAACTGACTCTTTAGCTCCTTAAGCTCTGTGGGTGCCATCCTGTAAGGCGGTATAGAAATTGGTCGAGCCTCTGGAATAAGGTCGATACCAAACTCTATCTCCCGTTCAGGAGGTAATCCTGGCAACTCCTCTGGAAAGACATCTAGGAATTCTCTTACCACTGCCATCTTGCCTACATCGGGTACCTTCCCATCCACATCTCTAACATATGTCAAATATCCCTGGCATCCCTTCTTCAACATCCTCTGAGCAACCAAGAATGAAATTAGGTTACTTGGAGCTTTACTTTGGTCACACTGGAACCGGAAAGGAACTTCACTTGGAATGTTGAACTTGATTGCCTTCCCATAGCAATCCAAAGTAGCATAGCATGATGCCAACCAATCCATTCCTAGGATTACGTCAAAGTCGATCATGTCCAGGATGATCAAATCAGCATATGTCTCCCTATCACCCACTGACACTTTACATTATTTACATACATGCTCTACTGGCAAACAATCACCGACCGGGGTGGTTACAAAGAAAGGGGCATCCATCCTAATCGGATCTTTACCTAAACTCTTAGCAAAACTAGGGGAAACATAGGAATATGTAGACCCAGGGTCAAATAAAACATATGATTCATGTAGACAAACCGAAAGAGTACCTGTCATGACCGCATTTGAAGCTTGTGCATCCTGCTTGGTAAGACCAAAAATCCTCGGTTGACCTCGGCCTGCTTGGCTTTGACCTCGGCCCATCATCCCTCTACCAGTACCTCTGCTACTTGCTTGGCCCGGTATAGTCCTTATAGGCTGAGCTGCCACTGGAGTTGGTAGCAAAGCCGATCAAGTTGGCCCTTGGCTTGAGCCATACAACTGGGGACATTCCCTCTTCATGTGTCTAGGTTGGTTGCAATGATAGCAAACAACCATCTCCCTGTGGCACTGACCAAAGTGATGGTTGCCACAAATAGGGCATTATGGCCTGTTCTGCTGAATGGCTCTTGGTCCTGGTTAACCTGTATACCTGGTGTTTCCTTGGCTAAAACCTAGCCTACCACTCGCATCTGGTCTCTGGCTGAGGTTCCCAACATTCTGTGGTGTTGGGCGCTGCTGGCCTTGAAATCGTGGTCCTTGGGAATGAGAACTTTGCCCTCCTTTGGAGCTCCCGTCCCTATCCCTCTTTCTCAGCTTGGCACTCTCGACATCGGCCAAATGCCTAGTCTCCATCATTCTTGCACAGTCCACAGCCTCAACATAGTTAGAAAATTGCTTCATCTGGGGTGCCACTGATTTAAACAATGCTGGCATCAACCCCTGGATAAACTTCTTGATCATGGCCCTTTCAGTAGGGACCATGTGCGATGCATATGGCAACAGCTGTGTGAAGCGGTAGTCATACTCCGTGACTGACATACCGGGAGTCTGCTTCAACTCCACAAATTCCTGACACTTGGCATCTCGGATACTCTGAGGCACAAACCTCTCCATGAAGACTTCTTTGAACTCTGGCCATCCCAAAGGTGGCGCTGTAGCTCCCTTTCCGTGCATCATGGTCTTAAACCATACCTGCGCTACACCAGACAACCGGAAGGATGCCAACTCTACTGATCGAATCTCTGGACATTTAAGCACCTCACAGATCTTCTTAGTGTCCTCTATAAACTCCTGGGGATTTTCACTAGCCAACAATCCCTTGAAGGTTGGCGGTTTCTGCTTCAGGAACTCAGATAGTTCCACTTCCCTCTCAGCGGGTCTCACATGCCGCTCCATGGACCTAACTGGTTCTGGAATGGAGGTAGCTGTTTCAGGCTGTTGTGGGTCCTTTCCACCTTGGCCATCCCTTCTTTCGGCTAAATTTTCTATAGCCCGCTGCATACCCTGCATGGTTGCCAGCATCTGAGCTATCACATCATCCCGGGGGTGAGAAGACATTTCCCCCGACCTGGGAGTCTCAGCTTGCTCACTGCTCAACTCAACTTGTTCGGCTGCTTCAGCAGCCCTTACACCCTTGCCACTGCCTCTTGCACTGGCTCTAGGTCGGCCTCTGCCACGACCTCTACCTCAGCTTCTAGGCACGGGTACTGCGGATTGAGCAGACTCTTCAGCCATCTGCTCTTGAGCCGCGGGTTGCCTAACCTTTGATCTCGTTCTTGGTGGCATCTCGCTATAAAACAGAAATAGCCCAACCATCACTTAGCCATGCCAACATAGCATACTATAAACTGACTTACTTAAACAAAAAGACAACATCCTATCGAACCCCTTTAGTAGCACCGTGAGTATAAGCATGTCCGGATTCATACCCATACTCAAAGTCCTACTTAAAGGTCCGTTACTCCATGAACACAGGAAAAACCTAAATCTCTGATACCACTCTGTCACGGCCCCAAATGATGGAACACATGACCAGCACGGCATAAGGGTTTTCCCCTAGCCGTAAGCTTAACACATAGCATGCACAAACATTCAGCAGACAAACCAGAGTACATAATAAATATAACTGGCCACATATGCCACATCCAATATAAGAAAATATTGTGTGTGTATATATATATATATATATATATATATATATATATATATATATATCTCATGAATCAAACATCCTTGATTCAACTTGGCCCATGGCCTAATAATACAAACATAGTTGTAAAACATAAAACTGTTTTCCAAACTACACATCAAAGTACACAAGAAGCGAGGATCCTGCCTGTAAGTTTATGGAGATACACTAGACATAAACTAAACTATACAACCAGTATAACGGAGCCTTGCCCAAACTAGGGCTCACCAATGCTATATTCAGCCTCCTACGGAGCTGTAGCTGGATCAAAGTTTCTTTGACTATCTGTGGGGAGGAAACAGAAGAGGGGTGAGACCACATCTCAGTGAATGGGTAAATCATACTATAACTGAAACAGGGCAAACCAAGCACGAGTATTTCGCAATAAGTTTAATAATTGAAACATTAAGCAGTTAACCATAATTTATTGAAAGAAAAGGTAAACAATTCAAATGTATGTTCAAAAGATAAAACATGATTAAATCAATAACCGTAAAGCAAATCAATTATGCATGGTAAGTAATAAATGAAGTTAATTATGCAATAACAATGATAAATGAGATATTTTAGAAATATTTAATCTTTAAGAAAAATGAACTAGTTTATTGGAGTTCTTTCCTGACAGATCATCATCTTCCCCAAGCACATAGCAAGGGAGGGGTAATCACTGTAGGCGTAGACATAAGTCCAACCTAAATTTCCCTAAGCACACAGCAAGGGTATGGCAATCACTGTAGGCGTAGACATAAGTCCACCCTAAATCCCTGTGTCTTAGGCAGTCATATGCCCGTCACAGTATCCTAGGCCGAAGCCTTCACATGAAATCCTGTGTCATAGGCAGTCATATGCCCGTCACAGTATCCTAGGCCGAAGCCTTCACATGACCATGGTGCACCAGGGCTAGCACTCCCTGCGGCTAGCTAACAGTGATCTAAAAGGGTTCTTCCAATGGAAAACGTTTGAAAATATGCTATTCAAAGAGTTTAAAGTAAAATATTTCAATAACTTTATAGTAAAGCTATAATTCTCCATCTAACTCTTTTCATGCATAAAATTCCGTTCTAAAATATGTTTCATCCATGTATTCCCATGGAGACCTTTATCATCATAAACTTTTCCTTTAAACATATCGTCCGTAGACGTCGCATAGATGTTCGCATGCATCAAATCATTTCATGGCTAACTTAGTTCATTTCTATGACTAAGTTCGCATTTCTATAAACCTAGCTCAACTGGAGAATTATCAGTCTAAATGCTTGCCCTGCATACCTAGGGTTCAACTAGGATTGAAATTTACAATTTCTAACATGGTTGGAACATATTGGTTTTCAAGGCGGTAAAACAATTTAGCATACATTCCAACTAGTTAAAATCATATGAAAGAGTTATAAACTGAATTCGTAAAAAAAAATGCGCTATAGTATGAAAAACCCACTCACCGTACTAGGAGTCCAACAACGAGAATTTCACCTCGTGGTGGCTCAACAACCTAGAAAACATAGACATAACATGAAAATTAGATAAATCCTAATGTCACTATTCATGCCAAAAAACACTATTCACTCGCGCGAAAAACACTATTCACGCCGAAACCTAAAAACCCTATATTCTAGCATAGAAACTAATTCTAAGACTATCTATGGAAATTATTTTGGTAAAACGAAGCCTACAACGCGATTAGACGGAATTTTACCTTGAAGATTACTGTTCACGGGATTTTCCGGCGACTTTCCGGTGGTTTTCCGGCGAAACTGATCGGTGGGTTTTGAAGTACTCGTTGCCACGAGTTTAATGGTACCTTGGTAGCTCGAATCGGTTGGCTAGATGGTGAGATATCTTAGAGAGAGAGAGGGAGAGGGAGTCAGAATGAAGGAGAAAGGAGGGGGAAGCTGCAGAAAAACGAAAAAAACAGCCCGAAGCACGGCCTGGCCGTGTCCTGGAGCCCGGCCGTGCTTTGGGGATACAGTTCACCAAGTTTTTTGCCGAATTTGACAAAACATCCAACATGAAAGTTGCAGCCCTTTCTCTTAGCGTTCATTAGCCACTTGAATCACCTATTTTTGAGTTCATATGAAGGAGTTATGCATAACATAGTGATCAAAGGTCCAGACCACACTATGCTTCGGTTTTTGCCTCTTATCACTATAATATTCATGGTATTAGCAAAAGTTTTCAACATCAAAGTTGTAGATATATGTCTTATCTTTCAGTAGTAATTGGAATCAATTAATTTGGATTTCATATGAGAGATTTATGCTTATATGAGTGAAGATAGGTCAGAAGAAAGGTCAGAAACGCTCTAAAATTTTACGTTGTTCTCAACTTTCTTTGTTTCAAATTATTTGTACTTAACCTTCAAAGATTTTATTAGCTGAGGGTTATTACAGACCCCATGTTCAAGCAAACTAATAAGGAGGAGATTTAGATTAGGGAAGTCCTTGAGCCTTGGTTATTTTTCTTATCATTTTTATATTTTTCTCTTTTCTTTTATTTTCTCTCTTGTATTTTGATCTCATATTATGGACAAGGTGAAGATAGAGTGTGGAGGTGGGATTTTAATTTTTCTACCTTGGATAACTATATAATTATGATACTCTGAATAGTTGTGAATGAAAGATTGCTGTAAACCCCTATTTTTGAATTAATATACTTGAATTTTCACCATTATGCACTTGTATTGCGTCAGTAAGTTATGGGATTGTGTGCGTGCGCTCAAGTTATTTAGTGAGTTGTCAAGTTTATGAAAAATCAATGATGTGAGTGAACTAGAAATTTTTAGGTTTTGAAAAAAGTAAAAGAAAAATGCAATTATAGGAAAATTGTAGCTCTTTTGAAATTTTTATTCTCAATTTTAAAACCCTAAAAATTGTGTGCACTGCAACCTTGGGAATTTAATTTACCTATACTTAGAAACGGTTTATATAATGTAAAAATACTTTTTGTTCTTAAAAGTAACTTTAGAACTTATTTTAATACACTTAAGGCAAAATCCTAGGTTGATATTATCACTAAAGAAATGATTTAAGCATTTTTTTTCGAGCTTGAGCCTTTTCAAGCTTACTTAATGATATTATATCTCTAGTACCCACTTTTGAGCTTATTTAAATTTTTTTTCTACCTGAACCTATTTTATTTTTTATATTATCATATTCTTTTGAGTGCCTTATTCACTCATTTACCTTACTATTATTTGTAATATAATTTAGACCTTCATTATTAAAAAAGGGTGGAAGGGTAGAGTTAAGATGATGAAAAAAAAATTATAGCGGGGGAAAGAAAAAATAATTAAGCAATAGTGTGTAGAAGATAGAATTAAAGAAGAAAAGCAAAAAAGGAATAGTTGATATAAAAAATTGATAAATAGAGCAGAAAAGGAGTGTGTGGGAAAATCCCCTAAATGTAAAAGAAAGCTTATGGAAAAGGAAATCAGAAGAATTCATGTGGTATTTGGGTGATTAAGCCAAATTCTTATCCTTTATTATGAAGCCTGACCACATTATAAACTGGATAAAGCCTCATTCATCTGAGGTGTTGTATACAACCTATAACATCCTTTTTTTTTTATTATACAATATTGAGTTCACATACACGTCATTAATCAAAACGTACATGCAACATAAAAGACATAGATATTTACATCTTGTTTATTTTAGTTGACCAATTCTGGAGATACAGGTGCGGGTGGTTGCACCTTCACCGGAATCTGTGCCAACTCGCTCATAAACATTTTATTTAGGATCTGCCCATCATAGAATAACTCGATCCAACGTGCACTAAAAGCCAGAGCTATAGAAAATCTGCATAACTAATTTTCTGAACATGATATGAAAATATAGTGAGAATTAAATCCCAGTAAGTTCAACAATAAATCATCATCAATAAAGCTCATCACGTCATGTTCAGCTGTATAAACTACAGAAAATATCTTTGGTCACATGAATGCATTATATCTACGCATATAAGAATCATACTGTAATAATATGTATGACAGGATTTACTATTTTCAAAATATCATATGATGGCCATCAACTTATTCTCATTTCAAGCTACCCCGGTCAGGGTGAGTATCCTCTACTCTCCGGTATGGGCTTTTCTCGCTCCGTCCGACATGGCCCACTTTCTCTTTCTTTTCTCATTATCATGATCATAACCGTTGGTAGGGCGTCCCCTACTGGTGCACCACACGGATTGCCATGTGACCGTGCTCATTTCTTTTCTTTTCACAATGATAGCCAAAAATATGCTTTCAATAACAAGTATGTTCATCAAAATATAACTATTACCAAAAATCATTGGTAATCATGCCATGAACATAACCATTTCAAATATCACTTTATAAAATATTTTCATGTCAAAATTTCACACTTAAGATGGTAAGAAGTTCATACAATGGCAATGGCTATGACTATACTAGTCATTTATTATTTTCATTTATAAGATTCATCTTCTTTCTTAAATATTAATTTTATTCCTTTATTTTCTTGATGCAGGTTTTCATCACATCTAACCTTCTCTTACTAATCAGAGTATAACTCCCTCAATTGAACTCCGATGTAGGTGATCTTGTTGTCCATTTCAAGATAAAACAATTATCTAAAACTATTATGTTGAACAGTTTAACGAAATATTAAAAAATCAAGGTGATATTACTCCCTCAAAGTACAGGATAGTTCCTCTCGGATAGGTTCTGACCTTTAGCAACTAATCTGTTGATATCTCCCTCATATGAATTCCAAATTAAGTGATTCTAGTGGGTAAAAATCCGTAACACATCTATCTATAATTCATATGTTAACTATTTATTTTAATTCCTTATAGAGTGTTCCCAGAAAGTAAAATACCGAAGCTATCCTAACATATTCGTCCCTGATGAACCATTTTCTGACCTTTGCTTACTAATCGGACCATATATACCTCATAAAGACTCTAAATTGAATGATTCCAGTGGCTACGAATCCGTGACATATATATCTTGAATTCTTATGTTAACCATTTATTTTAATTCCCTACAGATAATTCCCAAAAATTAAAATACCGAACCTATCTTAACATATTCTTCCCTGATGACTCATTTTCTGATCTTTGACTACTAATCGGCTCATTTATTCGTCATATGGACTCCAAATTGAATTATTACAATGGATAAAAATCCATGACACACATATCTTTAATTCTTATGTTAGTTATTTATTTTAATTCCCTACAGATAATTCCCAAAAATTAAAATACCGAAGCTATCCTAACATATTCTTCCCTGATGACCCATTTTCTGACCTTTGACTACTAATCAGACCATAGCTACCTCATATGGACTCTAAATTGAATGATTCTAGTGGGTAAAAATCCGTGACACATATATCTTTAATTCTTATGTTAATCATTTATTTTAATTCCTTATAGATTGTTCCCATAAATTAAAATACCAAAGCTTAAAATTCTGCCAACCATAGCCATACCCATGCAGAACTATCTACACCAACCTAAGTATTCAAACATACGTCACATGCAAGATCAATATGTAACATGATATAGCAACATCCATGACCAATCATCAAAGTTCTAAGATCAAAATCTCATATAAATATTATAAGTTTCAAAAGTTTTCTTCAAAAAGAAATATTGTTAAACTTACCTGGAGCACTTAGTCTCCTAGACTTCTCCTTCCTCTTTCTTCCTCTCCTTTCCTCACTCTACCTTGCTTCTATTTTTTCCTCTCCCTCACTTGGATGAAATTCTAATGTTGTAAGGGTGGGTTTCCTTATATAGGCCACCAAATAATTCACCTTTCATGATCATGGGTCTACCTTATCACAATTAGGATACACTTTGTTGAATTTTTGGGAAACAAACAACTTATGTTCTTGTCTTCCTCTTCCTTGGTCAAGATATGCATAGGAAAAGGAGATTTGTATTTTGAAAAATTATGATGATATGTTCTTAAGATAAGGGACAAGACCCCTTTGATTTAGGGATTCATTTACCTTTTCTTTTGTCTTAATCAATTATGATAGGTTACCTTTTTAAGTGGCAAATTTCTAGCCCTTGAATCTCCATTATTTGGTTGATATTATTTGTGTGGGATAGGAATGTTTTGTCCTAATACCATGTATTATCATACCACTTGCTAAAATTATGAGTGTAGGATATAGATGTTTTTGTCCTAAAGTCTTGTATTATTATGCTACTTGCCAAAATGATGAATGTAGAATCACACCACTTGCTAAATTTTTGTCTTAATGCCATGTAATCTAATTTTTATTATTATTACATTATTATATCATCACCTAATTTATTTTATTTTATTTTTTCTCTTGGATTTGGGCTTATTCCTACCCATTATGGGCTTATTCCTACCCATTTTCTTTGCTTTGGATAAAATTCTACCTTTCTTGGAGGGTTTGGTCACATTTTCATAATTTTTGAGCTATTGGTCCAATTACTATATCTTAGTCCAAGTCTATGTTTTATTTCTTGTTTAGGTTATCCAATGGGTTTGCTAGAAACTTATTTGAAGTGGAAAAACTCTACATGATGTGTCCATAGGTAAAATCCCAATTTATGGGTGGAGATACTAAACTTAGTAACTTTTACTCTTAAATTAAGAAAAATTACCCTAATCCGATCTTCTTAAAATTTTAAGACATTTACTTACTTCACAAAAATTTATCTTTCTTTAACTAAGAATTTCACCTTTCTTTAGCATGTTTATTTCTAATATTTCCTCTTAGGTTTTCTTTCTTTACCTATTCCATTAATATTAGACAATTTCTATGCATATATGTAAGGTGAAGAATTTCTAAGGAAAATATCTAAAAATTACGGGATGTTACACAACTTATATTAACAGAGAGTAGCATGAAAAATAAACCTATAGAATTCCTATCATTGAAAGATGCACTTTGAAATTTTTTCTGTATAAACTCATCTAAGTATGGAAAATTATTGGAATTAAGGCACACACGCACACTCAGGATTTAAAAGAAGGAATATGAATTGAATTAGAGCTAAATTTGATTATAATTGTGATTTCTTTGAAAATGACAGGTCAAGCTCTCACACTTGGATCATGTTAACTTCTTCAAACATTTTATATATTTATAAATATGTACAAATCACAAAATAATCCAATGGCAAAGAGCTCGATTTCCTCCACAGCATAAGGTTATTGGCCAACAGAAGGTAATAATATTTCAGATTGGCTTGTTGGTTGATCTAAATCTTTGGAGCAAGGGTTGCAAATGTATGTGGCACCACCCCTGGGAATGTTAGTTTTTGGCAGATGAGAATAGTGGGAGTTAGCTTCTCCTGTAGTGTAGCTGTGCAGTTTGGGCTAGAGCCCCGATGTTTACCGAAAGAAAAATAAATAAATATTATACAGACACTCATCAATTATAGAATATAAGTAACCAAAAACAGTAGCTAAAACTATATAGTATAAATCTCTAGTTCATCACAAAGCTCTCAATTAACACAACTTAAATTTAATTTACATAATTTCCACATATTCTAAACACTAGTTATACACTTGAACATGTAAGATATGGCAGCTATGATTATGAGCTTTGTCACAACTAGCTAGCAACTGAAATCTAGAACTTACTGCACCAAAAAAGGAAACTAAAAATCACCATCAAATGGTGAGACAGTAAGAAAACAGAAGGTGGTTTCAACTGAACCACAACTGCAGATCAGTAGTTATGTCCTCGTGCAATGTCTCTTGATTTATTGTTAGGAGCTGAAAAATAAGAGAAAATAGATGTTTTAATATTATACCATTTTAGGAAAAATTAAATTCTGATTATTTGCTTTACCTTTCTCCCTTGTAGAAAGTATTCTGAATAGCAATTAGTGGGGTATCCAGAATTGTTCATTATTTCAAACTCAGAATCAAATTAATTATTATAGCCAAAAATAAAAAAGAATTTAATTTTTAAAAAATAATCCAAAATAACCACCACAAAAATAACTGAATTTGAAATAACTGAAAATCAAGATATCCTCAAAGAACCCAAAATTAATACCAAAAAACTCTGAAGTTTATTTTATATTTTTAAGATATTCCGGATAATGAATATTATGTACAACCCTATTTTTAGTGTCTAAAACCAAACAATATCTCTCATAATTTTGGTATCAAGCAACAGTTTTGGTTAAATTTTTGTATAAGAAATCATAAAAGAAAATTTCCTTCCCTCTTTGCACACTTACAACATGAACCTGAAAACACTAATAGATTAATTGCACTCTATTAAGCTAGCCTTCATAGAATAAAGATGGTATGAACTTCATATAACTGGAAAAATCTATATATTACGAAGTATACCCATCAAAGAAATTCATTGAAGAAGCAAGAGGTTGCAACTTACCAGACACTGATTCCTGACCCTGAGGATTATGAGTCCTAACAGAACCCTTCGCCACTTTGGCAACGAGCAGGAAGAGCAAAACCAGCAAGAAAGCAATGAAAAGCAGTGAAAACAATTTGATGGCTAGCAGAGTTCCTTTCCCCTCTCTCACTTTCAAGACAGTTTGCAGGTGTTTAGGCCAATAATTGCCCTATTTATATATGAAGTTACCAACTTCATTCAAATTCAGTTAAACTGCAGTCGCAGTTTCCCCAAAGTCAACTTGTGGTTTTCTCAAATTGCTTTCCTGGTTTTTGACTGTACTTTCTTTGAATGTGATTTGTTCACACACGCTATGCTTTAAATTTTTATTTCTTATAATATGAAGGCCAGTATGCAACAAACAAGAAACCATTTCTATATTCTAAGAATGTTAGGTGTAATATCACAAATTCAAATCCTAGTTCAATTTCTTAAACACAAGTCGTCAAAAGCTTTTCTGGTGATTTCCTAATCCTGCCATGAATTGCATGCCTTAGTTAGATCAGATAAATAAAAGTTGAAGAGCATATTAAGGCCCTTGTTCAAAAAAAGTTCGTGATTTTTCAGAAGTTACTGTGAAATGACATGAATCTTGCTCAATAACAATGTAAGTGAATTGGATTAACTATTTGACTAAAAAAATAAAATAAAATTACGATGAGTATCTAAAATCTTAAAAATAAATTTATACAAGTTTTAAAAAAGAAATAACAATACTAACATTTAGTGCAAAGGAAGGTTTTTAAATATTTCAAATAAGAGTAAACTATTTTCACTTCTCTTAATTAATGTTTTATTATATACCCTTTTTTCTATTATAACAACATGTATAAATGTCGTTTAAAAATAAAACTAATGCTAACAATTAACCCAAATACTTAAAATATCATTTATGAAAGAAAAACAAATTGCTTCCTCAAATTTTCCATCGCCTTCTCTGATATCTTTTAGTACCAATTATTGCTCCTCAACTATTTTATCTTCCTCTCTCTTTCATGGAAAATATTTTTTAACATACAATATCTATATAAAACTATATAATGATAATAGAGAATTGTATACACATTTACTCAACAAAACTAATATTCATATAATCAAACTTAATACAATGTTAAGCATGGTAAAATCCATTTTACTATCTTAAAATAAAACGAGGTTTCCAACTTGTTGGCAGATGGTCATAGAGGCCAATTAAAGGAAGATATAAAAGAAGGAAGAGATTCATATTTGAGAAACAAACCTTGAAGTTTGTAAGATAAGAGAGCAAGATAGAGATCATGGAAGACAAATGCTACAGGGTATTTTTGTAATTGTGAAGAATTTTCTTAACTAAGAAAATTGGTTGGAAATAGGTTTTTTTTAATCGTAATTTACCACTATAATAACCAAATTGCAAATGATGATTTGAGAGATTAATGCCTCAAAACACATGAAGGTAAAAAGAAAACAAAATAATTGGTATCAGAGAATAACAAGAGGCAAGAGAAATTTACGAAAGTTCTTCTTCAACTAATAAAAGTTAAATTCCATAAATAATTCAGGAATCATCTAGAAAGTTGGTTCCGTTAGTTTGTGAAGTTAAAGAGAAAAGTTGCAATAGAAAATAAGCAAGAATGTCGAACTTGCGCTTATTGACATACCAGATGAAAGTATTATCATGATAGGGAATAAAACTTCGAAGGAAATCATTTTTTTAAAAGGTAAACATGTTCATATAGGGATAAGTGAATTGAAGCTTTCGAATAAGGAAAGTACTCCCCTCCCTATAGTTCATCAGAGTCGTATTCATGAGTATCCGACAGCCATCCTTTAATGGGTGATAGTACAAAAGGTGGTGAAGGAGTCAATCAGACTGAAAATTATGAAAGTTGCCAGTTAACCCACTTTCAATGACGACTTCACTAAAAATAAATTTTTAATAACATCTTTAATCTCCACTAATTCTTTTTTAATGGTGACATTAATAGATCGTCATTCAATCTATTTTCAATGACAACTCGTTAAAATCATTACTGAAAGTCCCTTTTTCAATAATGACTAAAGTCTCCATTGAAACCTTTAAATTTTGTTGTTCATCGACTCTCTTAATATCAAGAGGATTGTCACATTGAATCTCTTTTTTTGGTTATTTATTTATTTATTTTTATATTTACACTACGTATTGTAATTAAAACCTTACATTATGATAAAAAATAAGAGAAATCCAAAAAATTAACAAAATAATATACATTAACATAATTTCAAACACAATAAATATTTGTTGATAGCAAGAAACATTTGTAGTGTCATTTAATGCATCTCTATGACTATAATTTGCTCCATAAGTATGACCCTCCAAGGACCCTACAATTTCAACTTCACATAAAACTTCACCAAAAAAAACTTTTTAACATTCTTTGTTTAACCGTCACTACTAGGAAATTTTTGTTTAAAGACGGAATTAGAGACGGAAACAATTTCGTCTCTAAAAACGGGGTCGCTAAAATTTAGAGACGGAATTTAAATTTTGTCTCTAATTAGAGACGAAATATTTCCGTCTCTAAAAGTAATATATCCGTCTCTAATTTTCGTTACAAATTCCGTCTATGGACTCAAAGACGAAATGTTCCATCTATGGACTCAGACGGAATATCCCGTCTCTGATTCCAGATTCGACCCTCATTTTAGAGACGAAATATTCCATCTCTAAATCCGTCTCTAAAATTAGACAAATATAAAAATAAAAAAAAAACTTTTAAAAATTTCAAACCTATCAACCAACAACCAATATAAACCAACAGTCAAAAATCAACCATTTCAGACAAAAATATCAACATATATTTTACATAATGTCAAACCTCTTATCATCCATAAACATATCAACAAAAATTTTAATAATCCCATGACATTACATGAAAATATCACCAATCAAATACTTTTGCATCATTAATACATAACATAGTCATAAATAACACAAACTATCATGATCCATCAGCAGCATTATTATTTTGCTCATTGTTATTATTCTCTTCTTCTCTAGGTGGAGACGAGGAGGACATTCTTATACTACCATCTATCATGAGACGCCGAAACATCCAATCTCATTCCTCAACATTTTGCTTTAACATAAAATTTTCATCTTCACTCTGTTTGAACCGTGCAAATAAAACCTCAATTTTTGTATTCATAACAGAAGAGGAACTTGCTGAGACTTCATCAAAAGCGGAAGATCTAGAAAAAGAACTTGCTGCCAATACATTATGTGCTTGAGATCCCAGTCCATATATCCGTCCTTTATTGTTTATGTCGCCAACCACATCCAAATAAACAACATTGTCTGAATGTTGAGTAGAGTGTTGGCTACAACCCTCATCGCTCTGAGATTCGGACTCTCAGCTATTTTTGATCAATACATTTCCTGAAAAAAAAATATTAAACAAAATGAATATTTGTAAAGAAATGAAAATAAAAGAATAGTGACTACATACAGCAATTCTTCCTTGCTGGTCGTTGAACCACCCCTATGGCTTTCCTTTGGATTGGTAAAGCCGCTCATACAACTCAAAACATGTCGGTTTTTTATTCATTTGCACCCTCTAAAATAATAAAAAGTTAAATAATATTGAAGTAAGAACTTAAATCACTATATATTTGAAAGAAAATACTCACCATTCTTTTGGCATACTCTCGTACAGATATAGACCCTCCACTATGTACATTAAGTCCTTCTTTGAAAAGTCTATTTTGTTTATTTTTTCTGGCTTTATCTTGCCAGTCTTCACTGTCCTATTCAGCCCTTAATTGTTGTAGCTTTTCTGGTGGAATCCAAGCACCCTTGTCCTCACCGCTACGCACCTTAAACAATGCATTTTTCAGGGCTGTTGATCCCCTGCTGTCAAATGACCTTTTAATATTGTGCTCATCATTGTCCAACCACTTAAAATTTGCATAAACAAAGAAAGTAAACAAATTAACATAACATTCACACATTTTTTAAAAAGATATCAATAAATATGATAGGAAATGTTACATATTACCTTGAACTCCTTGAACCACATTTGAATGGTATTGTTGTCTACTTTTCCCCAACTTGACCAAGCACCTTCAAATTTTTTTTTGAAAATTGTTGTGATGACACCTCTTGTTAAGATGTCAAGATAAAACCTGAAAGTATAGATATCAATTTAAATAAATATACTGACAAAAAAAAACACACACATATCACGTACGTGTTCCCAGATGCAATCTAATCCAAATTCGACCATCTATGTCCCTTGTTTCCCACTGAGTAGTCTGTGTGAAAGGAACTGACTCAACATTTGAACATGCAGATTGATTAGGAGATGAAGCACATATAGTATGTGTAGGTGGGGTAGGGGCAACTGTACTAGAAAGATGAGGAGATGAGGCACTGGAATGCGATACTTGTGAATGGAAAGATGGAGTAGAAGTATGACAAGTCTGGGAAAAGGGAGATAAAGTAGGTGTATGTCCAGTGTGGATCTAATCAAGGTGAGCTATGTCAGCAACAGGTGATGTGTCTAGCTGTGTATATGGCTGAGAGATAACCCGTCCCCGCCCTCTACCTCTAACCCTTCCTCTACCTGTCATCTATAGACAAAAAGATAATCATAATCATCTATTTCAATTAAATTTAATGACAATTTAATAATAAAAAATACAAATAATTACAAAGGACAATGACAACGCCTCAACCATACTACCATAGATTTATAATCTACTTCAAAAATACATAATATATGATCTACATAATACACTTAGTAAAATGAAGAAACCTAACAATACCTAAACATCTTCATCATTATCATTTTTTTCCTCTTCTTCATGTTCTTCTTCATCTTCCCATTCTCCTTCTTCCTCAGTATCTTCTTCATCCTCATCTTCTATTTCAATATCTATATCTGCATCTACCTCATGTAGGTTCAAAGAAGAACCATATACTTCATCCACAGGGCCTTCAATATCAACAAGACTCTGCTCGAGATTGTCATTTGCAACTATTACAGGCGATTGCATTGATGACTCTTCTTGGTATGGAGCATCACTTTCAGGCATTTTAATTTCTATTGCAGTTTGTATTGTGGTTCATGCCTTAATTTTGATCACTACTAACCAATCACGTTGCCCTTCAGGATATTGTGTATAATATACTTGCGCTGCTTGTTGTGCAAATATAAAAGGATCATAATTTTTATATCTCCTGGATGTTCTAACCTCAACAATCCCATAGTTATCTACCTTTGTTCCATGATTTAAGGTGGGATCAAACCAATCACATTTGAATAGAACTAACACCTTTATAAGCCATCCTGTATAGTGTACTTCAATAATGTCTGTTAAAACCATATAATAATTATTTTCTGTTGTTTCATCCGTACCACCTAGACAAAATACACCAAAATTTGTTGTACTCATACCTTGGCCATGATCTTTTGTATTAAATTTATAACCATTTACATAATATGATAGCCATTTGTTGCCTTTTCTTTGAGGAGCCCATGCCAAACTCTTTAGAAAGGCATCTTCAACATTATTATTTAACACCTAGTCATCAAATATTTAAGTCAGTCTCACATAAGAAGCAAAATGTTAGAAAATAAGGAATTAAGAAAAATTCGTGCCACATACGTATTCTTTAAACCAAATAGGAAACATTGTGGAGATTTGTCTGTCCACTTCCGAGTCACTCATCCCACATTCTTGTAACATATTAGTATATGTGCTACATTTAGAAAACATGTTAAAACAATTTATAGTGATATATATATATTTATATAACACTTAAATGAGCATTTTATACACTTACATTAAAAATGGCTCCACTTCAGGATAATTTAGAAGAACATATAAATGTGCGGTTTGCAAGTCCCTTTCTTCTAACATGAAGGATATGCATCTTCCGGTTGGACAGCCAGGATAATTAAAGATAGAAAGCGATGGTCTATTTGAACAACCTTGACCTCCATCATCATTTCGTGGTACTTGAGTCCTTCTACATGGAATATCAGGTGGATAATAGTAGGATGCAAATGTAGAAGTCTCTTCTACCAAATAAGCTTCACAAATTGATCCTTCAACTGCAGCTGTGTTCTTCACCTTCTCTTTTAGTGTGTGAATAAACCTAATACACTTAATTAATACATTTAGTACTATGAATACAATTCCATAATTTAAAAAAAAAAACAAAAAGGATACATAACTCTACCTTTCAAATGGATACATCTATCGATATTGCACTAGACCTTCAACCCTTGCTTCGTATGGCAAATGAATTGGAAGGTGTTCCATTGAGTCAAAAAAACTTGGAGGAAAAATTTGTTCTAATTTACAAAGAATAACTGGAATGTTTTGCTCCATCACATGTAAAGTATCCTCTCGCAACAATGGAAAAGTCAATTCTCGAAAGAACTGACTAAATTCTGTGAGTGTGTTCCAAATAGGCTTTGGTAATTGTGGGAATCTATTTATTTATTGTCTTTTATGCACTAAATCCCTCATTTCCCTATCCTGTTCCGGTAGTTCAGAATATTCCTCCTTTATTTGCTCCCTAATTTCAGGAGCCGTTCGTGTATTTATTTATGCACCTATGTTATGAATAATAATTATCAGGCAACCGGTTTATGTTGACATGGGATCAGAGCTGGGGTAAAATCCCGCTCACGTTTTTTGCGTCCTCTGTGTATCTCCTCTATCACAGAGAACACGCACGCAGGGAACGCCTTCTTCCCAGACACCCGACCAGACCAGCATATCCAAGTCTGTCGCACGACCCTGGGAATCCAGAAGTGAACCCAGAGAAGCCCGACCAGTCGCACAACGGTCACAGAGGCGCACACCATCCCAGCCAGACACCCTCCTAGACCAGCATCTCCAAGCCTGTCGCACGACCCTGGGCACCCAGACGAGAACCCAGAGAAACCCGACCAGTCGCACGACGCCTCACCCAGAGAAGCCCGACCAACATTTTCGCGACCCAGAGAAACCCAAGCCAGTCGCACAGCGTCTTCACCCAGACCAGCATTTTTCACCTACACCTGCACCCAGCCTAGTAAACTCAGCTTCTTCCGCGACTCAGCTCCTTCGCCACAGCTACCCAGCCTGGTAAACTCAGCCCAGTCTTTAAGTCTTTAACGCACGTATTCATGGCCGGAAGTCAGAACCCGATGGCAAGCCGCAACTCATGGAAGACAGCTTTAACATGAATGACCAGTCAGACTTCACCCGTGCATGATGGAACAGGCCGAGACTCATCAATACTGGGGGAAAGCAACGTCCAACACAACTGGGCTAGTGTTCTTCCAGTAAACTAGGGGAGCAGCAATGGGATGGACTCCTCTTCTCTCCAGGTAAATATTCACAGACTTAATGGTAGAAATTACGTAGCGTGGGCTCAGTTGGTGAAATTGATTCTGGATGGTAAAAGAAAACTTGGTTATTTAACTGGAGTAATTTCTAAACCAGTAGTTAAAGGTACTCAACAATGGAAGATTTGGAAATCTGAAAACTCTTTGCTTATTGCTTGGTTGATTAATGCAATGAAACCAGTAATTGGAAAACCCTTTATGTTTTTACCCACTGCTAATGATGTATGGGAGGCTGTCAAGGAAAAATACTCCGATCTTGAAAATTCTTCTCAAATTTTTGAATTAAAATCAAAACTATGGAATGCAAAGCAAGAAAATCGAGATGTCACCACTTATTATAATAGGTTAATGACACTTTGACAAGAGTTAGATTTATGTTATGACGATGATTGGAAATATTCTGACGACAGTATCTGTTTTATGAAACGTCAAGAAAATGATCGGGTGTTTATATTTTTAGCCGGTTTAAACAAAGAGTTAGATGAGGTACGAGGTCGTATCTTAGGAAAGAATCCATTTGCCCACTATTAGAGAAGCATTCTCTGAAATTCGTCGAGAAGAAGCTCGACAGAGTGTTATGATGCACAAACACTCTCATGCCTTAGAGGTGGAAAACTCTGCTCTTTTTACCAGAAGTGCTCATGAGATAACCAAGAGAGATGGTAAAAGACCATGGTGTGATTATTGCAAACGTCTCGGACACTCTCGAGACACTTGCTGGAAAATTCATGGTAAGCCATCGAATCAGAAGAATAAACCTGGAGGAGATGGGTGCGCATTTCAGACTAGTGTATCTGATCAAGAGCAGCAATCATCCTCAGGTTCATTTCCTTTCACTAAAGGACAAATAGATCAATTGTACAAATTATTGGAATCTCAAAGGACTCCTTCCTGTTCTTTAGCTCAAACAGGTAACTATTCTAAACTTGCCCTTCTAAGTTGTTCACGTTGATCATGTTCACGTTGATCATGCTTGGATCATAGATTCCGGTGCCACTGACCACATGACAGTTATATCTAGCCTTTTTTCGTCTTATAGTCCTTGTGTCGGGAATCAGAAAATAAAAATTGCCGATGGTTCTCTATCAGCTATTGCTGGCAGAGGTTCTATCATTGTTTCTTCTTCTCTTACCCTTCATAATGTTCTTCATGTTCCTAACTTGTCTTGTAATCTGCTATCGGTTAGCAAACTTGTCAGTGATCTAAATTTCCAAACTAATTTCTTTCCCACTCATTCTGTTTTTCAAGAATTGACCTCGGGGAGAATGATTGGCAGTGCTAGACAACATGATGGTCTATATCTCCTTACTCCTAAATCAAAATTAAGTCAACCATTGCCGAGTACAAGTTCTAGTTCTTGCTTTCAATCTAATTCTATTTTTGATAAGAATGACATTATGTTATGGCTTTTTAGGTTAGGGCATCCTAGCTTTCCTTATCTTAAACATCTGTTTCCTCATTTATTTTATAATAAAAGTGCATCTTCGTTTCAGTGTGAAATTTGTGAATTGGCTAAACATCACAGGACATCATTTCCATCACAATCATATAAACCTTCCAAACTATTTGCAATCATACATAGTGATGTGTGGGGTCCCAACAAGATAAGTACACCTACTAAAAAGAAATGATTTATCACTTTTATAGATGATCATACTCGCTTATGTTGGGTATACTTATTAAAAGAGAAATCTGAAACAGAACAAATTTTCAAAAACTTTTATTATATGGTGCAGACTCAATTTCAAACAAATATACAGATTTTTAGAAGTGATAATAGAAATGAGTATTTTAATAAAATTTTGGAAAAAAATTTCTTAGAAAAATGAATTGTTCATCAAAGTACTTGCATCGAAACACCTCAACAAAATGGAATTGCTGAACGGAAAAATAAACATTTGTTGGAGGTGGCTCGAGCTCTCCTTTTTTCTACTCATGTTCCCAAATATCTTTGGGGGGATGCAGTTCTCACTGCTGCATATCTAATCAACAGAATGCCTTCCAAAGTTTTACAATTTCAAACTCCTTTTCATATATTTATGCATTACTTTCCATCAGCTAGACTTTCAGCTGATTTGCCTCTAAAAATCTTTGGGTGTACTGCTTTTATCCATGACCACAAAAACGGTGGCAAACTTGAACCACGAGCTATCAAGTGTGTCTTCATAGGGTACTCCCCTAGCCAAAAGGGTTACAAATGTTTTGACCCTATTTCAAAGAAAACCTATATTTCTCTGGATGTTACTTTCTTTGAACATCAACCATATTTCAATACAATTCATCTTCAGGGGGAGATCTTGACAGAAGATTCACTTGATTCCTCTAATGAGAATTTCTTTGAAGTTTTTCGTTTACCAGAACACTTAGAATCATCTGCACCTACAGTAAATGACCGAGACTCATCCTTTGGACATCCTCCTTTCATGAGCGAGTGTCAAAATGAGCCTCAGCCTACATCTATTAAACTCTTTGACAATCAATCTTTTGAACATGAGACACAAAATGAGGAACAATCTACTATGCCACAACATGAGAAAGACATGAAAAATGGAACTTAGAAAGGGCTGGTTTACACCAAAAGAAAAACAAGAGATGAGGCTGCATTTCAGCACTGTCATGATTCCAACTCGGGGGCAAATAAAGGTAACTACAACTCCTTGTCGGATAATCCATCCCTTGCATGTGATAAGCCTATTGCTCTTCGAAAAGGAGTTCGATCCTGTACCAAACATCATATGTTTAACTTTGTTTCATATTCAAATCTGTCACCTTCATTTGCTGTTTTCACATCACAGTTATCTAGCATAGAGATTCCTAAAACTGTACAGGAGACTCCTAAAGTTCCAAAGTGGAAGGAAGCTGTACTTGAGGAGATGAGAACTCTTGAAAAGAACAATACTTGGAGTATCGAGGCCCTACCAACAAGAAAGAAGACAGTGGGTTGTAAATGGGTCTTCAATGTGAAGTACAATTCAGATGGTTCCATAGAAAGATACAAAGCCAGACTAGTGGCTAGAGGATTCACTCAGACATATGGAGTGGACTACTCTGAAACTTTTGCACCTGTTGCGAAATTAAATACAGTTCGAGTACTGCTATCTATCGCGGTTAATTCAGACTGGCCATTACAACAATTAGATGTCAAAAATGCGTTCTTGAACGGTGATTTAGAGGAAGAAGTATTTATGGAGTGTCCCCCTGGATTTGAGGAAAAGTTTCATCACAGAGTATGCAGATTAAAGAAATCCTTATATGGCCTCAAGCAGTCCCCAAGGGCTTGGTTTGAAAAATTTACTAAGTTAGTCAAACGACAAGGATACACTTAAGGCCAGACTGATCACACGTTGTTCTTTAAATTTTCTGCAGAAGGAAAAATCGTTGTATTAATTGTTTATGTTGATGATATCATTCTTACAGGAGATGATATGGCTGAAATGGATCGATTAAAAAAAAATTTTGCAGTAGAATTTGAAATCAAGAACCTTGGAGCTCTTAAATATTTCCTTGGCATGAAAGTTGCTCGCTCTCGAAATGGAATAGTCATTTCTCAACGTAAATATATCCTTGACCTTCTGAAGGAAACAGGGATGAGTGGATGCAAACCAGTCGAAACTCCTATTGACCCAAATGTAAAACTTTGGGAAAATGGGACTACACCTGTTGACACGGGAAGATATCAGAAGTTGGTTGGCAAGCTAATCTATCTCTCTCATACTAGACCCGATATTGCCTTTTCTGTTAGTTTGGTTAGTCAATTCATACATGCTCCGTATGAAGAACATCTTTAGGCAGTTTACAGGATCTTGAGATATCTAAAATCATCTCCTGGAAAGGGTTTATTCTTTAGAAAAACCAATCACAGGAATATTGAAATCTTCACAGATGTAGATTGGGCTGGATCAGTTACGGATAGGAAATCCACATCCGAATATTGTACCTTTGTTTGGGGCAATCTAGTTACTTGGAGGAGTAAGAAACAAAATGTAGTGGCCAGAAGCAGTGCAGAAGCTGAATTTCGAGCCATGGCTCAGGGTATATGTGAGGAGTTATGGGTTTATAGAATTCTCTGTGAACTTAAACAAACTATAGATCTTCCTTTGAAACTATACTGTGATAACAAAACTGCCATCAGCATTGCACACAATCCTGTTCAACATGACAGGACCAAACACGTTGAAGTTGACAGACATTTCATTAAAGAAAAATTGGAAGCTGAAACTATTTGCATGCCTTTTGTGCCCTCCAATCAACAAATAGCAGACATTCTTACCAAGGGACTCTCACGATCACAGTATGACTATTTGGTTACCAAGTTGGGCATGTTTGATATCTATGCTCCAACTTGAGGGGGAGTGTGGGAATCTATTTATTTATTGTCTTCTATGCACTAAATCCCTGATTTCCCTCTCCTGTTCCGGTAGTTCAGAATATTCCTCCTTTATTTGCTCCCTAATTTCAGGAGCCGCTCGTGTATTTATTTATGCACCTATGTTATGAATAATAATTATCAGGCAACCAGTTTATGTTGACAGTAATACTTTGAATGCAATTGGGAGCAAGCATTGCATAAACACATGACAATCATGACTTTTCAGGCCAAACAACTTTGCTTCTCTCATGTCAACACACCTTGATAATGTAGAAGCATATCCGTCTGGCAGTTTCAATTTTTTGACCCATTCACACATAGCTAATCTTTGTTGCTTAGTTAATGTGTATTTTGCTTTGGGTTTAATTAGTTTGCCATCTCTTCCATCCTGCAGCTCTAATTCATTCCTCCTATAAATTTCTGCCAAGTCGAGCCTTGCATTAAAATTGTCTTTCGTCTTACCTTTAGTGTCCATCACTTTGTATAAAATATTCAAAAAGACATTTCTCTCAATATGCATAACATCTAGATTGTGTGGAAGAAGATTTGTTTTCCAATATGGTAACTCCTAAAATATAGATTGCTTCGTCCAATTGTGAATAACTCCATACCCTGGGATATTATCATATGTCTCTTTAGTTATGCTAGGCATATGTCTAACCCTTTCCAACACTTATTCACCTGTTAACCAAGGTGGAGGTAAAGATGTTTTAATGTCTCTTCCGAAAAGCATTCTTATTCCTTCTGTAACTATGATCAAGTGGCAAGAATTGTCGATGACAATCAAAGAAATACGTCTTCCGACTATGTCGAAGGGTGAATGCCTTTGAACACTCCATATATATTGGACAAGCAAGTTTTCCCATTGTCATCCAACCTGAAAGCATCCCATATGCAGGAAAGTCATTAATGGTCCACAACAAACAAGCTTTCATGTTGAAGTTCTGTTTTAGTGAAACATCATAAATCATGACACCAGTATTCCATAAAAGTTTGAGGTCATCTATAAGTGGTTGCAAATACACATCAATTCTATTCTTTGGATTGGAAGGACCAGGGATTATAATGGTCAAGAACAAGAACTCTCTTCTCATACACATCCAAGGAGGAAGATTATAAGGGGTTATAATAACTAGCCAACATCAATAAGTATGACCTGTTTTATCAAATGGAGCAAATCCATCAGCACACAAACCTAACCTCACATTTCGAGGGTCCATTACAAATTCAGGATATTTTTCATCCAATTTTTTTCAAGCTTCGCCATCAGATGGATGAGACAAAGAGCATGTTACCCTCAGTTTCCCGATGCCATCTCATTCGACTTGCAGTTTGCATTGACGAATAAATTCTTTGTAGCCTTGGAATAAGTGGAAAATACCACATTTTTTTCACTGGAAGCTCTCTTACTTTGCCATTTCTAATGACCCTTTTGTAACGCGTTTCACCACAAAATTTACAATGACGAAGCTCCAAATCAAGAGGACTATAATAAATCATGCATCTGTTTCGACAACAGTAAATTTTTATACAACCTAATCCTAATTGCTCCACTGATTTCTTTGCACGGTAGAGGTTTTTAAGCATACGATTTTCATTTGGCAATACATTTCCCATAAATTGTACCCACCGATTGAAACAATTCTCAGATATGTTAAAGTCCGACTTGATACCCAAAACTTCCACTGCAGTTGACAATTCAGAATAATTTTGACAACCGTCATACAAAGGAGCATGCACAGCTTCTAACATATTTAAAAAAATTTTGACTTCCGAGTTAGGATCTTCATCCCTCTGTTCGCAATAAGCAAAACCTTATTGCTCTATATAATTACCAATAGATGGTCTAGCAGCATCCATTACCATATATTCCTGATCATTAAAGCATGCCTAAAAGTCACTACTTCCATAATATGAGTTTCTTGAAACCATTGGTGGAAAGAGAGGTCTTGGTTCATCATGGTTGGTCCAATAATAATAATTACTCATAAATCCCTTCATACAAAGGTGGGTTTTCACTTCATCAACTGAACAATACTTCTGACACTTGCATTTTTTACAAAGACACCTCAACTTTCCTACACTTTTAAAATGATCCTGACTACAAGCAAACTCTATAAACTCAACAACTCCTGCCATAAACTCATCTGTCTGTTCTCTTATCAGGACCCACCCTATTATCCATCCACTTACGATGTTCAGGAACTTCCATCCTGTTTTTAGGCATACATGAATCAAAACAAACATCTTAATTTAATATAACACAAATTATAATAACATATTGAACCAATACCAACATCAAAGGCATAATGTGAATAGAAATCAATTTTTTGGTTAACAAACCTCCATTTCTTAATTCTTCATCCTCATACAAGCATACATCATTTAAATCTTGGCCAGAACAGCAATAATTCAGCCATTCTATGCAAAATTAATACCCATTCAAAGCATATTTTTCAACACAAAATACATGGTTTATATGCAATAGAATAAGGATGCTATTCTCTATAAGTAAAGGGCACCCTTGAACAGTAGCCTAGTCCTTAAGTACATAAGGGAGACTTAATGGTGATACACAATCTAGACCAAGACCTAGTCCATTAGATTTTTAGGTTGATTGACTCACCAAAAAGCCTATATCTAAGGTACCTAAGTTTACTCGGGCTTAACTTAATCTATGCCTGGCCCAATGACAAACTAAGCCATCTAAGTTTAACATAAACATGAGTACACTTGAGTTGAGTCCCCTACACTTGATAAACATGTAACTGAAATAAGTCTATAATTGACGCTAAACTGCTAATCTCCTGTATAGTTTAGTATGATGTCAATTAGCCATCCATATTATCTCATGCTTTTATGCTGTTGACTCTTTTTATTATTTAAACCTTTCTTTGGGCTCATCTATAATTTTGGTTTTGGTAGCTCTTATTCTAGAAGGTATTCTTTCAATATGCAAAGTTGTGTAAGTGATAATGGTCGTGTTCTCTAGTCCCATAGATATATGGCACTAACTTGAGTAATTGGTTTTGATGTAATGTTCCCAGATGGCAATGCAGTAATAACATAGAAAATTTAATGGCATTATCCTCTGTATGACCTTAAGAGAGGTTGGCATAATATGACGATAAACAATAAGGGAGCTAACTGTTTTAGGGAAAATAAAGGACAAATTTCCTTTGTCATTTTGTCTTATCTTAAGGAGTAACAAATAGTAACGCAAATATAGAAAGAACTATCATAAGGATAACAAATAGCAAGGCAAATACAGAAAGAACTAGCATAAGGATAACAAATAGTAAGTCAAGCTAGAGGAAATGCCAATGAAAGCTAATTTTGGAATGTTATATATGAAGGGATTAAATTATATATTTAATGTTATATCATGGAAATTGAAGTATTTGACCTCAAACGCATATTATAAGGACATGAGAATGAAAAGTAATTTTGGATTCATGGCAGTAAATAGGTAAATTCCAAATCCTGTAACTCACAAAATATGGAAGTTACTTTGCTGAAACAGAAAAATTATGCATAGGTAAATGCCAACTTTAATATCACGCTTTCACACTTCTTTAAGAACCAAAGAACCAACAGAAAAATTGCTGTCCAAATGTCCAAATCATCAAAATTTCACCTATTTGGAGAATGGACAAGAAAACAGAAAAATATTTTACAAGAGAAGGCACTAGAAGTCCCACTGATTATAAGGAACCAATTATTCATTCAAAATTTCTAATTAACCATCTATATCAATAGAAGTATTAGCACTAACATTAATGGATTTAGAATCAAAATTAGGAAAAAAATAGCAATATACCATATAGAAACATTAAAAATACAGAAAAATATATTTTCACATATCACAAGGCAATTTACAATGAATACTTTCAAATAGCTAACAACATTACAAGCAGGTTTGCATCCACAACTTCTTTTTAAACTGCATGAAATGCTTCCACTAACTTAAAAGATTGATAAGGACCACCATAGGCATAGAATTTAGAAGAGTTTTCCTTAATTGTTTTGCAGCTCCCAGCTTGTTCCTTTACATTTTCTCAACTATTTGTCTGGCTTTCATCTGAGCTTTATATTGGGGGTATGATCTAGCACTCCAGCTCATCCCCTCAATTAAAGCACTATTTGAGCACACTTCCATTAATGTTGGACAGGAACTTAGCTAATTTGCAAGTCTTCAAGTGTCATACTTACTGTCTTTTGCAGCTTAAATCAAGGGCATAGACTTTCCAAAAACTCAAGGCAAATTATGCTCAAATTGTAATAAAAACTTGAATGCACCCCACAAAATATTGTTTTCCTTATTATTTGATTAATAAAAGCTACCAATGAAACAAAGATCAATATATCTCATAACTGGGCAAATGTTCACTATTCTAGCAATGCATTGAAACCTCAAAAAAAATATTAGAAGAATATTATATAAATGTGCTAAATGAAACCAACATACAAAATGTGATCAAAACAAAAAGTTAGATTCCATGAGATACAAAGCATGGAAAATGTATGTATATGTGTGTGTGTGCGCGTGTGCTAAATGAAACCAAGATCCTAAAATGTAATCAAAGCAAAAAGCCAGATTCCATGATATACAAAGTATGTGGACCCATTATCAAGTGAGCCTTACTGTTCCATATTCACAACCAGTTGCAATCAAACTTGAATTAGAATATAAGTTACGCTTATAATTATTTCCAAGGTGCGTGTCTTCAGAGATAAAGCACAAGGAATGCATCTCTCTGCCATGGAATTGCATATGCAAACTTTGAGGGTATATCTTCCTATTTCTATCACGAATCCAATGTGTATGGATATATATCATGTCATCCTGGAATGATTGAAGATATTTGTTATGGGCTGGCTATTTAGACAAATATGTTTGGGCCATAAAAATAATTGGATTTACCTAGGACAACATAGGGCCTGGTTTTTAATTAAATGGATGTTTGATAAAGCTATGATAAGGGATAGAATTTGAGAAGTCCTCAAAGTTCTAATCGGAAAATAAAAATGGAGTTACAAGTGAAAATAAAATTTGAAGCAAGACAAAAAGGGGAAGCTAAACAATCTGACAAAATGTTCCCTTCAAATCTCCACAAAAATGGTTGGGAAAATGTTAGAACCTAAAGAGTAACCACCTGCCCTCTTGCTGTTAAGTATTTTTTTTCTTCAAATAAATATTTGTCTTTCAAGAAAGTTTTACTTGCCTTGAAGGAAAAATAATGTCGACTGTCTTTGTACTAAACAGTTGTATTTGAAAGCACTGGCAAATGCTTTATGGATATTCACTCTTCATATTCAGTATTAAATCTGGGCTTGACATTGCTTTTAAGAAAAACTAGATCATCTGAAACCCAACTCACTTTTGGGTTGAAAAGTGGGGATCAAATAAATGATTAAGTAGAAGGAAAAAGTGAAACAGAATAACAAATATCATTTTTCAGAAGATGTAATATCTTTTGAATAATATAGTGGATGAGAAATGTAATTTTCAGACTAATTAATGAATGATATAAGATCTTGAAACCAATGATAAGTAATTTAACATGGAGACACAATTTTTTTTCCTCTGTTTTGGCAAAGATTCTTAAATTCGGTCAGTATATTTGTATCTAAGATGATTTGGGTCTTCATTTTCGTTTTTTTTATCTATAGAGGAATATAATTTGAGACTTTCATCATTAGACAACTAATATTCATTTTCTGTACTTCTCTTGATTTCATGATGTTTATACCTATCATATGATTATTGAGTGTTGATACATAGTTTCTGCTCCATCTGCAGTCATCAGTTTTCTCTAATGGGTTCTTTGTATTTGAAAATGGTGACATATGAGAAAAATAGAGAAGAATTGCTGCTAGCAGCAAGCAGAGAGAGAAGAAGAAAGACAAAACTGAAGCAAAAACTGTTAGGAGCAGGAATATTCCCATAAATCACTCCCTATAGTCACTCAATCTCTTTCAATTCGGATTTATTTCCTAAGTAACTCATTCAATCATACATTTATGGTCAATATTCTTCGATTAATCAACACAACCCTGTTTCTTTTTCTCCATAATTACAAGTGGGGATCAACAGAAATTTGATGTTATTTATTGGCAAAACATGCCTTGGTGATCGGTCCCTCTATTCACTTGTTTGGCAGCACAGATGAATACTAAACTCTGTGATAAGTTTTCTGTTGGTCATTATCCTATGCTCTTTTGGGGTCCTCCTTCTAAATTTGTTGCTGGTGGTTGGGAACCTAAACAAGACAAAGGTGATATACGTGTGATTGATGATGGACAGACAGCTGATAAGTTGCTTAATTGGATCAACAAACAAATGGGCAGGTATGGGGTATACGTGTATAATTTTCAATGTCATATATTATTGTCATATAAGTTGCTGAATTTAAAAGACCCCAACCAAGAAAAAGTAGCCTTTGAGTGAGTATTAAACAGCCATTTTAGTGTCATATATTATTGTTTTTCTATAACCACAGACTCTTTCTTCATCTTCACTCTCTCTCTCTCTCTCTATATATATATATAGATCTTTCTTTTGTGTCAGACAGGACTGATACCCACAGGTTCTAGAACAAACAAAACATGCTATTAGAAAAACAGGCTGGAGCCAAGGTTGGTGAACTTGTACTAGACCATAAGTTTGTGAACAGCTTTTAAAAAAATGACAAAGAAAGACCCCAAACAAACAAAGCACTAAAAAAGAAGCAGACAAATGCCACGCATCAAGAATACACGTGTAGCCTATGAAACCAGAAATTAACTTGTACTTTTAATCAGTTTAAAAAAGCAAAAGGGAAAGTTATACCAATAGCAAAAGGCCTTGACTTTTGAAACTGAAAGGGTGAACACAGATAAAACTGCAAAGATATCAATTGGATATTAGTTTAATTAATCACAGAGGACAAAGATCTTTCACGTGTCAGTTAAGGAAATGGTTGATACTAAAAGCTGAAAAATCCTAGAGTTGTAAGGAGAACACGTCTAGACATGGGTTGGTCTACCAGGAAAATTCCCCACAACCAGACATACTAGTAAGGACAAAGGTTTTAGTCTATAGAAAAGTACTTGGATCTACAGCAGATGACCAAACTCCTTAAGAAATATTTTAACCTGCTCTACTAGCAAGTCTCATAGGAAATAATATTAATAAGGCATTGTCATAGTCAAATATTATAATTATGATAGAAAAATTCCAAATGAATCAATAATTTATTGAGGACCAATGCATGTCTTAGTTAGAGACACCTAGTGGATCTGCTATAAGATTTTGTTGTGGAGCTTCCTCAGTCCTCAGTCCTCACCTATTGCTATTAATATATTAAGTGTTGAATGGACCAACAATAGGCTCCTATCAGAAGTAAGTAGAATGAAAGCTGCATGTGGGGTTTAAAGTTTCAAACAGCAAATGGTATAGGTGTTCAAGGTCAATTCTCCGTCTTTGTTCAAATAACAAACTATCTAGTTCTGATATTGCACCCCATTACCTTTGCCGATGATTTTGGTGTTTAAACTACGAGAAATAAATTGAAAGAAAACAAATTTTTAGGTAATTAATCCTAGGTTTAAGTATTTACTCTCTGATATATGTACATGTGTGTGTGTGTGTGTATATACTTTTGAGTTCTTTAGTTCCTTTTCTTCCTTAATAAAAATGAAAAACAAATCTATCGTAAACAGTTAAGATGTCTGGGTTGGGTATTAGTACCCATTACTTGCCCCGCCACATAAACAACTGAACCTAGCACTCAAGGGGTATGGGGTCTGAACTCTTTAATATCTGCAGCAGCTCTTGGAAGTTGAAAACCAAGCTGCAGTGCCCCCGTGTGTGTGTACACACAACAAACTCTAATAAAAAAGCGACTTCTTATAAAATATTGTGTAAATGAGGAGGAGCAGGTAGAGAAAACAAAGGGAGACTCTAATAAGTTGACACGAGTAAGATAAGTGCATGCAACAAAGGCTGTCACCAAACAACTAAATTCATCTAATTTCCAGAAGAGCATTTTATGACAAGTAAATTCACATGGATAGGCATATGCCATTTAACTGAAATATAAGATTTTTTTCCAGATTTTAATGTAAAATATAATACTATTACCATTAAGAAAACCCTTAACTCCAATACCATTGCAGTAGAATGCTTCCAAGTACAACCAAAATCAGGTTTCTAAAGTTATAATCAGTTAACTGTTACTCTAGAGAAGAATTTCAAGTTTACTGCAAATATAGTTTGATATAGCAAGAACAAAATATAATATTTCTCTAAAACTATTTATGGACCTTCACTATCCCGTCAATAGTTTGATAAAGCAATAGAATGAAAAGGATATCAAAACCTGCAAGAAACATCCGTTATGCTTAACTGGCCTCTCACCCAAGATGCATGATGTTAATGCAATCATCACTATTTGCTTTAAATTTGCCTTATCACATATTCAATCAATTCATAGCACAATCTAATTATGATCTCAAGCCTCTTAGCTTATTAAATGGGATAGAACAGCAAGTGACAACATGTGAGGACCCAAAACTTTACTATATTCAAACTCAATGACAACCAAATATTCAAAATCGCTCCCCTATTAAGATAATCAAACAAGAATGATGTGGGGAATATCAGTAAAATCCCCAATGCTTTTACCACAGGTCTTCAAAACTTAGTAAAATTCCCAATCCTTATACTTGATCATGACTACGCCTCTTTATACACACACATGGATAGAGGTGAAGATGATGTTTAGAAATACTGCTAGAAAGTGACTATTTGGAAGCAATATATAACACATGCAAAATTGCTCCCCTATTATGTCCAGCTTCGCCTAAAGAGGGTACACTGAATTTAAGTCCCTCGTCTGCAGAAGAGCAAATTCTGGTATAGCATTCTTTCTCAATTTTAAATTAATTCCATTTATTGTGTAATATAGCATAGTAGCTTTATAAATGGTATCTATTATGTAACCTTAATCTGGTGACCTTCATTTCTATACTTCATTGGTATTATATAAAACCATTTGTTATATGTTGAGCTACATTCCAGACACCAGGTGCAAACAGAAAACACAAACCCAAACCCAAACAACATTCCAGACACGAGATGACTAAAAGCAGCACATTCCCTGATTCCCACATCCAAATCCATATCCATATTGATTGGCAGATTGGCTTTTACCTTATCGAGACACAAGTACCAGAAGGGAGAAAATGGGGAGAAAAATGCAGTTCAGCTCTTCTCCCTCGGCGGCCAGAGCAGAGACAGGTATGGACTTGAAGCCGCGACGACCACCTCTTCAGCTCTTCTCCCTCGACTAGGCTTGAATCTCTGTTTAGAAGCACCTCGGCCTGTCACCGGAATCCAAACGGTGACTCTTCGCGGCAGTGAACGGTGGAGAGCTCAAGCGAGTGGCTGAGCTGGGGGCGGCTAGGGCAGAAGTTCGACTTCGGCTTCGATTTTGGGGGGCACTGGGTGAAGGACTGAATGCAAAATGGATCCAGCCCTCCCGAACGGTAAACTTGCGGGGGCCTAGACTTTGGGCCTGGTCCAAGGCTGAAGGCGCTGGGCCAGTGGGCCAGAAGAAAGGGGGCTGGGCCTGGGCCAGGAAAAGGGCTGGATCAGAAGAAAGCGGTTGGTTCATTCCGGTTTGACTGAAAAAAATTTTCAACCGAAAATCAAATTAAACAGCCCAGATTCAATTTTTTTCAATTTTTGGATGGTTTAATTTAGTTCAGTCGGTTTTGTTCGATTTTGTACACCCGTACCTACAGTCCAGTCTTGAAGTGGGCCTGTGTGTTTTTTTTTTCTGATCTAATACATTTTAATTAGAATTTTATGTCTTTTTAGTGATTGAGTTTTCTGTATCTTTTTTTCAGACTAATCTTATATCTTTCAATTTAAACTTTATATATATTTAATGATTGGGGTTCGGCCTTTTGTCCACACAAAAAAATCAACATTCATTCACCTCGTTAAAAAAACCAGTCCAAAAAATACCTTGTAAAAATAAGTAAAGTTGATCATAATGTTATATAATACTGACAATAGGTCAAGAGGGTCGTTTCATATTGCAATCTATTTTATTTCACGCCACTTGGGTAGGCACAAGGCTTTTTATGCAGAGCAATTTTAGGTGTGGCCTCATGTAAATCAACCAAAGTAGAAACTCCACATTTTAAGTGATTTGACTTTTTAAGTTTTATTTTGACATTATATGAATAAATTTTGTATTAACAATCTCAACGTGAAAAAAAATTCCTATTTAAAATTTTTAAAATAAATAAGTTTAACTTTGAGTATTTTAAAATTTTAAATTTATTATATTTTTAAATATAAATTTAAAGATAGATTGTTATCTGATATATCTAGTTTAAGATTTTGTTATTTGGTTCACATACTAAGTTCTTTGCAAGGATACGGGCCTTAATTTTTTAAATAGCCTTTTTTACTTTATTTTGAAGTATTTTCACTTATTTATTTGAAATTTTATTTTTAATAAATTTTGTAAATTTATTTTTATAAAATAAATATTTTAAATGACCTTTTATATATTTAAAAGAAAATTTCAGATTTTTAACAAATCTTTATATTTCTTAAGTTTATTTTCTTTTTAATTTTTAAAGACAATATAATTTTTTAAATAATTTGTTCAAAATATTAAAATTTAAAAATATATTACAATAAATTCAAAAAGAAAATAATCCAAAATTTCAAAAAAAATTTGTTTATTTATAAATTTATTTTCTATTTAAAAATAATACTAAAAGAAATTCTGGCGTGAGTTTTTTTTTCGTGGATAAAAGTTTCTTCTCCTATGGTAATTACAGATAAAATAATATTTCTGTAATTTCTTAATAGTATTCTATGACATAAAATATATAATTTAAAATACACTTATATTTCATAGAAAATTTCATTTACGACTTTTAAGCTCATATTTTTATTTTCGAATAATAAACACCTATACACACACACAAACAAATATATATATATATATATATATATATATATATATATATATATATATATATATTAATCAAAATTATATTACATCCAAAATTAAGCGTACATATATTTATTGGAAAGACATGTCTTTATTTTTCATAAATGCTTATTTTTTTTTGAAATTATTAAATTATTTTTCATAATATTAATAAAATATATCTATTCATCAATTCTAAAAACTGTTAAATGAAAGTAATTATGAAAAATTCCTACAATAAAATATATCTACTCATCATTTATCTCTTTTAACTTTTTTTTATTTTATTTCACTTTTTTCTTTTTTATAAGTTTTTCAAGATAAAATCATCTCCTATATAGAAAAGAATCTATATATCGTGGGAATAAAAAATATAGTCAATTATATCAACCAAACACAATAAATTAATATAGGGGAATATTGATTTTCATTATATCAATTTATTTTTACAAATTAAGCGGAACTTAAATTTCTCCCCTAACGATGATTTTATATATATATATATACGAATATACTATATACTATATAAGTATTTTTACACATATATGAACATAATATATACTACATAATCATTGTAATCAAAATTATATTATATTCAAAATTAAGCGTACATATATTTATTAGGAATTCTTCATGAATGTTTATTTCTTTTTAAAATTATTAAATCATTTCTCATAATATTAATAAAATATATCTATTTATCAATTCTGAAAAATGTAAAATGAAAGTAAATATGAAAGATTTGTAAAATAAAATATATTAATAAAATATATCTATTCATCATTTATATATTTTAACCTATTTTTCTATTTCATTTTACTTGTTCTTTTTTTAGAAGTTTTTCAAGATAAAATCATCTTTTATATAGAAAAGAATCTGTATATCGTGGAAATAAAAATTATAGTCAACTATATCAAACAAACACAATAAATTAATGTAAGAGAATCTTAATTTCCATTCCATCAATTTATTTCTACAAATTTAATGGAATTTAAATTTTTTTCAAAATTTTTCTAAATTCTAACTAATTTTACTAATAATTTAAATATTATTTCGAAAATTAGATAAAAAATGAGAGATAAAAAATTTATATACACAATTTATATATTAGAGACGGAATTGGAGACAAAAAATATTCCGTCTCTGAAATTCCGTCTCTAAATCCGTCTTTAAAACTGTTCATGAAATTAGAGACGGAATATTCCATCTCTATCCCTCTCTGGAGTCAGAAACGGAATATTTTATGTCTCTAAACTCATTTAGAGACAGAATTAGAGACGAATTTTTAGAGACAGAAAATTTATGTCTCTAAATTCTGTCTTTAAATTACAAACCTTGCCTTCCGTCTCTAAATTCCCAAATCTGTCTCTGTTTATTCCGTCTCTAATTTCCATCTCTAAATCTCCTTTTTCTAGTAGTGAAACTTGCAATGTTACTCTACATGTAATTGGAAATTAATAGGCAGAAATAAGGAACCACTACATAACAATCTCATAAACTTCACAACAAGCATACCTCTGTCATTGTAGGTGTGAGAGAAGGTATTCCAATCTCTTGGTGTGGAGAAAGGTCTAAAAGATATTCACCAGTGTTGATCATCCGTGCTAGTTATATAGTCGTTCAAGCCATAAATTTGCACAAATATAATTCCATATGAGATACAGATAGGTGTTTTGTAAAGTGAACATTGAACAATTTTCTGATCCAATTCATAACTTACATATTAATAAACCTACTTTGATAGGTCAAAGATGCAATAGTTTGTCAGAACATGATAATAAGTTAAGTACATTTTCCATTTGTATTTGGTCACGCACATTCATAAAAAGTTCTAGAGTTGAAAATATGCAAGGGTTAACTATAAATTCTTTATTGAAATTGCTAATTAGGTAAGAAGGAGTATCTGTATTGCAGATCTTTCAATGAGAGCATGCTGTATATACTCTAGAGTCATGCGATGCCAAATGATAGGGAAATTCTTCATATATCAGTACAAGATCATAAGTCAAATAGAAAAATGTTTTATGTCATTTTGCTCAATTAATGTTCAAATTCATTAGCATCAGAGATGAACAAAGAGACTTACCTTTTAGCAACAAATAATATTTCACTATTTCATAGAAGATTTTAGCAGACTTTTGGTGAATTTAAGATTAGATATTGATGGTCATTTATCCTCAAATTAAATGATTGGTTCAAGGTTATAAAACAAATCTAAAACAGCTTCAGTAACATGATTGAAAAACACATATCAAAACCCAAAAATATATTTAACATACCAATCAAAATGTATAAACATCTTCAGTTAGGTACAAGTTCAAAGGGCTTTATTATCATCCAAACCCAGACTTACTAGGAAAACAAAATTTTAGTAAAATCTACCCATCGTGAATATGATAAATTGACCCAACCCAACCATGTTCACTTATTTCTCATGGTTTCAGTTGGACGTGTCTCTAAATTTTGCTCATTCCTAAATTAAAAGGAACCTCATTAAAATTGTTCAGGATACATAAAAAAATATTGATAATCAATTGATTTCATATTTTAGATCATGTCAAGGAATATCTATATATATATATTGACATATGCTTTGAATTTTGAGCATGAATTATCAAATGCTATGCTATATGTCATATTAAAATTATCAATCCATAAAGACTAACAACATGTGCAGCCAGTAAGAGAAATTTCTAAAGACTAAATAAAAATTGATGCACATATCATTTATGTAGATGAAGAGGGCGAGATTCTACCTTAAAAGCCCTGCTATTGTATCATCATCAAGGCACATTTTCACATTCCACGCTCAAATCATTTCCAGAAGGAAAAATATAATGTTGAAGAGAAGTCTATTGATAATTAGTATAAAAAATATGACGAGGTTGTTGATGCACCTGTATGTAATCTACCAATCAAACCACTTATCTATATGATTACCATACAAACAAAACTATGGTTTAGTTATTCAATAATTAATTAAAAAGAGACTCACTCTGCTCGCATGACTCTTTTAAAGCTCACTACAAATGGATGCTATCAAACAAACAAATATTTTTTTCAACTATAAATTGCTAGAGAACATAACATCTGAGAAGATCCATTAAGAATCAAATGCAAGACAAATATACTTGTCAACAAAATGGGTTTCAAAGAGATATAGATTCTTCATGAGATTTATAATTTTAAAGTTTCAACGTACATAACGTTGAATGCTAGATGAAAAAGGAGAGCAAGGAGAATGAGAGGAAAGGATAACAAAAAGGAATAAAGCTATAACTTAGAATTATGTTGACTAACAACCCCAAAATTTAAATATGACAAATGATGACATCACTTTCAAGGTACATGAGACAAGTTCCAAATAAACATCGAAAGAACATTGAAACTTCAAAATGAAACTAATTATGCAGTTCATTATTGCCCAAAATTTAAATATAAATGAATGATGAAATAACTGGCCATGTACATATACATGTTAAAGATAGACTTTGAAAAGACATTGAAGCACCAAAATGAAATTATATTTAAATCACGTGGTTAGTTTAAGCCCAAAACTTAAATATAATGAATGAAGAAATCATAGACAATGAAATACTGACAAGTTGTAGAAAGACTTTCAAAAGAGTTTGAAAACTCTAAAGGGAATATAAACAAGTGTAGTAAGTGCTTATTCCTTTACAAGCTAGTAGGATCAATAAAAATATATATGTTATAATCTTTAGTTTAAAAAGGATAGATTTAACAGTATACCCTTATAATTCAATTATCTTCCACCCCAATTTTTAAAAAAAATAATATTGCCAATTTGCACATCAGGCCTTCAAGGAGAAATTTCTATTTCTAGTTGATGTATTAGAATATTTCCATCTACAGTGCTGAATATATAAAATTTGTTGACCTAATCTTGCCTGATACATTAAGCTGAATAATTACTCTTTTATACAAGTTTCAACCTCTTGATATAGCCCAGTTAGCGAATTCCTTCGCATTAAGCATAGTTACATGTAGGAATACAAAACGAGAATTCTTTGGTGATATCACAATGCTCTCTTCGCAAACCACGCCTCTTTCACGATCATGCATGCAATGTATGTAATAACTCCATTTAAGTAACAATTTCTTTTTTTTAAAATACCATGAAGTTATTACCTCGTTATAATTTAACTCAAAATAACATTTATTTAATTTATACAATACAGAGTTTACATACATATCATCAATCAATAACATTCGTACAAAAGTCTAACACATATATAATTACATCTTATTCGTCCCTGTTGACCAGTTTCGGAGATACGGGTGCGGGTGGTTACACCTTCACCGGGATCTTAGTCAACTCGACCATAGACACCATATATATTACTAGGATCAGCTCAAAATAGAGTAACTCGATCCAACATACGCTAAAAGCCAGTGTTATAGAGATAATCTGCATAATTATTCTTCTGAACATGACATGAAAATATAGTGAGAATTAAATCTCAGTAAGTTCAACAATAAATCATCATCAATATAGCTCTTCACGTCATGTTCAGCTGTATAAACTACAGCAAATATCTTTGGTCACATGAATGTACTATATCTATGCACATGAGAATCGTACAATAATGACATGTATGATAGGATTAACTATTTTCAGAATATCATATGATGACTATCAATTTATTCTCATATTAAGCTACCCTAGTCAGGGTGAGTATTTTCTACTCTCTGGTACGGGTTTTTCTCGCTCCGTCCAACATGGCTCACTTGCTCTTTCTTTTCTCATTAGCATATTCATAACCGTTGGTAGGGCGTCCCCTACTGGTGCACCACACGAATTGCCATGTGACCGTACTTATTTCTTTTCTTTTCACAATAATAGCTAAAAATATGCTTTCAATAACAAGTATATTCATCAAAATATAATTATTACCAAAAATCATTGGTAATCATGCCATGAATATAACTATTTCAAATATCACTTTATAAAATATTTCCATGTCAAAATTTCACACTTAAGATGGTAAGAAGTTCATACAAAGGCAATGGCTATGGCATATACCAGTCATTTATTATTTTCATTTATAAGATTCTTCTTCGTTTTTAAATATTAATTTTATTTCTTTATTTTCTTGATGCAGGTTTTCATCCTATCTAACCTTCTCTTACTAATCAGAGCATAACTCCCTCAATTTAACTCCGATGTAGGTGTTTTTGGTGTCAATTTGAAGATAAAACAATTATCTAAAACTATTGTGTTGAACAGTTTAGCGAAATATTAATAAATCAAGGTGATATTACAACCTCAAAGTATATATTATTTCTTCTCAGATAGGTTCTGACCTCTACCAACTAATCTATCCATATCTCCCTCGTAAGAATTCCAAATTAAGTTATTTCAGTGGCTAAAAATCCGTGACACATATAGAGATAATTTTTATGTTAATCATTTATTTTAATTCCCTACATAATGTTTCCAGAAATTAAAACACAGAAGCTATCCTAAAATATTCTTCCCTGATTAACCAATTTCTGACCACTGCATACGAATCGGACCATATCTACCTCATATGGACGCCAAATTGAGTGATTTCAGTGGCTTAAAATTCGTGACACATATATCTATAATTTGTATGTTAACCATTTATTTTAATTCCCTATAGAAAGTTCCCAAAAATTAAAATAGATAAGCTATTCTAACATATTATTCCCTGATTAACCATTTTCTGACCACTGCTTACTAATCGGACCATATCTACCTCATATGGACTCCAAATTGAGTGATTCTAGTGGCTACAAATTTGTGAGAATATATCTATAATTATTATGTTAACCATTTATTTTAATTCCTTACCGATTCTTCCCAGAATTTTAAAAATAGAAGTTTAAAATTTTGCCACTCATAGCTATACATAATATGTAACATAATATAGCAACATCCATGACCAATCATCAAAGTTCTAAGATCAAAATCTCATATAAATATTATAAGTTTCAAATCTTTTCTTCAAAAAGAAATATTTTTAAACTTACCTTGAACACTTATTCCTCTAGACTTCTCCTTCCTCTTTCTTCCTTTCTTCCTCTCCTTTCCTCACTCTATCTTGCTTCTATTTTTTCTCTCCCTCACTTGGATGAAAATTGTAATGTTATAAGGGTGGGTTTTGCTTAAATAGACCACCAAATAATTCATCTTTCATAATCATGAGTCTACCTTATCACAATTAGAATATACTTGGTTGAATTTTTGGAAAACAAACAACTTATGTTCTTGTTTTCCTCTTCCTTAGTCAAGATATGCATAGCAAAAGGAGATTTGTATTTTGAAAATTATGATAATATGTTTCTAAGATAAGGGACAAAGTCCCTTTGATTTAGGGATTTCTTTTTTTTTCTTTTGTCTTATTCAAGTAGGATATGTTTGCTTTTTTAGGTGGCAAATTTCTAACCCTTGAATCTCCATTATTTGGTTGAAATTATTTGTGTGGGATAGGAATGTTTTGTCCTAATGACATGTATTATCATACCACTTGCTAAAATTATGAGTGTAGGATATAGATGTTTTGTCCTAAAGCATTGTATTCTCATACCACTTGCTAAAATTATGAATGTAGAATATCACACCACTTGCTAAATTTTTGTCTTAATGCCATGTCACCTAATCTTGATTACACCATTATTTCATCATTTTATTTTATTTTTATTTTTATTTTTCCACTTGGGTTTGGGCTCATTCTTGCCCATTTTCTTTACTTTGGTTAGAATTCTACCTTTCATAATGGGCTTAGTCACATTTTCATGATTTTTGGGCTACCAGTCTAATTTCTATATTCTAGTCCAAGTCTATGTTTTATTTCTTCCTTGAGCTATCCTATTGGCTTGCTAAAAATTCATGTGAAGTAGAAAAACTCTATATGAAGTGTCCATAGGTGAAAGCCCAATTTATGGGTGGAGATGCTAAACTTAGTAATTTTAACTCTTAAATTAGGAAAAATTACCTTAATCCAATCTTCTTGAAATTTTAATACCTTTACTTACTTCACAAAAAGTTATCTTCCTTGTAACATCCCTAATTTCGTTTATTTTATTGATAAAAGTACATAAATATTTAATTAAGGAAATAAAAGTTATTAGACAATATTTTAGAAATATAATCCTTAGAAATTCTTCACCTTATGTATATGCATAGAAAATGTTTCTAACATTAAGAGAACAAATAAAGAGGGAAAACCTAATAGGAAAAAAAATTAAAAAATTAGAAATAACATACTAAAGAGATGTAAAATTCTTGAATAAGGAAGGTAAATTTTTAGAAACAAGTAAAGGTCTTAAAATTTCAAGAACATTGGATTAGGGTAATTTTTCCTAATTCAAGAACTAGAGTTACTAAGTTTAAAATCTTTACCCATACATTGGGCTTTTACCTATGGACACTTCATATAGAGTTTTTCCACTTCACATAAGTTTCTAGCAAGCCAATTGGATAACCTAAGCAAGAAATAAAACATAGACTTGGATTAGGATATTGTAATTGGACCAATAGCCCAAAAATTATGAAAATGTGACCAAGCCCTCCAAGAAAGGTAGAATTTTATCCAAAGCAAAGAAAAATGGGTAGGAATAAGCCCAAATCCAAGAGGAAAAATAAAATAAAATAAATTAGGTGATGATATAATAATGTAATAATAATAAAATTAGGTTACATGGCATTAAGATAAAAATTTAGCAAGTGGTGTGATTCTACATTCATAATTTTGGCAAGTGGCATGATAATACAAGGCTTTAGGACAAAAACATCTATATCCTACACTCATAATTTTAGCAAGTGGTATGATAATATATGGCATTAGGACAAAACATTCCTATCCCACACAAATAATATCAACCAAATAATGGAGATTCAAGGGCTAGAAATTTGTCACCTAAAAAGGCAAACCTATCATACTTGTTTAAGACAAAAGAAAATGGAAATGAATCCCTAAATCAAAGGGACCTTGTCCCTTATCTTAAGAACATATCATCATAATTTTCAAAATACAAATCTCCTTTTTCTATGCATATCTTGACTAAGGAAGAGGAAGACAAGAACATAAGTTGTTTGTTTTCTAAAAATTCAACAAAGTGTATCCTAATTGTGATAAGGTAGACCCATGATCATGAAAGGTGTATTATTTGGTGGTCTATTTAAGCAAAACCCACCCCTACAACATTTTAATTTCGTCCAAGTGAGGAAGAGAGAGAAATAGAAGCAAGGTAGAGTGAGGAAAGGAGAGAAAGAGAGGAGAAGAAAGGAAGGAAGAAGAAGGAGAAGTTTAGAAGGCTAAGTACTCAAGGTAAGTTACCTTAATCTCCACTTGAATCCATTTTTCTTCTTCATCCTTGAGGTTCAAAAATTCAACCTCCTTCTATTATCTAAGCTGCTAGAAAAGCTAAGGGAATGGAGGAATCTTGCTACTTCTTTCAAGAGGAAACAAGAAAACCAATTCACTAAGTAAGCTAGGGAGATTCTTAGGTAAGTTTAACAATATTTCTTTTTGAAGAAAACTTTTGAAACTTCTAATATTTATATGAGATTTTGATCTTAGAACTTTGATGATTGGTCATGGATGTTCCTATATCATGTTACATATTGATCTTGCATGTGATGTATGTTTGAATACTTAGGTTGGTGTAGATAGTTCTGCATGAGTATGGCTATGGGTGGCAGAATTTTAAGCTTCTGTGTTTTAATTTTCGGTAACATTCTATAGGGAATCTAAATAAATGGTTAACATAACAAATGTAGATGTATGTCTCATGGATTTTTAACCACTGGAATTATTCAATTTAGAGTTCTTATGAGGTAGATATGGTCCGATCAGTCAACAAAGGTCAGAAAATGGTTAATTAGGGAAGAATATGTTAGGATAGTTTCGGTGTTTTAATTTCTGGGAACAATATATAAGGAATTAAAATAAATGGTTAACATATGAATTATAGATATATGTGTCATGGATTGTTAGCCACTAGAATCATTCAATTTAGTGTTAATATGAGGTAGATATGTTCCGATTAGTAAACAAAGGTCAGAAAATGGTTAATCAGGGAAGAATATGTTAGGATAGCTTCGGTGTTTTAATTTCTGGGTAAATTCTATAAGGAATTAAAATAAATGGTTAACATATGAATTATAGATATATGTGTCATGGATTGTTAGCCACTAGAATCATTCAATTTAGTGTTCATATGAGGTAGATATGTTCCGATTAGTAAACAAAGGTCAGAAAATGGTTAATCAGGGAAGAATATGTTAGGATAGCTTCGGTGTTTTAATTTCTGGGTAAATTCTATAAGGAATTAAAATAAATGGTTAACATATGAATTATATATTTATGTGTCACTGATGTTTAGCCACTGGAAGCACTTAATTTGGAATTCTTATGTGGGAGATATAGTCAGATTAGTAAGTAAAGGTTAGAACCTACCCGAGAAGAAATAATATTAAATTTAAGGGAGTAATAACACCAAGATTTATTACTATTTGGCTGATATGATTAACATAATAGTTTTAGATAATTGTCTTATCTTTCCATAGACACCAAGATCACCTCCATCGGAGTTAAAATAAGGGAGTTATACTCTAATTAGTGAGAAAAGGGCACAGAACACGGCCAGACCGTGTTCTGGGTGCTTCAAGCACGGGTTAGCCGTGTTCGGGGCTATTTTTGAGTACATTTGAAGTATTTTTAAAGCATGGCCATGTCCTGGAACATGGCCAGACCGTGTTGGAAGCTGGTGAAGCCTATTTTCAATATTTTTCTACCCTAGATGAACCTCTTTAACTATAGGGTAATAGTAGAAATCAAATTGGAGAAAAGTGCTCTATAAATTTGTAAGAACTTGTGTTAGAAATTATATAAATAAGAAGAAATTGACTAAAAGCCAAGCATAAAGAAAATGAAGAGATGAAATTAATATTTAAAAAAGTAGACGAATCTTATAAATGAAAATAATAAATGACTAGTATATGCCATAGCCATTGCCTTTGTATGAACTTCTTACCATCTTAAGTGTGAAATTCTGACATGGAAATATTTTATAAAGTGATATTTGAAATGTTTATGTTCATGGCATGATTACCAATGATTTTTGGTAATAGTTATATTTTGATGAACATACTTGTTATTAAAAGCATATTTTTGGCTATCATTGTGAAAAGAAAAGAAATGAGCACGATCACATGGCAATTCGTGTGGTGCACCAATAGGGGACGCCCTACCAACGGTTATGATCATGTTAATGAGAAAAGAAAGTGAAAGTGGGCCATGTCGGACGGAGTGAGAAAAGCCCGTACCAGAGAGTAGAAAATACTCACCCTGACCGGGGTAGCTTGATATGAAAATAAATTGATAGTCATCATATGATATTATGAAAATAGTTAATCCTGTCATACATATCATTACTGTATGATTCTTATGTGCATAGATATAATGAATTCATGTGACCAAAGATATTTTCTGTAGTTTATACAGCTGAACATGACATGATGAACTATATTGATGGTAAATTATGATTTATTGTTGAACTTACTGGGATATAATTCTCATTATATTTCCTATCATGTTCAGAAGAATAATTATACAGATTTTCTCTATGACACTTATTATTTCCGTACGTTGGATCGAGGTGCCCTACCTTAGGCAACTACAAGTTATATCAGATGTATCTGTTGTAGATGTGACTGAGATTCCAGTAGAGGTGCCACCCGCACTAGTGTCCCCAAAAGTAGTCGACATAGATGATTAGAGCTAATATGTATCTTTGTACAAATGTTTGTAAAATAATGGTGTGTAGTTTGTCAAATAATGGTGTGTATGGAAACTCAGTATTGTATCACTGTTAATAACAATTATGCTTGGTTAAAGTGATTATTATTACGAGTTAAGTGGTTAGAATTAAAGTAGTAATAACTTCATGGAATTTTACAAATATAAAAAAAAATTTGTTACATTTACATAATTGGAGTTGTTACATAATTGGTATCAGAGCAGGTCGATCCTAGATGGCCAGTGGGTGGATGGTTATCTGAATCGATCTTATAGTGTCTTGAGTATGTTGTGGTTGTGCTGTGTAGGGGATCATTGATTCATATAGGAAGAAATTACTAGTGTTTCCTATCTATATGCCAAGGTGGTGTTATGACTGCTATTAAATATTTTTGAACTAACTATTGTGCTTGATCACCTCAATAGCAGCATAACTTTGTTTTTGCCATAGTAGGAAATGGCACCACCAAGGAGGAATCCAGCAACCAATGCAGAGGAAACCCTGCACAACCTTGCCACGGCAATTCGAGACCAAGTCATGACCACCAACCAAATTTTACAATATCTCTAAAATGCTAATAACCCAACTGGTGAGAATGGTGCTAACAACCAGATGGCTGGAAAAGATAATGGCATATCCGAGTTCCTGAGGACTAGACCATCTTGTTTCCAAGGTGGCTATGACCCAACGGTAGCCGAAAGGTGGATAAGGAAATTAGAGAAAATCTTTGAAGTGATGGGCTGTACTGAAGGGTTGTAAGTTATTTTTGCTTCATATATGTTAAAGGATGAAGCATAATACTGGTGGCGTGGAGCTAGAAAACTTTTAGCTCATCAGGGAAGACAGATCACCTGGCAAGTGTTCAAGGACATTTTTTTGAAAAGTACTTTCCAAGTACTATATGGGCAGAGAAAGAGATCGAATTTCTCCAACTCAGGCAAGGCAGCATGACTGTGGACCAATATATCGCAAGGTTCGAGGAGCTGTCTAAGTTCTCCTCTTATCTGTGATATAACCTAGATGAAGCATGGAAGGCAGTTAAGTTTGAAGCGGGACTAAACCTAGAGATAAAGAATGCTGTTATAGCTATAGAGATTAAGGAGTTTGTACCTCTGATAAATAAATGCAGACTCCTGGAAAAGAGTTTAAGGGCAGTGGAGGACGAGAAGCAAAGGCGAAACCTATGGAAGAGGAAGAAAAATTTTCCCAACCTTGGAAAGAACGTGAGAAGAAGTGGATATGGAGCTGGTAAGAGGCCATTGACTGCGGGTCCTAGACCTTTTCAACAAGACCTCGCCCCAGTCAAGTGCGCTAAGTGTAGACGCATGCATGGTAACTGGCCATGCTACATGGGACAAGATGTCTGCTTCAATTGCGTACAGAAGGGACATTTTGCGAGAAACTGCCCACAGAATGTGGGGAAACAGCTAGAACAGAGGCCTCAGGTGAAAGAAAGGATTTTCACCTTGAGCGGCCAAGATGCAGCTTAATCTTCTGAAATGATTCAAGGTACATGCTATATCTATGGATTTGCTCTTATACTGTTATTTGACTCTGGTGCTAGTCATTCATTTATATCGGAAGAATGTATTAGAAAGTTTCAGTTTTCTATTTCTGAAACTCCCTATGAGCTATCTGTAGTAACCCCTACAAGGGAACGGGTATTAACTTCTTTTGTATGTAAAGACTGTCAAGTCACCATCCAGGAGAAAACTTTTTCTGTAGACCTTGTCTGTTTACCTTTAAGAGGTATTGAGGTTATTTTAGGGTTAGACTGGATATTTAGAAATTGAGTCTTGCTGAATTGTTGTAACAAGACCGTTGAATTTCTATCTCCTACGCCGAAAGAGGAGGTCCAGTTATTGATGCTAAATGCCAATCAAGTTAATAGGGAGTTAAAGAATAGAGTACTTGGATATATTCTCTTATATTTATCAAACCTAGAAGTCGAATTGAAGCTTGATGAAATCCTGATAGCCAACGAGTTTCCTGAAGTATTTCCATCAGATATTCCAGGCTTACCTCCCAAGAGAGAGATAGAGTTTTATATTGATCTCCTACCTGGGACAGGGCCTATCTCTATTGCACCATATCGAATGGCCTCGAAGGAACTACTGGAACTTAAGAAGTAGTTGGAGGAACTATTAGACAAGCAATTCATTAGATCGTGTGTATCACCTTGGGGAGCTCCTGTATTGTTTGTTAAGAAGAAAGACAGGAGCTTGAGACTATACATAGATTACAGACAGCTGAATAAGTTGACTATAAAAAACAAGTACCCTCTCCCTAGAATATATGACTTATTGGATCAATTGAAGGGAGCCTTCATCTTTTCTAAAATTGACTTGAGGTCAGGATATCATCAGATTAGGATCAAGGAGGAGGACATACCAAAAACTGCCTTCAGGACTATAGGTATGGGCACTATGAGTTTCTCGTAATGTCCTTCGGGTTGACGAATGCACCTGCAATTTTCATGGATTACATGAATCGTATTATTCGACCATACCTAAATCAATTTGTTGTAATGTTCATTGATGACATCTTGATATATTCTAAGAGTGAGAAATAACATGAACAACATCTCTGAATCGTGCTGCAAGTGCTGAAAGAGAAAACTTTATATGCCAAATTGGAGAAGTGTGAATTTTGGCAGTCAGAGGTGAAGTTTCTCGGACATGTCATCTCTAATAGAGGGGTAGCCGTAGATCCTAGCAAGACGGAAGCAGTATTAAGTGGAAGAGACCAAAGACGGTTACGGAAGTCACAAGTTTCCTGGGTTTGGCAAGATACTACAGAAGGTTTATACAAAACTTCTCTCGTATAGCCTTGCCATTAACTAAATTGACCAGGAAGGGAAGTCCTTTCAAATGGACTGATCAATGTGAAGCTAGTTTTCAGGAGCTGAAGACAAGACTGATCACTCCTCCTATTTTAATTATTCCAGACCCCACAGGACATTTTGAAGTGTATAGTGACGCTTCAAAGAAAGGGTTAGGATGTGTACTGATGCAAGATAAGAGAGTAGTTACTTACGCCTCTAGGCAACTGAGACCCCACGAAGGAAACTATCCAACCCATGATCTTGAATTAGCGGCAGTGGTGTTTGTCTTAAAGATTTGGCGACACTATTTGTACGGGGCAACCTTTGAAGTATATTGTGATCATAAGAGTCTTAAATACCTCTTTGATCAGAAGGAGTTAAATATGAGGCAACGAAGATGGGTAGAATTCCTCAATGACTACAAGTTTGAGATAAAGTATCATCCCAGAAAGGCGAATGTTGAAGCAGATTCCTTGAGTCGAAAATCTCTGCACATGGGACAGATGATGGTGTATGAGATGCAGATGCTAGAGGAGTTTTGAAATTTGAAGCTAGCCACTACTCTTACTCCAAAGAATCTAGTCATTAATGGTTTAAGTATAGGGTGTGATCTTAGAGCCCAGATCAAAGAGGCTCAAGCTCACGACCAATACTTATAGGATCATAAAGACCAAGGTAATTTTTCTGTCATGGAAGATGGAGCAATCATGTATAAGGGAAGGATTTGTGTCCCTCAAGAATGAGAGTTGAGGACTAAGATCCTGCAGAAAGCGTATCAGAGTAAATACACCAAGGTAATTTAATGTTACACTTTCCCTTCCCTCCAAATCCCCACTTTTGGAGGGGAGGGAAAATGGACCTCAATTTTTCCTCCCCTCCCCTCCACATTACTCAACCAAATAGGGCAATTTTAAAAAATTCTCTCCCCTTGCCTCCCTTCCCTTCCGAATCCTTCAAACCAAACACTCCCTTAGGGTATTTGGATTGAGAATTAAAATTATAAATTTTAAGTTCAAGAGATAGATAAATACAAAGATGATTAATTATAGTAAAATCAGAATCCCTAGAATCCCAATCAATTTTGAGTTATTCTTACTTTCAAAATTTGTAGTCTTATTTTATTTTATTTTCTCATTCCTAATCAATTTAATATTCAAATTATTCAATTAAGATAAAGATAAATTCAATGCAGTAATTAATAACATAAATCCTCATAAGACTTGTAACAACTCCATTTAAGTATCAATTTTTTTTTATAAAAAATACCATGAAGTTATTACCTCTTTACAACTTAACTCAAAATAACATTTATTTAATTTATACAATACAGAGTTTACATACATGTCATTAATCAAAACATATGTACAACATATCAAACACATAAAAATCTACATCTTATTTATTATAGTTGACCAATTCTGGAGATACAGGTGCAGGTGGTTGTACCTTCACTGGGATCTAAACCAACTCGACCACAAACATTTTATTTGCTTCTGCGATCTGCCCAACATAAAGTACTCGATCCAACGAGCACTAAAAGCCAGAGCCATAGAAAAATCTGCATAACTAATTTTCTGAACATGATATGCAAATATAGTGAGAATTAAATCCCAGTAAGTTCAACAATAAATTATCATCAATATAGCTCATCACGTCATGTTCAGCTGTATAAACTACAGCAAATAACTTTGGTCACATGAATGCACTATATCTATGCACATGAGAATCGTACAATAATAACATGTATGACAAGGTTAACTATTTTCAGAATATCATATGATGACTATCAATTTATTCTCTTATCAAGCTACCCCAGTCAGGGTGAGTATTTTCTACTCTCCGGTACGGGCTTTTCTCGCTCCGTCCGACATGGCCCACTTTCTCTTTCTTTTCTCATTAACATGATCATAACCGTTGGTAGGGCGTCTCCTACTGGTACACCACACGGATTTGCCATGTGACCGTGCTCATTTCTTTTCTTTTCACAATAATAGCCAAAAATATGCTTTCAATAACAAGAATGTTCATTAAAATATAATTATTACCAAAAATCATTAGTAACTATGCCATGAACATAACCATTTCAGATATCACTTTATAAAATATTTCCATGTCAAAATTTCACACTTAAGATGGTAAAAAGTTCATGCAATGGCAATGGCTATAGCATATAATAGTCATTTATTATTTTCATTTATAAGATTTTTCTTCTTTTTTAAATATTAATTTTATTTCTTTATTTTCTTGATGCAGGTTTTCATCCTATCTAACCTTCTCTTACTAATCAGAGCATAATTCCCTCAATTTAACTCTGATGTAGGTGATATTGGTGTCAATTTCAAGATAAAACAATTATCTAAAACTATTATGTTGAATAGTGTAGCGAAATATTAAGAAATCAAGGTGATATTACTCCCTCAATGTACAGGTTATTTCTTCTCGGATAGGTTCTGACCTTTGCCTACTAATCGGTCCATATCGCCCTCATAAAAATTACAAATTAAATGATTCCAGTGGCTAAAAATCTGTGACACATATAGCTATAATTCTTATGTTAACCATTTATTTTAATTCCCTACATAAGGTTCCCAAAAATTAAATTAAAGAAGCTATCCTAACATATTCCTCCCTGATTAACCATTTTCTGACCTTTGCTTACAAATCGGACCATATCTACCTCATATGAACTCTAAATTGAATGATTCCAGTGGCTAAAAATCCGATAGACATAGATATACATTTGTTATGTTAATCATTTGTTTAGATGCCCTATTTAATGTTCTCAAAAATTAAATCACAGAAGCTATCCTAATATACTCCTCCCTGATTAACCATTTTCTGACATTTGCTTACAAATTGGACCATATCTATCTCATATGAATTCTAAATTGAATGATTCCAGTGGCTAAAAATCAGTGAGACATAGATATACATTTTTAATGTTAACCATTTCTTTCAATTCTTTACTGATGTTTCCAAGAATTTTAAAAACAGTAGCTCAAAATTCTGCCACCTATAGTCATACCCATACAGAACTATCTACACCAACCTAAGTATTCAAACATACATGATATGTAACATGATATAGCAACATCCATGACCAATCATTAAAGTTCTAAGATCAAAATCTAAATATTACAAGTTTCAAAACTTTTCTTCAAAAAGAAATATTGTTAAACTTACCTGGAGCACTTAGTCCTCTAGACTTCTCCTTCCTCTTTCTTTCTTTCTTCCTCTCCTTTCCTCACTCTACCTTGCTTCTATTTTTTCCTCTCCCTCACTTGGACGAAAATTCTAATGTTGTAAGGGTGGGTTTTGCTTAAATAAACCATCAAATAATTCACCTTTCATGATCATGGGTCTACCTTATCACAATTAGGATACACTTGGTTGAATTTTTGGAAAACAAACAACTTATGTTCTTGTCTTCCTCTTCCTTAGTCAAGATATGCATATCAAAAGGAGATCTATATTTTGAAAATTATGATAATATGTTTCTAAGATAAGGGACAAGACCCCTTTGATTTAGGGATTCATTTCCTTTTTATTTTGTCTTAATCAAGTATGATAGGTTTGCCTTTTTAGGTGGCAAATTTCTAACCCTTGAATCTCCATTATTTGGTTGAAATTATTTGTGTGGGATAGGAATGTTTTGTCCTAATGCCATGTATTATCATACCACTTGCTAAAATTATGAGTGTAGGATATAGATGTTTTGTCCTAAAGCCTTGTATTATCATACCGCTTGCTAAAATTATGAAAGTAGGATATCACACCACTTGCTAAATTTTTGTCTTAATGCCATGTCACCTAATCTTGATTACACCATTATTTCATCACTTTACTTTTATTTTTATTTTTTTTCCTCTTGGGTTTGGGCTCATTCTTGCCCATTTTCTTTACTTTGATTAAAATTCTACCTTTCATAATGGGCTTGGTCACATTTTCATTATTTTTGGGCTACCGGTCTAATTTCTATATCCTAGTCCAAGTCTATGTTTTATTTCGTCATTGGGCTATCCTATTGGTTTGCTAAAAATTTATGTGAAGTAGAAAAAGTCTATATGAAGTGTCCATAGGTGAAAGCCCAATTTATGGGTGGAGATACTAAATTTAGTAACTTTTGCTCTTAAATTAAGAAAAATTACCCTAATCCGATCTTCTTGAAATTTTAAGACCTTTACTTACTTCACAAAAATTTATCTTTCTTACCTAAGAATTTCACCTTTCTTTACCATGTTTATTTCTAATATTTCCTCTTAGGTTTTCTTTATTTACCTATTCCATTAATAATAGAACATTTCTATACATACACGTAAGGTGAAGAATTTCTAAGGATTATATTTCCTTAGATATCTAAAAATTGTCTAATAAATTTTATTTCCTTAATTAAATATTTATGTACCTTTATCAACAAAAGAAATGAAATTAGAGATGTTACTTTGAATACTCTTGTACTTTTATTAATACATGAAACAAAATTAGGGATGTTACAAGACTGATACTCTATATTCATTTATATATTTTTATTACTTTACAACGACAATGTACTCTTGCACTTAGACGAATATCAATTCATGCGTATCAAGTTTTTAGTGCCTTTGTTAGGGATTGATTTGTTTCTTAATTACTGTTACTAAGTAGTCCTAATCTAAGTTGAATTTTATTTTTATCTATTAACTGTTCTTTTTTGTGTGAATTTTCATGTACTGTCTTAAGAGGACAAATGTGATGCTAAAGAAAATACAAAAATTATGAACATCTATAATAGTTTGGCACCTCAATATTATGCCTGGCTTACAAATTACGAATCATATTCTAATTATGAATACCATGATGGTAATCCATATGCTCCATTCTAGACCAGACTCATTATATTGGAAATTATTACACGCCAAACAATTATCATTCCAACAATTATGTCTAAAGGTGGTGCAATCATTCAAGTTTCTCATGGAAAGATATTCAATTCCAATCTTAGCTACCTAAGGCTTCCTTAGAAGATATTCTTACCCAATTTATGGCAAGCATAGATGTTGTTATTGAGAGCCATAAAGCTATTATCAAAAATTTAGAGCTTCAAGTGGGTAAGCTTGCTAGACCTATTAATGAAAGATTCCAAAGTTCAATACTTGGTAATAGTGAAGAAGAACCAGAAGAGCAAGTGAATAATAAAACCCTTCAGAGTGACAAAGAGCTAATTGAGACTAAAATAGAGGAGGCTAGCACTTACTTTGAGGAAGATGTTGTGGAGAACTAATATGAAGAAATATTTCAAGAGAATGCACCTACTAATCTCTTAGAGCAAGGAGCAAAAGAGCATAAAGCATCACTAAGCAAAAATAAAGGGACATCTTAGTAGAATAAAACTAAGTTAGAGTTTGAAATTTTTACAATAACACCAATAGGCATGCATAGTCCTCCAAAATTAAAATTATCACCTAAATATATTCTTTATATATTTTTTGGATATACTTATGAGAATGAAAAGCTCTATAAAGAGCAAACTGCACTAATCTCTCTTGGAGTTGTGTAGATTGAAAAAGTCTGTTTGTTAAAGCACTTACCTGGAGGAAACCTAGATAAAGAGAGAGGGAAAAAGAAATTAAAGAAAAGAGAGAGAGAGAGTAAGAAATTTTTCACTTAGCTCAGCATTGCGACGCTGTACTTTCACCATTGTGATGCCAGGATGATAAGTAGAAATAAAGGATTTGACTAACCCGTTCTTATAGAAATCAACCACTCATGAGCCAAAATTCATGAAAGTCCTCTATACTTAATTTTTCTTATATTTTTACATTGAGGACAATAGAAACCTTAAAGTTGGGCGTGAATTTTATGAATGAATGATTGAGCTCTGTAGTAAATATACTAATTCTCCCTAATGCATGCAGTATTTATTGTGTTCAAGCAAGTTGTGTTATTGCATTTTCAAATTTATGTTCTAAGTAACTTGTTGAAATAGATAACACTAAAAGCCAATGATTTGATAGGTTTTAAATTTTTTATAGCTTTTGAAAAATAAGTGAAAATTGTATTTATGTGTAAATTCGATTTTCTTTTAATTTATAATTTACTTAAGAATCCTGAAACTTTTTAAGCAACAAAACCTTGAGCAGTTGACTAATTAAATACCTAGATAAAGTTTATGTGATTCAAATATATAATCTCATAGGAAACTATACCTTATTTGATTGTTACTTAAGGCAAAATCTTAAGATACACCTCAATTAAGAGATGATTTAGGCATTTTTTGAATTGTTTGAACCTTTCAATTCTACCTATAAATTTTTATATCCTTAGTCTTCCTACTTTGAGTTTAATTGAATCTTTTCTTTGATACCCATCTTTTTAACTGAGTCAAAAATAAAAAATAAAAAAATACTTATTTTTAACATTTTCACTCATATGCATGATTATTATTGAAAGCTTTATTAAGAGGTATATTGTTAAAAATGTGGAAGGGTAGAGCCTAGAATGAGAAGAAGAAAGAAGCTAGAAAAAAAAGATTTGCAAAAGAAAAGGAAGAAGTAAAAAAATATGCGAATGAAGAGAAAAGGAGAAAAAAATATAGAAAAAGAAGTGATGAAGAGAAAAGAAAAGAAAAAAAGAGAAAAAATATGAATGAAGTTATGGAATAAAAAAGGGAGCTAAAAATAAGTTTGGGGAAAAATCCCTTGATAACTTCTAGAAGCTCTATAAAATGACTTAAAATGATCATGTGTATTTGGGTGATTTAAACCTGGTTAATTATCTTTTATCCTACCTTTAAATCCAAGCCACATTACAAGTTTAAGAAAATCCTATTGATCTTAGATATGGTGCTTAACCTACATTAGTGTAGAGTGACATAAAAAAATAAGCTTATAGAGCTCCTAATACTTAAATTATCTAGAAATTTGCCCTTAAAGTATTGAGTTCCATAACTTCATTCAAGTGCTAAAGGTTAAATGTCATAAAATTATTTACACACACACTTAAGATTCAAAATGGTGAAACATAAATTGTATTTAAGTTGAGTTTATACATTATTATAATTTTTGAAATTTTTCTTGGGCTACATATTCTCTAAATCTCTAAGGAAAAATTTCATAAGTCAAAACAACTTGATATTCAATTATAATTTTGAATTTTTTTTAGTTTTATTGTTTTGCTTGATGACAAGAAAAAAGCTAAGTTTGTAGGTATTTGATAATTGAGTTTTATACTCATAAATTAATTATTTTTAACTTAAAATTTTGTGAGTTTTTGAGTAATTTATGTTAGATTTATGTGTGGTTGTTTGTTTATTTTGTAGATAGAAAGAAGATGAAGAATTGAGGAAAAATTAGAGAAAATAAAGAAAAAGGAGTAAGAATAGCATATTTTGGACAACTTCAATGTTGTTTCACTAAATTTGGACATATATCTCTTATCTGAACTCTGATTGAGATAATTCAAGTGGCAACAAAAATCTATAAAAAAGATCTATAAATTTTTGTTTTGAGAGACTTAGCATCGAGAAGTTGGATATTGGTGTCACAATCCGAAGTTGGTAATGTAGTTTTTGAAAAATAGAATAATAATAAAAAAGGAGATAGAATTTTAGTTGGACTAAAAGACCTTTTAAGAATAGAGCTTGAAAAGGATTCAAAGATTTATTTCATTTTTAAAAGGGACCATTGGGCTATGAATTTGAGGAAAAGAGGAGAAGTTTAGGCTCTCTCTGAGCGGTGGCTTTAGTTCTATCTTCTTCTTCTTCTTTGTTTTCTTTTATGTTCTAGTTTCTTTTCTGGGGTTATGATGCATCAACATTTTTATTATCTATTCAATTTAATCAATGGATTCTTTTCCTTAAATTGAGTTTTCTACACATTTCTTAATGCTTGTATTTGCTTGATCACCAGTTAGATAATTTGTTAATCATAATAAGACTAATAAGAGATTTTTGTATATAATTTATTATGTAGTTAGCCATGGATTACATTTAAGACAAAGAAATACTTACATAGTCTATGTAGTCTTAATTAAGAACAATAGAACTTTGTTTATTACTAGTTGTTATAATTCACATGGAGACATAGTAGGTTAGTATTCAAAAGATATTTTTATTAGATTTAAGGAGAAGTTAGTGAATAATTTAAGGTATCTCAATTAGTAATTAAAATTATAAAGTTTATGTTAAAGAGATAGATAAATACAAAGGGGATTAATTATGGTAAAATCAAAATCCCTGGAATCCTAATATATTTTGAGTTATTTTTGCTTTCAAATTTTGCAGTCTTATTTTATTTTATTTTCTCCTTTTTAATCAATTTAATAATCAAATTATTCAATTAGAATAAAGATAAATTTAGTATAATAATTAATAACACCATTTCTTATAATCAATATTCTATACTCACTTAGAAATTTTTAATTATTTGATATTGACAGTATATGTTCGTAATTAGATGAATATTAATTCGTAAATATCTATTACCATAATTCAACGTTATTGATAGTTACTGTTTGTATGACCTGCATTCTTTAATATACAACTGGAAGTATTCTATTACCCTTTTCATCTGCAATATAAGCTATAGTTATTACCAATTTGTCTATAAAAATAGTTTATGCTTTATTCAATTTTTTTGGTCTTTCTTAAGCTTTTTTTTGTGTGTGTGTGTTCTTTCGTTGAGTGTGACCTTTGAGCGGCATTATGTCCCTCTTTTCCTAGTTGCTTATGGGTACCTGTTTTCGTTCTCAAAATGAATAAAGCCATCTTTTGGAAAAATAAAAATAAAGTCCAACTAACTCCAATATTACCTTATTGTAATAAAATATTAATAAATTTAAAATTTTATTCTGAATACTCAATTCAAAGTACACTCAGACTTTGAAAGGGAAAAATTGTGTGAATTTTTTTTTTATTACCAGAATTCATCGTTATTGAGAGTTACTGTTTATATGACTTGCATTATTAATATACAAATAGAAGTATTCTATAACCCTTATCATCTGCAATAAACTATAGTTATTACCAATTTGTCTATAATTAGAGTCTATGTAATAAACAATTTTTTGGTCTTTCTCTATTCACAAGAATATGACCTCGGTGATAAGTTTATTTGAAAAAAATCATGGCTTTTACATGCAAACTGTAAACTCTAATTACGTGGTCCGCTCAAAATAATTAACAAGGAGTATTGTCGTCCTGTGTAAATGGATATATCATTAAAATAATACTTGGTGAGCTATATACTATAGTGAGATAAGTAACGGTTATCAGCTTTAAACTAAACAAAATTTGTGTTACGGAAAGTGTTGTCTTTTAAAATGACGCACGTTTTTGTACCAAAAAAAGAAAAATGACGCACGTTTCTTATATTATTAAAATATATCCAACTAGCCGCGGCCGTACTAATGTTCCATTAGTCAATTCTGATATGCGCAGCCACTAAGAATTATTGGTGCTTAACATCTAAAAATTTGAAAACAACAATATCATACGCAGATTATCAGATTGCTAATCTTTAAATACTAATAAAAAAAGTTTCATTTTGTGTCAGTTGTTACAACTTTTTTATTTATTTATTTATTATATAATATAAAATTTACATACACGTCATTAATCAAAATGTACGTACAACAAAATCAAACACATAAATAATTACATCTTATTTATTCTGGTTGATCAATTCTGAATATATAGGTACAGGTGGTTGTATCTTCACTGAGATCTGAACCAACTCGACCACAAACATATTATTTGATTCTGAAATCTGCCCAACATAAAGTAACTCGATCCAACGTACACTAAAAGTCAGAGTCAAGAAAAATCTGCATAACTAATTTTTTGAACATGATATGAAAATATAGTGAGAATTAAATCACAGTAAGTTCAACAATAAATCATCATCAATATAGCTCATCACATCATGTTCAGCTGTATAAATTACAGTAAATATCTTTGGTCACATGAATGCACTATATCTATGCACATGAGAATCGTACAGTAATAACATGTATGACATGATTAATTATTTTCAGAACATCAAATAATGACTATCAATTTATTCTCATATCAAGCTACCCCGGTCAGGGTGAGTATTTTCTACTCTCCGGTACGGACATTTTTTCGCTCCGTCCGACAATGCCCACTTTCTCTTTCTTTTCTCATTAACATGATCATAACCATTGGTAGGGTGTCCCCTACTGGTGCACCACACGGATTTGCCATATGACCGTGCTTATTTCCTTTCTTTTCACAATAATAGCAAAAAATTATTGGTAATCATGCCATGAACATAACCATTTAAAGTATCACTTTATAAAATATTTTCATGTCAAAATTTCACACTTAAGATGGTAAGAAGTTCATGCAATGGAAATGGCTATGGCATATACTAGTCATTTATTATTTTCATTTATAAGATTCTTCTTCTTTTTTAAATATTAATTTTATTTCATTATTTTCTTGATGCAGGTTTTCATCCTATCTAACATTCTCTCCCAAATCAAAGCATAACTCCCTCAATTTAACTCTGATGTAGGTGATCTTGGTGTCAATTTAAAGATAAAATAATTATCTAAAACTATTATGTTGAATAGTTGAACGAAATATTAAGAAATCATGGTGATATTACTCCCTCAAAGTACATGTTATTTCTTCTCAGGTAGGTTCTAATATCTACCTACTAATCTTTCCATATCTCCCTCATAAGAATTCTAAATTAAGTGATTCCAGTGGCTACAAATCCGTGACATATATAGCAATAATTTTTATGTTAATCATTTACTTTAATTCCCTACAGAATGTTCCCAGAAATTAAAAAATAAAAGCTGTCCTAAAATATTCTTCCCTGATTAACCAATTTCTGACCATTGCATACTAATCAGACGATATCTACCTCATATGGACTTCAAATTGAGTTATTTCAATGGCTAAAAATCCGTCACACATATATCTATAATTCTTATATTAATATTTATTTTAATTTCCTACAAATAATTCCCAAAAATTAAAACACAGAAGCTATCCTAAAATATTTTTCTCTGATTAACCAATTTCTGACCACTGCATACTAATCGGACCATATCTACCTCATATGGACTCCAAATTGAGTGATTCCAGTGGCTAACAATCCGTGACACATATATATATATATATATTAACCATTTATTTTAATTCCATACAAAAAATTTCCAGAAATTAAAACACAGAAGCTATTCTAACATATTCTTCCCTGATTAACCATTTTTTGACCACTGTTTACTAATCAGACCATATCTACCTCATACGGACTCCAAATTGAGTGATTCCAGTGGCTAACAATATGTGACACATATATCTATAATTCTTATGTTAAGCATTTATTTAAAGTTCCTACAGAAAATTCCCAAAAATTAAAACACAAAAGCAATTATAACATATTCTTCCCTGATTAACCATTTTCTGACCACTGCTTACTAATCGGACCATATCTACCTCATATGGACTCCAAATTGAGTGATTCCAGTGGCTTAAAATCCGTGAGACATTGATATCAATTTTTCATGTTAACCATTTGTTTTAAGTCCTAACCGATTCTTCCCATAATATTAAAAATAGAAGCTTAAAAGTTTGCTATCCATAGCCATACCTATGCAGAACTATCTACACCAGCCTAAGTATTCAAACACACATAATATATAACATGATATAACAACATCCATGACCAATCATCAAAGTTCTAAGATCAAAATCTCATATAAATATTATAAGGTTCAAAAGTTTTCTTCGAAAAGAAATATTGTTAAACTTACCTTAAGTACTTAGTCCTCTAGACTTCTCCTTCCTCTTTCTTCCTTTCTTCCTCTCCTTTCCTCACTCTACCTTGCTTCTATTTTTCCTTTCCCTCACTTGGACGAAAATTCCAATGTTATAGGGGTGGGTTTTGCTTAAATAGACCACCAAATAATTCATCTTTCATGATCATGGGTCTACCTTATCCCAATTAAGATACACTTGGTTGAATTTTTGGAAAACAAACAACTTATGTTTTTGTCTTCTTCTTCCTTAGTCAAGATATGCATAGCAAAAGGAGATTTGTATTTTGAAAATTATGATAATATGTTTCTAAGATAAGGGACAAGGTCCCTTTGATTTAGGGATTCATTTCTTTTTCTTTTGTCTTAATCAATTATGATGGGTTTGCCTTTTTAGGTGGCAAATTTCCTACCCTTAAATCTTCCTTGCTTAACTAAAATTATTTGTGTAGGATAATGATGTTTTGTCATAATGCTATGTATTATTACCCACTAGCTAAAATTATGAGTGTAGGATATAGATGTTTTGTCCTAATGCCATGTATTATCATACCACTTGCTAAATTTTTGTCTTAATGCTATGTCACCTAATCTTGATTATACCATTATTTCATCACTTTATTTTATTTTTGTTTTTATTTTTCCTCTTGGGTTTGGGCTCATTCTTGCCCATTTTCTTTACTTTGGATAAAATTCTACCTTTCATAATGGGCTTAGTCTCATTTTTATAATTTTTGGGCTACCGGTCCAATTTCTATATCCTAGTTCAAGTCTATATTTTATTTATTTCTTGGGCTATCCTATTGGCTTGCTAAAAATTCATGTGAAGTAGAAAAACTTAATATGAAGTGTCCATAGGTGAAAGCCCAATTTATGGGTGAAGATACTAAACTTAGTAACTTTAACTCTTAAATTAGGAAAAATTACCCTAATCCAATCTTCTTGAAATTTTAATATCTCTATTTACTTCACAAAAATTTATCTTCCTTACCCAAGAATTTCACCTTTCTTTAGTATATTTATTTCTAATTTTTTCTCTTAGGTTTTCTCTCTTTACCTATTTCATTAATGTTAGAACATTTCTATGTATACACGTAAGGTGAATAATTTTTAAGGATTATATTTCCTTAAATATCTAAAAATTGTCTAATAAATTTTATTTTCTTACGGGATGTTACATCAGTCATATGCTCAGAATTTTGAACTGTGACATTCCTTTTCCTTCTCTATTGTCTCATAGTTGGAGCATAAAGAGGAGATATATATCTTTTTTCTTTAAAGAAGATTTTTCAGCTTGTAGAGAAATATCTTCTTCACTTAAAATAAAATTGTCTTCTTTTAGAGAAGTATTTTCGTTATCTAGTTATGAAACGTCTTCCTCTAAAGTTGGAAACTTATTATTTAAAATGGTAAGCATTTTAATAATTTTTAAATATTCAATATGCAATTCATCAAATGGATCTTGTATTTCATCATAGGTGGGTTAATAACTACTTACCTCTTATTCTTCATTTATCATTAGACAAAGATTGGCTTTTTCCTCTTCATCTGAGTCTATGTCATTGTCTCTTAAGTTTCCATATATCCTTTTTTCTTCTTATCCGTATCATCTCCTCTTCTTTCAAATACTTCTTGCTTGCCCATGAATTATGGACATTCCCATTTCATATCTCCCAGTTTTTTGCATTCATAACATGTAATTTGGTCATTGTTTCCTCGTTCTTGGCATCTTTTTAAAAGTGTTCTTCATCTTTGCCATTTCCTCGTAAGCCTGTCAAATTTTCTAAAAAAGAGTGCAAGATTATATTGGGTTAGTTGAAATCTTTTAGTTAGAGGTTCATTACCTTCATCATTTTTTCTTCTTCATCTTCATAGGATGAAGAGGCCTTAAAAGTAATTGTCTTCTTTTTCTTGTCTTCTTATTCTTCAAGCTTATATATTTTGGAGATTTGGTTTCATACTCTAAGAGATTTCCAAACAATGCAAATATAGACTAAGTGGAATTTCCTTGAGCTTTTTGAATGGCTATCACCTCGGTTTACCATGTAAGGATCGGGTTTTTTCTGTGGTTGTTTTTTAAAATTAATAGAAGATATTAAAGCACATGAAGAGATAGCAACACAAGAGATAGAACAAACGTGTACTTTAACTAAATATATATCATTAGCTTGCTTCTAAAGCTACATCAAAGATTAGTTATATGTACACATGTAACCCTAGGTACTAAGCATTACTTCCAAAAAGGCAAAGTATCATATGGTTACACACCAAAAATGGATCAGTCTATTAGATACACATTTCTACTCTAACTATGCAGCATCATAATGTGGGCCATCACCCTTGGAGTGCAAAGAGTGGAAGAGGTGGCACCAGTGTTGGCAGCTCTATGATGTTTATTATATATAATGGTAAACTATCCCAAGTAAGGAAGATCGATCATCTGCATCCCTAGCAGCAAAGATAGAAACACCATTGGTATTCTAGCGTTCTCTATCTGAACATAACACTCAAAAGAAAAGTAGTGAGAACAAAGTCCCAGTAAGAGTACATCCATATAAATAAACAGAATAGAAATTTTTTTAAATAAAGACATGCTCAATTTAGGAGAAAACATAATCACTTAAAACAAAACATAAGTATTTAAGACAAAACATGATTGTTTAAAACTAAGGGGTGTTACATTCTTCCCTCTTAGGAAATTCAGTCCCTGAATTTCAAAAAGAAAAAATAAATGTGTTTTTCATAAATTTCTTTTTACATTACCATTACCTACTTGGTTTCATTCGTTCCAAATGGTTGATTTGCTTTAGATATAAACGATAAGAGCATCGATTTCAACTTCTAATTCATACCACAATGCTTTGAATAATCTTTCTTTATATGCCCTATTTGTCTACACTTAAAACAAACACTTGTCTCCCTATAGGCCACAACGCATCTTAAATATGTTTACGACTCATATCTATATTCAAGGTCCTACCAAATAATTCTTTGCTCTATTATACCACGGCAAAACCCAGGGCTTTGATACCATTATTGTCACGACCCCAAGACTGCATGACCGGCATAGTAATGAGGATAACCTCATCCCATAAGCTTAAGTCTAACGAAAAGCAATGCAAAAATCGAGGCTCGCTTGGTTTTTTTTAAAAATTAAACACCAAACTATTATAAATTTGTTTCCATAATTATCATAAAAGTATACATAATAGACGTTGAAATCTTTGCTTCTCTTATAAACCACAACCAAATACCAAAATCAATATCTAGATAAGATATGAATAAGAATCCAAATCCAAAAAGAACATATATAACATAGAGAGCTTTATCCTTAGTACAACATAGGTTTGTATATCAAATATGACATTTAATAAAAATTAAAAATATTATCAAATTTATACAAAACCATTTATGACAAAACTATCATATTAAATACACGTCGAAATCAAAGACCCTACCTGTGGTAATGGCACATACTCCAAAGTACAAATCCCTATACAAATAAACAATAAATTAAACCCAAGAGAACAATGTGGATTCATTACTATTAGCCTATTCTTTGCCACATTCGGATCCAAACCTAAGCTTGTTTAAAAGACATGGAAAAAGAAAGGGGTCAATCTTACAACTCAGTGAGCAAGTAGCATATATTATAGTGGAATAAAACAAGCTACATCCACGTGTGTTTCACAACACTTAAAATCCAAAAAAAAAAATCAATACCTAGAAGCAAGAACCCATATAAAATATACTTTAAACAAGAAATCCAACTCGTATATTTACTAAGACATAAAGATCTCTTTTACTATAACATAGTAATTACAATAAACATTTTTACAATACCACACCCCATTAGAAAACACATTACTACTAAAACAGCATCCTTGAAAGGATATACCTTATAAACTACCCTTTATCCAAAAAGAACCAAATATTCAATCCATACCAAAACATATCGTAACCATTTTATGTCAAGCATACTATTTAATAGAAAAGTTGTTCTGATAACATATAATTATTTCAACAATATTTTAGAATATATTGGCTAAATAATTTTATTTAGCTAACAACATAGATTAATGAAAGGATAACAGCTTAAAGAAGAATTCATAGTTAAAATCAAAAGAAAGTACAAACCTTAGAGATTCAAAATCTTTCAATAATAACTAAACAAGATTAATATTATTAGAAAAAAAATTCTTATTATAAAAAGTATTCAAATTTATACACAAAAAGTTTCATTCAAAGAGTAAGAGAAATTTAATATAATCTCATACCAATTATGTTATAACTGTCTTAAGTCAAAGACTAATAATTCCTATCTTTTTACAGCGAAATCCTTAGGAAAAAACATTATCTATGTCATTTTAAAATAGTTATCATTCCCAATAGTAGTTTAGAAATGTATAATAAATAATCTTTTTTAGTTTAAATTACAATTTAATGAGAGAATAATAGATTAAAGGAGAAAACATAGCTAAAACTATTATATTAATGAGTGATTTAGAGAAAATGTAATTAGTAATTTTGGTAAATCCGAAGAAAATAATTTATAAAAAATATTATAAGTTTAAAAGAAATCAATCCAATAGAGTCCAATAATTTTCCCAATAAAATTTTATAATTCAAGAAAAGGCTTTACAATAAAATAATTAATTAAGTATTGGCAAAAAAAATATAACATTTACAAGGAAAATCATATATAATAAAGTTTTTTCTAAAAGCATAATACTTTATAAGAAATATTCCAAAAAAACCAATTTTCCATCATAAAAGCGTATATTTAAAACTTTGTACATCATAAAAATTTTCTTTATCTAAAAACACAACTCATTATTTAGATCACACATACTATTTTGTAAATATCATAAACCAAAACTCTTGTTTTAACTCGGTCAAATAGAAATCAATATTCTTGAATTATGACTTAGAAAGAAATCAAATATCCAAGCCATATCACATTCTTGAATTATAACTTAAATACTCATTGAGAAAACAATTTGTCATTTCCAACCCAAATACTCTTACTTCATACACAATACAATACAATGAAAATTCATAACCACAATATAATATTGAATGTAACATAAAAACTTAATCATAATCATAAATGCATAAATACTAACTATAACAATTTACCAAACCTTAACAGGAAATCCATTAACATTTTGTTCACATACTTACGCCATTTCCATTTAGTAACTTCAATATTTCCATTTAATAACATCCATATTTCCATTTAGTAACTTCCACATTTCCATTTAGTAACTTCCATATAATTAATTTTACAAGTAGGAATCATAGCCGTTCTAAGCAATGTTTACCACCATCCTTGCTTATGTTTTGCAGGCAGGAATTGTTGCCATACTAATCATTGCTTACCATCATCCCAGCTAGCGCTGCCTCCCACCATCCATGTTCACAGGCAAAAATCATAAGCTTTTATTTCTTAATCCATTTTATAATCCAATATTTCCAAGATGCATATGATTAAACCTATATCTCTATACTTATAAAAAAATTGGCCATTTAGTTGTCACATATATTTAATACATATCAATTTAATTACACTATAAAAAAATTAGTTTTACAGTGGGGACTAAAAAAATCGCCACTAAAACCTCTTAGTGGTCGTCACTGAAAGGATCTTTTTTAGTGGGGACTTAGTTGAATCACCACTAAAGTCAACTTTTAGTAGTGACTTAGTTGAAGTCGCCACTGAAAAGTTGTTAAATATATTTTCCTTAGGACTTTTAGTGGCAACTCAAGCAAAGTCGCCACTAAACATTTTTTGTGGCGACTCAATAATCATCACTAAAAATAAATAAATAAATAAAATAAAAAATAGAAGGGGGAAAATGAAAACTTTCTCCCTTTCTCACACGTAATCCACACCCTCCTTCTTTGGAAAAATTTCATTTTCCTTGAGAAGATTCACCTCTAACAAAGAGCTTCTTTTCTGTTGCAAATGGGTCTTGGGTTCCTCATTCTCTCTCTGTCTTGTCTTTCCCTTGGTTTGCTTATGATTTCTTTTACTCGATGTCCTTGGTATTGGAATCTTACAAAGAAGCTCTTGGAAGCCAGAAAGATGGTTAGTGCTAATATAGTTTTTCATCTCCTTCTTTAAGCATAGTTATAGGTTATGCTTTATTCATGCTTCTTATAAGTAAATCACTCTAGATTTAGGGTTCTATTGTTGGTTAACTTCTGATGATTTCTAGGTTCATTGTGGTCATCGTTGATTTATCTTATTTGGGTTTAGTTTACTCTACTACCTTATCTTCTCTTAGTAAGAAGATTTTGGAATTTATGGTTTGTATTTGCTGCTTGAGTTTTATAATTTAGAATTTCTTTTGGTAGATTTTTCTTTTTGAGTGATTTTCATTTTTGATTCTGAAATTTTGTCTGTGAAGAAGGTAATAACTCGATGTGGGTGATGAGTGGATATTGAGTAGTTGGGATAAAGGGCATGGATGTTTTTTTTGTATAGAGGATGAGTGCTACAAATGGATGTATGCCTTTTTCTTTTTTGTTTGTTATTGAGTTTTGGTGAAAGGGGCTGTAATGGCTTTCTTGCTTTATTTGGCTATGAGTGTTCATTGGTTGTAATAGAAAACCATGGAGCACTTTGAATACTCCCTCAGTGATTGAATAACACCACTATTCATGTATTGTCCCTAGATGTACTTAAATTTGAAAGGAAAAATATTATGATTTTATGCAAGATAACAAGGTTTCTGCTAATAACTACTCTCTGTATTAACAAAAGCATAATGGATTTACAACTAATTTTGACATTTTGGTTTCCAATGAAGTATATGTGGAGAATTTATTATTTTTAAAGTCACCTACTGCATTATCTAGAGTAATAGTTTGTGCAATGTGAGTTAATTTCACATGTAGACTTTAATTAGCTAAATTAGTCTTACAAATGGCTTAAATACCTGTTAAGGATTTTTTTTACTTCTTTATTTCCACATACATGGCAAAAATTATGTGAAAAATACCAAATTTAGGTGTTGTGTGTGTGAATTCCTCTAATGTAATTGTGTGTGTGAATTCCTCTAATGTAATTGTGTGTGTGCATTCCTCTAATGTAAGTATTAAATCTAATATAAATATTAACAAAAATTCTATCATTTTGATTTCTTATGTCCCCCTTATAGGGCAGGTTGTCTTAGATGTGCCCTTAAGCCTCAAAAGCCTACAAAGTTGTTGTATTTCAAGCATTAAACCACTTGTTGTTTCTACTAGTGCAAGTACTCAACTTATCATGAAAGGATTCAACCTTTTCTTGTCTAGCACAAGGTAAATCTCTTTACACTTAGTGAGATTAGATTGGCTAAGTTAAAAGGTTCTAGCTTCAAAAAACCATTGGTAGAGTCTGAGTTTCAGGAATATTAACTACTGGATACATTATTTTAAAAGATGAAGCAAGAAATAAAAAAAATTCAATCATACAACATATTCTCTTTTTAGCACCTAGGAACATGATCAGATGGGTTTTTGGAAGAAGAGCTATTTTCATTGGTTTAATATTATGCAGAACATTTTTCCATATTCTAAATAAGTTTGAAATGAGATGTGAGAGAAAGAGACAAGGGAACATAATGTAAATTCCAAGGTATAATTTTAGTCATGCAAAATACCTGAGTACTTTAATTATCTTTTGTCTCTGATTTTAGACGCAGAGAAGATCCAGCTCAGGATATTGTTTCAGGTGTCAAAACATTTGGGATTGGTCCATACATGAATCACTTCCTCATGGTTTTATGTTGCTCTATGCCCTTGAAGGAAAGTATCTTGTACAAGAAAGTAATTATGACTTGATCGATGGTTCTAATGAAAATGTTAAACATAATAAGCTTCAATGTCTCACCATCTCTTTTCATATACCAAATGTAAATAGGAAGGGATTTATTGAGGTGGGATGGTCATACTTCCAAATATTTTCCACATACCTAATAGACCCAAACCTCCCCCTTCCTTTTTCCTCCTATTTCTAATGGAAATTGAGCTTCCTATCGTGAGTTGTATATAAGGAAACTACTTTATGATGAAATTAGATATATAAAAAGAGATGCCTTGTTCATTACACCAAACTATAGATTAATGAAAATTTTTAAAAATTTTTAAAAAGTTTCTTAACCAAGGAAATCTATCTCTAATGGAATAAACCATTTTTCTTACTTCTATGTTTCCGTATAATTTTAATTATTTTTCTGGCTGTTTGACATATACTTTTAATTTTTTTTATGAAGATAAGTTTGAACTTCCAAGAAAAGTATGTGGAATAGACCCATTTTAGGAGTATGACTTTTTAGGTATCAAATCATATTTTATAGGCATTTCTTTAGGCTGGTGAAAATTATTTCATTAGTTATCAAGCTATTTCTCAATCATGAAAATGGGGGATCTAAACATGCTATGTTGGAACTCACTCTAAAAGACTGATAAGTTATGAAACAAGTTTTTAAGCAAGCTTTCTAAATATTTGAGATGAATTTGAGTGATTAGGTTCTTTGTTCTATTTTCTAGTAAATAATCATTAATTAGGAGTAAATGTTATATCTTTTTTTATGTCTTAATAACTTGCTTCAAATACAAATATTTGATACACATTTTTTATGTTGGATTAAAAGGAGGCTTCTTCTGTAGGATGCCAATCAAAGTATACATGTATGATGGGGATGTTGATTGTAACATTCCTAATTTTGTTTCTTTTATTGGTAAAAGTACAAAAAAATATTTAATTAAGGAAATAAAATTTATTAGACAATATTTTAGATATCTAAGGAAATATAATCCTTAGATATTCTTCACCTTATGTATATGCATAGAAAATGTTTCTAACATTAAGAGAACAAAGAAAGAGGGAAAACCTAATAGGAAAGAAATTAGAAATAACATACTAAAGAGATGCAAAATTCTTGGATAAGGAAAATAAATTTTTAGAAACAGGTAAAGGTCTTAAAATTTAAAGAACATTGGATTAGGGTAATTTTTCCTAATTCAAGAACTAGAGTTACTAAGTTTAAAATCTTTACCCATACATTGGGCTTTTACCTATGGACACTTCATATAGAGTTTTTCCACTTCACATAAGTTTCTAGCAAGCCCATTGGATAACCTAAACAAGAAATAAAACATAGACTTGGACTAAGATATAGTAATTGGACCAATAGCCCAAATATTATGAAAATGTGACCAAGCCCTCGAAGAAAGGTAGAATTTTATCCAAAGCAAAGAAAATGGGTAGGAATAAGCCCAAATCCAAGAGAAAAAATAAAATAAAATAAATTAGGTGATGATATAATAATGTAATAATAATAAAGATTAGGTTACATGGCATTAAGACAAAAATTTAGCAAGTGGTGTGATTCTACATTCATAATTTTGGCAAGTGGCATGATAATACAAGGCTTTAGGACAAAAACATCTATATCCTACACTCATAATTCTAGCAAGTGGTATGATAATACATGGCATTAGGACAAAACATTCATATCCCACACAAATAATATCAACCAAATAATGGAGATTCAAGGGCTAGAAATTTGCCACTTAAAAAGGCAAACCTATCATACTTGTTTAAGACAAAAGAAAATGGAAATGAATCCCTAAATCAAAGGGACCTTGTCCCTTATCTTAAGAACATATCATGATAATTTTCAAAATACAAATCTCCTTTTCCTATGCATATCTTGACTAAGGAAGAGGAAGACAAGAACATAAGTTGTTTGTTTTCCAAAAATTCAACAAAGTGTATCCTAATTGTGATAAGGTAGACCCATGATCATGAAAGGTGAATTATTTGGTGGTCTATATAAAAAAACCTACCCTTACAACATTAGAATTTCGTCCAAGTGAGGGAGAGAAAAAATAGAAGCAAGGTAGAGTGAGGAAAGGAGAGGACAAAAGGAAGAAAGAGGAAGGAGAAATCTGGGGGACTAAGTGCTCCAGGTAAGTTTAACAATATTTCTTTTTGAAGAAAACTTATAATATTTATATGAGATTTTGATCTTAGAACTTTGATGATTGGTCATGGATGTTGGTATATCATGTTACATATTGATCTTGCATGTGATGTATGTTTGAATACTTAGACTAGTATAGAAAGTTCTGCATAGGTATGGCTATGGGTGGTAAAAACTTTAGCTTCTGTATTTTAATTTCTGGGAATTATCTGTAGGGAATTAAAATAAATGGTTAACATAAGAATTAAAGATATATGTGTCACGGATTTTCAACCACTAGAATCATTAAATTTTGAGTCCATATGAGGTAGATATGGTCTGATTAGTAAGCAAAGGTCAGAAAATGGTTCATCTGGGAAGAATATGTTAGGATAGCTTCTGTGTATTAATTTCTGGGAATTATCTGTAGGGAATAAAAATAAATGGTTAATATAAGACTTAAAGATATATGTGTCAAGGATTTTTATCCACTGGAATCTTTCAATTTAGAGTCCATATGTGGTAGATATGAGCTGATTAGTTAGCAAAGGTCAGAAAATAGTTCATCAAGGAAGAATATGTTAGGATAACTTCTGTGTTTTAATTTCTGGGAATTATTTGTAGGGAATTAAAATAAATGGTTAACATAATAATTAAAGATATATGTGTCACAGATTTGAAGCCACTGGAACCATTCCATTTGGAGTCCATATGAGGTAGATAGGGTCCGATTAGTAGTCAAAAGTCAGAAAATGGTTCATCAGGGAAGAATATGTTAGGATAGCTTCTGTATTTTAATTTCTGAAAATTATCTATATGGAATTAAAATAAATGGTTAACATAAGAATTATAGCTATGTGTGCCACGGGGTTTTAGCCACTAGAATCATTCAATTTGGAGTCCATATGAGGAAGATATGAGCTGATTAGTAGTCAAAGGTCAGAAAATGGTTCATCAGGGAAGAATATGTTAGGATAGCTTTTGTATTTTAATTTCTGAGAATTATCTGTATGGAATTAAAATAAATGGTTAACATAATGATTATAGATATGTGTGTCACAAAATTTTATCCATTGGAATCACTTAAGTTGGAGTCGATATGAGGTAGATATGGTCCGATTAGTAGGTAGAGGTCAGAACCTATCCGAGAAGAAATAACCTGTACATTTAGGGAGTAATATCACCTTGATTTCTTAATATTTCGCTACAATGTTCAAACATAATAATTTTAGATAATTGTTTTATCTTGAAATTGACACCAATATCACCTACATCGGAGTTCAATTGAAGGAGCTATACGCTGATTAGTAAGAGAAGGTTAGATATGATGAAAACCTGCATCAAGAAAATAAAGAAATGAAATTAATATTTAAAAAAGAAGACGAATCTTATAAATGACTGGTATATGCCATAGCCATTGCCATTGTATGAACTTCTTACCATCTTAAGTGTAAAATTCTGACATGGAAATATTTTATAAAGTCATATTTGAAATGGTTATGTTCATGGCATGATTACCAATGATTTATGGTAATAGTTATATTTTGATGAACATACTTGTTATTGAAAGAATATTTTTGGCTATCATTGTGAAAAGAGAAGAAATGAACACGGTCACATGGCAATCCGTGTGGTGCACCAGTAGGGGATGCCCTACCAACGGTTATGATTATGATTATGAGAAAAGAAAGAGAAAGTGTGTCATGTCGGACGGAGCGAGAAAAGCCCATACTGGAGAGTAGAGGATACTCACCCTGACCGGGGTAGTTTGAAATGAGAATAAGTTGATGGCCATCATATGATATTCTGAAAATAGTTAATCTTGTCATACATATCATTACTGTATGATTCCTATGTGCATAGATATAATGCATTCATGTAACCAAAGATATTTTCTGTAGTTTATACAGTTGAACATGACGTGATGAGCTATATTGATGATGATTTATTGTTGAACTTACTGGGATTTAATTCTCACTATATTTCCATATCATGTTTAGAAAATTAGTTATGCAGATTTTCTATAGTTCTGGCTTTTAGTGCACATTGGATCGAGTTATTCTATGATGGGCGGATTCTAAATAAAATGTTTGTGGGCGAGTTGGCATGAATCTCGGTGAAGGTGCAACCACTCGCACCCGAATCTTCGGAATTGGTCAACCAAAATAAATATGATGTAGATATTTATGTGTTTGAAATGTTGTACGTATGTTTTGATTAATGATGTGTATGTGAACTATGTATTGTATAAATAAAATAAATGTTATATTGAGTTAAGTTGTAACGAGGTAATAACTTCATGGTATTTAAAAAAAAAAATTTGATACTTAAATGGAGTTGTTACATAATTGGTATCAGAGCAGGTCGATCCTAGATGGCCAGTGGGTGGATGGTTATCTGAATTGATCTTATAGTGTCTTGAGTATGTTGTGGTTGTGCTGTGTAGGGGATCAGTGATTCATATAGGTAAGAAATTACTAGTGTTTCCTATTTATATGCCGAGGTGGTGTTATGACTGCTATTAAATATTTTTGAACTAACTATTGGGCTTGATCAGCTCAATAGCAACATAACTTTGTTTTTGCCATAGTAGGAAATGGCACCACTAAGGAGGAATCCAGCAACCAATGTAGAGGAAACCCTGCACAACCTTGCCACGGCAATTCGAGACCAACTCATGACCACCAACCAAATTTTACAATATCTCCAGAATGCTAATATCACAAATGTTGAGAATGGTGCTAACAACCGGATGGCTGGAAAATATAATGACATATCCGAGTTCCTGAGGACTAGACCACCTTGTTTCCAAGGTGGCTATGACCCAACGGTAGCCGAAAGGTGGATAAGGGAATTAGAGAAAATTTTTGAAGTGATGGGCTGTACTGAAGAGCAGCAAGTTATTTTTGCTGCATATATGTTAAAGGATGAAGTAGAATACTGGTGGCGTGGAGCTGGAGAACTTTTAGCTCATCAGGGAAGACAGATCACCTAGCAAGTGTTCAAGGACATTTTTTTTGAAAAGTACTTTCCAAGTACTGTACGGGCAGAGAAAGAGATCGAATTTCTCCAACTCAGGCAAGGCAGCATAACCGTGGACCAGTATATCGCAAGGTTCGAGGAGTTGTCTAAGTTCTCCTCTTATCTGCGATATAACCCAGATGAAGCATGGAAGGCAGTTAAGTTTGAAGCAGGACTAAACCCGGAGATCAAGAATGCTGTTATAGCTATGGAGATCAAGGAGTTTGTACCTCTGATAAATAAATGCAGACTCCTGGAAAAGAGTTTAAGGGCAGTGGAGGACGAAAAGCAAAGGCGAAACCTATGGAAGAGGAAGAAAACTTTTCCCAACCCTGGAAAGAACATGAGAAGAAGTGGATATGGAGCTGGTAAGAGGCCATTGACTGCGGGTCCTAGACCTTTTCAACAAGACCTCTCCCCAGTCAAGTGCGCTAAGTGCGGACGCATGCATGGTAACCGGCCATGCTACATGGGACAAGATGTCTGCATCAATTGCGGACAGAAGGGACATTTTGCGAGAAACTGCCCATAGAATGTAGGGAAGCAGCCAGAATAGAGGCCTCAGGTGAAAGGAAGGGTTTTCACCCTGAGTGGCCAAGAGGCAGCTCAATCTTCTGAAATGATTCAAGGTACATGCTATATCTATGGATTTGCTCTTATGGTGTTATTTGACTCTGGTGCTAGTCATTCATTTATATCAGAAGAATGTATTAGGAAGTTTCAGTTTCCTATTTCTGAAACTCCCTATGAGCTATCCGTAGTAACCCTTATAGGGGAACGGGTATTAACTTCCTCTGTATGTAAAGACTATCAAGTCACCATCTAGGAGAAAATTTTTTCTGTAGACCTTGTCTGTTTACCTTTAAGAGGTATTGAGGTCATTCTAGGGTTAGACTGGATGTTTAGAAATCGAGTCTCGCTGAATTGTTGTAACAAGACCGTTGAATTTCTACCTCTTACTCCGAAAGAGGAGGTCCAGTTATTGATGCTTAATGCCAATCAAGTTAATAGGGAGTTGAAGAATGGAGTATTTGGATACATTCTCTTGTATTTATCAAACCTAGAAGTCAAATCGAAGCTTGATGAAATCCCAATAGCCAACGCGTTTCCTGAAGTATTTCCATCAGATATTCCAGGCTTACCTCCCAAGAGAGAGATAGAGTTCTCTATTGATCTCCTACCTGGGATAGGGCCTATCTCTATTGCACCATATCGAATGGCCTCGAGGGAACTACAGGAACTCAAGAAGCAGTTGGAGGAACTATTAGACAAGCAATTCATTAGACCGAGTGTATCACCTTGGGGAGCATCTGTATTGTTTGTTAAGAAGAAAGACGGGAGCTTGAGACTATGCATAGATTACAGACAGCTAAATAAGGGGACTATAAAAAACAAGTACCCTCTCCCTAGGATAGATGACTTATTGGATCAATTGAAGGGAGCCTCCATCTTTTCTGAAATTGACTTGAGGTTAAGATATCATCAGATTAGGATCAAGGAAGAGGACGTACCAAAAACTGCCTTCAGGACTAGGTATGGGCACTATGAGTTTCTCGTAATGCCCTTCGGGTTGACGAATGCACCTGTAATTTTTATGGATTACATGAATCGCATTTTTTGACCCTACCTAGATCAATTTCTTATAGTGTTCATTGATGACATCTTGATATATTCTAAGAGTGAGAAAGAACATGAACAACATCTCCGAATCGTGCTGCAAGTGCTGAAAGAGAAAAAGTTATATGCCAAATTGGAGAAGTGTGAATTTTGGCTGTCAGAGGTGAAGTTCCTCGGACATGTCATCTCTAATAGAGGGGTAACCGTAGATCCTAGCAAGACGGAAGCAGTGATTAAGTGGGAGAGACCAAAGACGGTTACGGAAATCATAAGTTTCCTAGGTTTGGCAGGATACTACAGGAGGTTTATACAAAACTTCTCTCGTATAGCCTTGCTATTGACTAAATTGACCTGGAAGGGAAGTCCTTTCAAATGGACTGATCAATGTGAAGCTAGTTTTCAGGAGCTGAAGGCAAGATTGACCACTCTTCCTGTTTTAATTATTCCAGACCCCACAGGATATTTTGAAGTGTATAGTGACGCTTCAAAGAAAGGGCTAGGATGTGTGCTTATGCAAGATAAGAGAGTAGTTGCTTACGCTTCTAGGCAACTGAGACCCCACGAAGGAAACTATCCAACCCATGATCTTGAATTAGCGGCAGTAGAGAAGAAATGAGCACGGTCACATGGCAATCCGTGTGGTGCACCAGTAGGGGACGCCCTAGTAACGGTTATGATTATGATTATGAGAAAAGAAAGAGAAATTGTGCCATGTCGGACGGAGCGAGAAAAGCCCGTACCGGAGAGTAGAGGATACACACCCTGACCGGGGTAGCTTGAAATGAGAATAAGTTGATGGCCATCATATGATATTCTGAAAATAGTTAATCCTATCATACATATCATTATTGTATGATTCTTATGTGCATAGATATAATGCATTCATGTGACCAAAGATATTTTCTGTAGTTTATACAGCTGAACTTGACGTGATGAGTTATATTGATGATGATTTATTGTTGAACTTACTGTGATTTAATTCTCATTATATTTCCATATCATGTTTAGAAAATTAGTTATGTAGATTTTCTATAGTTTTGGCTTTTAGTGCATGTTGGATCGAGTTATTCTATGATGGGCGGATCTTAAATAAAATGTTTGTGGGCGAGTTGGCATAGATCCCGGTGAAGGTGCAACCACCCGCACCCGAATCTCCAGAATTGGTCAACCAGAATAAATAAGATGTAGATATTTATGTGTTTGAAATGTTGTACGTACGTTTTGGTTAATGATGTTTATGTGAACTTTGTATTGTATAAATTAAATAAATGTTATATTGAGTTAAGTTGTAACGAGGTAATAACTTCATGGTATTTAAAAAAAAAAATTTGATACTTAAATGGAGTTGTTACGTTGTTAGCTTGATATCTATTACGAAGTATGACCAAGGATACAACAAGGAAAATCCAAATATACATTGGTCTTAAACAAAGTCACAAACTAATTCTTTTGATAAATTATTATAGTTAGTGATAGAAGCAATAATGGTAGATTTTCATTTTGTTAGGATTAACTAATTTTGTTTGTAAATAGTTACTCTCTTTTTTCTTGAAATGTAACATTACTTTGAATATTTATATTTGAACTAATTGTAGTTGAATGTATGTTCAAATAAAAATCTCAATTTTTTTATTATGATTTTAGCAAGATAACTAATTTTTCAATTACATTTTGTTGTTTTTTGATTATTTTTTTAGTAGCAATTAATATCAATAAATTTTAATAATAAAGAAATTAATACAAAAAAAACTACATATTAGACTTTCAGTGGCGACTTCAATGTATCAAATAATGTATAATTTGAATTTTTAGTGGTGATTAAAGTTTCCACTAAAAGTCAACTTTCTTTGGCAACCTTGCAAATTCGCCACCAAAAGTGAAAAAGTCGCAACTGAAAGTAGAGTTTTAGTGGAAACCAAGTGAAGTGGCCACTGAAAGTAGATATTCAGTGTAACTTTCAGAGTTTTGGTGGTGATTTTTATGGTCTTTAGTGACAACTCTAGTCACCACTAAAAGTAGACTTTCAGTGGTTTCCCCAAAAGCAGACTTTCAGTGGTGACCCCAACAGTCACCACCAAAAATATTCAACAATAGAGTTATCAACAACAACGTGGTGGCGACTAAAAGTCCCCACTAAAAGTATTTAGTGGCGACTTTTATACTTTCATCCGGGACTTTAGTTGCCACTAAAAGTTTATGTTCTTGTAGTTAGACAATATCACTAATAAATAGTAGCCTACCAACAAATGACTTAATCAAACATTATACATTAAAATTCTCATTTCCAGGAATACATTTTAAATTCTCAACCAAATCAAGAGAGCATAAACTATACCATATACCAATACACTTTCAAATTTTCATAGTCAAACATCTTTAGCACAAACAATTATAGTAATATTTGACAATTCACAACTTAATTTAGTTCCAGAGTAATGTACAAAAAAAGCCTATCTTGAGACTTACTAATTCTATGATAGACGCAATAAAATTCTCAAAATCAAATCATGATAATTAAAAATAAATATTCATCATATGAAATTCTAATTCACTATATATTTCCCAAAACCTATTAATCGTAGCTTAAAAATTTAAATGGTATAAAAACATGTCATAGTATAAAGTGTCAACTCATAGGGCTATAGTTCTAAATTGGTTGACACTTATGCTAACCTTTAAGGACAAAATGAATAAACCTAACTTTAGAATCAAGCTTAGGACATCCAAAAACCAATAAAATAACCTCAAAAGGTTAATTACTATTTATACATCAAAATCACTATTCAAGTCAGTCGAAAAAACTATTTGTACCCAAAAAAATGTTGTCATATGGCTATAAACCTTTGAAACTTAGGGTTTTAAGTCTATCTATGATGTTAAGTATGCTTATTTGAAGCATACCTCTTTATAGCTTACTCTACAAATTTTTTGGAGATTTTGGACGCTCTTCAGCGAATCCAATCAATCCAAGTTATAGCTCACATCACCACAAATCCAATGACACCAATGGTGCACCAAATAAAAATCTATGGAGCTTGAAATCTTATGGAGCAAGAAGGAGGAGGTTCTAGAAAGAGATAAAGAACTAACGATAGAAATAAAGAAAAGATGAAGAAGGTTACGGGTGAAGATTAAATAAATAAAAAGGCATTTTGGTCATTTTTTCCTGGCATCGTAGCAATGAACATTCTAGAAATTTGAATTCATGTTATCTACCTGGAGTGCTACAGTGGTGGAATACTTGTGCTATGATGATGGGCCTTTCTAGATTTTAATACCAAGTTTTTAAGCAGCTTATAACAATAGTGAGCCTTCCGTCCCGATTTGTGCTGAAACCTCTAAAAATCTCAAAATGTTTTAGTTATAATTTTAAGATAATGCATATAATATAATAAAACATAATCATTTTTTAGAAAAACATAATTATTATAGCAAAAACATAGTTATTTTAAGCAAAGACATAACCAATTTTTTAGAAAACATAGTCACTTAAAACAAAACAAAGTATTTAAGACCAAACATGATTGTTTAAAATTGAGGGTGTTTCAAGTGAAGGAACCATGGGCATTATTAGCTCATGTACAACTTCAATCTTCCTTGATTGAGCAAATGAAGGTAACCTAAAACTAGGATGTTCGCCTATGCAAAATTCCAGGTAAGGTGAAGAATGATAGGAATGTTAAGTTTAATGTAGACTTTGAAGGAGTGCTAAGATGTGTAAGCATTTATGTGTGCCTGATGCAAATGATTTAAGGAGGAAGGTTTTAAATGAAGGTTATTGATCCATATACACCATTCATCCAAGAACTACCAAACTGTACTAAGACTAAAAGGAAGTGTATTGGTGTGATAGCATGAAGAAAGATATAGTTAACTTCATTTCGCATTTCTTAACATGTTAGCAAGTGAAGGCAAAACATAAAAAACCTACTAATACCTAAGTGGAAATAGAAAAGGATTACCATGTATTTTTTCATAGGATTACCAAGAACTTTAAAAGGATTTGATTCTATATGGGTAATTTTGGATAGGAAGACTAAGTTAGTGCACTTTGTGCCCATAAAAACTACTTATAATGTAGGACAGTATATGAACTTGTACATCAATGAGATAGTCAGGCTTTATGAGGGGCCAATATTTATTATATCTTATTAAGGTCCACAATTTATAGCTTATTTCTAGAAACCCTTCCAGGAAGCCTTGGGCATACACAATTATACTTCAGCACTACCTTTCACCCATAAATAAATGTCCAATCCAATCATACAATTTAGATATTAGAATATATTCTTCAGGCATATGTTCTTTATTTTGGTGGAAGTTAGGAGAAATACTTACCTTTAGTTGAGTTTGCTTACAATAATAGCTGTTAAACCAATATTTAGATGGCACCATTTGAAGCTTTGTAAAATACTATATATCATTCAATGGATGGGTTAAAGTGGAAGAAGCTAAACTTTTGGGACTGGACTCAGAACAAGATGCCATTAATCAGGTAAAACTAGTCAAGGAAATATTACTAATGGCAAAGAGTAGGCAAAAGGCCTATGTTGTCAATAAGTGTCAAGCTTTGAAATTTTTCATAAGTGATCAAGTGTTCTTAAAGGTCTTACTTATGAAAAGCGTGACGAGATTTAGAAAAAAAGGGAAATTATGCTCGAGATATATAGATTGATTTGAGATATTAGGTAGAATTGGCCCAATAGCATACCATTTGGATTTTCCCCTTGAATTGGACACTGTCTATCTAGTATTTCATATGCCTATATGGGCAGAATGTCTAATTGTTTGAATAGTGATTACCCTCCCTTGCTGTGCACTTAAAAAATTAGATAATGGTTCTAATATAGAGCTTCATAAATGTCATTGTTTTATATTTCATTTTATTACTTGTATTTCTAGATTTAATTTCTATGATATTTATATAACTTTCTAGAATGCACTTTTAAACATTTTCACTTACAAGCTACAAACTTTTAACTTACTCAAACTTAATGCCTTGTTATTGCATCTTTTATATGTTGTTCTACTACAAAGTTTCTCTGGATTTAAAAATTTTTATTGAAAAAATTGTGCATTGTGCTTGTCCTATTCTGTTAGCGTTCGTTTGGGGCATCAGATAAGGGCAATAGGATAGGATAGGATAATGTATCCTATTCTATTGCTATTTTTAGTTTGGTGTACAAGTTGAATAGGATAATAATATCTTGTCCATTATCCTATCCTGCCGGGCCTGTTGTTTTTTTATCCGGTCTCTATAGCTAGGATAGAGACTAGATACCTCACAATCAATCCCCTACTCAAAATTTCCCCTCACCCTTGAGCTCCAGCCTCTCTCTTGAGCACCCCGAGCTTTTACGCCTCTCTCTCCTAACCTTTTTCTTCTTTGAGCTAGCTCTCCAGCCTCACTTGCCCGAGATCTACCTCATCCTCACCCTCAAGATCTCTACGCCTCTCTTGCCCAACCTTCTTTTTCTTCTTCGAGCTAGCTCTCTAGCCTTACTCACCCGAGATCTGTATAACATCCCGTAATTTTTAGATATTTTCCTTAAAAATTCTTCACCTTACATATATGCATAGAAATTGTCTAATATTAATGGAATAGGTAAAGAAAGAAAACCTAAGAGGAAATATTAGAAATAAACATGCTAAAGAAAGGTGAAATTCTTAGGTAAAGAAAGATAAATTTTTGTGAAGTAAGTAAAGGTCTTAAAATTTCAAGAAGATCGAATTAGGGTAATTTTTCTTAATTTAAGAGAAAAAGTTACTAAGTTTAATATCTTCAACCATACATTTGGCTTTTACCTATGGACACATCATGTAGAGTTTTTCCACTTCATATAAGTTTCTAGCAAGCCCATTGGATAACCTAAGCAAGAAATAAAACATAGACTTGGACTAGGATATAGTAATTGGACCAATAGCCCAAATATTATGAAAATGTGACCAAGCCCTCGAAGAAAGGTAGAATTTTATCCAAAGCAAAGAAAATGGGTAGGAATAAGCCCAAATCCAAGAGGAAAAATAAAATAAAATAAATTAGGTGATGATATAATAATGTAATAATAATAAAGATTAGGTTACATGGCATTAAGACAAAAATTTAGCAAGTGGTGTGATTCTACATTCATCATTTTGGCAAGTGGCATAATAATACAAGGCTTTAGGACAAAAACATCTATATCCTACACTCATAATTTTAGCAAGTGGTATGATAATACATGGTATTAGGACAAAATATTCCTATCCCACACAAATAATATCAACCAAATAATGGAGATTCAAGGGCTAGAAATTTGCCACCTAAAAAGGCAAACCTATCATACTTGTTTAAGACAAAAGAAAATGGAAATGAATCCCTAAATCAAAGGGACCTTATCCCTTATCTTAAGAACATATCATGATAATTTTCAAAATACAAATCTCCTTTTCCTATGCATATCTTGACTAAGGAAGAGGAAGACAAGAACATAAGTTGTTTGTTTTCCAAAAATTCAACAAAGTGTATCCTAATTGTGATAAGGTAGACCCATGATCATGAAAGGTGACTTATTTGGTGGTCTATATAAGAAAATCCACCCTTACAATATTAGAATTTCGTCCAAGTGAGGGAGAGGGAAAATAGAAGCAAGGTAGAGTGAAGAAAGGAGAGGAAGAAAGGCAGAAAGAGGAAGGAGAAGTCTAAGGGACTAAGTGCTCTAGGTAAGTTTAACAATATTTCTTTTTGAAGAAAACTTTTGAAACTTATAATATTTATATGAGATTTTGATCTTAGAACTTTGATGATTGGTCATGGATGTTGTTATATCATGTTACATATTGATCTTGCATGTGATGTATGTTTGAATACTTAGGTTGGTGTAGATAGTTCTGCATGGGTATTGCTATGGTTGGCAGAATTTTAAGCTTCGGTGTTTTAATTTCTGGGAACAATCTATAAGGAATTAAAATAAATGGTTAACAGAAGAATTATAGCTATGTGTGGCATGGATTTTTAGCCACTGCAAGAATTCAATTTAGAGTCCATATGTGGTAGATATGGTCCGATTAGTAAGCAAAGGTCAGAAAATGGTTCATCAGGGAAGAATATGTTAGGATAGCTTCTGTGTTTTAATTTTTGGGAATTATCTGTAGGGAATTAAAATAAATAGTTAACATAGGAATTAAAGATATATGTGTCACAGATTTGTAGCCACTGGAATCATTTAATTTGGGAGTCCATATGAGGTAGATATGGTCCGACTAGTAGTCAAAGGTCAGAAAATAGTTCATCAGGGAAGAATATGTTAGGACAGCTTCTGTATTTTAATTTCTGAGAATTATCTGTATGGAATTAAAATAATTGGTTAACATAAGAATTATAGCTATATGTGTCATGGATTTTAAGCCACTGGAATCATTCAATTTTGAGTCCATATGAGGAATATATGAGATGATTAGTAGTCAAAGGTCAGAAAATGGTTCATCAGGGAAGAATATGTTAGGACAGCTTCTGTATTTTAATTTTTGGGAATTATCTGTATGGTATTAAAATAAATGGTTAACATAAGAATTATAGATATGTGTGTCATGGATTTTTTAGCCACCAGAATCACTCAAGTTGGAATACATATGAGGTAGATATGTTTCGATTAGTAGGTAGATGTCAGAACCTATATGAGAAGAAATAACCTATACATTTAGGTAGTAATATCACCTTGATTTCTTAATATTTCGCTACAATGTTCAACATAATAGTTTTAGATAATTGTATTATCTTGAAATTGACACCAATATCACCTACATCAGAGTTAAATTTAGAGAGTTATGCTCTGATTCGTAAGAGAATGTTAGATAGGATGAAAACCTGCATCAAGAAAATAAAGAAATAAAATTAGTATTTAAAAAAAGAAGATGAATCTTAATAAATGACTAGTATAGCCATAGCCATTGCCATTGTATGAACTTCTTACCATCTTAAGTGTAAAATTCTGACATGATAATATTTTATAAAGTGATATTTAAAATGGTTATGTTCATGGCATGATTACCAATGATTTATGGTAATAGTTATATTTTGATGAACATACTTGTTATTGAAAGCATATTTTTGGCTATCATTGTGAAAAGAGAAGAAATGAACACGGTCACATGGCAATTTGTGTGGTGCACCAGTAGGGGACGCCCTACCAACGGTTATGATCATGTTAATGAGAAAAGAAAGAGAAAGTGGGCCATGTCGGACAGAGCGAGAAAAGCCCGTACCGGAGAGTAGAGGATACTCACCCTGACCGGGGTAGTTTGAAATGAGAATAAGTTGATGGCCATCATATGATATTCTGAAAATAGTTAATCCTGTCATACATAACATTACTGTATGATTCTTATGTGCATAGATGTAATGCATTCATGTGACCAAAGTTATTTTCTGTAGTTTATACAGCTGAACATGACGTGATGAACTATATTGATGATGATTTATTGTTGAACTTACTGGGATTTAATTCTCACTATGTTTCCATATCATGTTCAGAAAATTAGTTATGCAGATTTTCTATAGCTCTGGCTTTTAATGCACATTGGATCGAGTTACTTTATGTTGGGCATATCTTAGAATCAAATAAGATGTTTGTGGTCGAGTTGGCTCAGATCCCGGTGAAGGTGCAACCACCCGCACCTGTATCTCCGGAATTGGTCAACCAAAATAAACAAGATGTAAATATCTATGTGTTTGATATGTTGCATGTACGTTTTGATTAATGACGTGTATGTGAACTCAATGTTGTATAATAATGAAGAAAAAAAAAGGATGTTACAATCTGCCTCACCCTCGTTCTAGCTCCCTCACCCTCACCCCCGAGATCTCAGAGACTCACCCTCCTTCGAGCTCCCTCACACTCACCCCTGAGATCACTGTGCCTCACCCACCTTCAAGCTCCCTTACCCCCGAGCTCCTCCCTTAACCTCTAGCTTGAGTACCAAATCTGCTAAGCTCCTCCTTCACCCCTGAGGTCCTCCATCATCGATATCTCTGAGCCTCCTCTCACCGTCGATCTTCATCAGCCGAGGTTTGCACTAGTTTCCCTCTCTGGAAAATTCGTATATTCATGTGAATCCCTCTGGTTTTTGCATTCTAATTTGCTCTATTTCCTAGCTGGTGGAATGTTTAAGCTGTCATTTGTTCTATCCGTGTATGAGCTGCTTGGTTTTATGGTTGCAATAAAAATTCATGCTCTTTTCATAATGGTATTATGGCTGGTTTTGCACTTTGTCATTTGTTCTGCCCGTGTATGATTTGGAGAGGGTGGGATTTTGTATTATGGCTTGGTTGGTTGGTTTATTTGTTAGGCTAGAAATGGGGTTGGATTCTAGGTGCTGTAAAATCCATCTTGGATTCTGCTTTGGGTTTGAAATTTGGTTGTCTGAGAATTCTAGTTTAGTCTGCCTGCTGAGAAATTGGTTGTCTTATGTAATTTCTTTCAGTGAATTACTTTACTGGTTTGCTTGAGAATTCTGGTCTGTTATTTATTGGCTTTGAACTGTTTTTTTCTGGCTTGTTATTTTTTCTGGTTTGGTGAAAAGTCTTGGCTACTGATTTGCATGAGGTTGTAGATTTTTATTTTGTTATGCCCGTGTATGAGCTGGCTGGTTTAAGTGGGTTAGAGATCCCATGAGGATGAGCAAAGGAATAAGATGAATTATCATACTATGAATTACATGTCTGCATATTTATATGGTTTACTATTAGGGATTGATAACAGTTGATGCATTTGGATAATAACAGTTGATGCCAAAACCTGATTAAGGATTGATAATTCATTTCTGATTAAGGTGGGATAATAAAAATTACTTTCCAGTTATACATGGGCTCTATCGCATTTAAGTAAGGGCATATTGTTCACAATGCATTTGGAGCATGGTTTACTGTTAGGGATTGATAATATTTAGAATGACTGAATTGTGTATCATGTATCAACCCAATAGGCCCATATTCATGGAGAATATAGTTAGGCTAATTTTGGATGGTTTTAAACAATAGAAACTCACAATTTCTCAAAGTAGGTTTTGACTAACTAAAAGTTATCTAATCTAATCTTCTTGTTTGCTCTTTTGTCTTTGTTTGTTTTATTTTTGTTTTTCCTTCTTTTTTGTGTGGTTGCTATGCAATTCTTGGTTTTTCATTGGAAAATATTATAAAACTTGATGTGGAATAGTGTTCAATGTATCAACTACTGAACTTTGCCTGTCCTGTCCCAAGAACAAAATCTAGAAGAAACTAAATATAATAATTTCCATTTATTGGAACTCAGAACTTAAGTTGTTTCCATTTGTAGCTATATGGAGTTGTGCATTGACTCATCGTGGTGCTCAATAGAGTAGTTTCAATAGTAGTCAGGCTCTTTTGTTTGATACTTTATTAGAATTTTTCTTGGATTTGGACTTCATATGCTGGGGCTTTAATTTTCTACGTGCTTATGTATGTATTATTTAGATTGAACTCATATGTTACTATTTCTCTTTTTCCAATTCATAGCCTATCAACTTTAAAACGAGACAAGCTGTTTAAGGGAATTGCACGTTAATGGTTTGAATACTATTTGGATTTCCCCTAACTGCCTGACCTCCTATTTTATTTGTTTGTTTGTTCTGTATAACATGAAATAGAAACTCCCAGATTGGTAGAATGATTCAATATAATATAATTGAATGAGGTTGGGTTTTGCAAGTTTATGGGCATTTTTCAATCTAAGAATGTGTCAGATGCTGAATAATTTCTTTTTTCAATTCAAATCAATCTAGCCTACAAGTACTATCTAAGATTTTCTATACTTGAATTACAATGCCCATAGTTTCAATTTGTGAAAAAAATCTCTCTGCTGCTTTTTACCAAAAGATGTCAACAAAATATAGTATAAGATGGAGTTTTCCCAGTGCTTTATAAGGATGCGTAATTGTCAATTAAACATAGATTAGTAGTAAGAGTAGGAGATTTTCCAATATATGATAACCAATGCACACACACACCCAAAAATATAGGAGCTGCATATTATTTGATTGCAATCTTCTTGGCTTCATGGTCTCTATTTAAGTTGTTTATGTTTTCTTCTTATTTGTTAGGTAAATATGAATTCAGAGGATCAATTTGAGATTATGTCATATCTGCTTTTGGAGAAATGTTTTTAGAGATGATTGGGATGTGTTTTGCAATTTTTATTACAGTGAGTCTTTCTACATTGTGGTTTTATGAAAATCATAGTTCTAGGGAACAACCAAGGGTTAGGGAGGGTTTAAGGAGAGAACTTTTAGAGGGATTGATAAACCAAGATGATGTTACATTCGTCGATAATCTTTGCATGGATATTAGGTCATTTCGTTCATTATGCTTTCTCCTTCGTATTGAAGGCAGATTAAGAGAGGATGGACTAGTAAGTATTGAAGAACAAGTGGCTATGTTCTTACACATATTGGCACATCATTCTAAGAATTGGGTGATTAAGTTTTTTTTTAAAAGGTCTGGAGAAACAGTTAGTAGGTACTTTAATAAAGTGTTGAAAAGTGTCTTACAATTGTAAGAAACACTCCTTAGAGGACTAGATCCTATTTCACAAGATTGCTTATATAAGAGATGGAAATGGTTTAAGGTATGGTGTTTGTGTTATAGAATACATTAATAATTGCACTCTAGTTATTAAACATTAACTTTTTTTTTGTATTTGTATATAGAGTTGTCTTGGGGCATTAGATGGAACACATATCCAAGTTAATGTGCCAGCAATTGATAAACCAAGATATCGTAATAGAAAAGGAGATATATCAACCAATATCTTAGGCGTATGTTCAAGGGATATGAACTTTATATATGTGTTACCTGGATGGGAAGGATCAGCATCAGGTTCAAGAGTACTGCAGGATGCCATTTCTAGGAGGAATGGTTTAAGAGTCCCAACAGGTAAAAAATATTTACATGATAGAGATGCATTGATAGTAATAAATGAGTACTTATTAGTATGTTCAATTAACACTTTTATTTTATTATAGGGTATTATTACCTTGTGGATGCTGGGTTTACAAACAATGAAGGATTTCTTGCTCTATATAGAGGATATCGATACCATCACAGTGAATGGAGACGCAGATACATACCATCAAATAAGGAAGAGATTTTTAATATGAGACACTCAATGACAAGAAATGTGATAGAGAGAACTTTTGGGTTATTAAAAATGCATTGGGCTATACTCAGAAATCGATCTTTTTACCTAATCAAAACCCAAAACTACATTATAATTGCTTGTTGTCTCTTACACAATTTTATTAGAAGAGAAATGCCTACTGGCCCAATGGAAGATCAATTGGATGCAGAATTAGACATAACCCTAAAAAATGAGGATATGGCACATGCTGATCCTATTATCACAATTGAGACAAGTAATGAGTGGTCTGCTTGGAGGGAAAATATAGCAACACAAATGTGGAATGAATGTCTTGCTAATAGACACATGAGTTGATTATTTAGTTGTTGGTTTCTTATTTATAATTTTATTTTTTTCTGGTTGTTTGGTTTATGTATTTCTTGAAAGGATTTGAAACATGTACAATGTTTGTAATTTATAATTTCAATAAATACTTCGTGTGTAATTTTATATTGATTGTTTAATAAATTTGACACGTGTTATTTGTACTTGATATTTTTCTTTATATACACATGTGTTATTTGTACTTGGTCTTTTTCTTCATATTTTCCATACTTGATTTGTTATTTATATTTTGGTAATGAGATAGGAATGGAATCCGAGAGCAGTATGCAATAAGCTATTAGGAAAAAGAGAGATCGTAGGCAATGGTCTAATCAAGAGGACGAAGCCCTTTGTGACATATTGATTGAAGCCGTGAACGAAGGCCATAGATGTGACAATGGACAATTCAAGGTGCATACTTTGAAAATGACTGAGGCAAAGATAGAGCAAAGGTTTCCTAGATGTGGAATCAAAGTGAAACCACATATTGAGTCTGCAATGAAGAGGTTAAAGGCTATTTATGCAATAGTTTATGATATGCTAAATCAAAATGGATTCGGGTGGGATGACGAAAAAAAATGATTAAAGTAGATAATGATGATGTGTGGACTGAGTATATAAAGGTTAGTGTTTATTGATGATCATATCTTATGAATTATTTTGTTTCACTTTCTACTTATGATTAATTCAAGTGTTTTCATTTTCTGTAGAGTCATCCAAATGCAAACTATTATAGATATACATCGATCTTGCTGCATGATAAGCTTGCCCTTGCTTTTGGGAAAGATCGTGCCACTGGTCAAGGAGCCATTGCCCCTAATGATGCTGTTGAGAAATTAGATAAAGAGCTTGAAGAAAATGATGTTGAAGAGCTTGAGAAAGATTTGACACAGTCAACATCTGTAAAGTAGGCTCAATCTAAGAGAAAGAGTGATGGCGTGGAAAGTTATTCAATGAAAAAAATTAGAAGAGAAAACATAATAGCCAGTAGCATAAATGAGTTGGAGAAGAGTTTTGGGACGTGGTTAGAACAAAGTTCAGAAAAGTTGAGTAAAGTTGCAGATTGTATTGGAACATCCAAGGATGTATTTGATGATTCTAGAAATGTTTTGAATGAGTTGGATAAAATGAATTTGATAGATGAAGAGTGTTTTGTTGCAGCAGAAAAAATACTATCGGTGCCACATCGGTGGCATATCTTTTGGGGTGCCAATGATCTTAAACGTCTTGCATTTGTAAAATCATTGTTATAGTTGTTCTCATGGAGTTTACTCTTTTCTGTAACTTTGTTTTCCATCTTGGTTTGATGTATATATGAATGATGGCCTATTTTGGTTGGATGAAACATATGGATGTGAATGATTGCCTATTTTGATTTGAGAACCTATATATTTATGATTTGAAATGTATGTTTGATTTCCACTAATTTGGTTGGATGTGACTTTGTTCTGATTTTTATGGCATGGCATGCAATGGGAATGAGTATACTATGATTTGAGGTGGCTAATTTATGCCTGTGATTTGCATTGTTTCCCTACTTGGTTCTGGTTTTTACTGTCTACCAAGCTGATTTTTGCCTATGATTAGCTATTTGATTATAATTTTCTTGACATTTGGGAATTTGCTAGGGCATTTGAGTATAAGTATACGTATGGGTTGATCTGACTGGTGGAGGGGAATCTGTTAGGGCATTTGGTTTTGGTTGTATAAGTATACATATATTTTTAAGGCATTTGTTTTCTATTTTTTTAATGCATGCAATAAGAATATGTTTTTAGGGCAATGAGAATCTACCAGGGGAATCTATTTTTCTATGGTTATGGTTCTATGGATATTATGCTTTTGCTTTGGGCTCTAGATTTTGTAGTTGTTAGATTTAGCAGTCACATTTTCTACTCTATAACTTGTGGTCTTGCTATTAGATTGATTTGATGTTTATACTTTGATTGCAACTTAGTAGGTATTGTTTATTTTAATTATAACCCAATATTGGGTTCTGTAAATCAGATTTGCTTATTTTGGCTTGTCTGGAATCCTTATTGTGCATTTCTTTCTTGCTTTGAATTTAATTTTGTATGTTATTTTATTGAATGCATTGAAAATAGGATTGAATTGTTTTATAAAAAAAATAAAAAAGAAAAAGAAAAGAAAGTTTCTTAGCAAGCGGGTAGAGGAATGAATGAAAAATAAAGACAAATAAATTCTCACTAATGTTATAGTTATTATTTTGTTAATTATATATATATATAATTTAAAATTTATACCAATGTATAAAGTAATAAAAAAATTGTATTAAAATTGATTTTAAATAAGTATATATGTAATTTTATTATAAGGGTAATTTTATCATTTTATATTATTTATATCATATCCTATCATTATCTTATTTACTCCAAACACAGGATAGAATTGGAGCTATCCTATTCTGTTGCACATCAAACACAGGATAGGATAGGAGCTTATCAGGCCCATATCCTATGTTGTTATCCTATCTACTATCCTATCCTATCCTATCTAATCTACTATCCTATCCTATCATATCCTATCCTGACCACCAAACGAGCCCTTATAGTAGGAGTTATCTATTCATTGAATTTCAAAACTCACTCTTTTCATATTCATGTTTTTCAAATAGTAACAAAGAATCTAATCAATATCCCCTGGTGCAATGAGCTAGAGTTATAATATGGTCAGCCATATATATTCAAGTAAGCTCCTTTGGATATTTATTATTCTGTATAAATTTTTATTCTACATATACACCATGAACCATAGGTAGGATCTCTACTTTTGAATGTATTTTGAGTTTGTAAATATTAAGTATGGTTTGTATTTTTTTAAAGATGATTTCTCTAAAGAAAGCAATTATAAGATGATGTTTGCACAAGATATATGATTGGAATATGAATGTCTTTGATAAGTTCACTTATGATTAGAGGCTTATGGCTTAGGATTATCCCTTCGCCCATGTTGGTCACGCACTCCTTAAATTGGGGCCGTGAAAGTCCTCATTATGAAAAAATAAAGAGAACAAGAACAAGGAAACTTAGTTTATGATTGTCAAAAGGCTAGTCCTCCTCTTTTTCCTCATTAGGTTCATTTAGGCTGAAGAGAGGTAGCGAAAGAGTGGGTTTTTCTCTGAATATTTGGATTTGGAACAATACTTTTTGAACAATAATTTTTAATTTTGAATTTTTGACAGGGCTCTATGACCTTAGGGCTTTCAAGCCTAGAAAATAAGAGAAATTGAATTAGAATTACTAATTTACTCCTAACTAAAACTAAAATTTAAAAATAAACTAAAAGAAATTTTTTGGATAGTTTTCTATTAGCGACGCCAAAAACTTCTTTATCAATTTATAATCGTGCAAGTGCTTGTATTGTAACAAGTAATAAAGATATAAGCAACGTATCATTCCCACTAGGAATCACACTAATTCAATGTAAATTCCAGCTTATGGAATCTTAATTTGATCCTAAAAAAATTGAATAAAACTAAACTAAAATTGTTAAATTAACTAAAGAACATAAATAAAGAAAAGCATAGGATTACAATTTCTCTCAACACTTCACTTGACTTTTTTAGCCTCTCCATCAACTTAATAAATCATGCTTGAGATGATCCTAGCAAATTTGAATAAAACTAAACTAAAATTGTTAAACTAACTAAAGAACATAAATAAAGAAGAGCATAGGATTACAATTTCCCTTAACACTTCACTTGAATATTTTAGCCTCTCCATCAACTTAATAAATCATGCCTAAAATGTTAACATAGAGTTCTAATATTTTTATCAATATTTTCCCAACCAACCCTCTATATTGCTATGAGACTTAAATTGAAGAAAGGCACTTTAAGATTAGGCTCTTATATGAGTACATATGAAATGTAAGTATATTATAATCTAAGATGTAAATCAATTCATTTGTTCTAGGAAATGTAGTTGAACATATTCTATTCAATCCTTGGCTTAATACATAGATCCCTTTCCCAAGTTCACTATGGTTACCTAATTAATCAAATTGGTGATCAAGCAATTAAAAGCATTAGGATCAGGATTAAAAAAACAACTCATGATGTTAATAGCAAGCAAGAAATATGTAATTGAAATCGTAGAAAAACTATTGTAATTCATCTTATCTACATAAAACATGAAACAAAGGAAAGATAATATAATTGATATCACAAGAGAATAAGAGAATGGGATAAAATTGAGGCTCTCTCAAGTCTCAAATCTTCCATCTTCCAAATTCCCTTAGATCCTTTGTTGCTCCAAGGTTATCTTCCTTCAAATAGTTGTTCAACCCCAAGAGAGTCTCTAGGTTCTCTCCCTAGTTGCTCTCAATAGCCTTTGAATATATCTTTCAAAACCTTATAAATAGAATAATAATAGGATTAGGAGGTCATACATCATTGCAATGTTAAAGGTTTGGCACTACAATGCCAAAATTTCTATAAAGTATAGTTATCACTAAACCAAGATCTTTTAGTGCAAAAGCCTTTTTTGTGCTAAAATTAGAAAAACAAATCTTAGCTTGATAACTACTAGTGATTAATATGCCATTGAAATATACTAGAATACAAGTGGTAATTTTTGTATCATGCCTTATAAAAAGGAATTTATCACACTTGGTTGAAACAAATCCATGGTCACTTACAGTGGCTCCTAACTTCTCAAACTAAACTTTTTGAGTTTGTTTGCGACTATATGGTGATTTATCAAGGCTATAAACTATATTATCCTATCCAACCTCTCAAAGCTGTATGGCTATAACCTATATACTTCCCCTTGAGAGTGCTATTTAAAAGTGCCCTGTTGACATTAGGTTAATGAACTAGCCAACATCTTACTAAAGCAATGGTAAGTACAAATTTGATTTTAACAAGTTTTACCCCTAGGTAAAACGTTTTTGTGAAATCAAAACCATGCTACTAGTGGAAACCTTGGTCATAAGCCTATATTTATATTTCTATATTTAAACTATTTATATTTTCCTTTACCTTGAAAACCCATTTACACCTATCCCTTTTTTGTCAGCTAGTAAAGTGATTAAACTGCAAGTATTTTTCATATTTCTAGATTGACCAATGTCGATTTTCCTTTATCTTGAAAACCCATTTATACCTTATCACTTTTCTATCAACTAGTAAAGTCACTAAATTGCAAGTGTGGTTTCTGTAAAAGGCTTGAAACTCATCCTACATTAATGATTTCTAATGAGAATTTGACAAAGCTTCTACAATAGAACTTGGTTTTACTTCTCCCAAAAAGACTTCACGTTTAAAGACCCCAAACTTTGCCCATGTAATTATAGGATGACCTGAATTAGTTGATCAAACAAGAGTTGTTTCAGGTACTAATGGTATAGGTGAATCTGCACTAGACTGAAATTTATACTACACCTATTATTCCCTCCAGTAGCAAGTTAGTATGTATATAGTCTGGCACCAAGTTAGAATGTATAGTAGTAAAAACATCATTGACAATAGGTTGATTGGTAACATGTAATATCCCGTAATTTTTAAATAATAAATTTTTGCTATAAACAAATATATTTTTATTTTAAATGATTATGTTTTGCTGAAAACAAATATACTTTTAATTAAAATGATTTTTGTTTTGCTTAAAATAATTATATTTGTCTCTAATAAATTTTTGTTTTATTTTTAGAAATACTCTTTCTTTTATTATTCATAAAGATATTTTATTTTGTGGTTTATGTTATTAACATTTTTAACAAGAAAAGTCATAATTTAAGAGTGCAACTAAAGTTTTATAAAATCTTTGTAAACTAAATGAATAGTGATGAATAATGCTTTCTCTCTCCTATTTTTTCTCTCAAGATCTAGAATACCTTTGAGTCTCCGATTTTAAAATTAAGAGTACCGCTAGATTTAGGATGAAGAGTACTACAATATTGGTCGAATAATTTTTCAAATCAGCTGCAGAATCGCCGTAGGTCGAAAGTAGAAAATCTTCAAAAAAGGTAAACTCTAAAACTCTTATTTAAAGACTTCAAATTAAAAATCTGACACTGTAGATGGATTCAGATATAGAAAAACCTTAGGATATGAAATTTTCGACCATCTGACAACTTTTTATGCGTCACGAACAATAAATCTGACCAATATGAATAGTAATTTTCGGTGGTGAATAGTAATTCTAACTGTGAATAATATTTATCAGTTGACCAGTGTTGACCAAACTCCCGGAGGCTAAATTTCACGATTCTAGAGTCATTTCCTAAGTTTTTGGACCCTTTGGACTCATTATTGTGGTCTATTTGATCAAATTTAAATTGAAAAAGTGTATTTTGGGGCTGCCCAACCTAGAGCCTTACCCTATGAGTAGATAATTCATTCTATGACTTACCCTATGCTCTTTTTGAACTTTAAATGTATAATTGATTATGTTTACAAGTTATTTATACTTTTATATGTCTCTGAAATAGATTAAATTATCTGAATTATTTACAATCTGGTATATAGTTCAAGAAGAGTATGGTTTTGAAAAATAAATTTTTGAACTCATTGAATATGTGATTTTAAATGTATCTCTCATCATATTGTAAATAAAGTATATTGTGCACATGGCATTCATATGTAAAGCTATAAGATTGCCTTGAAAAGGCGCATATATATGTGATAACTCTGATTGAGAAATTTCTAACAAAGAAATTATATTGAGACTGAAAATTTTGTATTATACTGAAATCTCTGTTTTGAACGATATAGCATATATGAAAATATAATTCTTGTAAAGGAATCTTATTGGAAACTTTGTTTGCTAACAGCAGGTGAAGTTAGCCCATACTTCTACTAGCAGGGGTAGTGCTAGCCTCGTGTGACGGCTAACACACGGGATATTATATGTGAAGAAGAGCGGGATGCCTCCTATGTAGGTGAGATATTGACTATATGATATGTGATTTACCCTTTTTTACTGTGTGCTTGAAAAATTGCCTATATTAGAGCCCCTTCGCGTGTCCTCTTGAATGGTGGTAGGGCAAACCTTAACTTGGATGCTAAGTATAGTCAAATCCTACACCACCAAAGTACGGAAAGGCTTGAACTCTGATATGGTCGTTCTGATATGGGATCCTCCTAATGTTTTTTATGAGAACTTTTTTCATGCATATCAATATTTGATTAACAATCATACCGTATAGCATATGGTTTCAGATATCTGAATGTGGTTTGAAATGAGAATATTTAAAATGTAGGTCCCATATGGATGTACTTTCGAACTGTAATTTTTTACGTGATAAATTTTAAAATATGAGTACATCCATATGTTAACTTAAGAGGTTATAGGAGGTATTATCTGCTCATTGAGTTTTCAAACTCACTACACGATATCTACATTTATTTCATATAAGAATACAGATTTTGGTCTTTTCCCTTCAGATAGTGGATTAGCTAGGCAACATATTCTCTGGCGAACCTATTTTGTTTTTAGGGCTCGTAGATTTTGATTTATAATGTACACTCTAGAGTATGCTCTAAACGCCACAGGCAGGATCATTGCTTCAGTTGTTTCTCTGATATTTATAAACTTGGTTTGTATATTGTGTTTACATGGGAATACCTATCTGTAAAGGAGTGTTTTATACATGTTATGGAGAAAATATGTTCATAAAGTATGTGTTTCACGTACCTTTAAAAGTAAGCCGTGACAAGTTAGTATTAGAGCATTAGGTTTTCCAATGGCTATCAAAGCAAAGGATTCTTTAGTATGACCTTTAGTTTGGATATGAGCCGAACATATTTATACTTTAGGTGCTATTGAAGGATTCTATAGGGTTTCAATTTCCTTTCTATTCCAAGTTACTAACTTTTCTAGTATAAGATTGATTGAATATTGTGACATCTTAAAAAATATTTATGGGTTAATTTTTGCTTAAAAGTGAAAAGGATAGGCGTGTGAAAGAATTTAAAGAATTGAGACAAATGCCAAATATGATCATTTCTGAATATAATATCCGTTTTACCTTAATGTCTAGATATGGTAGACTTTGATGTGATATTGGGAATGGATGGGTTAGCATCTTGTCATGCCATTTTAGAATGTTATCTTAAGGTAATTAAATTCAATATTCTCAGAGAATCTCCTTTCATGATACGAGTTGATTGTAATGAAGTACCCTATATGGCCATCGATTTTAATTCTCTTTCAATCTTTTGTCTAAACTTTTGACTTTTTATTTTGGCACCGTTCTCTATTATACTATTCGTTTGTTCTACTACATCCTCCTTGTAACATCTCGTAATTTTTAGATATTTTCCTTATAAATTCTTCACCTTACATATATGCATAGAAATGTTCTAATATTAATGGAATAGGTAAAGAAAGAAAACCTAAGAGGAAATATTAGAAATAAACATGCTAAAGAAAGGTGAAATTCTTAGGTAAGGAAGATAAATTTTTGTGAAGTAAAGGTCTTAAAATTTCAAGAAGATTAGATTAGGGTAATTTTTTTCCTAATTTAAGAGTAAAAGTTACTAAGTTTAGTATCTCCACCCATAAATTGGGCTTTCACCTATGGACACTTCATATAGAGTTTTTTTTCTTCACATAAATTTTTAGCAAGGCAATAGGATAGCCCAATGAAGAAATAAAACATAGACTTGGACTAGGATATATAAATTGGACCGATAGCCCAAAAATCATGAAAATGTGACCAAACCCATTATGAAAGGTAGAATTTTAACCAAAGTAAAGAAAATGGGCAAGAATGAGCCCAAAGCAAAGAGGAAAAATGAAAATAAAATAAAAATAAAGTGATGAAATAATGGTGTAATCAAGATTAGGTGATTTGACATTAAGACAAAAATTTAGCAAGTGGTATGATAATACAAGAATTTAGGACAAAACATCAATATCCTACACTTATAATTTTAGCAAGTGGGTAATAATACATAGCATTATGACAAAACATCTTTATCCCACACAAATAATTTCAACCAAATAATGGAGATTCAAGGGCTAGAAATTTGCCAATTAAAAAGGCAAATCTATCATACTTGATTAAGACAAAAGGAAAAGGAAATGAATCCCTAAATCAAAGGGATCTTGTCCCATATCTTAAGAACATATTATCATAATTTTCAAAATACAAATCTCCTTTTCCTATGCATATCTTGACTAAGGAAGAGAAAGACAAGAACATAAGTTGTTTGTTTTCCAAAAATTCAACCAAGTGTAATCTAATTGTGATAAGGTAGACCCATGATCATGAAAGGTAAATTATTTGAGGGTATATTTAAGAAAAATCCACCCTTACAACATTAGAATTTTCGTCCAAGTGAGGGAGAGGAAAAATAGAAGCAAGGTAGAGTGAGGAAAGGAGAGGAAGAAAGGAAGAAAGAGGAAAGAGAAGTTTAGAAGACTAAGTGCTCCAAGTAAGTTTAACAATATTTCTTTTTGAAGAAAATTTTTGAAACTTGTAATATTTATATGGGATTTTGATCTTAGAACTTTGATGATTGGTCATGGATGTTGCTATATCATGATACATATTATGTATGTTTGAATACTTAGGTTGGTGTAGATAGTTCTGCATGGGTATGGCTATGGGTGGCAGAATTTTATACTTCTGTGTTTTAATTTCTGGGAACATTCTATAGGGAATCTAAACAACTAGTTAACATAACAAATGTATATTTAGGTCTCAAGGATTTTTAGCCACTGGAATCATTGAATTTAGAGTTGATATGAGGTAGATATGTTCCGATTAGTAAACAAAGGTCAGAAAATGGTTAATCAGGGAAGAATATGTTAGGATAGCTTCTGTGTTTTAATTTCTGAGAACATTTTATAAGGAATTAAAATAAATGGTTAACATATGAATTATAGATATATGTGTCACGAAGTTTTAGCCACTGGAATCACTTAATCTGGAATTCTTATGAGGGAGATATGGACAGATTAGTAGGTAGAGGTCATAACCTATCCGAGAAGGAATAACCTGTACATTGAGGGAGTAATATCAACTTGATTTATTAATATTTCGCTACCATGTTCAACATAATAGTTTTAGATAATTGTTTTATCTTGAAATTGACACCAAGATCACTTACATCGAAGTTCAATTGAGGGAGTCATGCACTGATTAGTAAGAGAAGGTTAGATATGATGAAAACCTACATCAAGAAAATAAAGAAATAAAATTAATATTTAAAAAAGAAGACAAATCTTATAAATGACTAGTATATGCCATAGCCATTGCCATTGTATGAACTTCTTACCATCTTAAGTGTGAAATTTTGACATGGAAATATTTTATAAAGTGATATTTGAAATGGTTATGTTCATGGCATGATTACTAATGATTTATGGTAATAGTTATATTTTGATGAACATACTTGTTATTGAAAGCATATTTTTGGCTATCTTTGTGAAAAGAAAATAAATGAGCACGGTCACATGGCAATCCGTGTGGTGCACCATTAGGGGACACCTTACCAACGGTTATGATCATATTAATGAGAAAAGAAAGAGAAAGTGGGCCATGTCGGACGGAGCGAGAAAAGCCTGTACTGGAGAGTAGAAAATACTCACCCTGACTGGGGTAGCTTGATATGAGAATAAATTGATAGTCATCATATGATATTCTGAAAATAGTTAATCATGTCATACATATCATTACTGTATGATTCTTATGTGCATAGATATAATGCATTCATGTGACCAAAGATATTTTCTGTAGTTTATACTGCTGAACATGACATGATGAGCTATATTGATGATAATTTATTGTTGAACTTACTGGGATTTAATTCTCACTATATTTCCATATCATGTTCAGAAAATTAGTTATGCAGCTTTTTTCTATGGCTCTGGCTTTTAGTGCACATTGGATTGAGTTACTTTATGTTGGGCAGATCTCAGAATCAAATAAGATGTTTATGGTCATGTTGGCTCAGATCCCGGTGAAGGTGCAACCACCCGCACCTGTATCTCCGGAATTGGTCAACTAAAATAAACAAGATGTAAATATCTATGTGTTTGATATGTTGCATGTACGTTTGGATTAATGACGTGTATGTGAACTCAATATTGTATAATAATAAAGAAAAAAAAAGTTGTTACATAACTAGTATCAGAGCAGGTCGATCTTAGATGGCCAGTGGGTGGTTGGTTATCTGAATCGATCTTATAGTATCTTGAGTATGTTGTGGTAGTGCTATGTAGGGGATCAGTGATTTCATGTAAGGTTTGGAATTAATGTTTGGCATTAAAAAGTTGTTACAAAAAAATTTGTTACACTCCTTCATTAATGTTTGGCATTAAATGTAAGGTTCTCTTCCTCATTACAAGGAGGGTGAATTTTATTTCTTTAAAACTCAGTTATTATGGTGTTTAAGTGGTTAGTTTGTTAAAGTAATAGAGATTTTGAAAGGAATAGACGGATGATGGCCTTATGGTGCTTTGACAAATGTAATCAAGTGAATTAGTGGTGTTGAAGTTCTTGAGAAATAAAATATGGGAAGTAGGATTTAAATTAATCTTTGGACTCTTAATTTGGAAATATGGAGAATATTTTGATAATCATGTCCGAAGATAATGTAAGTGATCAATATATTTGTATTGAGGGTTTATACTATACTAAATTGAGTCTTGTATCTATGATGTGAATTATGTTGATATTATAAATTCACATGTAAATAATTATTGAGAAAGGAGATTTTAGAAAAGTCATAGATTTTGAATATTGATAACAAGGCAACAAGTATATACAAAGATTTGAAAGAATTGTACTAGTATAATGGTAAAAAGAAGATACAAGTGATATATTTTTTGTTGTTTGGTGAGTCAACAAGTAAGAATTGAATATATTGTTTTAGGAAAGCTATTCAAGAAGCCTAAGAATCTTTGTTAGATTATAACATAGCTGATAGTAAATCTAAATGATGTGTTTACGCATTAGAAGTTATGCCTAAGGTATCCTTATATAATTTTGGTGAAAGTTGAGAGAAGTTATTTGTCCTTAGTTGAATTTGTCATATCAGTAGTAATCAGGCCAATATACAAATGGCACCATTTGAAGTTTTACATTAGCATTATAGGTCACCTAATAGGTGGATGAGTTGAGTAAAGTTAAGTTTTTGAAATTCAATTTGGAATAACATGCAATAGATATAATATGATTAACCTAAATTGATGATGCTAGTTTTGAAAGCATACTTCAAGCATATGTCTTTGAGTTTCGTGGGAGATTCCTTAGCAGAATTTGCCTATAATAAAGGTTATCGGATGACTTAAAGCCTTATGTAAAAGGTGTTATAAACTTTTTGTAAAATTATTCAGTGGGGTCAAACTTATTGTAAGATGTCGTTGATAAAGTGAAATTGATTAGAAAAAGAATACAAGCAACTCAATACAAGCCAAAAGTCTATAAGGACCATAAAAGTTAAGCACTAAAAATTATCAACTGGTGACTAAATATTTTTGAAGGACTCATCCATGAAAGAGGTAATACTTAGTCAACCAGTTGATATACAAAAGAGATATCCCCAAATGTTTGAGCAATGAAGTTAATAATTGTGAGGGATACCTCTTAACTTTCTATGGGGTTTCTTCACTTAAGTGATTTTGTCATATAACTTTAACCATAGAGACTTTTTTCAGTCATAAGTTCTTCACATGTCGATCAATAATAAACATCAGTTTTTCTTCACAATTAAACCAAATTCTTGTTCAATTGAATTTCTTAGAATTAGATAACATGAGAAGAATCTGATAGGTACTTCCTTAACATTGATGCAAGAAAGGTTGTATCCAAATTACTTAATCCTGATGGCAAGGCTAGGCAATCTAGTATATGCCTACTTTGTTCAAGATTTCAAAAGAGCCTATATATGGTTTGAAATTCGGGGACCGAATTTCTTATGGGAGAAAATGTAATATTCCGTAATTTTTAAATAATAATTTTTTGCTGTAAACAAAAATATTTTTCTTTTAAATGATTATGTTTTGCTGAAAGCAAATATACTTTTAATTAAAATGATTTTTGTTTTGCTTAAAATAATTATATTTTTCTCTAATAAATTTATGTTTTATTCTTAGAAATACTCTTTCTTTTATTATGCATAAATATATTTATTATTGTGATTTATGTTATTAACATTTTTATTAAGAAAAGTCATGATTTAAGAGTGCAACTAAAATTTTGTAAGAATATAAATTTAAAAAAAAAATTGGGATACTTTAGGATAAAAATAATATTATTATGTATATATATATATATAATAATTTCAACTATTCAATAATTAAATAATAATAAAAAGAAAGAAAAAAAGGGGGGAGATGCAAGAAATCTACAAAATTTTTGTAAACCAAATGAATAGTCATGAATAGTACTTTCTCTCTCCTCATTTTTTCTCTCTAGATTTGGAGTACCTTCGAGCCTCTAATCTCAAAACTAAGGGTACCACTGGATTCAAGACAAAGAGTACTATGATAGTGGCCGAATAATTTTTGAAATCCGCAGCAGAATCGCCATAAATCGGAAGTAAAAAATCTTCAAAAAAGATAAACTCTGAAACTCTTATTTAGAGACCTAAAATTAAAAATTTGACATCATAAATGAATTCAGAAGATAGATAAACCTTAGAATATGAAATTTTTCGGCCATATGACAACTTTTTATGCATTGCGAATAGTAAATCCGGCCGGTATGAATAGTGATTTCCTGTAGTAAATTGTAATTCTATCCGTGAATAGTATTCATCAGTTGACTAGTGTTGACCAAACTCCCGGAGGTCAAATTTCACGATTCTAGAGTCATTTCCTAGGTTTTTGGTCTCGACTCATTTTTGCGGTCTATTTGATTAAATTTAAATTGAAAAAGTTTATTTTGGGGCTATCTAACCTGGAGCCTTACCCTGTGAGTAGATAATTCATTCTAAGACTTACCATATGTTCTGTTTGAACTTTAAATGTATAATTGATTATGTTTACAAGTTATTTATACTTTTATATGTCTCTGAAATGGATTAAATTATCTAAATTGTTTACAATCTGGTATATAGTTCAAGAAGAGTATGGTTTTGAAAAATAAATTTTTGAACTCATTGAATATGTGATTTTAAATATATCTCTCATCACATTGTAAATGAAGTATATTGTGCACATGGCATTCATATGTAAAGCTATAAGACTGCCATGAAAAAGCGCATATATATGTGATAACCCTGATTGATAAATGTCTGACAAAGAAATTATACTGAGACTGAAAATTTTGTATTATACCGAAACCTCTATTTTAAACGATATAACATTTGTGCAAATATGATTTTTGTGGAGGAATCCTATTGGAAACATTGTTTAATAACAGTAGGTAATGTTATCCCTGGTGCACCTTGATAGCTCTGCTAGCAGGGGTGGTGCTAGCCTTTTGTAATGGCCAACACATGGGATATGATATGTGAAAAAGAGCGGGATAACTCCTATCTGAGCGAGATACCGACTATATGATATGTGATTTGCCCTCCCTTATTGTGTGCTTGGGAAATTGCCCATATTAGAGTCCTATCGCATGTCCTATTGAATGGTGGTAGGGTAAACCTTTACTTGGATATAGGTAAATCCTATACCACAAAAGTAGAGAAGGGCTTGAACTTTGATATGGTGGTTCTGATATGGGATCCTCCTAATTTTTTCATGAGAAATGTTTTGATGCATATCAATATTTGATTAACAATCATACCATATAGCATATGATTTCAAATATCTGAATATGGTTTGAAATGAGAATATTTGAAATTGGGGTCCTATATGGATGTACCTTCGAACTATAATTTTCTACGTGATAAATTTTAAAATATGAGTACATTCGTATATTGACCTAAGAGGTTATATGAGGTATTATCTGCTCACTGAGTTGTCAAACTCACTACACGATATCTGCATTTTTTTCAAATAAGAATACAGAGTTTGGTTTTTCCCCTTTAGATAGTTGATCAACTAGGCGACATATTCTCTGGTGAGCCTATTTCATTTTCAGAACTCGTAGATTTTGATTTATAATGTACTTGTACTCTAGAGTATGTTTTGAACGCCGCAAGTAGGATCCTTGCTTTTGTTGTTACTATGATATTTATAAACTTGGTTTGTATATTGTGTTTACATGGGAATACCTATTTGTAAAAAAGTGTATTATACATGTTATTGAGAAAATATATTCATAAAGTATGTGTTTTACGTACCCTTAAAAGTAGGGGCGTGACATAACAAATGGGGCAAGATAAGAAAAAAGAAGAGCTAAAGGGATTATGGTTAGAACAGAAGGATTAAGGAATCTAAAAGGTGAATTATTGGAAGTAGCTAATGTAATTTCTTTGTAGTGATAGGATTGGTCAACACATTAAAAATGACATCTCTAGACACAAAAATCCTACCATTAGGAGCTAGACATTTATAACCCTTATGCATAAGACTATAGCCAAAAATAATGCACCTAATATATTTGTAATCAAGCTTAAAACTTGTACGGCCTAGTATGAGGTAAGCAAGCTGATGTGGACCGCATTGCAAATGAGTTCATCGAACGAGCCGAGCACATGAAGGCCCAGGAAAATCAGAGTCACAAAATCTATAAAAATGCGAGTTTTGAGATGTTTTTATTTTCTCCTTATTTTTAAGTATTTATTTCATATTTTTGAATTCAAATTTGATTACGATTAGGATTAAGATTTTGTTTCATTTAGATTGGGGTCTTGTTTAGAATTTTTTTCTAATTTAAACATATGTCATTAAGACTTTCTATTCAGTCAAAATATTTTTTGAAATAATGCATAGTTTAGATTTTCATATTTTCTTCCAATTCTATGCTTTCTCAATGCATCATGTTGGTATGAGGGCATGATTTGTTTGATGGCTCGATCTCAGAGGTCCAAGAAAGAGTGGCAACTCTCACAACAAGGTTCGAAAGGCTAAAATATTAAAACATGGGGTAGAGATAAATGAATTGATACTTCGAGTTAATCTTATTAATATCAGGCTTCAACATCATCAAGAATGTTTCAATCACCTAGAGGAGATTCTTGGTCGGTTGGTGGCACAGCTTGAAGATCCTAACAAGGGCAAGTATGATTATAGGAGAATGCCTAGCCACGATGCTAGCCACAGGTAACCTATTTGCCTCTCTAACTTGTAATTCATAGATAGGAAAGGTATGTTAATCTAGATAACGATTCAAAGAGAGATGAAAAGGAATATTTTGTAGAACATTCTAGAAGGAATATGAGATATAGGAGGAATGATCATGGAGACAGAGAGACAGATTATAAACTAAATATTAACATCCCTTATTTTCATGGTAATTTATACATTATGGGTTTTTTAGATTAGATTGTAGATATTGACCATTTTTTTAAATATATGGAGACTCTAGAAAATTGAAATTAGTGGCATACAAATTAAGAGTTGGCACTTCTGCTTGGTAGAATTCATATGAGGAGGACCCGTGAAGGCAGGGCACCTATTAGGATGTTAGGAAGAATGAGATGACTGTTAATGAGTGAATTTCTTCCTCCCAATTACAAGTAGTTCTTATTCTAGCAGCACCAAAGATGCCGATAAGATCAAAAGTCTATTCATTAGTACTATGTCGATTTTACAAGGTTAATCGCAAGGAATGACATCAGGGATATTGAAGGGTGGTAAGTAGCCATATTTTTAGAAGGCCTAAAACCAACCATTAGTGACAGAATAGGGGTGCAAGTGGCAAGAACATTATCCGAAGCTTGCAACTTAACTTTGAAGGTTAAGCAGTTGATGCAAGAGAGGAGCTGAATAGAGTACCGTCACATAAACTATAAGGAAGGTATGTCTAGCCTACCAATGATAGAGGTAAGACAGTCCCAGAATTAAGAATATGGAAAATAAGGTTACGAGGAAGTAGAAGATGACATATGTAAAAGAGGCACTAAAGGCTAGATCTATGATAGGGAAGTGTTACAGGTGTCAACAACTTGAGCACAGATCAAATGACTATTCAACTGTTGTCCTCAAAGAAAACCAGTGCATGTAGTAAATTGAGAGAAAGAAGATGAAGAAATATGTCACCCTGACAGAGAGGAAGTAAGTTATGAATCAAAAGATGACTATGAGAATGATAAAGGAGCGAGTTATGTATAAGGTGGATAATGTTTACACCAAAATAAGATGATGACAAATAAGGGTGATAAATGGAGAAATTATGTGTTTATTCATTGTTTTTTGTAACACCTCTTGACTAGCATCTTATTTCATACATCCACATCATAGAATATTCTCCTTAAACTTTTTTAGTATTATACATTTTTTTATCTATAAATTTCTAGCAATGTCTACCTAGCCCATAAATTAACCTATTCACTTATATTGCTAGTTATCTTTCTTGGATAGGCATACAAGTGCTTCAGGCTATTCCAAGCATTATCAAATTTCATTTTCTTATAGGCAACTAACCATGCGTGATATGCATTTGTTACAACAAAAGGCTCTCACGCCATAAAGAAAAGTGTACAGTCCATTACTTATTTTACATTACATTACGAGCTTTCTAAAAGGGACTTGGCACTCAACTAAGCCATCCCACATATATTACACAATAAGAAAATATAAAATCCATATCCATATTCAGATGAGTCAACCTTGAGACCCTTGTTGCTCACTTCTTGTTGGAATACCTGGAATGTGATTATATGGACATAAAAAGATGAGATGACAATCTTAATAGCTAGCAAATTTTTCTAAAAAAAAGTATACATTACAATCCTTAAAATATCTCAATTTATTTCACTGAAACATAAGCACTGACCATACATACATACATTATCTTGGTTACACTAGGGACCTATAACATTTTGGTCTACTTACCCAATGCAGTCCTATACCTGCAAAAGGGTTATGCATATCCTATTATTGATCAATACGTGGGAGAAATGGGGTTTACTTGGCACACTTTGGGCACACCTTAATTCTTGAGAATGCATACATAACATATCTTTAGACCATCATTCATCATAGTATAAAAGTCAGGCAACCAATGAAATTGATAAATTTCAAGTTCATAAATATAAAGAGTGTTTTCAAGAAAATCTAACTACCTTAATTCCTACACAATCACTTCCTTTACAAGGCTACCAATGTTACTACCAGCAACTAAAACTAAAATATATAAGAGCTTTTGGTTAATGCATGCATATGAGCACCTAAAATCATAAGTCTCTAGTTTAAGAGCTTCTGCTCCCCAAAACAAAACTGTGATTCTGTTCAGATATTTGGTTATTATTAAATATGATAAAAGTCCTATAAAAATTATAAACTTTTTCATGGAGGTTCCTCTATAAGTCTATTTTATTTTGTAGATCTCTCAGCCCTTAACTATTCCATTCAGATGAAGAAATACCTCCATGATCCAGAACAGTTCAGTTTGATTTTGGTTCAATTCCTTTGGATGGTTAAACAATTTTCAAAATTCGTGATATTTGATATAGAGCATCCTAGATATGTTATATAATCCCCATAAAAATTTCAAGTAAAAACTAATTTATTTGACCCCTCAAATAACACATTTATTTATGTTATTCCCAATTCTGGTCTGTTCTGACTCACTTCCTGTCTCACCAAATTTTCATATTTTATTATATGCTTTAACCTACCCATAATTCTCTAAAATTTGGTCACACTCAGGTACTGTCACAGTCTCCCTCTTATTTCACCTAATTCAAATTTCTTGGCTGAATATGGAATTTGATTAGGAATCCTTGATTTTTCTAATAATTGTTTTTTCTATTTTTTGGATTTTCTAGTTATTACAATTGGTCCCAAGTTGTTTATATCTGTTGAATTACTCTATCATTATGCAAAAATTTGCTCGGGGGTGATGTTTACATGATTTGATATTGCTGCTATAGTGCCATTGATACTACATTACTCTTTAAATGTGTTCTTAATCTAGATTACCTTGTTTATGATTGAATTCTCTATATGCCTGGTTTTCATTGCTCTAATCATATGGTCAATTATTCTGGTGCCTTGCCATCTTGATTTGTATTGTTATAGTACTGTTAGGCTGCAGAATATTTTTGATTGTTCATCCCTATTCTAAACTTAATATCATTATTAAATGGCCCCAAAAAGAATTCAAACCTCCCAATCCCAACAACCTCATAGTGAACGAGGCCTTAAAACTATAAAACTTCCTCACCAAGTAAAATAATATTGTATTGCGTTCGCTAATGATAATCAATTGACATGATATGATATACTCATAAGACGGGGAATGCTAAGTACCCCATATATAGATGAAAAATGTTTGGAAAGGTTAGGCCTACTGAATGATGTCCGCTATTTGGTTCATATGATTGGGTGGGAAACATTTGTGAGGCTCTTTTACCCAGTCTATGCCAGAAAAACTTTGAAATTCTTTAGCTCAATTAACATAATCCTGTTTTAGGCTCCTAACGTTGATCAAAGCCGTGTTAACTTTAAACTATTTAACACTGATTATAGTTTATCACTAGTTGAATTTAATACATTATTTAGACTGCCTCCCAGGGATTCTAGAGCAATTCCCCAAGGTTTTAATACACAAATTTTAGAACTCAATTTCTTTAGGGGGTAGTATAATGTATCAGTTTCAAAAGCATCATCAATTTGTAACCCCTGCTTCCGATATTTACAACGCCTGACGACTCATACCACTTTTGGTAGGGCTGAAAGTGATAGGGTTGCAAATCAATAAGAACTTTATTTTCTTTGGACTATGATAAATGCTAGCCAAGTTGGTACAAAGGCATCCATGGCCCAACAAATTACTAGAGTTGGTAACACAACGAGCGAAAAAAATAGTAATAGGGGGATTAGTGACTGCCATAACTAAAGAGACTAAAGAGCTAGGATTAGACCAACATTTACAGAACTTGCAATCTATAGCCAACATCAATTCAATTCATTTAGAGTCCTATTTGAATATGAAATTAATTACAAAGAAAAATGCCGACTATGGGTTGTATCTTCGTGGTATAACTTATTTCCTCTATCTAGCCCTAATAGAACGGTAGTCACTATTCATGATAATTGGATATACCCCCTGATAAAGGGCTCTAAAGATGATTTTTCTGAATTTGAAGAAGATGAACAACCCCATGACTTTCTCCCAGCCTTACCACCCCCAGGGCCCCATTCCCATCCCTCTGATTCTACAGTTTCTTTTCATGCACCCCCTGATTATCATGACTCATTATCTTTACGACTTAGTCGAATAGAGGAAGAGAAAATTTAGCAAAAGACCACCTTACATGCCATGAATGAGTCCATCCACAACATGCAGGCCAAAATGGAATTCATGGAAGGAATAATGGGTGACATTCATCACATGATGCAAACTTGGTATGATTGGCACCTCACCCAACACCCACCTCCTCCATCACCAAAAAACTAATGAACAAGTAAGTTTCTTCCCTTCCCTTACCTATGCATTAATTGATAATGACATTGGGGAATATGTCAAATTTAAGCATGCGGAAGTTACTTTTGGGTCTTGGTCTTTGCTTGCTTGTATATATAAGTCATGTTTAGTCTTTTTGCATTTGCATAATTCTATTGATAGGCTGATGTAATATTGGTTAATCCTATCTCATGAAAATGTGATGTATGATGAAATGTGAAATAAAGTGTTTGTCATCTAGTCTTTCTCGTTTAACATTGAACCTTTAATTCTTTAAAAAATCTCACCTATTGTTCTATGAATAGTATACCCCTTTCATTTTTGGCATGATGAAAGTGTGAAGATAGGGAGAAGTGAAGAATGAGTGAATATAAAATTCAAAAAGTTTTCACTCTGAATACCTAACCTTCAAGGCACTAAAAAAGTCTTAGTATGAGTACCTAGTTGCCTGTACCCTAGTAAGATGGAGCATAAAATGCACTCACTATAACTAAATAAATAAATAAATAAATATATATATATATATATAAGAGAAAAAGAGAAGAAAAGTGTTACGCAAAAGAATTTGAGTAAGAAAAAAATTGATAAAGTTGAAATAAAGGTAAGGCATGGTAAGGAGATTTAAAGGATGTCTTGTCTTACTTGAGTGCTTAAAAATCAATTTGATGCATTAAGTTTATGGTAACAATATAAGTAGGTGTAAATAAGAGAATTCGGGTTTAGTATTAGAAGAATAAAGACTAACTGATAAATGCCTACTCATATATCTATTAACATCACATTGATTAGGTGAAGGATTATATGTGTTACATGTTACTATTTTCTAGAATTTGAGTTCATATTCTCTATTTCTACTGGTATGATTTGTTATTTGCTTGAGGGAAAGCAAAATTTTAAGCATAAGGGAGTTGAGAAATGGGAAAATTGTGTGTTTATTCATTTGTTTTCATCCCTTAACTTGTTAACATATGATTATTTTCCTACTTTCATTGGATTTTATTTTGTTGCTTTGGATACTGTTGGGCTATGTTTTCTTTTTTATTAGTGAGCAAAAGGGCCCAAGAACCAAGGGAAAATGCACATTTGGAGAGTTCTTTAGACTAGGAGCAGGCTAGGAAGGAATCACGCAAAGGACAGGCTTCAGAAGATCCAGAAAAAGCCAAGATAGCCTCTCTCGAATTCTATTGATTCATATAGTTTTTTTTGTAAGATTCTAGTAATTTACACATTGGTATTTGTAGGAAACAACCCATGCTTGCCAGACTAGCCATGAACTTATGGTATTTAGATAAACACAATAAACAAAGGGCATTATTTATTCAGAACCTAGTGTACAATTAGCAGTCGTGTGTTCAATGTAATTGTTGATATTGGTAGCTATGCGAATATTACTAGGAAAAACATTGTGAAGAGTCTAAGGTTAAAAGTGAAAAAGTGTCTCAATCCTTACTCAATTAGCTGGATCAAAGATAGAGACAAAATCTAGGCGACAAAATGGTGTAAAGTACCTTTCTCCATTGGTAAGTATACAAATGAGATATATTGTGATATGGTAAATATGAATGCTTGTCATTTTCTATTTAGTAGGCTTTGGCAGTTTGATGTTGCAGCTCAGTATAATATAAGGGAGAATATTTACAAGCTACAAAAGGACAGTAGAAAATACACCCTCCTACCAATAAAAGAAAGTTCCAAAATAAAAACTTCTAAAGTGAAGGGGCAAACTTTCCTAGCCTTGACTCACTTAGTTTCTAAGGTTGAGAAGGCCATGAAAAAAATCAAGGAAGTACATGCTTTGATCATAAGGCAGATGTTGGTGTCAGAGAAACCAAAATTTTTTTTGGAGTACCTTGATGCAATTAGGTAGTTACTGGAGGATTTTAGTGATATTGTGCCTGAGGAGTTACCTACGAGGCTACCACCTATGAGAGACATTCAACACCACATTGACTTGGTTACTAGTGCTAGTTTACCTAATTAACCATATTACAAGTTTGAAAAAGGGAGAGATTCTGAAGGAACAGGGAGAGTCTAAGTCTATGTCTTGTTCTAACATTACTAACTCTTAAAAAGGATGGCAAATGGAGGATGTGTGTAAATAGAAAAGCCATAATTAGATCACAATAGGGTATAAGTTTCCTATCTCATGGCTGGATGACATGCCAAATGTGCTGCATGGTCCATTGGTTTCTCTAAAATTGATCTTCATAGTGGGTACTATGAGATTTAGATTAGAACTAGGGATGAGTGGAAGAAAACTTTTAAGATAAAGGAAGATTTGTATGAATGGCTTGTGATGCCATTTGAGTTAACCAATGCTCTTAGTACTTTTATGCAACTCATGAATCTGGTATTGAAACCATTTATTGGTAGATTTGTGGTTGTTTATTTTGATGATATATTGATTTATAGTCAAGAGGAGGAGGATTATATATTACATCTGCAAGAATTTTTGAAGGTCTTAAAGAAAAATAAACTATATGCAAATCTGAAGAAGTATGCATTCATGACAAACAAGTTGTTGTTTTTGGGTTACATAGTTAGGGCAGATGGCATTTATGTGGATGAAGATAAGTTTCGGGCTATCAAGGAGTGGCTAACCCCTATGACTATATCTAAGGTTTAGATTTTTCATGGGCAAGCTACATTTTACAGACGTTTCATTAAAAAATTCAATAACATTGTTGTGCCCATTATTGAGTGCTTGAAGAAGAAGAAATTTTAGTAGGGTAAGGAAGCCGAAACTAGTATTGCAATTCTAAAAGAGAAGTTGAGAAATGCTCTAGTATTGGCATTACTTAACTTTGAGGCCTTCTTTGAAGTCAACTATGATGGTAGTGGTGTGGACATGAACGTAGTATTGTCCTAGAGAAAGATTCTAGTAAGCTTTTTAAGTGAAAAGCTCAGTGGTGCCAGTGCAAATGGTTTACTTATGACAAGGAATTTTATGCAGTCTTTCATGCTTTGAAGACTTAGGAGCACTACTTGATTGGCAAGGAGTTTGTCTTTTATAAAAATCATGATGCCTTTAAACACTTGAAGAGCCAGAGGTAAATTGATATGGGTATGCATGCTAGGTGGTGCCAATTTTGTAAAAAATTTCCTTTCACCTTAAAGTATAAAGCAGGAGTGCAAAACAAGGCGGCTGATAAACTAAGCAAGAGAGCTGAATTGATTGTCATAATGAGCCAAGAGACTAGAGGGTTCGATACTGTCAAAGAGTTATATGCTACTGATGAGGACTTTGGAGGAGTATGGCAGAACTATGTTGATAGACATACTAATGGGGATTTCAAATCCAATATGGTTATCTCATGAAAGGAAACCAACTCTGTATTTCCAAGACATCTCTGAGGGAGAAACTAGTCCAAGACTTACATGGAGGAAGTCTAGCTAGTCACTTGGCGCATAACAAGACCTACGCTTATATTCAGTTAAGATATTATTGGCCTCATATGTGTAGGGATGTAATGCACCTTGTCTAACAATGCTATAATTGTCAAACAGCCAAGAGGTAATTTCATAAGATAGGTTTGTACACACTATTTCCTGTTCCAGAGAACATTTACGAGGACTTGTCCATAGATTTTGTGCTTGGATTACCCAAAACCTAGAGAGGTATGGAATCTATCTTTGTGGTGGTTGATAGGTTTTCCAAGATGGCACATTTTATCCCTTAAGAAAATTAAAGATGTAACCTATGTACCAAACTATTTTTTAAGGAGGTAGTTCATTTGCCATGTTCATAAAACCATTACATCTGATAGAGACAGTAAGTTCCTCAAACACTTATAGAGGAATTTTTGGAAAATGTTTCATTCCTCATTGAATTTTATTAGCATAGCTCATCCTCAAATATATAGGTAAACTAAGGTAGTCAATCAGACTCTAGGGAATCTTATCAGGAGTATTTATGGTAATAGGTTAAATAGTGAGACTGTGCATTAGCTCAGGCAAAATTTGCTTACAACAATGTTGTCCACAGTGCTTTAGGTAAGACACCATTCTCTATAATCTACACCAAGTCTCCTCAGCATGCTGTTGAGTTAGAAAGCTAAAGCAGCTACAGCCAACTAGCCTATCAGTGGTAGGATGTTCAGGAGGAGGTGAAGTCTAAGTTAGAGCAAGCTAATGATAGGTACAAGAAGATTACAAATCAACACCACGGCCAGTAAATTTTTCAAGTTTGTGATCAAGTGATAGTACTTTTGAGGAAGGATAGTTTTCTAGTAAGCACATACAATAAGTTACAACTTAAGAAATATAGGCCATATCAGATTCTACAAAAGATTAATGATAATGCTTATATAGTGGGTTTGCCAGATGCCTTAGGAATTTCTAAGACATTTAATGTGGCAAATATTTTTGCTTATTACTCTTCTGAAACTTCTTTGTACCCAGATGATTTAGTTTACTCAAGGACAAGTTTTTCTAAAGTGGAGGGGACTGACGTGGAATGGGTTACTAATGAGTTCATGGAGTAGCCAAGGCACAATAAGTCCCAGAAAAATAAAAGAGTCGTAAAATCCACAAAATTGCGAGTTTCAACCTAATTTTATTTTAATCTTATTTTTAAGATTTATTTCATATTTTTGAATTCAAAATTGATTAGGATTAGGATTAGGATTAAGATTAAGATTCTATTTGATTTAGATTAGGATTCTGTTTCGAAATTTTTTTTCTATATAAACCTTCATTATTAAGACTTTCTATTCATTTAGAATATTTTCAAAAATAATACATAGTTTAGATTCTCATGTTTTCTTTCAATTCTATGCTTTCTCGCTACATAACAAGCATAGTCAAAAAAATTTAGAAAAGAATAACTAAGCCTGGTAATAAACAAAACCACTAAAAGAGATTTACGATGAAGAATAGTGGTTTGCAATATTTTTAAGAGAAAGGTAGCAAAGTTAAAATATTCATCCCATAATTTAAAGGCAACCTAGCATTTGCCAAGAGAGAAAGTCCACCTTTAGTAATATTTTTGTGTTTCCTTTTAGAATACCCATTATACTCATTGGTACGAAGGCAACTAAGCCCAAGAATAATACCATTTAATGCTAGATAATCTCTAAAAGCTAAAGATGTGCACTCTCCCCTGTGTTTGTTTGGAAAATTTTGATTTGGCATGCAAGTTACATTTCAACCACAATTTTGAAATTGACAAAAATGGCAAAAGCATTTGACTTTTGTCTAAAAAGACATATCTAAGTAAACATAGAATGTGCATCAATGAAGTGTATATAATACTTATAACTAGTGAAGGAAAGCATGGGTTCAGAGCAAATCAAATCAATAGGCTTTATATAAACTTTAGTAAAGTTGTAAAAAGGCATTTTTTCAGCTTTAGCTAAAGAACAAGAAGTACAAACAAAAGGAAACACTTTATTAACATTTTTTTATATTACAAGAGTTAGGTACTTTGGCTACAATATTGGAAGAATGATGCCCCTTTCTATAGTACCAAAGTGTATACACAAAATTATTGAAAGCAAAATATGAAGGTATGTTTTTAGAAAATGGTTCAGCAAAATTATTAGACTGTGATGCAGCCTTTATAGAATTAGCTTGCAGACATTGAGGGACGGATTGCTAGTTGAGCTTGTAAAAGACATAGAACCGTTGCTTAACCGTCCTTTGTTGTAGAATTTTATATGAACCCTATGATTTAAGATAACAATGGTCAGGGTGGAACTCAAAAAGACTACATTATCTATCATGCCCCTACTTTTAAGGGCACGTGAAACACATACTTTACGGACTGATCTTTACTATAATGGATATAATACAAGCGTTCATTATAGAAATAGATACAGATAGGTTCTCTCATATAAACACAACATACAAACCAAGTTTATAAATATAAAAGTAACAATAGAAGCAATGATCCTACCTGTGGCTTTTAGAGCATACTCTAGAGTACAAGTACAATATAAATCAAAATCTACGAGCCCTAGAAATAAAATAGGCTCACTAGAGAATATGTCGCCTAGCTGATCACCTATCTGAAGGGAAATGACCAAACTATGTATTCTTATCTGAAAAATGTGGAAATATCGTGTAGTGAGTTTGACAACTCAATGAGCAGATAATACCTCATATGACCTCTTAGGTCAACAAATGGATGTACTCATATTTTAACATTTGTCACATAGAAAATACAATTCAGAAGTACATCCATATGGGACCTGCATTTCAAATATTCTCAAAATAAAAGATATTCAGATATCTAAAATCATATACTATACTATATGATCATCAAACAAATGTTGTTATGCATCAAAATAATTCACATGAAAATATTAGGAAGATACCATATCAGAACCACCATATCAGAGTTCAAGCCCTTCCGTGCTTTAGTGGTGTAGGATTTGCCTAAACTCAGCATCTCAACTAAGGTTTGCCCTACCACCATTCAAGAGGACATGCGAAGGGACTCTAATATGGGCAATTTTCCAAGCACACAGCAAGGGAGGGAAAATCACATATCATATAGTCGGCATCCTGCTCTCCTTCACATATCATATTTCGTGTGTTAGCTGTCACATGAGGTTAGCACCACCGCTGCCAGCTAAGGTGTCAAGTTATACTAGGACTAACATCACCTGGTATTAGGAAATAGTATTTTTAATAGGATTCCTCCACAGAAATTATTATTTACACATATGTCATATCGTTCAAAACAGAAGTTTCAGTATAAATTTAAAATTTTTAGTCTCAATACAATTCCTCTATCAGAAACTTTCCAGTCAAGGTAATCACATATGCATAACCTTTTCCAAGCCAATCTTATGGCTTTACATATCAATGCCACACGCACAATAAATTTCCTTTACCATATGATGAGAAATACATTTAAAATTACATATTCAATGAGTTCAAAAAATTATTTTCAAATCCATACTCTTCTTGAACTATATGCCAGATTATAAACAAATCAAGTAATTTAATCCATTTCAGAGACATATAAAAGTATAAATAACTTGTAAATAGAATTAATTATACATTTAAAGTTCAAGAAGAGCATAAGGTAAGTCATAGAAAGAATTATCTAATCACAAGGTAAGGCTCTAGGTTGTACAGCCTCAAAATGTATTTTTTTCAATCCAAATTTAACCAAATAAACTTCAAAAATTAGTTCGGAGGGTCCAAAAACCTAGGAAATGACTCCAGACCGTGAAATTTGACCTTCGAAAACTTGGTCAACATTGATCAACTGATGGGTACTATTCACAATCAAAAATATTATTCACCACACAGAATCACTATTCATATAGGCCGAATTACTATTCACAACGCACAAAAAGTTGTCAAATGGTTGAAAATTTTCATATCCTAAGGTTTATCTATCTCCTAAATCCATCTACGGTGTCAAATTTCTAATTTGAGGTCTTTAAATAGGAGTTTCAAAGTTTACCTTTTTCTATGATTTTCTACTTTCGATCTATGGTGATTTTGCAGCCAATTTGAAAAATTATTCGGCCAATATCGTAGTATTCTTCATCATAAATCCAGTGGTACCCTTAGGGGGTGTTTGGTAGGGAGATTTTTTTTGGATTCCTGGGAAACTGAACTTGGGAAATTTAAATTCCCATGTTTAGTTTCTAAATTTTAAAACATGATTCCTAAGAAATATGGATTCACGGGAATGATTTTTAAGATAGATTCCCACCAAAAGTTTCCCATGTAGAGGGGTGGGAATTCAAGTTTCCCATGAAGGTGGGAATCCTGCTAAAAATAAAAAGACAATTTTACCCTTCATCTCTACCCATTTTTATATCTTTTCAACTATCCATTTTGTGTATAACTATTTTGTATAAATTATTATGCTTGAGGTATTAACATCATACTATGTATATATTATTTCTCATTTTGTAATATAGTACTATCATATAATTATATATGTCACATTATATATTTTTAAAACTTTACACATCTTTTGTCAAAGAGGAAGCACCATTGTTATTTTGAGAGGACAACTATAATTATTTTTTAATTTAATTTATTTTTTTAATATTTAAATTTTTATTAAAAAAACAAACAGATAAGAGAATTTTTTTAAAAAGCTAAGGGGTATTTTTGGAAAATTACTGAAGATTCTCAAGAAACTTAAGTATAACCAAACAGAAAAATAGAAGTTTTCTAGAAAATATTATTTCAAGATTCTCGTCAATTTTAAAGTCCAACCAAACATATTTTGCATATTTCTTGGAATTATAATTCCCATCAATCATATTTCCCAGGAAAGATGATTTCCAAGAACAAAAAACTTTGCCTTATACCAAACATTCTCATAGTTTTGAGATAGGATGCTCGAAAGTACTCCAAATCTAGAGAGAAAAAATAGAGAAAAAAATACTATTCATTCTTCACTATTCATTGTCATCAGTTACGAATTTTTTTTTTCTCTTTTTTTTTATAAATGATGGAGGGATCATTCTGCAAAAATTTAATTTTTGAAGGAGGTCCTTGCAAATTTCATTATTTACATTTTGACTCTGAAACTTTTAGAAAATAACAATTTGACCCCAAAAATATTAATAAGTTTTCGTTTTCATCCTTAAAGCCTTTCAAGTACATCCCTACTCCTTTATTTCTTTTAATAATCCATATATAAATAAAAATTATGAAATCTTAGGGGTGTTACATTCTTCTCCCTTAAGAAATTTGGTTCACAAATTTCAAACCATCCTATCACAAGTAGGGAATAAAGTTAAGGCATAAATTATAGTTATTAATCTTACTACTCAAGTAATTAGGGATATCTCTTTCGTATATCATCTTTAATTTCCAAGGGGTCTCTTAACTTGAGTGATTTTGCCATATAACCTTAACCATAGGGATTTCCTTCAACCATAAGTTTTTCACTTGTTGATCAACAATAGACATCGGTTATTCCTCATAATTAAGCTAAATTCTTGTCCAATTAAATTTCTTGGAATTAGATAACATGAGAAGAATCTAATAGGTACTTCCTTAGTATTGATGTAAGAAAGACTATATCAACATCATTTAATTCTGATGGCAAGGCTAGGCATATACTACTATGCCTACTTTGTTTAAGATTTCAAAAGAGTCTATATACTAGAGCTTAATATTTTCCTTCTTTCCAAACCTCATTATCTCTTTCATGGGTGAGTCCTTCAAGAATATTTGGGTCACCAACTGCTAATTTCTACTTTTCAACATTCATGGTCTTTATAGATTTTTTACCTGTATTGAGTTGCTTGTATTCTTTTTCTAATCAATTTCACTTTATCAACAGCATCTTACAATAAGTCTGACCCCACTGAATCATTTAACAGAAAGTTTGTAACACCTCTTACATAAATCTTTAAGTAATCCAATTTCACTTTATTATAGGCAAATTCTGCTAAGTGATCTCTCACCAAACTCAAAGACATATGCTTGAAGCATGCTATCCAAACTAGCATCATCAATTTAGGTTAGTCATACTTTATCTATTTTATGTTATTCCAAATTAGATTCCAAAAGCTTAACTTTACTCAACTTACTCACTTATTAGGGGACCTACGATATTCATGTAAAATCTCAATTGGTGTCGTTTGTATATTGGCCTAACTATTACTGATATAAGCAAGTTCAACTAAGGACAAATAATTCCCCTCAACTTTCACCAAAATTATATAAAGATAACTAAAGCATAACCTCTAATTCGTAAACACATCATTTACATTTACTATCAGTTATAATATAATCTAACTAAGATCCTAAAGGTTCCTGAATAGCTCTCCTGAAATAATATATTCAATTTTTTTACTTACTGACATACTAAACAACAAAAAATATTTCACTTATATCTTCTTTTCACCATGATGCTAATACAATTCTTTCATATCTTAGTATATCCTTATTGCCTTGAAATTATCCATATTCACAATCTATGGCTTCTTCTAAAATCTCCTTTCTCAACCATTATTCACATCATCGATACTAGACTCAACTTAGCATGGTATAAACCCTTAACACAAATACCTTGATCGCTTTATATTTTTTTCGAACATGGTTCTCAAAATATTCTCCATGACTTTAACCTACTAACCACTTAAACACCATAATAATTGAGTTTCAAATAATAAAAAAATTAATTTTCGTTCTAATGAGGGAAAAGAACCTTACATTTAATGCCAGACATTAATGAGGGAGGATGCAATAGAATAGACAAAAAGCATAATAGAGAACAGTGCCAAAATAGAAAGTCAAAATTTTGGACAAAGCATTGAAAGAATTAAAATTGGTGGCCCTATAAACAAAATCCTAGTTGATATGTCGGCAAATATTGGTGGCCACAAGTTTTGAATATATGTGCCAAAATCTAGTTACTGTTATTTGGTGGAAAAAAATAGCACATGAAAAAGAAGCATTTCTGAACTTATAAAAGTTTGTAAAAAATAAAGAGCACGTAGTTAACTAGTAGGATGCAATTGATTACTTCAAACAAATGTAATCGATCAACTGTAAAATAAACCAATCCAAATTAAAATTTTTAAAATAACTAGTCGATTTAATAATACCAATAGTCAATTGGTAAAAACATTGGGAAAAACAAGATAAATCATTTGATTGTCCCTCTTCAACAACTAATTGATTTGCATTTTCACTCTTTTTTTTTGCAATGACGCCTATCACTTACAATTTCTCTACAAAAATCAAGACATCAATGCTTCATCAATTACTACAAGGAAAAAGAAAATTTTTGGTGATACCTTAATCTTATTCTCTCTACGTGATTATATGAGCCACAATCATAACTACTATACATATGCATGTGTGCCATCATTTTTGAAATTCACCTTCAATTTAGCTGATATCCACTGGCCGCTCACATAACTGTTGTAATTATACCCGGCCTATTTGCATAGCTATTATAAGTATATCTTTCTTTGAGTTCTATAAATACACATATTAGTATCTTTACCTTCATATTCAAAGTTAGGGTGAGTGCAATTATGGAGAGAAACACATTCCATCAGTTTAAAAATATTTGTGTCTTTTGTGGTTCCAATCCTGGAAAAGATGGAGAGTATGTGAAAGTAGCACAAAATCTAGGTATGATGCTGACCAAGAGAAAAGTTCATTTGGTCTATGGTAGAGGTAATCGTGGGTTAATGGGGTGTGTGCCTACAGCTGTACATATAGGAGGATGTCAAGTTCTAAGTATTATTCCTACAACTCTAACTGCATTCAACATCATAGGAAAGACAAATGGGAAAGAATTTAGGATAGCTTCCATGCATGAGCGCATGGCTAGAATGATGAGCAATGCTAATTCCTTCATTGTCTTACTAGGGGGTTTTAGTACTTTAGAACAAATTTTTCAAGTAGTCTCTTAGGCACAACTGAATATCCATCCCAAATTGATAAGCTTGTTAAATGTTAACCATTTCTTTAATGGTTTGTTGTATTTTCTTGATCAAGCTGTGGAACAAAGGTTTATCTCACACTCAGAACGACAAATTCTCATCTCGGCTTCTAATGCTGATGAGTTGATTAATGCTTTATAAGCGTTTGGTCATGTAGCTGATTCAACTACAGCTCAAATAGATTGGATAGTAGACAACCAATGATGGAGATCAAGGTGTTGTCAAACCTGTTCCAAACTGTCCCAAGATCCTTTACATAGGATAGGTGATCTAATGACTAGGAGCAGGGCAAAGCGGGCCAAAGAAGCTTTACTGGACCTTATCTTGGATGTGCAGGCTAAAGAAGAAGTTGTTTGGCCAAGTCAAGACATTAAGTGTGTCCGACTTTGCAGCCTTCAAGATGGCATTAAATAGGGTAATTCGGAGGCCAAATAGAGCTTGTTGGATCTTGAAGACAATTAGCCCAAATCTGCATGGACTAAAGATGTATTATGGGCTTTATGTTATATGCTTTCTTTTGGATATTATTAGTATTTTCGCCCATTCTTTATGTTGGACAAATATTAGTTTAATTATGGGTTTATTTTTATTAGTTTAGTTGGGTCAAATACCTAGTGTTGTTTAGGCCAAATTCTTTTCAAAGTTCAATTAGGAGTTTTAGGGTTTTCTACTAGTTTTAGGATTGTTTGACTATATAAGGGTTCTTTATGTTCATGTAATTCAGAGTTTATGATCATTAATAAAGATTGAGTTTTCTCCTAAAGTGAGACCTTCCCTTGGTTCTTGGGCAAAGAACTGAATCCGATCTTATTGAGGCAAATCGTGGCGATCAAACATCCATTGAATTTTCAAGACGATCCTTGCTTCCACCAAACACTCTATTTCTTAGCTTAAAGAAACACATCATTTGCTATCAAAGCTTCGGCTCCCTAAAATTTGGTTGTTGTCCTATCTTTTCTTTTTCTATTTGTTTTCTAGAGTCATTCTTCTTCTTCTACCTTTCTTTAGGTCAAATTAGAGTCCTAGTTTTAGTTAATGTTCTTCTAATTTCTTCCACACAAAAAAAAAGAGTCCTAGTTCTAGTCAATTTCTTTTTTCTACTTATATTTTAATTCCTTCAAAAAAAAAGAGTTCTAGTCCTAATGCAACTTAGTTTCTTCTTCCAAAAAAAATTCGTAAAAAAAAAGTAGAGTCCTAGTCCTATTTCAATTTGGTTTCTTCTTCCAAAAAAATCGAAAAAAAGAGAGAGCATAAATTCACTCAAAAAAAAAGTGAGCAGAAGTTCATTCAAAAACAAAAAGGGAATTTCGTTCAAAAAAAAAGAAGGAAGCCAAAACATAATAGCATACTGATTTTAGTATCCCTCGTTTTTTAAAATTTAGTTCCTAAGGTTGTCATCATCTGAATTTTTGTTCTTATCATTCTTAATTCACTTGTTTCGTTTGATAAGCTTGTTGATCAAGTTCTTGTTTAAGGGAAAAAGAGTAAAATTGAGTGCAAACACATGAGTTTTGTGAGACAAACATAAGTAGTGAAATAGATCAACCTAAAATTATCTTAAATTCTACATGAAAGCAGTTCAGGAGTAGCTTAAGATGATGCATATGAAGTTGGACAATCATGAGTCACTATCTGAACCTAAGCCTACCAAACAACTTGGCTTTGGTGAGGAAGAAAGGAAACGTATAGAGAGTGGGCATTCTAATGATGATGAGATGCCACAATTGGAGGATTGTAGTAATATGGAGGTTAGTGAGATACTGCACAAAGAAGTATTAGTTACTCGACGTGCTCTTAATATGTAACCTAATGATGATGTTGATGATGAACATTGTGAGCACATCTTCCAGACCAGGTGCCACGTGAATAACAATGTATATATCTTGATTATTGATAGTGAGAGTTGCACTAATATAGCTAGTACCTTGATGGTTGATAAATTGGGTCTATCCACATGGAAACATCCTAAGCCATATAGGCTAAGATGGTTGAATGATAAGGGAGATATATCGGTGACAAATCAGGTTCGAGTATCTTTCTCTATTGGTAACTATAAAGATGAAGTGCTCTGTGATATAGTACCAATACATGCTGGACACTTACTATTAGGATATCTATGACAATTTGATAGAAGGGTCAATTATGATGGTTACAAGAATCGATATACATTGACCATGCATAATGAAACTTTTATTCTAACACCCCTAAAGCCAGCTGAGGCTTTTGCTAATCAAGTGAGGATTACAAAAGAGTGTAAGTTGAGAGAAACAAAAGAAAACGAGAAAAAAAAAGTATGGCCAAAATTGAGAGTGACAGAAAAGAAAGAGAGGCTGAGAGATGTGAGCAAAAAAAGAGAAGAAAGATAGTAAAACCAAAACTGAGAGTGAGAGAAAAGAGAGAGAGGTTGAGATATGTGAGCAAAAGAAGAAAGAGAATAAGGCCAAAATTAAGAGTGAGAGAAAAAAGAGAGAGGTTGAGATATGTGAGCAAAAAAAGAAAGAGAATTGTGAGTCAAAGAAAGATAAAAGAGTGAAAGCTTTTGCAGTAAAAAGTGAGGTGAAGAGTGCTTTGGTATGCAAGCCAAACCTCCTTGTGCTCATGTACAAGAATATTTATTTTACTAACACTTTTAACCTTTCTTTGCCTAATAAGGTTGTGTCTTTGATACAGGAATTCACAGCATTGAAATATCCTACTTATGATAAGGAGTTATATGCATTGATGAGGACTTTGTAAACTTGGCAGCATTATCAATGGCCAAGGGAGTTCATTATCTATTCAGATCAAGAGAGCTTGAAATTCTTAGAGTCCCAAGGTAAGTTGCATTAGAGGCATGCTAAGTGGTTAGAATTCATTGAGACATTTCCTTATGTGATTAAGTATAAAAATGGAAAGGACAATGTGGTAACTGATGCATTGTCTAGAAAATATGTGGTGCGTACTGTCACAGGTACACCCAAATTGATACCTTACCTCAAAACTAACCTATAGTAGTGGGAGTAAGGGTCGATCCCACAGAGACTGAAATTACCTTATGTGATTGAAAAAGGGGGGATTGTTAGTTGCAAATAAAACCAAGTAAGCAATCATGAAAGCAATTAAGAGAGAGTGATTAATGATAAAGACGTTGGTTTCGGTTGATATCCACCGTCAAAGGATTGTATTGCTCATTGACAACATAATCAGTCTGTAATTGAATATCTATCATTGGGTTTCTAACCCTGTTCCTCCTTAAGTCTAGTAAATTAATGACAATCGCACCAATTAAACCCTAATTGACAAACAATTCTTTAGCACATCGGTAAAGCATAACTTATTAACCGCATGAAGAACTAGAGAAACTGACAGAGCTAAACAAATATAAACACATCAATTATATCTAATTTAGTTAATTATTCATCATAAGTTCAATAATTTATAATCCAAAATCCTCAAACCTATTTGCCTCATGAATCACAAAATTGAAGCCTTTGTTCAAAACATAATTCAGCGATAGATTAAGACAGACAATATACTAGTAGGCCTCCCTAGCAATCATATGAATTATTATTGAGAAGAAGAGCAGATGAATAATTAATACTTAATTCAAATTGAAATAATAATAAAATCAAATCCACATCTCACAATGCATGAAGATCCCTTGAGGTTTCAATCTACCTCAACCAACTAAAAAGAACTAGTCACGCAGGGCCATAAGAAAATCTAAAGAAGAATTGAATAATGTAACTAAGAACTTGGATGAATGATTGAATGAATTATCTGCTTGTTTTCCTCCCTTTTTATATATTAACTCCTCCTAATTGAAGTAGGAGTGTTTCTAGGTCAAGTTTTGGCCTATCGGGCTTCAATTGGAGTTGAAAAACCCTAAATATAGCAAACTCAGCGACCTAGTGCAGTGGCAGGCGCCGCGGCGCGCTACAGTGGCACCACGGCTCTACAGAAAGCTTTTGACGGGCGCTGCGGCACCTAGGCTAGCTCTGGAGTACTCTGCATTCTGATGCTCGGGCACCGCAGTGCTGGGCATCAAGCGTCGCAGCCCTCTGAACATGCAATGACGCAGCATCGTGGCGCCTAGAGAACTCCAAAATTTTCCATAGTGCCTAACACGAAAGTTGTATTATTCCCGTAATTAGATATTTTCCATAAAGATACAGCATTCAATTCTTTATCATGGGAACAGATACATATAGGATCTCTCATGTATACACAATATACAGACCAAGTCTATAAACATCAAAGTATAGTAGAAACGAGGATCTTGCTTGTAGCGTTCAGAGCACTCTAGAATACAAACACAGTATAATTCAAAGACCGTGAGTCTTGGAAGCAACATAGAATCACCCAGAGAATATATCACCTATCTATCAAATTAGATTCTAATATTCTTATTTGCTCTATGTCTCTTCTTTCCATAGCCGCTGGAATCACCTTAATCCAATCTAAATTGAAGGAGATATGCTAAATTTAGTGACCAAAGGTCGGAATTCATCCTGCTGCACTGTGATTCTATTTGGAAGCTCTGTAACGCTATTAAATCTCCTGAATTTGACCAAGTGTTCAACATAACAGTTGTAAATAATTGTGTTATCTTTTCACAGCCACTTGAAGCACTTTGATTGGAGTTCATAAGTGGGAGATATACATAAAACAGTGCTGAAAGTTTTGGAATCCCTATAATGTAGCATTTTTCCATGAATTTCTTATCTTTTTCTTCTTTCTTTGTTCCTACAATACAGAACACAAAACTAAGCTAATTCCTAATTATATTTTACTTAATCAAACAAAAAGTAAGTTTAAAGGTATTAATATCATGCTTAATTAAGATCACATCAAATACCCCTACACTCAACCTTTTACTTGTCCTTAAGCAAAATAATCCCTAAAGACAAAAAGAAACAGCAATCAATAATGTAGTGAGTGTTAGGCTTACCAAACGTTTGCCTCATAACATAAAAATATACTCTAGAAAAATTTTGAAAGGTCATAATCATGCACAAGACTAATACAAATGCAATATATTATTTTATCTTTTTGAATCCCTAATGTGTGTGTGTGTTTTTGGGTTAATAAATTTTCTTTTACCCGGATGAGTTTATATATCCCAAAATTTTGTTTGTAGATCTTTAATTAGTTTAGGATTTCCATATGCTTATTCTTCATGCCACTCTCCACTAATATAGGCCAAAACTACATCTACGATCAATAGGACTTTATTTAGCTTGTAATGTGGCTAGGGTATAAGGTAAGATAAAGGATACCAATTTAGGCTCAATCACCTAGCACCACATGATTAAATATGATCTCTTAAGATTTTATAAATTTGGGATGATTTCTCCCCTCTACACTCATTTTCTTGTTTCAATTGAATTTAATCTATCCTTTTTTCCTCAATTCTCTAATTTTTTTCAGTATTCGGATTTTTCTTCTATTTCCTTTGCATAATTCTTTTTTTTTCATAATTCTTTTCTTTTCCTTGCTCCACCCTTCCACCCTTTTGTAAATAAAGCTCTACAAAACAAGTATTCAGAAAAATAATTATGGAGTGAGTGAATAGGATCAAAAATAAGGATATTCATACAAAATTTGGCTTTTGGCTCATTTGTGGTTTTTAGAAGAAAATGTTCATTAAGCTCAAAATAGAGGAACTAAGGATATTTCATTGTTTACGTTAGGCTTGAAAGGCTCAATCTATCCAATAATGCCTAAATCATCTCCTAAATAATAGTATTAGCCTAAGATTTCGCCTCAAGTAGCATTCAAATAAGTTCTAGAATCCTGTGGAGATCATGAAATATATTTGAATTATATAAACCTTCTCTGAGTAAAAGATAAATTTAATGCCCAAAGTTATTGTGCAAACATATTTCAGGATTCTAAAATCAAAAATAATAAATTGCAAAAGAGATAAAATTGCACACAATCATGAATTTTTTACATTTTTCAAGAGCTAAAAAAAAATTGGATAGTCATATCATTGGCTGTTGGTTATGCCTAACATCCCAAAACATAAATTGAAACACTCACACAATCACTCAACTTACTAAACACAATAAAAGTGTATTAATAGTGAAAATCAGAAAATTGATGCTCATAATAGGGTCACAATGATTCAGACAAATAAACTTCCACCCCAATACTCAAACTTTACATTATCCTCAATGTAAAAGAAAGATAAGAATTAGGGACAGATATAGAAAAACATATGAGTTAAGTGAACTTCCCTGAATTTGTTTGGGTTAGAATGAGCGTGTTGCATTACTGGACCTTAAATTTTTGGCTTTCCACTTCTTTTTGTTCTTTTTTACGATGTTGGGTTGCCTCCCAATAAGCGCCTTTGTTTAATGTCATTGGCTCGACCTAGCTCCCTATCTTTGTTCATGGAGGCTCTTTAATGTTCACTTTAAATTTCTGGGACTGATTCAATCCTTGAAATTCCACTGCATAACTAGAAGCCACATTAGTAATAACAAGTGGTCCTAACCAAGGGAGAGATTTCTTACCTTTAAGTGGTCTAACCCCTTTTATTTATAGAACTTGATGCAATTTTTTAGTCGGGTCTATGCCTTTAAGGTTTGCAATTGTTTTTGTAATGGAATTTCCTTTTTCCTGAAGAATATGCATCAATTCTTCTTCTTTTTTAACACCTAAACTTTTTTTAACTATAATAGGTGATGCATCTCCTACTTCCAAGTATTTCAGGTGATTAGGAATAGATGAAAATTGATCCACAGTCCTGCAAAATAGAAGGTGCAAGAGTAGTATCAAAATTTGATAATTCCATATAAGCAATCTTACCTTTTGGTAGCTCTTTTGAAAAATCATTAAGTGCAGCTAGTTTCTCCTTTGTTTCTTCATCTAAGTATATCTCACCATCATCTTCTGCTATAGATTTTTTCACACTTTCCTCTATTTTATCCTTTTCATCTAATTCAAACACATCATATGCCAAAGAATCAAGTACATCAATGGAATAAATAGGAGTATCATCACCTGGGTGTTTCATGGCTTCATACATATTGAATTTTATTACTTCACCATCAAATTCCATAGTGAGTGTACCATTGTGAACATCTATCTTGGTTTTAGAGGTTTTTAAGAATGGTCTCCCTAATAATATTGGAGAAGTAAAATCCCCATTGTCTATGTCAAGCACATAAAAATCTGCAGGGAACACCAAATGATCTACCTGCACCAAGACATCCTCAATTATTCCCTTAGGATATGCAGTGGACCTGTCTGCTAGTTGAATTATCAAATTTGTAGAGTTCAATGGTCCCAAATTCAAAGATGTATATACATAATATGGCATAACATTGATGGAAGCTCCTAAATCTAACATAGCCTTTTCAATGTGAGTTCCCCCAATTTTGCATGGAATAATAAACATATCTGGATCCTTGCATTTAGTAGGGAGTTTTGTCTGTATCATAGCAGATACATTCTAACTCATATGAATCTTTTCAAAATCCTTTAATTTTTGCCCTTCTTTTTGAGTACATAGTTCTTTCAAGAACTTTTCATATCTTGGCACCTGTTTAATGGTATCTAGAAGGGGGAGATTAACTTCACATTTTCTAAAAATGTCATATAATTCAGAAGTTTTCTCATTTAGCCTATTCTCTTTAAGAGCTTCTAGAAAAGGAGGCATTACTTCATAATTTGGAGTAGATAGAGACTTACTTGTAGATGCTTCTTTCTCCTCATTTAATTTCTCTTGCTTTTTAGGAGAAGAAACGGATGGGGGACCTTCAATTTCCTTACCATTCATTGAAATAATTGCACTGACATTTTCTCTAAGATTTACCACAGTTTGAGAAGGTAGCTTACCTGATTCTTGAGCATCTAATCGAATGACTGTGGTTGCTATTTGGCCTATCTGAGTTGTCAAGTTCTGAATGTTAGCTCTTGTCTCTTGCTGAAATTGTTGAAAGTTATGTGCAAAAGACTTGACAACATCTTCCAAGGAATTACTTACCTGGTGATCCTGAGATGCATTTTGTCTATGATAATAGGCTTGCTGATTTTGCTAAAAATTTTGTCCTGCAGGCCTATTTTGTGCATTCCCATATCTAAAATTGGGATGATCCTTCCATCCAGGATTATAAGTATTAGCATAAGTATTATACCTCTTTGGATGGCCAGGAAAACCTCCTACAACATTAGCTTGGATTCTTCTTGAAGTGTAGGACACATGTCAGTTGGGTGCCCTGTGGCTGAACATATTTCACATACTTTAACTTGCTGTAGTGTACCTGTAGCCATTTGGTGCACAAGAGAAGTAAGTTTAGATATTTGATTCTAAAGAGAAGTAGTACTTACCTCATGGGCATGCCTAATAGGAGGATCATGCCTAATGCCAAATTGTTGGGAATTGGCAGCCATATTTAATATCAGGATTCTGGCTGCTTCAAGAGTCTTATCTACTAGTGCTCCTCCACTGGCTGCATCTATCATCCTCCTATCTCCCTGCAAAATACCTTCATAGAAATATTGGATTAGTAGCTGCTCACTAATCTGATGATGTGGGAAGCTTGCACAAAACTTTTTAAACCTCTCCCAATATTCATAAAGTGTTTCTCCATGCAATTGCCTAATGCCACATATTTCTTTCCTGATAGTAGCTGCTCTAGATGTAGGAAAATAATGTTCTAAAAACATTCTCTTCATCTTATTCAAAGTAGTGATAGTACCAGAAGGCAAATAATACAACCAATCTTTGGCTGAATCTCTTAATAAAAAAGGAAAAGCCCTGAGTTTTATTTGTTCCTCAGTTACTCTAGGGGGCTTCATACTGGTACATACCGCATGAAATTCCTTCAAATGTTTATGCGGGTCTTCACCTACAAGACCATGAAAATTAGGTAAGAGATGAATTAATCCAGATTTCAACTCAAAATTAACATTGTCATCAAGATTAGGAAAAGTAATGCATAAGGGTTGCTAATGCAAATCTAGAACTGCAAGCTCCTTCAGAGTGGGGTGCCTTGCCGTGGTTACTTCCTCCTTTTCTTGATCAATGTCCTCTTGAAGTTCTCTTCTGTGCCTGTATACATATTTTCCAATATCTGGATTGAACTCTAAATTTTAGGAATTAGAAGAACAAGTCACAGGCATAAATCAAAATAAAATCACAAAAAGTAATAGACGCAGTCCCCGGCAACGCCGCCAAAATTTGGTGCGTACTGTTCCAGGTACACCTAAATTGATACCTTACCTCAAAACTAACCTGTAATAGTAGGAGTAAGGGTGGATCCCACAGAGACTGGAATTACCTTATGTGATTGAAAAAGAGGGGATTGTTAATTGCAAATAAAACCAAGTAAACAATAATGAAAGCAATTAAGAGAGAGTGATTAATGATAAAGACGTTGGTTTCGGTTGATATCCACCTTCAAGGGATTGCATTGATCATTGACAACATAATTAGTCTGTAACTGAATATCTATCATTGGGTTTCTAACCCTGTTCCTCCTTAAATCTAGTAAATTAATGACAATCGCACCAATTAAACCCTAATTAACAAGCAATCCTTTAGCACATCGATAAAGCATAACTTATTAACCGCATGAAGAACTAGAGAAACTGACAGAGCTAAACAAATATAAACACATCAGTTATATCTAATTTAGTTAATTATTCATCATAAGTTCAATGATTTATAATCCAAAATCCTCAAACCTATTTGCCTCATGAATCATAGAATTGAAGACTTTGTTCAAAACATAATTCATCGATAAATTAAGACAGACAATAAACTAGTAGGCCTCCCTAGCAATCATATGAATAATCATTGAGAAGAAGAGCAGATGAATAATTAATACCCAATTTAAATTGAAATAATAATAAAATTAAATCCACATCTCACAATGCATGAAGATCCCTTAAGGTTTCAATCTACCTCAACCAACTAAAAAGAACTAGCCATGCAAGGCCATAAGAAAATCTAAAAAAGAATTGAAGAATGTAACTAACAACTTGGATGACTGATTGAATGAATTCTCTGCTTGTTGTTTTCCTCCCTTTTTATGGATTAACTCCTCCTAATTGAAGTATGAGTGTTTTTAGGTCAAATTTCGGCCTATCGGGCGTCAATAGGAGTTGAAAAAACCCTAAAAATCGCAAACTCAGCGACTTGGTGCAGCAGCGGGTGCTGCGGTGCGCTACAGTGGTGCCACGGCACTACAAAAAGCTTCTGACGGAGCACCGCAGTGCCTAGGATATCTCTGGCGTACTTTGGATTCTGACGCTCGGGCACTGCGGCGCGCTAGGGAGCGCCGTGGCCCTCTGAACCTGCAATGATGCAGCACCGTGGTGCCTAGAAAACTCCATAATTTGTTAAGGTTACAAACATGAAAGTTGTATCTCTATTTCTCTTCTTCCCATAGCCACTGGAATCACCTTAATCCAATCTAAATTGAAGGAGATATGCTAAATTTAGTGACCAAAGGTTGGAATTCATCCTGCTGCACTATGATTCTAATTTGGAAGCTCTATAACGCTATTAAATCTCCTGAATTTGACCAAGTGTTAAACATAAACATTGTAGATAATTGTGTTAGCTTGTCCCAGCCACTTGAATCACATTTATTAGAATTCATAATAGGGAGATATGTGCAAAACAGTGCTGAAAGGTCTGGAATCCCTGCAATGTAGCATTTTTCCATGAATTTCTTATCTATTTCTTCTTTCTTTGTTCTTACAATAAAAAACACAAAACTAAGCTAATTCCTAATTATATTTTACTTATATCAAGCAAAAAGTAAGTTTAAAGGTATTAATATCATGCTTAATTAAGATAACATCAATATGTGTTATTGACATTCTTGCATGCTAAGTTGCTTGGTTTTGAATACATTAAAGACTTGTATGCTAATGATGTTGATTTTGGATATTGATGGTTTCTATAGATATGAAGGTTACTTGTTTAAATAGAATAAACTTTGTGTGCCTAAGTATTCTATGCGTGACTTGTTAATAAAGGAGAGTCATGGTGGAGGTTTAATGGGACATTTTGGAGTGACTAAAACCAAAGAATTTCTGCATGAACATTTTTATTAGCCTCGCATAAAACATGATGTCATTTCATTTTGTTCTACATGTGTGGTGTTAGGTGAATTTCTCTAAATACCGCAAGTGCACGACGTAGCTGTAGCTAGTCCAGCAAGTACGGGTCGTGTCCCACAGAGAACAATGCCAATTACCAGAATCTCACAAAAAATGCTATCTAAATCGATATAATTTGATGGGCAAATATCGCAATTAAATAAGTCAAAGTAACCAATTAAGCTAAGCCTAGGGTTAGGGTTCACCACGCTTGTGATACTCAATAACTGTTATTTACTCCTAATTGCAATTGTCTAGATTATTGGGGATGGTTTAGCCTAAAATAATTAGTAATCTCTTTCAAGCATTACCAATCGTACCTAGGTTAATCAAATTACCTACTTTCTTGGTTCTTAGTTCAACCTAGGTCCATTAAGCTTTATGCCAACCATAGAATGTAACTAATCGGTTTTCTCGTTCCCATTAACTGATTCAAGCCTAGGGTATCTTAAACTACTTTCGTGATTAAGACAAACCTAATTAACTATTGGATTCCGGTTTTAATCTTCACCTTTCAGTTCATCGATTAAATACCTAATACGTGATAGATTGGTGATCAGGCATTCTATCAACTAATTCAAGCATACAATAGTCAATCCAAATCAATCTAGTCCCAATTACAATTAGGGTTCCATAATTCAAATCATAGGCATAGTATCATTGTATCACAATTGGGTTTACCGAAACCTTAGATAGAATCTACTCACACATAATAAAAATGGGAATCAAATTCACATTCATTGAGTAATTCATAGTAGTTTAATACAAATTAGAAGTAAGAAGAAGTAGAAGTAGAAGTAGAGAGATAGAAGTAGAAGTAAAAAGATAGAACCTGGTGTGTAGATGAATGTAGCTAAATTACAACTTCAAAGTAGTAAAATCTACTCTAGAACATCAATTCTCCCTAAGAACTATGTAAAAACCTCATCTAAATATGTTTCCTAAGGCTAAAAAGTGTTTCTCTGGTGTTTCCTACAGTTCTTCCTGCTCAGCTGCGCATCCCCCAGCCTCTCCTTTTGTTTGGGCAGCCAAAACCCTAAATTTAACGTTCTGTACGGTCCCCGAAGCACGGTCGTGTTCCAGGACACGACCTGACCGTGCTTCAGGCTGAAATTTGGAGAAGTGCTGCATCATTTGCCCAGAACACGGCTTGGCCGTGTTGCAAGCCACCAAGTACGGCCAGGTCGTGCTGCATGCTATGGTGCTCCTTTCTTCATGATTTTTGACGTGCAGCCTACTTGCTTCCTCCTTAGCATATCCCAGGTCTTTTATGGTCTTTTCATGACTGCTTTTCCTTACTTCTTGACTTCTTTTGCTCTCCTGAAATCACAAAATGAACCACAGCAGTACCCAAAACAAAGTATAGCCAAAAGTATAGAAATATCCACAAGTTACTATGAATTAGGGGACAAAATATGATCAATAAGCACTCAAAATTCCCCTTTATCAACTCCCCTATGCTTAAACTTTTGCTTATCCTCAAGCAAATGACATGCCATAACAAAAGGAAAGGGGAGAAGGATGCAATCAGATTCCACAAGATAGAAAAATGCAATATAGATAACTTTTCACTCAATCCATGTGCACACAATAGATATATGAATAGACAGTAATCAAATAGTGTCTATTCTTCTAAGACCAAACTAGAAATTTTTCTACTATATACCTTTTTCTATTGTGACTAGTGGTTGTATGCATCAGACTGATTTTCAAACATTCCAATAGGCTACCTCATCCTTTAGATTTCCCTATGTTGCCTTACCCTTATTTCTATTTTTCTTAATTTTCTTCTATTTCACATCTTCTCTTTTCTTCTTTTCTTTTCTTTTTCTTTCTTTCTTTCTCTTTTATCACAGAAATATGCGGTGAGTGCATTTTATGCTCCATCTCACTAGGGTAACAACATCTAGGTACTCATACTAAGGCCTTTTTGGTGCCTTGAAGGAGGTACTCAGAGTGAAAACTTTTTGGGTTTCACATACCCTCATTTCTCACCTCTCCCTACCTTCACTCTCATAGTGTGAAAAATCAACCTAAGCATACAATTTACAGCACAATAGAGAGATATTTTTCGAAAAATTAGAGGTTTAATTCTAGAAAAGGGAGACTAAAATAATAGCTACCTATTTCATATTCTATTGTGCATCACATATTTATGAGCTAAAATCAGCCTATACTATACCAGTCTATCTTGGGAATAGTAACTATGTGGAATGCAAGACAAAAGGACTACAGTATGTACAATATATACATGCAAAGAGAAGCTAACTCAGCAAATAAACATGACCAATGCATATCATAAGCTTAGACAATATCAAGTACACTCCCCCATGCTTAAAGCAGACAATGTCCTCAGTGTCATAATGAGCAGAGAAAATAGGCAAAGGGGAGAAAGAATTTACGTAATCACTGGTCGTCTGGTGGTGGTGGAGGTGGGTTTTGGCCTAGGTGCCAGGTGTACCATGCTTGCATCATACCCTGCATACTTTGAATTGAGTCTTGCATAACATGCAGGGTGGCTGTCTGTGAAAGTTACTCAGCCTCAATGCGACTGAGCCTGGAGGATATATGGTATTCAAGTCCTCCGAGGGAGCGGATGATGGACCTGCAGTGTCAGTAAAATGGGAGTGAGTTGGGGCGGGAGAGCTATCAGTGGGTCCATGGGGAACTCTTCCTCCTCTGGAGGAATCTCAGCACCCTCCCTATCCTCTTCAATGGAATAGGTCCAATTCTCCTGGTTGGTCACTGCGGTTCTAGTAGGGTTGGGAAGGCAGAAAAGTGAATGACCGTGGAGATACAACCAGTACTCGCCGTCTTTCTTAACAACTAATTTCATATTTAAACAGGATTCCAAATCAATCCTGTTACTGCCGAGTACTGGTTGCATTCCCTGTAACTGAGCCTCAAATCCTAATCCTCTAGCAACAGCAGTAACCAAGCCTCCCATAACAACCTTCCCATTCATGGCCCCACCTACCCTTGACATTTGATGAGCCATGAAGGCACCAGTATCCACCTTCGTACCATTAATTATAGAATGAAGAAAATAAAGCTCTCTCTGATTAGCAACCCCATCACTCTTAGCCCTACCAAAAATAGTATGGGCTATAAGTCTCTGTAAATATCTGAAGGTGGGGTTGCAAATAAAAGAGGATTTTGAACTCAATGCACTGGACCTAGAAATCAAGGGAAAATATTCAACCTAAGGAATTAGCTAATTAAAGATGAAAACTAAAACTCAAAGTAAGAAATCAAACAAAGGAAAACTTTAAAAATAAAAAATGTGGGTTACCTCCCACAAAGCGCTTGTTTAAAGTCATTAGCTCGACTCCTTTGCTTCTTAATGGATTGAGGGGGGATCTAAGAGAGCTTGGGTGGCTCCCTTCTCAACTGGTTGTCTCGTCACAAAATGCTTAAGGCGTTGCCCGTTCACCTTGAAGGATCCAGTGGATTCACTCTGCACCTCCACTGCTCCATAAGGAAAGACTCGAGTCACTTGGAATGGACTGGACCATCGAGAATGAAGCTTCCCGGGAAAGAGTCTCAGCCTTGAATTAAACAGCAAGACCCAATCTCCTACTTGAAATTGGCACCTAAGGATGTGGTTATCATGCCATCTTTTTGTTCTTTCCTTGTATAACTTGGCATTGTCATAAGCATCAAGCCTCAGTTCATCTAGCTTATTTAATTGTAGGCATCTTCTCTTTCCAGCTGCTAACAAGTCAAAATTGATTGTTTTGACTGCCCAATACACCTTATGCTCAAGCTCTACCAGCAAAAGACAGGGCTTCCCAAATATTAACCGAAAAGGTGTGGTCCCTATCGGTGTTTTATAGGCAGTCTTGTAGGCCCATAATACATCATCAAGCTTGAGAGACCAATCTTTTCTGGCCTTCGAGACGGTCTTTTCTAAGATTGCGTTGATCTCCCTATTTGATATCTCCACTTGCCCACTAGTCTGAGGATAATAGGCTAGAGCCATTTTATGGGTGACTCCATATTTCTTCAAAATATTTTGAAATTGTTGCTCAGTGAAGTAAGAACCTCCATCACTTATCACAGCTCGGGGTACTCCAAATCTCGGGAAAATTATCCTCTTAAAAAGCTTGGCAACCATTCTAACATCATTGGTGGGGGATGCTATTGCTTCAACCCACTTAGAAACGTAGTCCACAGCCACTAGAATGTACTTGTTCCCACATGAAGAAGGAAAGGGACCCATAAAGTCAATGCCCCAAACGTCAAATATCTCAACTTCTAAAATGCTATTTAGGGGCATCTCATTCCTTCTAGATATGTTGCCAACTCTTTGGCACCGATCACATGCCTTTACAAAAGTATGCACATCTTTGAAAAGCATGGGCCAATAGAAACCAGCTTGAAGAATTTTAGCTGCAGTCTTAGAAATGCTGGTGTGCCTCCACAAGGTGAACTATGGCAATGGTATATAACACTGTAAACTTCTTCCTCTGGAATACACCTTCGGAATATGCCATCTGCACACCACTTGTACAAGCATGGATCATCCCAATAGTAAGACTTAATGTCAGAGAAGAATTTCTTTCTCTGATGATAGCTGAACCCCTCAAGGAGTATTCTGCATGCAAGAAAGTTCACGAAGTCTGCATGTAACAACCTTTTTTTTCTATTATTATAAAATATTGAGTTTACATACACGTCATTAATCAAAAAGTACATGCAACATATCAAACACATAGATATTTACATCTTGTTTATTTTGGTTGACCAATTTCGGACATACAGGTGCGGGTGGTTGCACCTTCACCAGGATCTGAGCCAACTCGACCACAAACATCTTATTTGATTCTGAGACCTGCCCAACATAAAGTAACTCGATCCAATGTGCACTAAAAGCCAGAGCCTTAGAAAAAAGCTGCATAACTAATTTTCTCAACATGATATGGAAATATAGTGAGAATTAAATCCCAGTAAGTTCAACAATAAATCATCATCAATATAGCTCATCACGTTATGTTCAGCTGTATAAACTACAGAAAATATCTTTGGTCACATGAATGCATTTTATCTATGTACATAAGAATTATACTGTAATGATGTGTATGACTGGATTAACTATTTTCAAAATATCATATGATGGCCATCAACTTATTCTCATTTCAAGCTATCCCGGTCAGGGTGAGTATCCTCTACTCTCCGATACGGAATTTTCTCGCTCTGTCCAACATGGTCCACTTTCTCTTTCTTTTCTCATTAACATGATCATAACCGTTGGTAGAGCGTCCCCTACTAGTGCACCACAAGGATTTCCATGTGACCGTGCTCATTTCTTTTCTTTTCATAATGATAGCCAAAAATATGCTTTCAATAACAAGTATGTTCATCAAAATATAAATATTACCATAAATCATTGGTAATAATGCCATGAACATAAACATTTCAAATATCACTTTATAAAATATTTCCATGTCAGAATTTCACACTTAAGATGGTAAGAAGTTCATACATTGGCAATGGCTATGGCATACACTAGTCATTTATTATTTTCATTTATAAGATTCGTCTTTTTTTTTTAAATATTAATTTCATCTCTTCATTTTCTTTATGCTTGGCCTTTAGTCAATTTCTTCTTATTTATATCATTTCTAACACATGTTCTTACAAATTTATAGAGCATTTTCCTCCAATTTGATTTCTACTATTACCCTATAGTTAAAGAGGTTCATCTAAGGTAGAAAAATGTTGAAAATAGGCTTCACCAGCTTCCAACACAATCTGGCCATGTTCCAGGACACGGCCATGCTTTAAAAAATACTTCAAATGTACTTAAAAAGCAGCCCCGAACACAGCTAACCCGTGCTTGAAGCACCCAGAACAAGGCCTGGCCGTGTTTTGTGACCATTCCTCACTAATCAGAGCATAAATCCCTCATTTTAACTTCGATTGAGGTGCTCTTAGTGTATATCGAAAGCTAAGACAATTATCTAAAACTATTATGTTAATCATATTAGCAAAATAGTAATAACTATCGGTGTTATTACTCCCTTAAATTCAATATTATTTCTTCTCGGGTAGGTTCTAACCTTTACTTACTAATCTGACTATATCTCCCACATACGAATTCCAAATTAAGTGATTCCAGTGGCACAACATCTGTGACACATAAATATATAATTCATATGTTAACCATTTATTTTAATTCCTTATAGAATTTTCCCAAAAATTAAAACACCGAAGCTATCCTAACATATTATTTCTTGATTAACCATTTCCTGACCTTTGTTTACTAATTGGAACATATTTACCTCATATGAACTCTAAATTGAATTATTCTAGTGGCTACAAATCCGTGACACATTTATCTTTAATTCTTATGTTAACCATTTATTTTAATTCCCTACACATAATTCCCATAAATTAAAACACAGAAGCTATCCTAACATATTCTTCTCTGATGAACCATTTTCTGACCTTTGATTACTAATCAGACCATATCTACCTCATATGGACTCCAAATTGAATGATTCCAGTGGCTAAAACTCAGAGACACATATATATATATATATAATTCTTATGTTAACAATTTATTTTAATTCCTTATAGATTGTTCCCAGAAATTAAAAAAACAAAAGCTTAAAATTCTGTTACCCATAGCCATACCCATGCAGAACTATCTACACCAACCTAAGTATTCAAACATACATCACATGCAAGATCAATATGTAACATGATATAGCAACATCCATGACCAATCATCAAAGTTCTAAGATCAAAATCTCATATAAATATTATAAGTTTCAAAAGTTTTCTTCAAAAAGAAATATTGTTAAACTTACTTGGAGCACTTAGTCCCCTAGACTTCTCCTTCCCTCTTTCTTCCTTTCTTCCTCTCCTTTCCTCGCTCTACCTTGCTTTTATTTTTCCTCTCCCTCACTTGGACGAAATTCTAATGTTCTAAGGGTGGGTTTTCTTATATAGACCACCAAATAATTCACCTTTCATGATCATGGGTCTACCTTATCACAATTAGGATACACTTTGTTGAATTTTTGGAAAAACAAACAACTTATGTTCTTGTCTTCCTCTTCCTTAGTCAAGATATGCATAGGAAAAGGAGATTTGTATTTTGAAAATTATGATGATATGTTCTTAAGATAATGGACAAGGTCCCTTTGATTTAGGGATTCATTTCCATTTTCTTTTGTCTTAAACAATTATGATATGTTTTCCTTTTTAGGTGTCAAATTTCTAGCCCTTGAATCTCCATTATTTGGTTGATATTATTTGTGTGGGATAGGAATGTTTTGTCCTAATGCCATGTATTATCATACCACTTGCTAAAATTATGAGTGTAGGATATAGATGTTTTTGTCCTAAAGCCTTGTATTATCATGCCACTTGCCAAAATGATGAATGTAGAATCACACCACTTGCTAAATTTTTGTCTTAATGCCATGTAACCTAATCTTTGTTATTATTAAATTATTATATCATCACCTAATTTATTTTATTTTATTTTTTCTCTTGGATTTGGGCTTATTCCTACCCATTATGGGCTTATTCCTACCTATTTTCTTTGCTTTGGATAAAATTCTACCTTTCTTGGGGGGCTTAGTCACATTTTCATAATTTTTGGACTATTGGTCCAATTACTATATCCTAGTCCAAGTCTATGTTTTATTTCTTGCTTAGGTTATCCAATGGGCTTGCTAGAAACTTATGTGAAGTGGAAAAAACTCTATATAAAGTGTCCATAGGTAAAAGCCCAATTTATGGGTGGAGATACTAAACTTAGTAACTTTTACTCTTAAATTAGGAAAAATTACCCTAATCCAATCTTCTTGAAATTTTAAGACCTTTAATTCACAAAAATTTATCTTCCTTACCTAAGAATTTCACCTTTCTTTAGCATGTTTATTTCTAATATTTCCTCTTAGATTTTCTTTCTTTACCTATTCCATTAATATTAGAACATTTCTATGCATATATGTAAGGTGAAGAATTTATAAGGAAAATATTTAAAAATTACGGGATGTTACATTCTTCTCCCCTTAAGAAATTCGGTCCCCGAATTTCAGTCCATCCTACCACATGTAGGTATTGAAATTAAGGCATTATTCAGAGTTACCAACCTTATTACCTAAATAATTAAGAATATCTTTTTTGTATAACATCTTTACTTTTTAATATGTCTATTCACTTGAGATATTTTGCCATATAACTTAACCATAAGGATTTCTTTCACTCATAAGTTCTTCAATTTATATCCTCTAGCTCGCATGGATATATCTATGGGTCGATATTAGAAAACACACATATAAAGGAACATATTCACCTTCATATTGGGTAACTATCTTTTCTTATTCCAAACTTCTATCAAGTCTTTTTTTTTTTTCATGTATCAACATCATCCCCTGAATATCATCATCTTAATCTATCATCTATTTTTATCCTCAAATCCTTTAATTAATATGTTAAACATACGTAGCAATAAGTCCTTCAAACCTTTAATAACGTGTACCATTGACACATGTCTAATAATTCCAACTTAACTCATCACGGTAATTCTATACAAGCTTATTAACACCATTAGACTCATTGTCAAAAATTTCAATTATTTCTTCTATCATATCCAAAAGCACCTCATTCTAGCTTATGCCAATCCCATTTAATTCACCCAATCATTTCAAGAAGATTTTTCCTAACAATTACTCATACATGAATTCTCAATTCCAACAAAATTCACATCTTAGATACTAGACTCAATTTAGCATAATATAATCCTTTAACACAAATACCTTGATCACTTACATTATTTTCGAGCATGGTTCTCAGAATATTCTCTATATTTCCAAATTAAGAGTTCAAAGACTAACTTAATCCTTCTTCCTATATTTTATTCCTGAAGAACTTCAACACCACTAGTTCTCTTGATTACATTCGTCAAAACACCATAAGACCATCATCTGTCCATTCTTTTCAAACGTTTCATTACTTTAACCTACTAACAACTTAGTCACCATAATAATTGAGTTTCAAAGAAAATAAATTAACTTTTCTTTTAATGTAGGAAAAGAATCTTGCATTTAATGCCAAATAATAATGTAGAACAATGCAGTAGAACAGACGAAAAGTATAATAAAGAACGGTGCTAAAATAGAAAGTCAAAAGTTTGGACAAAACATTAGAGAGAGTTAAAATCGGTGGCCGTAATTCTTGAAAATTTGAAAACAAAAATTTAGCTGTTATATCAATAAAATCGGTGGCCGCAAGGTTTGAATATATGTGCGAAAATCTACTTTAAATCTAGTGGTATTCGGTGGAAAGATATCACATGGAAAAAGAAACATTTCTGAGCATATAAAAGTCTGTGAAAATCAAAGAATACGTAGTTAACTGGTAGGATGCAGTTGATTGCTTCAAAATAAATGTAATCAATCAACTGTAAAATAACCAGTCCAAATTAAAATTTCTCAAAATAGCTAGTCGACTTAATAATACCGATAGTCGACTGGCAAAAACATTGAGAATACAAAATAAATCATTTGATTGTTCCTTTTCAACAATTAATTGGTTTGCATTTTCACTTTTTTTTTTACATTGACAGCTATCACTTACAACTTTTCTACAAGAATCAAGACATCATTGCTTCATCAAAGACAACAAGATAAAGACAGATTTCTAGTGATATCTTATCTTATGCTCTTTATGTGCTTAATATGGGTCACAGTCATAACTACTGTACATATACATGCTTGCCGTCATTTTTGAAATTTTTTTTTACCTTTAATTTAGCTGATATCCACCAATCACTCACATAGTTGTTCTAATAATACCCGGCCTATTCGCATAGCTATTATAAGTATGCCTTCTCTGAGTTCTATAAATACTTACATTAGTATCTTTGTCTATACTCAAAGTTAAGGTGATAGAAATTATGGAGGGAACCGCATTCCGTCAGTTTCGAAATATTTGTGTCTTTTGTGGTTCCAGTCCTAGAAAAGATAGGGATTATGTTAAAGCAGCACAAAATCTGGGTATGGTGCTGGCTAGGAGAATAATTCATTTAGTGTATGGTGGAGGTAACCGTGGGTTAATGGGGTGTGTGGCTACAGTTGCACATGTAGGAGGATGTCAGGTTCTAGGTATTATTCCTACAGCTCTAGCTACATCCAGCATCATAGGGAAAACAATTGGGGAAGAATATAAAGCAGCTTCCATGCATGAACGCATGGCTAGAATGATGAGCAATGCTGACGCCTTCATTGGCTTACCAGGTGGTTTTGGTACTTTAAAGGAGATTTTCCAAATAGTCTCTTGGGCATAACTGAATATGCATCACAAACCGATAGGTTTGTTAAATGTTAATCACTTCTTTGATGGTATGTTATCTTTTCTAGATCAAGCTGTGGAACAGAGGTTTATCCCACACTCAGCACGACGAATTCTCATCTCGGCTTCAAATGCTGAAAAGTTGATTGATGCTTTACAAGCCTATGTTCATGTACCTGATCCAACTATGACTCAAATAGAATGGACGGCAGATAACCGCAGGAAGCGTAAATTAGATTTGGATCTTCATCTTTAAATGTAGTGAAATGTAGCTATTATTGTACTACTTTTACTTTCTTAGAGTCTACTTGGATACCATATTTACCAACCATACTCCTTTAGAGTTGGTAAAACTATCTTTAAATGTTGCTTATGATCCTCTGAACTTTTGAAATATTCTAGTATATCATCAATATATATAATAACAAATTGATTCAGGGATGACCTAATTACTATTTATTAAATCTATGAATGCAGCTAAAATATTTGTCAATTTAAATGCATCACCAAGAACTCATAATGCCCATAATAAGTCCTACATCCTCTTCTCTTATCCTTAATTAATGTTACTCATATCCCAAATCTATTTGTGGAAAAATATTGAACACCTTATAACTGGTCAAACAGGTAATCTATACGAGATAATGGGTTTCTATTCTACATTGTCACCTTATTCAACTGTCTATAATCTATGCATAGTCATAGTGATCCATCTTTCTTTTCCACAGATAGAACTGGAGCACTCCGAATAAAAGTACTGGGGTATTTAAATACCTTGTCTAACAAGTCTTGTAACTATTTTTTTTTAAATTCGATCGATATCATTCTATATAGGGATATAGATACTAGTTGGGTTCTAAGGAGTAAATCAATACCAAATTCTCGAATTGCTGTGGCAAGGTTGTGCAAGATTTTCTCCGCATTTTTTGCCGAATTAAGCCTTGGTGGTGCCATTTCCTACAGTGGGAAAAAATAAATTTATGCTGCTATTGAGGTGATCAAGCGCAATAGTTAGTTTCAAAAAAATATTTAACAGCAGTCATAACACCAACTCGGCATATAGATAAGAAACACTAGTAATTTCTTACCTATATGAGTCACTGATCCCCTACACAGCACAACCACAACATACTCAAGACACTAAGATCGATTCAGATAACCATCCACCCACTGGCCATTTAGGATCGACCTCCTCTGATACCAATTATGTAACAACCTTTTTTTTCTATTATTATACAATATTGAGTTCACATACACGTCATTAATCAAAATGTACATGGAACATATCGAACACATAGATATTTACATCTTGTTTATTTTGGTTGACCAATTCCGGAGATACAGGTGCGAGTGGTTGCACCTTCACCGGGATCTGAGCCAACTCGACCACAAACATCTTATTTGATTCTGAGATCTGGCCAACATAAAGTAATTCGATCCAATGTGCACTAAAAGCCAGAACCTTAGAAAAAAGCTGCATAACTAATTTTCTAAACATGATATGGAAATATAGTGAGAATTAAATCCCAGTAAGTTCAACAATAAATCATCATCAATATAGCTCATCACGTCATGTTCAGCTGTATAAACTATAGAAAAAATCTTTGGTCACATGAATGCATTTTATCTATGCACATAAGAATCATATTGTAATGATATGTATGACAGGATTAACTATTTTCAAAATATCATATGATAGCCATCAACTTATTCTCATTTCAAGCTACCCCGGTCAGGGTGAGTATTCTCTACTTTCTGGTACGGGCTTTTCTCGCTCCGTCCGACATGGCCCACTTTCTCTTTCTTTTCTCATTAACATGATCATAACCGTTGGTAGGACGTCCCCTACTGGTGCACAACACGGATTGCCATGTGACCGTGCTCATTTCTTTTCTTTTCATAATGATAGCCAAAATTATGCTTTCAATAACAAGTATGTTCATCACAATATAACTATTACCATAAATCATTGGTAATCATGCCATGAACATAACCATTTCAAATATCACTTTATAAAATATTTCCATGTCAGAATTTCACACTTAAGATGGTAAGAAGTTCATACAATGGCAATGGCTATGGCATACACTAGTCATTTATTATTTTCATTTATAAGATTCGTCTTTTTTTTTTAAAATATTAATTTCATCTCTTCATTTTCTTTATGCTTGGCCTTTAGTCAATTTCTTCTTATTTATATCATTTCTAACACATGTTCTTACAAATTTATAGAGCATTTTCCTCCAATTTGATTTCTACTATTACTCTATAGTTAAAGAGGTTCATCTAGGGTAGAAAAATGTTGAAAATAGGCTTCACCAGCTTCCAACACAGTCTGGCCGTGTTCCAGGACACGGCCATACTTTAAAAAATACTTTAAATGTACTAAAAAATAGCCCCGAATAAGGCTAACCCGTGCTTGAAGCACCTAGAACACGGCCTGGCCATGTTCTGTGACCTTTCCTCACCAATTAGAGCATAACTCCCTCATTTTAACTCTGATTGAGGTGATCTTGGTGTATATGGAAAGCTAAGACAATTACCTAAAACTATTATGTTAATCATATCTGCAAAATAGTAATAAATATTGGTGTTATTACTCCATTAATTTCAATTTTATTTCTTCTCGGGTAGGTTCTAACCTTTACTTACTAATCTGACTATATCTCCCACATACGAATGTTAACCATTTATAGAATTTTAAACATCCGTGACACATAAATATATAATTCATATGTTAACCATTTATTTTAATTCCTTATAGAATTTTCCAAAAATTAAAACACCGAAGCTATCCTAACATATTCTTCCTTGATTAACCATTTCCTGACCTTTGTTTACAAATCGGAACATATTTACCTCATATGAACTCTAAATTGAACGATTCCAGTGGCTGAAAATGCGTGACACATATATCTTTAATTCTTATGTTAACCATTTATTTTAATTCCCTACACATAATTCCCAGAAATTAAAACACAGAAGCTATCCTAACATATTCTTCTCTGATGAACCATTTTCTGACCATTGATTACTAATCGGACCATATCTACCTCATATGGACTCCAAATTGAATGATTCCAGTGGCTAAAACTCCAAGACATAAATATCTTTAGAGGTACCATTGTGAACATCTATCTTGGTTTTAGAGGTTTTTAAGAATGGTCTCCCTAATAATATTGGAGAAGTAAAATCCCCATTGTCTATGTCAAGCACATAAAAATCTGCAGGGAACACCAAATGATCTACCTGCACCAAGACATCCTCAATTATTCCCTTAGGATATGTAGTGGACCTGTCTGCTAGTTGAATTATCAAATTTGTAGAGTTCAATGGTCCCAAATTCAAAGATGTATATACATAATATGGCATAACATTGATGGAAGCTCCTAAATCTAACATAGCCTTTTCAATGTGAGTTCCCCCAATTTTGCATGGAATAATAAACATATCTGGATCCTTGCATTTAGTAGGGAGTTTTGTCTGTATCATAGCAGATACATTCTAACTCATATGAATCTTTTCAAAATCCTTTAATTTTTGCCCTTCTTTTTGAGTACATAGTTCTTTCAAGAACTTTTCATATCTTGGCACCTGTTTAATGGTATCTAGAAGGGGGAGATTAACTTCACATTTTCTAAAAATGTCATATAATTCAGAAGTTTTCTCATTTAGCCTATTCTCTTTAAGAGCTTCTAGAAAAGGAGGCATTACTTCATAATTTGGAGTAGATAGAGACTTACTTGTAGATGCTTCTTTCTCCTCATTTAATTTCTCTTGCTTTTTAGGAGAAGAAACGGATGGGGGACCTTCAATTTCCTTACCATTCATTGAAATAATTGCACTGACATTTTCTCTAAGATTTACCACAGTTTGAGAAGGTAGCTTACCTGATTCTTGAGCATCTAATCGAATGACTGTGGTTGCTATTTGGCCTATCTGAGTTGTCAAGTTCTGAATGTTAGCTCTTGTCTCTTGCTGAAATTGTTGAAAGTTATGTGCAAAAGACTTGACAACATCTTCCAAGGAATTACTTACCTGGTGATCCTGAGATGCATTTTGTCTATGATAATAGGCTTGCTGATTTTGCTAAAAATTTTGTCCTGCAGGCCTATTTTGTGCATTCCCATATCTAAAATTGGGATGATCCTTCCATCCAGGATTATAAGTATTAGCATAAGTATTATACCTCTTTGGATGGCCAGGAAAACCTCCTACAACATTAGCTTGGATTCTTCTTGAAGTGTAGGACACATGTCAGTTGGGTGCCCTGTGGCTGAACATATTTCACATACTTTAACTTGCTGTAGTGTACCTGTAGCCATTTGGTGCACAAGAGAAGTAAGTTTAGATATTTGATTCTAAAGAGAAGTAGTACTTACCTCATGGGCATGCCTAATAGGAGGATCATGCCTAATGCCAAATTGTTGGGAATTGGCAGCCATATTTAATATCAGGATTCTGGCTGCTTCAAGAGTCTTATCTACTAGTGCTCCTCCACTGGCTGCATCTATCATGCTCCTATCTCCCTGCAAAATACCTTCATAGAAATATTGGATTAGTAGCTGCTCACTAATCTGATGATGTGGGAAGCTTGCACAAAACTTTTTAAACCTCTCCCAATATTCATAAAGTGTTTCTCCATGCAATTGCCTAATGCCACATATTTCTTTCCTGATAGTAGCTGCTCTAGATGTAGGAAAATAATGTTCTAAAAACATTCTCTTCATCTTATTCAAAGTAGTGATAGTACCAGAAGGCAAATAATACAACCAATCTTTGGCTGAATCTCTTAATAAAAAAGGAAAAGCCCTGAGTTTTATTTGTTCCTCAGTTACTCTAGGGGGCTTCATACTGGTACATACCGCATGAAATTCCTTCAAATGTTTATGCGGGTCTTCACCTACAAGACCATGAAAATTAGGTAAGAGATGAATTAATCCAGATTTCAACTCAAAATTAACATTGTCATCAAGATTAGGAAAAGTAATGCATAAGGGTTGCTAATGCAAATCTAGAACTGCAAGCTCCTTCAGAGTGGGGTGCCTTGCCGTGGTTACTTCCTCCTTTTCTTGATCAATGTCCTCTTGAAGTTCTCTTCTGTGCCTGTATACATATTTTCCAATATCTGGATTGAACTCTAAATTTTAGGAATTAGAAGAACAAGTCACAGGCATAAATCAAAATAAAATCACAAAAAGTAATAGACGCAGTCCCCGGCAACGCCGCCAAAATTTGGTGCGTACTGTTCCAGGTACACCTAAATTGATACCTTACCTCAAAACTAACCTGTAATAGTAGGAGTAAGGGTGGATCCCACAGAGACTGGAATTACCTTATGTGATTGAAAAAGAGGGGATTGTTAATTGCAAATAAAACCAAGTAAACAATAATGAAAGCAATTAAGAGAGAGTGATTAATGATAAAGACGTTGGTTTCGGTTGATATCCACCTTCAAGGGATTGCATTGATCATTGACAACATAATTAGTCTGTAACTGAATATCTATCATTGGGTTTCTAACCCTGTTCCTCCTTAAATCTAGTAAATTAATGACAATCGCACCAATTAAACCCTAATTAACAAGCAATCCTTTAGCACATCGATAAAGCATAACTTATTAACCGCATGAAGAACTAGAGAAACTGACAGAGCTAAACAAATATAAACACATCAGTTATATCTAATTTAGTTAATTATTCATCATAAGTTCAATGATTTATAATCCAAAATCCTCAAACCTATTTGCCTCATGAATCATAGAATTGAAGACTTTGTTCAAAACATAATTCATCGATAAATTAAGACAGACAATAAACTAGTAGGCCTCCCTAGCAATCATATGAATAATCATTGAGAAGAAGAGCAGATGAATAATTAATACCCAATTTAAATTGAAATAATAATAAAATTAAATCCACATCTCACAATGCATGAAGATCCCTTAAGGTTTCAATCTACCTCAACCAACTAAAAAGAACTAGCCATGCAAGGCCATAAGAAAATCTAAAAAAGAATTGAAGAATGTAACTAACAACTTGGATGACTGATTGAATGAATTCTCTGCTTGTTGTTTTCCTCCCTTTTTATGGATTAACTCCTCCTAATTGAAGTATGAGTGTTTTTAGGTCAAATTTCGGCCTATCGGGCGTCAATAGGAGTTGAAAAAACCCTAAAAATCGCAAACTCAGCGACTTGGTGCAGCAGCGGGTGCTGCGGTGCGCTACAGTGGTGCCACGGCACTACAAAAAGCTTCTGACGGAGCACCGCAGTGCCTAGGATATCTCTGGCGTACTTTGGATTCTGACGCTCGGGCACTGCGGCGCGCTAGGGAGCGCCGTGGCCCTCTGAACCTGCAATGATGCAGCACCGTGGTGCCTAGAAAACTCCATAATTTGTTAAGGTTACAAACATGAAAGTTGTATCTCTATTTCTCTTCTTCCCATAGCCACTGGAATCACCTTAATCCAATCTAAATTGAAGGAGATATGCTAAATTTAGTGACCAAAGGTTGGAATTCATCCTGCTGCACTATGATTCTAATTTGGAAGCTCTATAACGCTATTAAATCTCCTGAATTTGACCAAGTGTTAAACATAAACATTGTAGATAATTGTGTTAGCTTGTCCCAGCCACTTGAATCACATTTATTAGAATTCATAATAGGGAGATATGTGCAAAACAGTGCTGAAAGGTCTGGAATCCCTGCAATGTAGCATTTTTCCATGAATTTCTTATCTATTTCTTCTTTCTTTGTTCTTACAATAAAAAACACAAAACTAAGCTAATTCCTAATTATATTTTACTTATATCAAGCAAAAAGTAAGTTTAAAGGTATTAATATCATGCTTAATTAAGATAACATCAATATGTGTTATTGACATTCTTGCATGCTAAGTTGCTTGGTTTTGAATACATTAAAGACTTGTATGCTAATGATGTTGATTTTGGATATTGATGGTTTCTATAGATATGAAGGTTACTTGTTTAAATAGAATAAACTTTGTGTGCCTAAGTATTCTATGCGTGACTTGTTAATAAAGGAGAGTCATGGTGGAGGTTTAATGGGACATTTTGGAGTGACTAAAACCAAAGAATTTCTGCATGAACATTTTTATTAGCCTCGCATAAAACATGATGTCATTTCATTTTGTTCTACATGTGTGGTGTTAGGTGAATTTCTCTAAATACCGCAAGTGCACGACGTAGCTGTAGCTAGTCCGGCAAGTACGGGTCGTGTCCCACGGAGAACAATGCCAATTACCAGAATCTCACAAAAAATGCTATCTAAATCGATATAATTTGATGGGCAAATATCGCAATTAAATAAGTCAAAGTAACCAATTAAGCTAAGCCTAGGGTTAGGGTTCACCACGCTTGTGATACTCAATAACTGTTATTTACTCCTAATTGCAATTGTCTAGATTATTGGGGATGGTTTAGCCTAAAATAATTAGTAATCTCTTTCAAGCATTACCAATCGTACCTAGGTTAATCAAATTACCTACTTTCTTGGTTCTTAGTTCAACCTAGGTCCATTAAGCTTTATGCCAACCATAGAATGTAACTAATCGGTTTTCTCGTTCCCATTAACTGATTCAAGCCTAGGGTATCTTAAACTACTTTCGTGATTAAGACAAACCTAATTAACTATTGGATTCCGGTTTTAATCTTCACCTTTCAGTTCATCGATTAAATACCTAATACGTGATAGATTGGTGATCAGGCATTCTATCAACTAATTCAAGCATACAATAGTCAATCCAAATCAATCTAGTCCCAATTACAATTAGGGTTCCATAATTCAAATCATAGGCATAGTATCATTGTATCACAATTGGGTTTACCGAAACCTTAGATAGAATCTACTCACACATAATAAAAATGGGAATCAAATTCACATTCATTGAGTAATTCATAGTAGTTTAATACAAATTAGAAGTAAGAAGAAGTAGAAGTAGAAGTAGAGAGATAGAAGTAGAAGTAAAAAGATAGAACCTGGTGTGTAGATGAATGTAGCTAAATTACAACTTCAAAGTAGTAAAATCTACTCTAGAACATCAATTCTCCCTAAGAACTATGTAAAAACCTCATCTAAATATGTTTCCTAAGGCTAAAAAGTGTTTCTCTGGTGTTTCCTACAGTTCTTCCTGCTCAACTGCGCATCCCCCAGCCTCTCCTTTTGTTTGGGCAGCCAAAACCCTAAATTTAACGTTCTGTTCGGTCCCCGAAGCACGGTCGTGTTCCAGGACACGACCTGACCGTGCTTCAGGCTGAAATTTGGAGAAGTGCTGCATCATTTGCCCAGAACACGGCTTGGCCGTGTTGCAAGCCACCAAGTACGGCCAGGTCGTGCTGCATGCTATGGTGCTCCTTTCTTCATGATTTTTGACGTGCAGCCTCCTTGCTTCCTCCTTAGCATATCCCAGGTCTTTTATGGTCTTTTCATGACTGCTTTTCCTTGCTTCTTGACTTCTTTTGCTCTCCTGAAATCACAAAATGAACCACAGCAGTACCCAAAAAAAAGTATAGCCAAAAGTATAGAAATATCCACAAGTTACTATGAATTAGGGGACAAAATATGATCAATAAGCACTCAAAATTCCCCTTTATCAACTCCCCTATGCTTAAACTTTTGCTTATCCTCAAGCAAATGACATGCCATAACAAAAGGAAAGGGGAGAAGGATGCAATCAGATTCCACAAGATAGAAAAATGCAATATAGATAACTTTTCACTCAATCCATGTGCACACAATAGATATATGAATAGACAGTAATCAAATAGTGTCTATTCTTCTAAGACCAAACTAGAAATTTTTCTACTATATACCTTTTTCTATTGTGACTAGTGGTTGTATGCATCAGACTGATTTTCAAACATTCCAATAGGCTACCTCATCCTTTAGATTTCCCTATGTTGCCTTACCCTTATTTCTATTTTTCTTAATTTTCTTCTATTTCACATCTTCTCTTTTCTTCTTTTCTTTTCTTTTTCTTTCTTTCTTTCTCTTTTATCACAGAAATATGCGGTGAGTGCATTTTATGCTCCATCTCACTAGGGTAACAACATCTAGGTACTCATACTAAGGCCTTTTTGGTGCCTTGAAGGAGGTACTCAGAGTGAAAACTTTTTGGGTTTCACATACCCTCATTTCTCACCTCTCCCTACCTTCACTCTCATAGTGTGAAAAATCAACCTAAGCATACAATTTACAGCACAATAGAGAGATATTTTTCGAAAAATTAGAGGTTTAATGCTAGAAAAGGGAGACTAAAATAATAGCTACCTATTTCATATTCTATTGTGCATCACATATTTATGAGCTAAAATCAGCCTATACTATACCAGTCTATCTTGGGAATAGTAACTATGTGGAATGCAAGACAAAAGGACTACAGTATGTACAATATATACATGCAAAGAGAAGCTAACTCAGCAAATAAACATGACCAATGCATATCATAAGCTTAGACAATATCAAGTACACTCCCCCATGCTTAAAGCAGACAATGTCCTCAGTGTCATAATGAGCAGAGAAAATAGGCAAAGGGGAGAAAGAATTTACGTAATCACTGGTCGTCTGGTGGTGGTGGAGGTGGGTTTTGGCCTAGGTGCCAGGTGTACCATGCTTGCATCATACCCTGCATACTTTGAATTGAGTCTTGCATAACATGCAGGGTGGCTGTCTGTGAAAGTTACTCAGCCTCAATGCGACTGAGCCTGGAGGATATATGGTATTCAAGTCCTCCGAGGGAGCGGATGATGGACCTGCAGTGTCAGTAAAATGGGAGTGAGTTGGGGCGGGAGAGCTATCAGTGGGTCCATGGGGAACTCTTCCTCCTCTGGAGGAATCTCAGCACCCTCCCTATCCTCTTCAATGGAATAGGTCCAATTCTCCTGGTTGGTCACTGCGGTTCTAGTAGGGTTGGGAAGGCAGAAAAGTGAATGACCGTGGAGATACAACCAGTACTCGCCGTCTTTCTTAACAACTAATTTCATATTTAAACAGGATTCCAAATCAATCCTGTTACTGCCGAGTACTGGTTGCATTCCCTGTAACTGAGCCTCAAATCCTAATCCTCTAGCAACAGCAGTAACCAAGCCTCCCATAACAACCTTCCCATTCATGGCCCCACCTACCCTTGACATTTGATGAGCCATGAAGGCACCAGTATCCACCTTCGTACCATTAATTATAGAATGAAGAAAATAAAGCTCTCTCTGATTAGCAACCCCATCACTCTTAGCCCTACCAAAAATAGTATGGGCTATAAGTCTCTGTAAATATCTGAAGGTGGGGTTGCAAATAAAAGAGGATTTTGAACTCAATGCACTGGACCTAGAAATCAAGGGAAAATATTCAACCTAAGGAATTAGCTAATTAAAGATGAAAACTAAAACTCAAAGTAAGAAATCAAACAAAGGAAAACTTTAAAAATAAAAAATGTGGGTTACCTCCCACAAAGCGCTTGTTTAAAGTCATTAGCTCGACTCCTTTGCTTCTTAATGGATTGAGGGGGGATCTAAGAGAGCTTGGGTGGCTCCCTTCTCAACTGGTTGTCTCGTCACAAAATGCTTAAGGCGTTGCCCGTGCACCTTGAAGGATCCAGTGGATTCACTCTGCACCTCCACTGCTCCATAAGGAAAGACTCGAGTCACTTGGAATGGACTGGACCATCGAGAATGAAGCTTCCCGGGAAAGAGTCTCAGCCTTGAATTAAACAGCAAGACCCAATCTCCTACTTGAAATTGGCACCTAAGGATGTGGTTATCATGCCATCTTTTTGTTCTTTCCTTGTATAACTTGGCATTGTCATAAGCATCAAGCCTCAGTTCATCTAGCTTATTTAATTGTAGGCATCTTCTCTTTCCAGCTGCTAACAAGTCAAAATTGATTGTTTTGACTGCCCAATACACCTTATGCTCAAGCTCTACCAGCAAAAGACAGGGCTTCCCAAATATTAACCGAAAAGGTGTGGTCCCTATCGGTGTTTTATAGGCAGTCTTGTAGGCCCATAATACATCATCAAGCTTGAGAGACCAATCTTTTCTGGCCTTCGAGACGGTCTTTTCTAAGATTGCGTTGATCTCCCTATTTGATATCTCCACTTGCCCATTAGTTTGAGGATAATAGGCTAGAGCCATTTTATGGGTGACTCCATATTTCTTCAAAATATTTTGAAATTATTGCTCAGTGAAGTGAGAACCTCCATCACTTATCACAGCTCGGGGTACTCCAAATCTCGGGAAAATTATCCTCTTAAAAAGCTTGGCAACCATTCTAACATCATTGGTGGGGGATGCTATTGCTTCAACCCACTTAGAAACGTAGTCCACAGCCACTAGAATGTACTTGTTCCCACATGAAGAAGGAAAGGGACCCATAAAGTCAATGCCCCAAACGTCAAATATCTCAACTTCTAAAATGCTATTTAGGGGCATCTCATTCCTTCTAGATATGTTGCCAACTCTTTGGCACCGATCACATGCCTTTACAAAAGTATGCACATCTTTGAAAAGCATGGGCCAATAGAAACCAGCTTGAAGAATTTTAGCTGCAGTCTTAGAAATGCTGGTGTGGCCTCCACAAGGTGAACTATGGCAATGGTATATAACACTGTAAACTTCTTCCTCTGGAATACACCTTCGGAATATGCCATCTGCACACCACTTGTACAAGCATGGATCATCCCAATAGTAAGACTTAATGTCAGAGAAGAATTTCTTTCTCTGAAGATAGCTCAACCCCTCAAGGAGTATTCTGCATGCAAGAAAGTTCACGAAGTCTGCATGTAACAACCTTTTTTTTCTATTATTATAAAATATTGAGTTTACATACACGTCATTAATCAAAAAGTACATGCAACATATCAAACACATAGATATTTACATCTTGTTTATTTTGGTTGACCAATTTCGGACATACAGGTGCGGGTGGTTGCACCTTCACCAGGATCTGAGCCAACTCGACCACAAACATCTTATTTGATTCTGAGATCTGCCCAACATAAAGTAACTCGATCCAATGTGCACTAAAAGCCAGAGCCTTAGAAAAAAGCTGCATAACTAATTTTCTCAACATGATATGGAAATATAGTGAGAATTAAATCCCAGTAAGTTCAACAATAAATCATCATCAATATAGCTCATCACGTTATGTTCAGCTGTATAAACTACAGAAAATATCTTTGGTCACATGAATGCATTTTATCTATGTACATAAGAATTATACTGTAATGATGTGTATGACTGGATTAACTATTTTCAAAATATCATATGATGGCCATCAACTTATTCTCATTTCAAGCTATCCCGGTCAGGGTGAGTATCCTCTACTCTCCGATACGGAATTTTCTCGCTCTGTCCAACATGGTCCACTTTCTCTTTCTTTTCTCATTAACATGATCATAACCGTTGGTAGGGCGTCCCCTACTAGTGCACCACAAGGATTTCCATGTGACCGTGCTCATTTCTTTTCTTTTCATAATGATAGCCAAAAATATGCTTTCAATAACAAGTATGTTCATCAAAATATAAATATTACCATAAATCATTGGTAATAATGCCATGAACATAAACATTTCAAATATCACTTTATAAAATATTTCCATGTCAGAATTTCACACTTAAGATGGTAAGAAGTTCATACATTGGCAATGGCTATGGCATACACTAGTCATTTATTATTTTCATTTATAAGATTCGTCTTTTTTTTTTAAATATTAATTTCATCTCTTCATTTTCTTTATGCTTGGCCTTTAGTCAATTTCTTCTTATTTATATCATTTCTAACACATGTTCTTACAAATTTATAGAGCATTTTCCTCCAATTTGATTTCTACTATTACCCTATAGTTAAAGAGGTTCATCTAAGGTAGAAAAATGTTGAAAATAGGCTTCACCAGCTTCCAACACAATCTGGCCATGTTCCAGGACACGGCCATGCTTTAAAAAATACTTCAAATGTACTTAAAAAGCAGCCCCGAACACAGCTAACCCGTGCTTGAAGCACCCAGAACACGGCCTGGCCGTGTTTTGTGACCATTCCTCACTAATCAGAGCATAAATCCCTCATTTTAACTTCGATTGAGGTGCTCTTAGTGTATATCGAAAGCTAAGACAATTATCTAAAACTATTATGTTAATCATATTAGCAAAATAGTAATAACTATCGGTGTTATTACTCCCTTAAATTCAATATTATTTCTTCTCGGGTAGGTTCTAACCTTTACTTACTAATCTGACTATATCTCCCACATACGAATTCCAAATTAAGTGATTCCAGTGGCACAACATCTGTGACACATAAATATATAATTCATATGTTAACCATTTATTTTAATTCCTTATAGAATTTTCCCAAAAATTAAAACACCGAAGCTATCCTAACATATTATTTCTTGATTAACCATTTCCTGACCTTTGTTTACTAATTGGAACATATTTACCTCATATGAACTCTAAATTGAATTATTCTAGTGGCTACAAATCCGTGACACATTTATCTTTAATTCTTATGTTAACCATTTATTTTAATTCCCTACACATAATTCCCATAAATTAAAACACAGAAGCTATCCTAACATATTCTTCTCTGATGAACCATTTTCTGACCTTTGATTACTAATCAGACCATATCTACCTCATATGGACTCCAAATTGAATGATTCCAGTGGCTAAAACTCAGAGACACATATATATATATATATAATTCTTATGTTAACAATTTATTTTAATTCCTTATAGATTGTTCCCAGAAATTAAAAAAACAAAAGCTTAAAATTCTGTTACCCATAGCCATACCCATGCAGAACTATCTACACCAACCTAAGTATTCAAACATACATCACATGCAAGATCAATATGTAACATGATATAGCAACATCCATGACCAATCATCAAAGTTCTAAGATCAAAATCTCATATAAATATTATAAGTTTCAAAAGTTTTCTTCAAAAAGAAATATTGTTAAACTTACTTGGAGCACTTAGTCCCCTAGACTTCTCCTTCCCTCTTTCTTCCTTTCTTCCTCTCCTTTCCTCGCTCTACCTTGCTTTTATTTTTCCTCTCCCTCACTTGGACGAAATTCTAATGTTCTAAGGGTGGGTTTTCTTATATAGACCACCAAATAATTCACCTTTCATGATCATGGGTCTACCTTATCACAATTAGGATACACTTTGTTGAATTTTTGGAAAAACAAACAACTTATGTTCTTGTCTTCCTCTTCCTTAGTCAAGATATGCATAGGAAAAGGAGATTTGTATTTTGAAAATTATGATGATATGTTCTTAAGATAATGGACAAGGTCCCTTTGATTTAGGGATTCATTTCCATTTTCTTTTGTCTTAAACAATTATGATATGTTTTCCTTTTTAGGTGTCAAATTTCTAGCCCTTGAATCTCCATTATTTGGTTGATATTATTTGTGTGGGATAGGAATGTTTTGTCCTAATGCCATGTATTATCATACCACTTGCTAAAATTATGAGTGTAGGATATAGATGTTTTTGTCCTAAAGCCTTGTATTATCATGCCACTTGCCAAAATGATGAATGTAGAATCACACCACTTGCTAAATTTTTGTCTTAATGCCATGTAACCTAATCTTTGTTATTATTAAATTATTATATCATCACCTAATTTATTTTATTTTATTTTTTCTCTTGGATTTGGGCTTATTCCTACCCATTATGGGCTTATTCCTACCTATTTTCTTTGCTTTGGATAAAATTCTACCTTTCTTGGGGGGCTTAGTCACATTTTCATAATTTTTGGACTATTGGTCCAATTACTATATCCTAGTCCAAGTCTATGTTTTATTTCTTGCTTAGGTTATCCAATGGGCTTGCTAGAAACTTATGTGAAGTGGAAAAAACTCTATATAAAGTGTCCATAGGTAAAAGCCCAATTTATGGGTGGAGATACTAAACTTAGTAACTTTTACTCTTAAATTAGGAAAAATTACCCTAATCCAATCTTCTTGAAATTTTAAGACCTTTAATTCACAAAAATTTATCTTCCTTACCTAAGAATTTCACCTTTCTTTAGCATGTTTATTTCTAATATTTCCTCTTAGATTTTCTTTCTTTACCTATTCCATTAATATTAGAACATTTCTATGCATATATGTAAGGTGAAGAATTTATAAGGAAAATATTTAAAAATTACGGGATGTTACATTCTTCTCCCCTTAAGAAATTCGGTCCCCGAATTTCAGTCCATCCTACCACATGTAGGTATTGAAATTAAGGCATTATTCAGAGTTACCAACCTTATTACCTAAATAATTAAGAATATCTTTTTTGTATAACATCTTTACTTTTTAATATGTCTATTCACTTGAGATATTTTGCCATATAACTTAACCATAAGGATTTCTTTCACTCATAAGTTCTTCAATTTATATCCTCTAGCTCGCATGGATATATCTATGGGTCGATATTAGAAAACACACATATAAAGGAACATATTCACCTTCATATTGGGTAACTATCTTTTCTTATTCCAAACTTCTATCAAGTCTTTTTTTTTTTTCATGTATCAACATCATCCCCTGAATATCATCATCTTAATCTATCATCTATTTTTATCCTCAAATCCTTTAATTAATATGTTAAACATACGTAGCAATAAGTCCTTCAAACCTTTAATAACGTGTACCATTGACACATGTCTAATAATTCCAACTTAACTCATCACAGTAATTCTATACAAGCTTATTAACACCATTAGACTCATTGTCAAAAATTTCAATTATTTCTTCTATCATATCCAAAAGCACCTCATTCTAGCTTATGCCAATCCCATTTAATTCACCCAATCATTTCAAGAAGATTTTTCCTAACAATTACTCATACATGAATTCTCAATTCCAACAAAATTCACATCTTAGATACTAGACTCAATTTAGCATAATATAATCCTTTAACACAAATACCTTGATCACTTACATTATTTTCGAGCATGGTTCTCAGAATATTCTCTATATTTCCAAATTAAGAGTTCAAAGACTAACTTAAATCCTTCTTCCTATATTTTATTCCTGAAGAACTTCAACACCACTAGTTCTCTTGATTACATTCGTCAAAACACCATAAGACCATCATCTGTCCATTCTTTTCAAACGTTTCATTACTTTAACCTACTAACAACTTAGTCACCATAATAATTGAGTTTCAAAGAAAATAAATTAACTTTTCTTTTAATGTAGGAAAAGAATCTTGCATTTAATGCCAAATAATAATGTAGAACAATGCAGTAGAACAGACGAAAAGTATAATAAAGAACGGTGCTAAAATAGAAAGTCAAAAGTTTGGACAAAACATTAGAGAGAGTTAAAATCGGTGGCCGTAATTCTTGAAAATTTGAAAACAAAAATTTAGCTGTTATATCAATAAAATCGGTGGCCGCAAGGTTTGAATATATGTGCGAAAATCTACTTTAAATCTAGTGGTATTCGGTGGAAAGATATCACATGGAAAAAGAAACATTTCTGAGCATATAAAAGTCTGTGAAAATCAAAGAATACGTAGTTAACTGGTAGGATGCAGTTGATTGCTTCAAAATAAATGTAATCAATCAACTGTAAAATAACCAGTCCAAATTAAAATTTTTCAAAATAGCTAGTCGACTTAATAATACCGATAGTCGACTGGCAAAAACATTGAGAATACAAAATAAATCATTTGATTGTTCCTCTTCAACAATTAATTGGTTTGCATTTTCACTTTTTTTTTTACATTGACAGCTATCACTTACAACTTTTCTACAAGAATCAAGACATCATTGCTTCATCAAAGACAACAAGATAAAGACAGATTTCTAGTGATATCTTATCTTATGCTCTTTATGTGCTTAATATGGGTCACAGTCATAACTACTGTACATATACATGCTTGCCGTCATTTTTGAAATTTTGTTTTACCTTTAATTTAGCTGATATCCACCAATCACTCACATAGTTGTTCTAATAATACCCGGCCTATTCGCATAGCTATTATAAGTATGCCTTCTCTGAGTTCTATAAATACTTACATTAGTATCTTTGTCTATACTCAAAGTTAAGGTGATAGAAATTATGGAGGGAACCGCATTCCGTCAGTTTCAAAATATTTGTGTCTTTTGTGGTTCCAGTCCTAGAAAAGATAGGGATTATGTTAAAGCAGCACAAAATCTGGGTATGGTGCTGGCTAGGAGAATAATTCATTTAGTGTATGGTGGAGGTAACCGTGGGTTAATGGGGTGTGTGGCTACAGTTGCACATGTAGGAGGATGTCAGGTTCTAGGTATTATTCCTACAGCTCTAGCTACATCCAGCATCATAGGGAAAACAATTGGGGAAGAATATAAAGCAGCTTCCATGCATGAACGCATGGCTAGAATGATGAGCAATGCTGACGCCTTCATTGGCTTACCAGGTGGTTTTGGTACTTTAAAGGAGATTTTCCAAATAGTCTCTTGGGCATAACTGAATATGCATCACAAACCGATAGGTTTGTTAAATGTTAATCACTTCTTTGATGGTATGTTATCTTTTCTAGATCAAGCTGTGGAACAGAGGTTTATCCCACACTCAGCACGACGAATTCTCATCTCGGCTTCAAATGCTGAAAAGTTGATTGATGCTTTACAAGCCTATGTTCATGTACCTGATCCAACTATGACTCAAATAGAATGGACGGCAGATAACCGCAGGAAGCGTAAATTAGATTTGGATCTTCATCTTTAAATGTAGTGAAATGTAGCTATTATTGTACTACTTTTACTTTCTTAGAGTCTACTTGGATACCATATTTACCAACCATACTCCTTTAGAGTTGGTAAAACTATCTTTAAATGTTGCTTATGATCCTCTGAACTTTTGAAATATTCTAGTATATCATCAATATATATAATAACAAATTGATTCAGGGATGACCTAATTACTATTTATTAAATCTATGAATGCAGCTAAAATATTTGTCAATTTAAATGCATCACCAAGAACTCATAATGCCCATAATAAGTCCTACATCCTCTTCTCTTATCCTTAATTAATGTTACTCATATCCCAAATCTATTTGTGGAAAAATATTGAACACCTTATAACTGGTCAAACAGGTAATCTATACGAGATAATGGGTTTCTATTCTACATTGTCACCTTATTCAACTGTCTATAATCTATGCATAGTCATAGTGATCCATCTTTCTTTTCCACAGATAGAACTGGAGCACTCCGAATAAAAGTACTGGGGTATTTAAATACCTTGTCTAACAAGTCTTGTAACTATTTTTTTTTAAATTCGATCGATATCATTCTATATAGGAATATAGATACTAGTTGGGTTCTAAGGAGTAAATCAATACCAAATTCTCGAATTGCTGTGGCAAGGTTGTGCAAGATTTTCTCCGCATTTTTTGCCGAATTAAGCCTTGGTGGTGCCATTTCCTACAGTGGGAAAAAATAAATTTATGCTGCTATTGAGGTGATCAAGCGCAATAGTTAGTTTCAAAAAAATATTTAACAGCAGTCATAACACCAACTCGGCATATAGATAAGAAACACTAGTAATTTCTTACCTATATGAGTCACTGATCCCCTACACAGCACAACCACAACATACTCAAGACACTATAAGATCGATTCAGATAACCATCCACCCACTGGCCATTTAGGATCGACCTCCTCTGATACCAATTATGTAACAACCTTTTTTTTCTATTATTATACAATATTGAGTTCACATACACGTCATTAATCAAAATGTACATGGAACATATCGAACACATAGATATTTACATCTTGTTTATTTTGGTTGACCAATTCCGGAGATACAGGTGCGAGTGGTTGCACCTTCACCGGGATCTGAGCCAACTCGACCACAAACATCTTATTTGATTCTGAGATCTGGCCAACATAAAGTAATTCGATCCAATGTGCACTAAAAGCCAGAACCTTAGAAAAAAGCTGCATAACTAATTTTCTAAACATGATATGGAAATATAGTGAGAATTAAATCCCAGTAAGTTCAACAATAAATCATCATCAATATAGCTCATCACGTCATGTTCAGCTGTATAAACTATAGAAAAAATCTTTGGTCACATGAATGCATTTTATCTATGCACATAAGAATCATATTGTAATGATATGTATGACAGGATTAACTATTTTCAAAATATCATATGATAGCCATCAACTTATTCTCATTTCAAGCTACCCCGGTCAGGGTGAGTATTCTCTACTTTCTGGTACGGGCTTTTCTCGCTCCGTCCGACATGGCCCACTTTCTCTTTCTTTTCTCATTAACATGATCATAACCGTTGGTAGGACGTCCCCTACTGGTGCACAACACGGATTGCCATGTGACCGTGCTCATTTCTTTTCTTTTCATAATGATAGCCAAAATTATGCTTTCAATAACAAGTATGTTCATCACAATATAACTATTACCATAAATCATTGGTAATCATGCCATGAACATAACCATTTCAAATATCACTTTATAAAATATTTCCATGTCAGAATTTCACACTTAAGATGGTAAGAAGTTCATACAATGGCAATGGCTATGGCATACACTAGTCATTTATTATTTTCATTTATAAGATTCGTCTTTTTTTTTTAAAATATTAATTTCATCTCTTCATTTTCTTTATGCTTGGCCTTTAGTCAATTTCTTCTTATTTATATCATTTCTAACACATGTTCTTACAAATTTATAGAGCATTTTCCTCCAATTTGATTTCTACTATTACTCTATAGTTAAAGAGGTTCATCTAGGGTAGAAAAATGTTGAAAATAGGCTTCACCAGCTTCCAACACAGTCTGGCCGTGTTCCAGGACACGGCCATACTTTAAAAAATACTTTAAATGTACTAAAAAATAGCCCCGAATAAGGCTAACCCGTGCTTGAAGCACCTAGAACACGGCCTGGCCATGTTCTGTGACCTTTCCTCACCAATTAGAGCATAACTCCCTCATTTTAACTCTGATTGAGGTGATCTTGGTGTATATGGAAAGCTAAGACAATTACCTAAAACTATTATGTTAATCATATCTGCAAAATAGTAATAAATATTGGTGTTATTACTCCATTAATTTCAATTTTATTTCTTCTCGGGTAGGTTCTAACCTTTACTTACTAATCTGACTATATCTCCCACATACGAATGTTAACCATTTATAGAATTTTAAACATCCGTGACACATAAATATATAATTCATATGTTAACCATTTATTTTAATTCCTTATAGAATTTTCCAAAAATTAAAACACCGAAGCTATCCTAACATATTCTTCCTTGATTAACCATTTCCTGACCTTTGTTTACAAATCGGAACATATTTACCTCATATGAACTCTAAATTGAACGATTCCAGCGGCTGAAAATGCGTGACACATATATCTTTAATTCTTATGTTAACCATTTATTTTAATTCCCTACACATAATTCCTAGAAATTAAAACACAGAAGCTATCCTAACATATTCTTCTCTGATGAACCATTTTCTGACCATTGATTACTAATCGGAACATATCTACCTCATATGGACTCCAAATTGAATGATTCCAGTGGCTAAAACTCCGAGACATAAATATCTTTAATTCTTATCATAACAATTTATTTTAATTCCTTATAGACTGTTCCCAAAAATTAAAACACTGAAGCTTAAAATTCTGTTACCCATAGCCATACCCATGCAGAACTATCTACACCAACCTAAGTATTCAAACATACATCACACGCAAGATCAATATGCAACATGATATAGCAACATACATGACCAATCATCAAAGTTCTAAGATCAAAATCTCATATAAATATTATAAGTTTCAAAAGTTTTCTTCAAAAAGAAATATTGTTAAACTTACCTGGAGCACTTAGTCCCCTAGACTTCTCCTTCCTCTTTCTTCCTTTCTTCCTTTCCTTTCCTCACTCTACCTTGCTTCTATTTTTCCTCTCCCTCACTTGGACGAAATTCTAATGTTGTATGGGTGAGTTTTCTTATATAGACCACCAAATAATTCACCTTTCATGATCATGGGTCTACCTTATCACAATTAGGATACTCTTTGTTGAATTTTTGGAAAAACAAACAACTTATATTCTTATCTTCCTCTTCCTTAGTCAAGATATGCATAGGAAAAGGAGATTTGTATTTTGAAAATTATGATGATATGTTCTTAAGATAAGGGACAAGGTCCCTTTGATTTAGGGATTCATTTCCATTTTCTTTTGTCTTAAACAAGTATGATAGGTTTGCCTTTTTAGCTGGCAAATTTCTAGCCCTTGAATCTCCATTATTTGGTTTATATTATTTGTGTTGGATATGAATGTTTTGTCCTAATGCCATATATTATCATACCACTTGCTAAAATTATGAGTGTAGGATATAGATGTTTTTGTCCTAAAGCCTTGTATTATCATGGCACTTGCCAAAATGATGAATGTAGAATCACACCACTTGCTAAATTTTTGTCTTAATGCCATGTAACCTAATCTTTATTATTATTACATTATTATATCATCACCTAATTTATTTTATTTTATTTTTTCTCTTGGATTTGGGCTTATTCCTACCCATTATGGGCTTATTCCTACCCATTTTCTTTGCTTTGGATAAAATTCTACCTTTCTTGGAGGGCTTAGTCACATTTTCATAATTTTTGGACTATTGGTCCAATTACTATATCCTAGTCCAAGTCTATGTTTTATTTCTAGCTTAGGTTATCCAATGGGCTTGCTAGAAACTTATGTGAAGTGGAAAAAACTCTATATGAAGTGTCCATAGGTAAAAACCCAATTTATGGGTGGAGATACTAAACTTAGTAACTTTTACTCTTAAATTAGGAAAAATTACCCTAATCCAATCTTCTTGAAATTTTAAGACCTTTAATTCACAAAAATTTATCTTCCTTACCTAAGAATTTCACCTTTCTTTAGCATGTTTATTTCTAATATTTCCTCTTAGGTTTTCTTTCTTTACCTATTCCATTAATATTAGAACATTTCTATGCATATATGTAAGGTGAAGAATTTATAAAGAAAATATTTAAAAATTACGGGATGTTACACTGCATACCAAGGAGCATCAGCATAAGTGACCATCAGGAGTTGGTCATCAGGAATGGAATCGTCAATAGGCAAATCATCTTTGTCATCTCTCATAAGATCTTGCCTAAGTCTTGAAAGGTGGTCTGCAACCAAATTCTCTATCCCTTTCTTATCTTTGATTACAAGATCAAATTCATGTAGTAAAAGGATCCATCTAATTAGTCTTGATTTGGCATCCTTCTTACTTAACAGGTATCTGATGGCAGCATGATCTGTGAACACTACGACTTCTGATCCCAGCAGATATTGTCTGAATTTATCAATCGCGAACACTACTGCCAAGAGCTCCTTTTCAGTGGTAGAGTAGTTGACTTGAACTTCATCTAGTGTCTTACTAGCATAGTAGATTACATAAGGCTTTTTGTCTCTCTGTTACCCAAGTACAGCTCCCACGGCATAGTCACTTGCATCGCACATAATTTCAAGGGGAAGGCTCCAATCAGGAGGTTGGATGATGGGTTCAGATATAAGCGCCTCCTTCAACCTGCAAAAAGAACGCAAGCAGTCATTATCAAATACAAATGGGACATCTTTAACAAGTAAATTAGTTAAAGGTTTAGAGATTTTTGAGAAGTCTTGGATGAATCTCCTGTAGAAGCCCGCATGCCCAAGAAAACTCCTCACTTCCTTAACATTTGATGGTGGTGGCATAGTTTGAATCACCTTTATCTTTGCCTTATCCACCTCTATCCCCCTTTCGGACACCAAGTGTCCCAGAACTATTCCTTCTCTCACTATAAAGTGGCATTTCTCCCAATTCAGGACCAGATTGACTTCCTCACATCTCTTAAGTACCTGTGTCAAATTTTTCAAACAGTCATCAAATGAGGTACCATAGACTGAAAAGTCATCCATAAACACTTCCATTATTTCCTCTATAAAATCAAAGAAAATAGCCATCATACATCTCTGGAAAGTGGTTGGTGCGTTACACAATCCAAATGGCATCCTTCTATATGCAAAGGTGCCATAGGGACATGTGAACGTACTCTTCTCTTGGTCGTCTGGATGGATAGGGATCTGAAAGAATCTTGAGTATCCATCCAGATAACATAAGTGCGAATGTTTAGCCAACCTTTCCAATAACTGATCAATAAAAGGCAAAGGGAAGTGATCCTTATGGGTGGCCTTATTTAATTTTCTATAGTCAATACACATGCACCAACCCGTAACAGCTCTAGTAGGGATTAATTCATCATTATCATTTCTAACAACAGTCATACCTCCCTTTTTAGGAACCACATGGACAGGACTTACCCATTCACTATCCGAGATAGGATAGATAATACCTGCATCAAGCAATTTGAGAACCTCCTTCTTGACTATCTCTTTCATGTTGGGATTGAGTCTCCTCTGATGTTCCCTAGAAGGTTTATGATCATTATCAACAATTATACGATGCATACAAACAGATGGACTAATCCCTTTTATATCATCTATACTATACCCAATCACCTTCTTAAAGTTATTAGCTTCTACCACTGGCCTGACTATGCTAGGGTTCAAGCCATGTGTGTTTGGGGCAGTGAAGTCCTTCAGCAACAAGTTATCTCTTTCCCCCATTGTAGCTGCTAAATTCTCTTCCTATTGTCTTCTTCTTAACCTTTGTAAAGTGCATTCAATTTCAGGGTCAAATTCAGCAATGCTATCACGCACTCTTCGCATAAAAGAGAAACACGCCTAGGAAGGAAGAAAAGAAGCAAACTCAGAAAAAGAAAATTCTGCAGAAAAAATAAAAAGAAAAATAAACAAAAATTTGATCTAGTCTAGCTATTTTATAAAATATCTAATATTGGCTTTGTTCCCCGGCAACGGCGCCAAAAACTTGTTAGGTGAATTTATTTAAATACCGCAAGTGCACGGTGTAGTTGTAGCTAGTCCGGCAAGTACGGGTCGTTTCCCACAGAGAATAATGCCAATTACCAGAATCTCACAAAAAGTGCTATCTAAATCAATATAATTTGATGGGCAAATATCGCAATTAAACAAGTCGAAGTAACCAATTAAGCTAAGCCTAGGGTTAGGGTTCACCACGCTTGTGATACTCAACAACTGTTATTTACTCTTAATTGCAATTGTCTAGATTATTGGGGATGGTTTAGCCTAAAATAATTAGTAATCTCTTTCAAGCATTACCAATCGTACCTAGATTAATCAAATTACCTACTTTCGTGGTTCTTAGTTCAACCTAGGTCCATTAAGCTTTATGCCAACCATAGAATGCAACTAATCGGTTTTCTCGTTCCCATTAACTGATTCAAGCCTAGGGTATCTTAAACTACTTTCGTGATTAAGACAACCCTAATTAACTATTGGATTCCGATTTTAATCTTCACCTTTCAGTTCATTGATTAAATACCTAATACGTGATAGATTGGTGATCAGGCATTCTATCAACTAATTCAAGCATACAATAGTCAATCCAAATCAATCTAGTCCCAATTACAATTAGGGTTCCATAATTCAAATCATAGGCATAGTATCATTGTATCACAATTGGGTTTATCGAAACCCTAGATAGAATCTACTCACACATAATAAAAACGGGAATCAAATTCACATTCATTGAGTAATTCATAGTAGTTCAATACAAATCAGAAGTAAGAAGAAGTAGAAGTAGAAGTAGAGAGATAGAAGTAGAAGTAGAAAGATATAACCTGATGTGTAGATGAATGTAGCTAAATTAAAACTTCAAAGCAGTAAAATCTACTCTAGAACATCAATTCTCCCTAAGAACTATGTAAAAACCTCATCTAAATATGTTTCTTAAGGCTAAAAAGTGTTTCTCTGGTGTTTTCTACAGTTCTTCCTTGCTCAGCTGCACATCCCCCAGCCTCTCCTTTTGTTTGGGCGGCCAAAACCCTAAATTTAATGCTCTGTACAGTCCCTGAAGCACAGTCGTGTTTTAGGACACGGCCTGGCCATGCTTCGGGCTGGAATTTGGGGAAGTGCTACATCAGCTGCCCAGAACACGGCCAGGTCGTGCTGCATGCTGTGGTGCTCCTTTCTTCATGATTTTTTACGTGTAGCCTCATTGCTTTCTCCTCAGCATATCCCAGGTCTTTTAGGGTCTTTCCATGACTGCTTTTCCTTGCTTCTTGACTTCTTTTGCTCTCCTGAAATCACAAAATGAACCACAGCAGTACCCAGAACAAAGTATAGCCAAAAGTATAGAAATATCCACAAGTTACTATGAATTAGGGGACAAAATATGACCAATAAGCACTCAAAATTCCCCTTTATCATGTGGCATGTAAACAAGTTAAGTCTAAGTTTATACCACATGGTCTTTATACTCCATTACCTGTACCTACACAGCCTTGGCATGATATTTCTATGGATTTTGTGATAGGGTTACCGAGGTCTCAAAGTAGTAAAGATAGTGTTTTGTGGTTGTTGATAGGTTTAGCAAAATGGCTCATTTCATTGCATGTGCTAAAACCAATGATGCAACACACATAGCTAATATGTTATTTAAAGAAGTAGTGTGTTTGCATGGTTGCCTAGAACAATAGTAAGTGATAGAGATGTTAAGTTCTTCAGTCATTTTTGTAGTACTTTATGGGGTAGATTAAGGACTAAACTTCTATTTTCTACTGTTGCATACTGATGTGCTGTATAAGTTTTACCAAATAACCGCAAGCGCATAGCGTAGCTGTAGCTAGTCCGGCGAGTACAGGTCGTATCCACAGAGAGCAATGTCAACTACTAGAATGATGCAAAACGAGCTATCTAGATCGATGTAAAATGATAGAAAGTTTGTCACAATTAAACAAGTAAAGATGAAGAATTAAACAAAGTCTAGAGTTACGGTTCACCACACTTATGATACTCAACATCCAAATTATACCTCTAATTGCAATTATCTAAGTTATTAGGGATGGTTTAGCCTTAATTAACTAGCACCTCTCTCAAATGTTACTAATCGTACCTAGGTTAATCCAATTGCCTACTTTCGTGGTTCTTAGTTCAACCTAGGTCCATTAAGTTCTATGCCAACCATGGAATACAATTAATCTGTTTTCTTGTGCCCATTAATTGATTCATTCCTAGAGAATCTCAAACTACTTTCGTGATTGAGAAATCCCTAATCAACCATTAGGTTCCAGTATTAGTTTTCACCTCTCAGTCCATCAACTAATATCCTAAGACGTGATAAATTGTTGGCCAAACATTCATCAACTCATATAACCAATGCATAATAGCCAATCCTAATTAACCATGGATAACACAATTAGGGTTCCAATTGTTCAATGTTCAGAGTGTATCATCACATCATAAGTGGGTTTACCAAAACCCTAGATCAAAAACTACTCAAGCATGATAGAAAGATAAACCAAATCCAAATTCATTAAACAAACCATAAGTGTTCAATACAAACCAAGAGAAAGCAGTAGAAATGGAAATGAGTGCAGAGATAGAAAGATAAAACCTGGATTGTTGAATACAAAGGAATACAAAGCTGAATTTCTGTCAGAACTAAGCTAAGAACATGAAATCAAACTCTAATCCTACCCTAAATCTACTCCTAAGGTGTTTCCTAACCCTAAAACTAAGTGGAGAAGGTCAGAAATGTGTTCTCCCCCCTTTGGCAGCGATTTCCCCTCAATATATATCACTTTGGGCGGCTAAAACCCTAAAAAACACAGAGCTTACAGACCCGCAGCACGGCCGTGGTCCAAGACACGGCCTGGCCATGCTTCTGGCTGGAATTTGAGGAAATGCTGCAGCATCCGCCCCGAGCACGGCCTGGCCGTGGTGCATGCCACCAAGCACGGCTTGGACGTACTAGGGCCGTGTTGCCCCAAATCTTCCGAATTTTCCAAAATGCCAAACATGAAAGTTGTAGCTCTATGTCTCTTCTTTCCCCAGCCACTGGAATCACCTTAATCGGATATATATTGAGGGAGATATGACCAAATTAGTAACCAAAGGTCAGAATTTGTCCTACTACACTGTGATTTTGACTTGATAGCCCTGTAATGCCATGAAATATCCCGAATGGGACCAAGTGTTCAACACGAAAGTTGTATATCATTGTGTTAGCTTTGCATAGCAACTTGAATCACTTTGATTGGAGGTCATAAGACAGAGATATGCTCAAAACAGTGCCGAAAGGTTAAATGCTGGGGGCTACCATGCTTCTTTTTGGTTGAATTTTGGTAAGCTTCCTCCTTGCTTCCTTCTCATCATGGTTCCATATCCTTTGGCATTTTCCATGAATGTTTTCCCTTGCTTCTTGGCCTCTTTTGCTCACCTACAAGTATAAAAACAACCAAAGTAGTATCCAAAGCAAAACATAACCAAAAGCAGGGAAATAACCATAAGTTTGCATGAATTAAAGGATAAGATATAGCCATTAAACACTTAAAATACGCCTTTATCAACTCCCCCATGCTTAAACCTTTGCTTGTCCTCAAGAAAATAACATAACATATCGGGAAGGGAGAAAGTTGCAATCAAATTCTAGAGGATAGAAAAATGCAACATAGATAATTTGTCACTCAATTAATGTGCACACAATAGGCATATGAATAGACATTTGCAAGATAGTCTCTATTCTTCTAAAACTAAACCAAAATTCTCCTATTTTATATCTGTTTCCATTGTTACCATTGGTTGTATGCATCAAATTGATTTTTGTACACTCAAGTAGGCCACCTCATCCTTTAGATCTCCCTATGTTGCCTTACCCTTATTTCTATTTTATCACTTTGGTTCTCATTCAAACTCTTTTACTTTCCGTCATTTTTTTTCTTTTTCATTCATTTTTTTTAGAAACATGCAGTGAGTGCATTTTATGCTCCATCTCACTAGGGTAAAGGCATCTAGGTACTCATACTAAGGCCTTTTTGGTGCCTTGAAGGGGTACTCAGAGTGAAAACTTTTTGGGGTGCACATTCCCTCATTTTTCACCTCTCCCTTCCTCCACACTCTCATAGTGTTAAAATCAAAAATAGCATGCAATTCATAGCACAATAGAGAGATATTTTTCAAAAAATTAGAGTTTCAATCCTATAAGAAAGAGACTAAAGTTTAAACTACCTAGTGGATTTGTGCATATCGGTATTGTCGGTCTATGGCCCCATTTCAAAAAAGAACATAAACGGTACAGTCTTGGGAATCTGACGTTAAAAGACCCTGTTTGCCAATTTATAAGAAAATTGGATGGGAAGCATATCCTCGACCCATAGAGGGCGTTTAAGCCGTTACTGGATGTAAAACTAGAGGAAGATGTGAGCCACAATCACAACTACTGTACATATACATGCGTGCCGTCATTTTTGAATTTTTCACTTTTAATTTAGCTGACATTTTTCAGCCTACTCTTATAGCTATGGAAATTATGCCCCCGGTCTATGCACATAGCTATTACAAGTATGCCCTTATTTGAGTCTTATAAATGTGCACCTCATTATCTTCATCCTCATAATCAAAGTCAAGGTGAGTGCAGATATGGAAGGAATCGCATTTCGTCACTTTCGTAATATTTGTGTCTTTTGTGATTCTAGTCCTGGGAAAAATGGAGAGTATGTAAAAGCAACACAAACTTTGGGAATGGTACTAGCCAAGAGAAAGATTCATTTAGTGTATGGTGGAGGTTGTCGAGGGTTAATGGGGAGTGTGTCTGGATCTGCATATCTAGGAGGATGCCAAGTTCTTAGTATTATTCCTACAGCTCTAGCTGCATCAAACATAGTAGGAAAAACAATTGGGGAAGAATGTAGGGTATCCTCCATGCATGAACGAATTGCTAAAATGATGTGCAACGCTGACGACTTCATTGCCTTACCTGGAGGTTTTGGTACTCTAGAGGAAATTTTTCAAATCGTCTCTTGGGCACAACTGAACATGCACCATAAACCCATAGGTTTGTTGAATGTTAACAATTTCTTTGATGGTTTGTTGTCTTTTCTTGATCATGCTGTAGAATAAAGGTTTATCTCGCACTCAGCACGTCGGATTCTCATCTCGGCCTCAAATGCTGACGAGCTGATTGATGCGTTACAAGCATTTGTTCATGTACCTGATCCAGTTATAGCTCAAATAGATTGGACAACAGAACACCGTAGAAAGCGCAAACTAGACTTAAATCTTCATTTGTAATACCTTTTATTTGCTTGAGTAAATTTGTATTTTCTGTTTAGTTTGTTGCAGGTTCATCTTTTCTTAGATCTCCTTCCAGGTAATATCTCTTTTAATCTTTATTGATTTTCTTCATCTTTCAAAAAAAAAATTGAGTGATGTTTTGGGATTAGGCAAAGCTAACACCAATGATGAAAATGGTTTAAAATGCTTGTAACCTTCGAAAAATTGATGAGTTCTGGGTGTTATGTGTGAACTTGAACTCTAATGTAACTTATGTTTTATTTGAGAATCCTAATATCTGGTGCACTTAATCTTTTACATTTGACTGATTGTTTATTCAAAAAAAATTTATGTGATTTAGATATGTTAATTGATCTCATAAGACTCTAGAACTTATTTGATTGTCACTTGAGGCGAAATCCTAGACTACTCTCCATTTGAGAAATGAATTAGGCATTTTTGGAATCGTTTGAGCCTTTCAAACCAACCTATACATGATGATATCCCTAGCAACCTATTTTGAGCTTATATTTATCCTTTCTTGAACACCTATATTTCTATCTAGCCTTTAAATAAAAATATGTCTAACTCTTACCTTTCACTCACAGGCATGATCATTTGAAAAGTTATGATTCAAGGGTGGATGGTAGAAGTTTAAAAAAAAAAGAAAAAAAGAAGAAGAAAGAAAGTTAATACTCCCTAAATAAAAATGTTTGGGGGTGTTTTATTCAAAAAAAAAATATAGTATGAGAAAATAAATGTAAGGATGATGAAAAGGTTGGAGATAGAATTCACAGTATAATATCAAAAGTATTTGTGAGGCTTTAAATGATTATGTACGTCGAAGAGTGAGTTGAGCTTTCATTCATATCATTTTATCCACCTTTAACCTGTGCCATACATTACAAGCCTAATGAAAGTCCTAATGATCTTAAATGTTATGATTAGTCTACATTAATGGAGAGTGACATGAAAAATGAGCTTATGGAGTCTCAAATGCATATATCTAGAGATCTGTTTTAAATATTTGATTACATAAATTTATTTGAACGCAAAAAGTCCAATGTCATAAGACTACTACACAGACACACTTGGGATTCAAGAGTAAACCATATGTTGTATTTGAATAAAAGTTCTACATAACCTTAGAATTCTGATATCTTTCTTGGTTGCACATTTTAGATCCTTGAGGAATGCTTAGTAAGTCAAAAACAATTCATCACTCACTCATCATTTGAATTTTGAAGTTTGTGTGTTTTGCTTGAGGACAAGCAAAAGATTAAGTCTAGGGGTATTTGATGAGTGAGTTTTATACTCATAAATTAAATATTTTCATCTTATCTTTTGCCATAATTAAGCATAAATCTCCCTTACTTGTCTTTAGTTTTGTGTCTTTCTTACATATGGAGAGAAGAGTAGAAAATGGACTTAATTGGAGGAATCAGAGTTAAATTGTAGTTATTTGGAAATGATGTCTATAAATCAAGCAGATAAAACAAAATCATTAAGGAGGGCTGAGTAAGGAGCATTATCATATTGTCTCTTGAGATGCATCCTAATGGATATATGCACAAATTTATTCTTGATTTATGATCACATTTCCAAAAGAACTAAAACAAAAAGATTCAAGGCAAAGCACCCAATGTTGAGAATATGTTTGCTGGTTGCAGTCCAGCCCAACCTTGCTGTAGTACTTGGGCCATATCTCTGAAAATACATATCCAATATGTATGTAATTTGGTAGGTGTGTAGCTAACACAATTGGGTACAACTTTCATGTTTTAAGTGGTCAGAAAATACGGACATTAAAATGGACAAAAGTGGGCTAGAAGAGAATCTGACTATTGCTGCAGTCCAGCCCGACTTTGCTCTAGTATTTTGACCATAACTCATACATTACGTATCCAATTTGTCCACAATTTGTCTTTACGGAAAGCTCATGAAATTTTCTACAACTTTCGTGTTGATGAAGTCAGAAAATTCGGCGGTTTTCAAGACGATATTCAAGGATCAATTTCGGTGCACATATGGAATTCAAATTGTCAACTTTGTACAACTTCCTACCTAACAATTTTGACAATTACCACACCAACCACACTTAATTGTATCTATAAATAGAGGGCTTGAGGGGTGAGTTAGGGAGTTTTTGGAGAGCTTTGGATAAAGCTTGGGAAAGCTTTGTTGAAATTCTACGAACTTGTAATGTTATTCTCTCTTTAGACATCTTGAAGGAAGAAAAAGGAACAAAAACCAGCAAAAGAAAATTATGCAAAAAAACAGAAAAGAAAATGATCTAGTCTAGCTATTTCGCAATATATCTAATATTGACGATTGCTCCCCGGCAACGGCGCCAAAAACTTGATGTGCTGTATAAGTTTTACCAAATAACCGCAAGCGCACGGCCTAGCTGTAGCTAGTCCGGCGAGTACGGGTCGTATCCACAGAGAGCAATGTCAACTACTAGAATGATGCAAAACGAGCTATCTAGATCGATGTAAAATGATAGAAAGTTTGTCACAATTAAACAAGTAAAGATGAAGAATTAAACAAAGTCTAGAGTTACGGTTCACCACACTTATGATACTCAACATCCAAATTATACCTCTAATTGCAATTATCTAAGTTATTGGGGATGGTTTAGCCTTAATTAACTAGCACATCTCTCAAGTGTTACTAATCGTACCTAGGTTAATCCAATTGCCTACTTTCGTGGTTCTTAGTTCAACCTAGGTCTATTAAGTTCTATGCCAATCCTAATTAACCATGGATAACACAATTAGGGTTCCAATTGTTCAATGTGCAGAGTGTATCATCACATCATAAGTGGGTTTACCAAAACCCTAGATCAAAAAATACTCAAGCATGATAGAAAGATAAACCAAATCCAAATTCATTAAACAAACCATAAGTGTTCAATACAAACCAAGAGAAAGCAGTAGAAATGGAAATGAGTGCAGAGATAGAAAGATAAAACCTGGATTGTTGAATACAAAGGAATACAAAGCTGAATTTCTGTCAAAACTAAGCTAAGAACATGAAATCAAACTCTAATCCTACCCTAAATCTACTCCTAAGGTGTTTCCTAACCCTAAAACTAAGTGGAAAAGGTCAGAAATGTGTTTTCCCCCCTTTGGCAGCGATTTCCCCTCAATATATATCACTTTGGGAGGCCAAAACCCTAAAAAACACAGAGCTTACAGACCCGCAGCACGGCCGTGGTCCAGGACACGGCCTGGCCATGCTTCTGGCTAGAATTTGGGGAAATGCTGCAGCATCTGCCCCGAGCACGGCCTGGCCGTGGTGCATGCCACCAAGCACGGCCTAGAAGTTCTAGGGCCGTGCCACCCCAAACCTTCTGAATTTGCCAAAATGCCAAACATGAAAGTTGTAGCTCTATGTCTCTTCTTTCCACAACCACCAGAATCACCTTAATCAGATATATATGGAGGGAGATATGACCAAATTAGTAACCAAAGGTCAGAATTTGTCCTACTACGCTGTGATTTTGACTTGATAGGCTTGTAACGCTATGAAATATCCCGCATTTGACCAAGTGTTCAACATGAAAGTTGTATAGCATTGTGTTAGCTTTGCACAGCAACTTGAATCACTTTAATTGGAGGTCATAAGACAGAGATATGCTCAAAATAGTGCCAAAAGGTCAAATGCTGGGGGCTGCCATGCTTCTTTTTGGTTGAATTTTGGTAAGCTTCCTCCTTCGTTCCTTCTCATCATGGTTCCATATCCTTTGGCATTTGCCATGAAATTTTTCCCTTGCTTCTTGGCCTCTTTTGCATGGAGAGAAGATTTTCTTAGGAGGGGATTTGAATGGTCATGTAGGGAGGGAATCGAAAGGATACGAGGGTATACATGGAGGTTTTGGATTAGGAGATGCGAACGAAGAGGGTAAAACTATCTTGGATTTTTCCTTAGCCTATAATTTTATCATAGCAAATACTTGCTTTAGAAAGCGGATTGAACATCTTATCACATACAAGAGTGGAGGAGCAAGTACTCAAATATATTTTTTCTTGGTAAGGAAATCAAATAGAAGGTTCTGTACAAATTGTAAAGTCATACCCCGTGAGAGCTTGGCTACCCAACACAGAGTTTTAGTTTTGGACGTACGAGTTATGAGAAGAGTAGAAAGAAAGAGTAAGAAAACAATTCCTAGAATTAGGTGGTGGTCTTTGAAGAATGAGCAATAAAGGAATTTTCAAAGAAGAGTGGAGGAAGAAAGGCTTTGGGAGGTCCAAGGAAATGCTAATGATATGTGGGACGAGATGGCCAAAGGGATTAGGTATATAGCAAGAGTGACACTTGGAGAATCAAGAGGCGTTGGACCTAAGGGTAAAGAATCTTGGTGGTGGGATGCGGAGGTGCAAGATAGGATTAAGTTTAAAAAAGAGTGTTATAAGGAGTGTCACTTATGTAAAGATAAGGCAATTTGGGATAAATATAAAACGGCTAAGAAAGACGCTAAGAAGGCTGTGAGTGAAGCAAGAACTAGAGCTTTTGAGGGATTATATCAATCTTTAGGAACTAAGGAGGGAGAAAGAAAAATTTACAAGCTTGCGAAGGGTAGGGAAAGAAAGACAAGGGACCTAGATCAAGTGAAATGTATTAAAGATGAAGAGGGTAATGTTTTGGTAAGGGAGCATGATATCCAAGCACGATGGAGGAGTTACTTTCAAGGACTTTTTAACGAAGGGCATGAGTTGACCTACAACTCTGACAGACTTAATACTGCAGAAGAAGACCGTAATTATACTTTTTATCGTAGAATCCAAGAGTTTGAAGTAGATAAAGCTCTGAAGAGAATGGAAAATGGAAAAGCAGTAGGACCTGATAATATACCTATTAAGGTGTGGAAAAGTTTAGGAATGAAGGGTATAAGTTGGCTCACTAAATTGTTTAATGTGATAATGAAATCTAAGAAAATGTCGGATGAATGGAGGAGAAGTACTTTAATTCCTATATATAAAAATAAAGGAGACATACAAAATTGTTTCAACTATCGGGGGATTAAACTCATGAGTCACACTATGAAGTTATGGGAGAAGATCATTGAGCAAAGATTAAGACAAGAGACTCAAGTTACAGAGAATCAGTTTAGATTTATGCCAGGAAGGTCAACTATGGAAGCAATTTATTTACTACGGAGATTGATGGAAAGGTATCAAAGCAGACGGAAAGATTTGCACATGGTTTTTATTGATCAGGAAAAGGCATATGATAGAGTGTTAAGAGAGATCCTATGGAAGGCTTTAGAAAAGAAAGGAGTACGTATTGCGTACATTCAAGCAATCAAAGACATGTACGACAGGATAACGACTTGCGTGAGAACACAAAATGGGGATACAAAGGATTTTCCCACAACTATTGGACTACATCAAGGGTCTTCTCTGAGTCCGTATCTTTTTAACTTGATTTTGGACGCAGTTACTGAACATATACAAGAGTTGGGGCCTCAATGCATGATTTTTGCAGATGATATAGTCTTAGTTGGTGAATCGAAAGAGGAAATAAATATGAAGTTAGAGTCATGGAGACAAGTTTTAGAAACACACGGTTTCCGGATAAATAGAAATAAAACAGAATATATGGAATGTAGTTTTAGTAAGAGACGAAAAAATACGAATGTCGACGTGAAACTTGGAGACTATATATTAAAACAAGTTACAAGTTTTAAATATCTTGGGTCCATTATACAAAATGACGGTGAAGTAAAGGAGGACGTAAACCACAGGATTCAAGCTGGATGGATGAAATGGAGGAAAGCTTCGAGTGTCATTTGTGATAAAAAAGTGCCGCTCAAAGTTAAAGGAAAATTCTACCGTACGGCTATAAGACCTGCTATATTGTATGGTACAGAATGTTGGGCGGTTAAAAGACAACATGAAGATAAATTCAACGTTGCAGAGATGAGAATGTTGCGTTGGATGTGTGGACACACCAGAAAAGATATGATTAGAAATGAGTGCATTAGAGAGAAAGTTGGGATAGCACCTATTGTGGATAAGATGGTTGAAACTCGCTTAAGGTGGTTTGGCCATGTGTGGAGAAGACCTGCAGAAGCTCTAGTGAGAAGAGTTGATCGGATGGAGAATAGTCCAATAATTAGAGGTAGAGGGAGGCCAAAGAAAACAATAAGTGAAACTATTAAAAATGATTTAATAGTTAATAACTTATCTATTAATAAAGTCCATAAATGCATCTGTGGTATTTATGAAACCAAATGACATCACTAAGAACTCATAGTGCTCATACCGAGTCCTGAAAGTTATTTTTAGAATATCCTCTCCCCTTATCCTTAATTGATAATATCCATATCTCAAATCAATTTTTTTTAATTCCTTAAGTTCAATCGATATCATTCTATATAGGGATATAGATACTAGTTAGGTTCTAGGAAATAAATCAATATCAAATTCTATTTCTCGTTTTGGAGTAATCTAGGCAATTCTTTTGAGAACACATCAGGAAACTTCCTAATCACTGGAACCTAATCTACATTGGTATACTTTATATCAACATCTCTCACAACTACCAAATATTCTTGGCACCCTTTTTGTAATAACTTATGGGCTGTTAAAATTGAAATTAAATTACTGGTACATGCTTCCACTAATTGTTCACTACTTGCAACTCATTTACTAACCTTTTATGCTATTGATGACATTTTCATACTGTATCAGCTAGAACGCACTTCAAAACACTTAAACAAGGTTAACCCATTTTGACTTTATTATTTAACATGCTTATGCAATGTCTTAATAACCAATCATGAAAAACTTATGTCTATGCAAGAGTCCTTCGCATAAATTATCCATTTTGTATCCCTCAAATTTTTAAATTTCCATGGGCAAACCTTTCTTTCTCATAATACTTGTACATAATATTATTGAAAATCAAACTGTCTTCGAATCCTTTATATCAACAAAATATATCATTGAAAAGAATTATCTTCATAAATTTGCTACTCTCAAATTCAATCCACCCCACAGCTTGTAAATTCCAATTATATGTGCAAGTTTCAACTAATACATCTAAAAAGAAATTTACAACCATTTCCAAAACACATACACTTTATTACAAACCATTATCTTGGAGTTAACCACCTCAATCACATCATAACCCACTATCAATATTGTATTAGCCATTCGTCATATTGTTTCACATAAGCAAATCAAACAACCAATTCAAACATTCTTAACATCCAAATAAACTATTACCTTTGTGATAGGATAAAATCTTCATATTTTCAGCTAATTCTTTTTCTTTGTACCCAAGAGGGTTCTCTTTTTCACTGTTCATCAAAACAAATTCAAAAGTTGAACTGGTAGTTCACACTTAAGAGGCAATGTCTAGGACATACGCATCGATGTTTAAACATTGCATACTTCAAGATAAGAGTCAGAAGGAAGAAGAGGATGATAACCTATAGAATTCCATAGCAACACCGTGAGTATAAATATGTTCGCGGTTACATACCCATACTCAAAGTTTTACTATAGAATTCTTGCTCCGATAACCACAAGAAAATCTATTGCTCTGATACCAACTTGTCACACCCCTACTTTTAAGGGCACGTGAAATACATACTTTACGAACAGATCTTTACTATAATAGATAAAATACAAGCGTTCATTATAAAAACAGATATAGATAAGTTCTCTCATGTAAACACAATATACAGACCAAGTTTATATATATTAGAGTAACAATAGAAGCAAGAATCATGCCTGTGGTGTTCAGAGCATACTCTAGAGTACAAGAACAATATAAATCAAAATCTACGAACCCTAAAAACAAAATAGGCTTACTAGAGAATATGTCGCCTAGTTGATCAATTATTTGAAGGGAAATAACCAAACTCTGTATTCTTATTTGAAAAATATAGAAATATCGTGTAGTGAGTTTGACATCTCAATGAGCAGATAATACATCTTATGACCTCTTATGTCAATATATGGATGTACTCATATTTTAATACTTGTCACATAGAAAATATAGTTCGGAAGTACATCCATATGGGACCCGCATTTCAGATATTCTCAAAACAAAGGATATTCAAATATCCAAAACCATATATTGTATTGTATGATCATTAAACAAATGTTGTTATACATCAAAATATTTCACATGAAAACATTAGGAGGATACCATATCAGAGTTCAAGCCTTTCCATACTTTGGTGGTGTAGGATTTTTCTAAATTCAACATCTCAACTAAGGTTTGCCATACCACCATTCAAGAGGACACACGAAGGGAATCTAATATAGGAAATTTTCCAAGCACACAACAAGGGAGGAAAAATCACATATCATATAGTCGGCATCCCGCCTAGATATGAGGCATCCCGCTCTCCTTCACATATCATATCCTATGTGTTGGCTGTTACACGAGGCTAGCACCAACCCTACTAGTTGAGGTGTCAAGGTGCACCAGGGCTAATATCACCTGCTATTAGTAAACAGTGTTTCTAATAGGATTCCTCCACAGAAATCATTATTTACACATATGTCATATTGTTCAAAATAGAAGTTTTAGTATAAATTTAGAATTTTTAGTCTCAATACAATTCATCTGTCAAAAATATCCCAATTAGGGTAATTGTAACATCCCTAATTTTGTTTCTTTTATTAGTAGATGTATATAAATATTTAAGGAAATAAAACTTATTAAACAATTCTTTTTGATATCTAAGAAAATATGAGCCTTAGAAATTCTTCACCTTATGTATATGCATAGAAAATGTTCCTAACATTAACGGAATAGGTAAAGAGAGAAAACCAAAAATTAGAAATAACATCCTAAAGAGAGGCAAAATTCTTGGGTAAGGAAGATAAAAAATTTTGAAAGTAAGTAAATATCTTAAAAGTTTAAGAAGATTGAATTAGGGTAATTTTTCCTAATTCAAGAGCTAGAGTTACTAAGTTTAACATCTCCACCCATACATTAGGCCTTCACCTATGGACACTCCATAGAGTTTGTTCTTCCACTTCACATGAGTTTCTAGCAAGCCAATTGGATAACCCAAACAAGAGATATAGCATAGATTTGGATTAAGATATAGAAGTTGGACCGATAACCCAAAAATCATTAAAATGTGACCAAGCCCTCCCTGAGATGTAGAATTTCAGCCAAACCAAAGGAAATAGGCAAGAATGAGCCCAAATCCAAGAGGAAAATAAGTAAATAAATCATGTAATGAAATAATAGTGTAATCCTAATAAAGATTAGGTCACATGGCATTAAGACACAAATTCAGCAAGTGGTGTGTTAATATCTATATCCTACATTTATAATTTTAGCAAGTGGTATAATAATACATGGCATTAAGACAAAACATCTATATTCTACACTCATAATTTTAGCAAGTGGTATAATAATACATGGCATTAGGACAAAACATTCATATCCTACACAAATAATTTCAGCCAAGCAAGGGAGATTCAAGGGTTAGAAACTTGCCACTTATAAAGGCAAACCTATCGTACTTGTGTGAGACAAAAGAAAAAGAAAATGAATCTCTAAATCAAATGGACCTTGTCCTTTATCTTAAAAAATTTTTATCATGATTTTTAAAATACAAATCTTCTTTTGCTATGCATATCTTGACTAAGGGAGAGGAAGACAAGAACATAAGTTGTCTTTCCTAAAAAAAGAACAAAGTGCATCCTAATTGTGATAAGGTAGACCCATAATTATGAAAAAAGGACCACTTGATAGTTTATTTAAGCAAAAACTACCCTTATAACATTAGAATTTCGTCCAAGTGAGGGAGAGAAAAAATAGAAGCAAGGTAGAGTAAGGAAAAGAGAGAAAGAGAGAAGAGAAGAAGGAAGAAGAAAGAGAAGCCTAGAGGACTAAGTACTTGATGAGTGAGTTTTATACTCATAAATTAAATATTTTCATCTTATCTTTTGCCATAATTAAGCATAAATCTCCCTTACTTGTCTTTAGTTTTGTGTCTTTCTTACAGATGGAGAGAAGAGTAGAAAATGGACTTAATTGGAGGAATCAGAGTTAAATTGTAGTTCTTTGGAAATGATGTCTATAAATCAAGCAGATAAAATAAATTCATTAAGGATGGCTGAGTAAGGAGCATTATCAAATTGTCTCTTGAGACGCATCCTAATGGATATATGCACAAATTTATTCTTGATTTATGATCACATTTCCAAAAGAACTAAAACATAAAGATTCAAGGCAAAGCACCCAATGTTGAGAATATGTTTGCTGGTTGCAGTGCAGCCCAACCTTGCTGTAGTACTTGGGCCATATCTCTGAAAATACATATCCAATATGTATGCAATTTGGTAGGTGTGTAGCTGACACAATTGGGTACAACTTTCATGTTCAAGTGGTCAAAACATACGGACATTAAAAGGGCCAAAAGTGGGCTAGAAAAGAATCTGACTACTGCTGCAGTCCAGCCCGACTTTGCTCTAGTATTTTGACCATAACTCACACATTACATATCCAATTTGTCCACAATTTGTCTTGACAGAAAGCTAATGAAATTGTCTACAACTTTCGTGTTGGTGAAGTCAGAAAATTCGGCGGTTTTCAAGACAATATTCAAGGATCAATTTCGGTGCACATATGGAATTCAAATTGTCAACTTTGTACAACTTCCTACCTAACAATTTTGACAATTACCACACCAACCACACTTAATTGTATCTATAAATAGAGGGCTTGAGGGGTGAGTTAGGGAGTTTTTGGAGAGCTTTGGATAGAGCTTGGGAAAGCTTTGTTGGAATTCTACGAACTTGTAATGTTATTCTCTCTTTAGACATCTTGTATTTTTCATTTTCTTTCGTAATATTATCATGTTTCTTCATCTTTCATTTCAATTTCTTGCCTTGATTATGGAGAACTAATCTCCTAATGCTAAGGTGAAAGGGTGAAACTCTTGGTATGAGAATAATAATTTATCTAACTCTTAATCTTAATGTTTATCTTTGATATTGTATTTACCTTCCTATTTCTTTTCTCATAATTATTTCTTAATGGCTAGTTTTATCATACCGCCGATTTCTTGTTATTGGCTGATTTTATTAGACCGCCTATCTCTTATTATTTTCATGGTTGGTTTTTCCACCTACTTTATTTTATTTTACTATTGGATGTCTTTGCCACCTATTCTATTTCATTTTATTTTGTTATGTTAATTAATTTTCTACCTTTCATTTTTTTTGCATAAGTTAATCTTGTAAAATGTGAATTTTGATATATTGTAGACAATATAATGATTGGCACAATTTATGCTTGAATCCATTTACAAGTTATCTTTTGCATCTTTGTATTTTTAATCTTGTGAAGTGTGAACCTTGATACATTGTAGACAATTTTTGGCACAATAAATACTTGAATCACTCTTGATTTATTGTAGACAATATGTTGATTGGCACAATGTACGCTTGAATACATTTTACAAGAATGTTTTAAATTATTAGAAAGGAGGTAAATATAATTCATGTATAAACAAAGTTGAGCTTAAATTAACATATCATCCGATTAGAACTTTATTCGTGTAAAGATTCTAATTGAGTAATAAAAGAGTTAAATTTATTTTTATTTGATATACCAAGAGTGGATCTCCTAACCTTAGCATGCTTCTTTACCTTGAATACATCTTCATTTAATTTTAGTATATTAATTCTTTGCATATTTTGTTCAATATTCCTCTCACAAAACAAGACATCGGGAACTAGGTTAGAAGTATTTATTTCGGATCTATATTAGAATTTTCTCTCAATTGGCAATCTCTGTGGGATCGACCTTGCATACCACTAAATCTATACTCCAATAGATTCGTGCACTTGCGAGTTTTAATTAAAACAACAAGTTTTTGGCGCCGTTGCCGGGGATTGCGACAGAAAAACTATTTGGATCCAGGTAAGTACTTTTCTTCCACTAGTTATAGTTAGAACATTTGTTTATTCTGTGTATAGAAAATTTTCTTTAGAATTGTTTCTTGAAAATTGGGGTAGTAATTTGGGTGTATAAAATTGGTTGATTCTGTCAACAAGGCTAAAAGCGCCTAAGGAGTATGGGTTTTAAGAGAAACCATTGTGATTCCTCCATATTTTCCTGGGAGTCTACCGATTAAATACTACCCATTATTACTAACACTTTGAAAAAAAAAGAGTTTGTATAATTTTGTGATTTTTATTTTGTGGTATTTTCATTTTGTAGCCGTTGTGTAGTTAGATACTTTTTCATAATTAGGAAGCAATTTTTTTAGTTTATGCGTGCTTGGAAACGTGATAAAGATAAGCGGTTGGTTAGGAAAAGTTTAGGGTCAACCATTGAGTGTACAATAGAGACATTAGATTCTGCTGGATCACCATTAAAAATGGAAGAACAAGTTGTGCATAATAAAACTCTTATGGAGTACTTCTCACCTGTCATAGCCAATACTCCATCTTGCATAGTTTTACCACAAACTACTGCAACTCATTTTGAACTCAAACTGGCCATACTCCAACTTTTACCATCATTTTATGGTATGGAAAGAGAAGATCCATACATGCACATTAAAGAGTTTCTTGAAATTTTCTCGACCTTTCGCTTCCAGAATTTCAATGATGAATCAATCAGGCTTAGAATGTTTCCATTTTCATTGAAAGATAAAGCTAAAGCCTGGTTGAACTCCCTTCCTACAGGAACTATAACTAGTTGGAACCAATTAGTAAATAAGTTTCTAGCAAAAATTTTCCCTATGTCTAAAACTGATGCCCTTCGGAGAGAAATTTCTGATTTTTGTCAAAAAGAGGGTGAACAATTTTTTGAATGTTGGGAAAGATTTAATGATCTTCTTCTGAAATGTCCTCATCATGGTTTTGAAACTTGGAGATTAGTGAAATATTTCTATGATTGCTTAACTTCATCAAACCGTCAAATGATCCAAAGCATGCATGGTGGGAGATTTTTACAATTGAATGAGGGGGAAGCTTGGGAATCCTTAGGATCTTTATCTGAAAATTCTCAGCATTGGAACTGCATAGATCCTAGGGATAAAAAGTCTCAAACACAAAAAAAGGGAGGACTTTATGAAATGAGTGATGATACAGATGTGAGAATTGCCTTAGCTAGCCTGACTAGAAAGGTAGAAGCTTTAACTTTAAGCCACACTTTAAACCCTTCTACCAATACTAGGATAGAGGCATGTGCCTTATGTTCTAGTACAGCTCACATTGCACAATCTTGTCCATCTATACCAGCTTACCAAGAGGCATTCTCTGAGCAAGCTAATTCTCTTCAAACTTAAGGGAAGTCATCAGATAGCCCATTTGCACCCACATATAATCCAAATTGGAGGAATCATCCAAATTTCTCATGGAGGCAAAATCAACCTGCAATGAATCAAAGTGGGCAACAATTTGCCCCTTCTAATTCATACCCTCAAGTTCCTCAACATGCTCCTCCTTTCGAGGTATCTCAACAAAGAAAACCTTCTTTGGAAGATACTCTACAGCAATTCATGCAATCTGTAACACCCGAAATTTTGTTAATGATATTCATAAAATGGAGTGGTGAGAAAAGGGTTTAAAATATTTAAATGAGGGAGTTATAGAGGAATAACAATAAATGTTTAATAAAGATTTTTCTTACTTTTGGGAAAAGTTGTTGAGAAAGAGGTAGTAATTTTCTTGTTTGCAGGGTTACAAGTAGATAGCAAGGATAGAGATATGGAGCCATAAAGAGAGTTGCACAAAAAGTCATTGAGGTAAGGCCAAGAAGATATTAAACACCTAGCAATTTTCCTTCACCCAAACAAAGCCTTAGCCAACCCCTTAGTCACACTTTAATGGGATGGCACTCTTGAAGTTTTTAGACAAAGAAGGGGTAAAGGTTAAGGGGTTGGATGGCTTGTTGAGGAAGCTGCCATATTTTATTATTTTTCTATTGACTTAGAAGACCAAGCCACCAGTTTTTCCAGCCAAGCCCAAGGGAACCCCACGGCAAAAGGAGAGAAGGGAGAAAGAGAAGAAAGAAAAGAGAAGGAGAAGAAGAAGGGAGAGAGGGGAAAGAGGAAAGTTAGAGAAAAAGGAGAAAGAGCAAGGAGAAGAGAAGGAGAGGAGGTGTAGAGCAAACTAAAGAGACAACTTGTAGAAAGAGAAAGGTAAGATCAACATCATTCACGATTTTGGTTGGTTCTGGAGGTTACTTTTTATGTAGAATCTGGAAATATGTTGAACATATGAATTGTATCCCTATGGCTTAGCTTTAAAACGCCCCTGGAATCACCTTAATCGGATTCAAAATGAGAGAGATATACCCTGTTGAGTGAGGGTAGGTCAGATCTAACGCGCTGAGTTCCGACGTTGTTTTCAAGCAACTTTTTCCCCTGATTCTGTTTCTTATTTGTTAAAGTGGTAGAAATAAACGTTTTGGATAATTGTTTTAGCTTTCCATAGACACCAAAATCACCTTAATCGGAGTTGAAAGGAGTGAGTTATGGTCTTTTTAGTAAGGAAAGGTCTGGCTGAACGAAAATCTGGACTGCAGGGAAAAACCCGAAGCATGGCCGTGCTTGGTGACACGGCCAGGCCGTGCTTGAGGCTGTTTTTGCTCTGTTTTGCATTTTGAAGGCTCTAAATGAACCCCAATGAATGGATGATGTTAAGGGGAACTAAAATGTATAGATATACCTTTTTAATGATACAATGTAGTGTGAATTCCATCCATTTATTATGAGATATTAAATTACAAATTGCTTAATGATGAAATGCATGTTGATTGATGTCTATGCTAGTATATTAATGCATGAGGAATTATGCATGATTGTCATATTTGCATATTATAGACTGCTTGTGTGCATGGCTGTAAGTGAGTTATTGATGCATGTGCTTTTGGGAGGCTATAGAAGCACGTATGTTATTTATGAGAAATAAATATGACATGTTTAAGGATGAATATGATTTATGCGTTGGATAATTATTGACATGCATATCCTTGTTATGATAAGTGGCTAAAGAGAGGTAAAAGACTTAATCTAGTCAGGAGGACCCTCTCTGAAGCAGGGTGGCCCAGAAATGGGTGTCTCCCTTGCTGTATTGAGGCGACTGACGGTCAGAATGATCCTCTCTGAAGCAGGATGGCCTGGCAACAGGTGTCTTCCTTGCTGTATTGAGGAGACTGACAATTCCAGGATGACCTTTACCCATTAAGGTGACCCAGGATAGTGGCACCTTACGAGGTAAAGCGACTGAAGGGTCGTGGCTTGTGATACGGTACCGGGATAGGGGACGCCCTATAGCCTAGAGTGGTCAATACAGGAAGGACCCTCCGACCAATGGCCCTCAAAGGGTGGGTGAGTAGCTGGAGGAGAAGGCTCACACCACATTGAGGATTGCAATTGAGAGAAATTATCGGCTTATGAGCCACTATGAGTGATAATGAGTCACTGTGTGTGGCATGGATTATGGACGACAGCACAGGTATTGTATAAATACATATTTTGATATTTTGCATGATATTGATGCATAACCTACAAAAAGGCTGGTATGTACCTTATTGTATCTTTACTGCATAAAAGAGAAAATGTTTTCTGTAGCTTATACAGCTGGACATAGCATGTGAGTTTTCGCATATTTATATGTTTTGGAATGTTGATCTTGCTAGGATTTTCATATCTCACTATGTTTTAATGCTATGTTCAGATCAGTAGAAATGGCATTCGTGGTGCTGACACTGCTTCTGGAGTTGCAGACCGTGGATGTCCCTTACTTGGGACAGTTCACGATTATTGTGAACCTATTAGTGACTAGTATGATAGAGATCCCTACTCCTGGCCCACCTCCTCCACCAGCAGCACCCCAGGGGTGAGGGTTAGGGATAGGATGTAGTGTAGCAGTGCAAGTCTAACTTTTGCCTATGTAAATGGGTTAACCCATTGTTTTGATGTAACTCCATGGTACTCTGTCTTTTGTGTTGTGAGCTCAATACCTTGGGTTACATATGTATGTATGTATATATATATATCGCTGAACTCTGATGTATATAGTTTTGAATATATGAATGTATGGGTTGCGTAGCTAATGGTATATCTGATCTCTGCTTAAAAAAAATAAAAAAAATAACCGGGCATTACAAGTTGGTATCAGAGCAGGTCGATCCTAAGTGGCCATGGGGGTGGATGGTTACCTGGATCGATCTAAATGCATCTTGAATAAGATGTGGATAGATGGAGTAGAGTGGCACATGGAAATTGTTAAGGAAAAATTGCTAGCGTTTTTCCTAATATGTATGCTTGATGATGTTATCACTACTATATTATAAAGTCTTCTTTAAATACTATTGAGCTTGATCACCTCAATAGGAACTAATTATTTTATTTTATACAGTGGAAAATGGCATCATCAAGGAGAAATTCGGCACCAAGTACAGAAGCTACTCTACAAGATCTAGCCACTGCTATTCGAGATCAAGTTTCCACCACAAACCAAATTCTGTGACATATGCAAAATAATAATGACGCTAATGGTGAGACGGGTGAGAACCTGAGGAATGCAGGGAATGGATGGGCAGATTTTATGAGAACTCGACCACCGCCTTTCGTTGGAGGGTATGATTCGATGGTGGCAGATAGGTGGCTGACTGAAATCGAGAAAGTCTTCGGGGTTCTTAAATGTTCAGACGAACATAAAGTAGATTTTGTTGTATACATGCTGAAAGAAGAAGCAGAATTTTGGTGGAGAGGGGCCAGTGAACTGTTGGCTCACCAAGAGCGACAGGTTACTTGGTCTGTTTTTCGGGAGACCTTCTTGGACAAGTACTTTCCAAGAAGTGTCAGAGCTGAGAAGGAGATAGAATTTCTCCAACTTCGATAGGGGAGTCGATCGATTGACCAGTACATTGCCAGATTCGAAGAGTTAGCTAAGTTCTCATCATATCTGAGATATAATCCTGACGAATCTTAGAAAACAATCAAGTTCGAGGCCGGGTTGAATCCTGACATTCGCAATGCAGTGGTGGCCTTGGAGATCCGCGAATTCGTTCCTTTGATTAATAAGTGTCGTTTACTAGAAAAGAGCTTGAAGGCAGTGGAAGAAGAGAAAGACCGAAGGGCGCCTTGGAAGAGAAAGAGAGAATTTCCAGCACCCGATCGTTTTGTCAGGGGAAGAAACTTCGCAGCAGGCAAAAAGCCCTTGACTATGGGAGCTAGGCCTTTAGTGCAGAATTTTGCTGGAAGCGAGTGTGGAAAGTGTGGGCGATATCATGGGAATGGACCCTGTTCTCGAAATCCAGTTACTTGTTTCCGGTGTGGGTAGAAAGGCCATATGGCTCATCGCTGTCCCTTGGAAGATGGGAAAAAGAGCGAGCCAACTCCGCCAGTTAAAGGGAGAGTTTTTACTTTAAATGGAGCTGAAGCGAAGCAATCTCCTGATCTAATCCAAGGTACGTGCTATCTTCACGGCTATCCTTTGGTCGTGCTTTTTGATTCGGGTGCCAGCCACTCTTTCATATCATCTGTTTGTGTGAGAAAGTTGCGGCTTTCGGTGTTTGAATTGTCATATAAGCTGATGGTGTTGACCCCTACGGGAGGGAAGGTGAACACCTCCTCAGTCTGTAAAGACTGCCTAGTTGAGGTATATGGTAGATCCTTTAATGTGGATCTTATTTGCCTACCCTTGGAAGATATGGATGTGATTTTGGGAATGGATTGGCTCAGTAGCAACCAGATTCTCTTGGATTGTTCAAGGAAAACTCTGGTTTTTCGCTCGAAATCGAACGAGAAGTTTGAAATTGGGAGTGAACCGATCAACGAAATGCAGGGGGAATCAGTTGAAGAAGCTTTAGATAGTATTTTTCTATGTGTCCTCAACCGGGAGGTTGAGCAAGAACTAGTCAATTTTTCGGTAGTTCGGGACTTTCCGGAAGTCTTTCCTTCAGAAATTACTGAACAACCACCCAAGAGGGAAGTGGAGTTTTCCATTGATTTGGTACCAGGAGCAACTCCTATTTCTATTACCCCGTATAGGATGGCTCCTGTGGAGTTGAAAGAGCTTAAGAAGCAGATTGAAGACCTTTTGGGCAAGAATTTTATTCGACCCAGTGTTTCACCTTGGGGAGCCCCAGTGCTCTTCGTAAAGAAGAAGGATGGAAGCTTACGGTTATGCATTGACTACCGGCAGCTTAACAAGGTGACCATCAAGAATAAGTATCCATTACCAAGAATTGATGATTTGTTGGATCAGCTCAAGGGGGCAACTATTTTCTCTAAAATCGATTTGAGATCGGGTTATCATCAGATTCGAGTAAAGGAGGAAGACGTTCCTAAAACCGCTTTCAAATCTCGTTACGGGCATTATGAGTTTCTAGTTATGCCGTTTGGAGTTACCAACGCTCCTGCGATCTTCATGGATTACATGAATCGGATCTTCCGACCCTATTTGGATCAGTTCGTGGTGGTTTTTATTGATGATATCCTCATTTACTCAAGAAACATGGAGGAACATGAACGTCATCTTCGGCTAGTGCTTCAAGTTTTGAAAGAGAAGAAACTTTTTGCTAAACTGGAGAAATGCGAATTCTGGATGCAAGAAGTCAAGTTTCTAGGACATGTGGTGTCGAAAGAGGGAGTATCTGTCGACCCTAGTAAGATAGAGGCCATTCTCAAGTGGGAACGACCAAGGTCAGTGACAGAAATCAGGAGTTTCCTGGGTCTTGCAGGGTATTACAGAAGATTCATACAGGGTTTTTCACAAATAGCATTACCCTTGACTAGATTGACTCGGAAAGGATGTGCAATCAAGTGGACGGCGGAGTGCGAGAACAGTTTTCTGGAGCTGAAAACTCGGCTTACTACGCCTCCTATTTTAATTCTGTCGAATCCCTCCGAACGTTTTGAGGTTTACACAGATGCTTCTAAGAGGGGTCTGGGGTATGTTTTGATGCAAGAAGGTAGGGCGGTGGCCTATGCCTCTAGACAGTTGAGACCACATGAAGAAAATTACCCTACTCATGATTTGGAATTGGCTGCTATAGTTTTTGCCTTGAAGATTTGGCGGCACTATCTATATGGTGCTGTGTTTGAAGTGTATAGTGATCATAAAAGTTTGAAATATCTTTTTGATCAGAAGGAATTGAATATGAGACAGAGAAGATGGATGGAATTCATTAATGATTATAAGTTTGAGCTGAAATACCACCCAGGAAAAGCGAACGTAGTAGCAGATGCTTTAAGCCGAAAGTCACTACATTTGAGTTATATGTTGGTGAAAGAGATGAACTTAATTGAAGAATTCAGGAATTTGAGATTATCAGTGATAGCTACTCCTAGCAGTTTGCTTATTGGTGAGTTAAGGGTGGAGTGCGATTTGAAAATGCAGATTAAGGAAGCACAAGTACAAGATCTTTTCCTGCAAAATAAACGAAATGCACCAGGTTTCACAGAATCGGAAGAAGGAGTCATCCTCTATCGAGGAAGAATGTGTGTGCCTCATGGGAGAGACCTAAAGACAAAAATTCTGGAAGAAGGGCATCAAAGTAAATACGCTATTCATCAGGGAGCTACAAAGATGTATCGAGATTTAAAACAATCGTTTTGGTGGCCGGGAATGAAGAAAGATATAGTGGAACATGTCTCGAAGTGCTTGACTTGTCAGAAAGTCAAGATCGAACATCAGAAGCCATCTGGGACATTACAGTCCTTAGAAATCCCTGAATGGAAATGGGATGGTATTACTATGGATTTTGTGACTGGATTGTTCAAGACTCAGGCGGGTTATGACGCCATATGGGTAATAGTGGATAGATTGACAAAGTCTGCACACTTTTTGCCCATAAGGATTAATTACTCGCTGGACAAGCTAGCACATCTGTATGTGAAGGAGGTAGTCCGATTACATGGGATTCCAAGTAGCATTTTTTCTGACCGAGATCCTAGATTCACTTCCCGATTCTGGAAAGCATTGCAGGAAGCTTTCGGGACAAAATTACAATTTAGTACCGCTTATCATCCGCAAACAGATGGTCAGACGGAAAGGACAATACAAACAATGGAAGACATGTTGAGAGCATGCACCTTAGATCAGGGAAAAGATTGGGATAAGTACATTCCGCTGGTGGAATTCGCTTACAACAACAGTTATCATGCCAGTATTGGAATGGCACCATATGAAGCTCTGTATGACAGAAAATGTAAATCTCCTTTGTGCTGGTATGAAGTAGGTGAGAGAAAGTTGTTGGGTCCAGAGTTAGTTCAGCATACTACGGATCAAATACGAATGATACAAGATAGGATGCGAACTGCCCAGAGTCGTCAGAAAAGTTATTATGATCGGAGAAGAAAGCCCTTGTGTTTTCAAGAAGGAGAACATGTGTTTTTGAAGATTTCTCCGACCACTGGGATTGGCCGAGCCATGAAAGTCAAGAAGCTGAGTCCTCGCTACATAGGACCATATCAGATACTCAAGAAAGTTGGCCCCTCGGCATATCAAATATCCCTACCTCCAAGATTATCTAACTTGCACAATGTGTTTCATGTCTCTCAACTACGAAGATATTTTCCGGATCCATCACATGTGATCCAAGAAGAGGAATTAACAGTGAAGGAAAATCTAACATATCAACCAGAACCCGTCATGATCTTATATCAAAATGTGAAACAACTACGTAGTAAATCTGTTCCACTGGTAAAGGTGTTATGGAAAGGGCTATCCGAAGAGGAGGCTACATGGGAAAGAGAGGAAGACATGAGGCACTCTTATCCACAAATGTTTGAAGATAGGTAAAATTCCTGAATTTTGGGGACAAAATTCCTGTTAAGGGGGGAAGAAGTGTAACACCCGAAATTTTGTTAATGATATTCATAAAATGGAGTGGTGAGAAAAGGGTTTAAAAGATTTAAATGAGGGAGTTATAAAGGAATAACAATAAATGTTTAATAAAGATTTTTCTTACTTTTGGGAAAAGTTGTTGAGAAAGAGGTAGTAATTTTCTTGTTTGCAGGGTTACAAGTAGATAGCAAGAATAGAGATATGGAGCCATAAAGAGAGTTGAACAAAAAGTCATTGAGGTAAGGCCAAGAAGATATTAAACACCTAGCAATTTTCCTTCACCCAAACAAAGCCTTAGCCAACCCCTTAGTCACACTTTAATGGGATGGCACTCTTGAAGTTTTTAGACAAAGAAGGGGTAAAGGTTAAGGGGTTGGATGGCTTGTTGAGGAAGCTGCCATAATTTATTATTTTTCTATTGACTTAGAAGACCAAGCCACCAGTTTTTCCAGCCAAGCCCAAGGGAACCCCACGGCAAAAGGAGAGAAGGGAGAAAGAGAAGAAAGAAAAGAGAAGGAGAAGAAGAGGGGAGAGAGGGGAAAGAGGAAAGTTAGAGAAGAAGGAGAAAGAGCAAGGAGAAGAGAAGGAGAGGAGGTGTAGAGCAAACTAAAGAGACAACTTGCAGAAAGAGAAAGGTAAGATCAACATCATTCACGATTTTGGTTGGTTCTGGAGGTTACATTTTATGTAGAATCTGGAAATATGTTGAACATATGAATTGTAGCCCTGTGGCTTAGCTTTAAAACGCCCCTGGAATCACCTTAATCGGATTCGAAATGAGAGAGATATACCCTGTTGAGTGAGGATAGGTCAGATCTAACGCGCTGAGTTCCGACGTTGTTTTCAAGCAACTTTGTCCCCTGATTCTGTTTCTTATTTGTTGAAGTGGTAGAAATAAACGTTTTGGATAATTGTTTTAGCTTTCCATAGACACCAAAATCACCTTAATCGGAGTTGAAATGAGTGAGTTATGGTCTTTTTAGTAAGGAAAGGTCTGGCTGAACGAAAATCTGGACTGCAGGGAAAAACCCGAAGCATGGCCGTGCTTGGTGACACGGCCAGGCCGTGCTTGAGGCTGTTTTTGCTCTGTTTTGCATTTTGAAGGCTCTAAATGAACCCCAATGAATGGATGATGTTAAGGGGAACTAAAATGTATAGATATACCTTTTTAATGATACAATGTAGTGTGAATTCCATCCATTTATTATGAGATATTAAATTACAAATTGCTTAATGATGAAATGCATGTTGATTGATGTCTATGCTAGTATATTAATGCATGAGGAATTATGCATGATTGTCATATTTGCATATTATAGACTGCTTGTGTGCATGGCTGTAAGTGAGTTATTGATGCATGTGCTTTTGGGAGGCTATAGAAGCACGTATGTTATTTATGAGAAATAAATATGACATGTTTAAGGATGAATATGATTTATGCGCTGGATAATTATTGACATGCATATCCTTGTTATGATAAGTGGCTAAAGAGAGGTAAAAGACTTAATCTAGTCAGGAGGACCCTCTCTGAAGCAGGGTGGCCCAGAAATGGGTGTCTCCCTTGCTGTATTGAGGCGACTGACGGTCAGAATGATCCTCTCTGAAGCAGGATGGCCTGGCAACAGGTGTCTTCCTTGCTGTATTGAGGAGACTGACAATTCCAGGATGACCTTTACCCATTAAGGTGACCCAGGATAGTGGCACCTTACGAGGTAAAGCGACTGAAGGGTCGTGGCTTGTGATACGGTACCGGGATAGGGGACGCCCTATAGCCTAGAGTGGTCAATACAGGAAGGACCCTCCGACCAATGGCCCTCAAAGGGTGGGTGAGTAGCTGGAGGAGAAGGCTCACACCACATTGAGGATTGCAATTGAGAGAAATTATCGGCTTATGAGCCACTATGAGTGATAATGAGTCACTGTGTGTGGCATGGATCATGGACGACAGCACAGGTATTGTATAAATACATATTTTGATATTTTGCATGATATTGATGCATAACCTACAAAAAGGCTGGTATGTACCTTATTGTATCTTTACTGCATAAAAGAGAAAATGTTTTCTGTAGCTTATACAGCTGGACATAGCATGTGAGTTTTCGCATATTTATATGTTTTGGAATGTTGATCTTGCTAGGATTTTCATATCTCACTATGTTTTAATGCTATGTTCAGATCAGTAGAAATGGCATTCGTGGTGCTGACACTGCTTCTGGAGTTGCAGACCGTGGATGTCCCTTACTTGGGACAGTTCACGATTATTGTGAACCTATTAGTGACTAGTATGATAGAGATCCCTACTCCTGGCCCACCTCCTCCACCAGCAGCACCCCAAGGGTGAGGGCTAGGGATAGGATGTAGTGTAGCAGTGCAAGTCTAACTTTTGCCTATGTAAATGGGTTAACCCATTGTTTTGATGTAACTCCATGGTACTCTGCCTTTTGTGTTGTGAGCTCAGTACCTCGGGTTACATATGTATGTATGTATATATATATATCGCTGAACTCTGATGTATATAGTTTTGAATATATGAATGTATGGGTTGCTTAGCTAATGGTATATCTAATCTCTGCTTAAAAAAAAATAAAAATAAAAAAAAAAAATAACCGGGCGTTACACAATCAACCCAACAAGTTTTACAATCTCACACTCAGTCCATTTCAAAGATTGAAACACAATTGGGTCAATTAGCCAGTGCTGTAGGAGAGAGAGAAAAAGGAAAATTCCCCAGTCAACCTATTCCTAATTCTAAGGGTCAATATGAAGTAGGATCATCAGCAAATCCTAAGGAAGAAGTAAAGTCTGTGACAACCCTTAGATCTGGAAAGGTCATTGATAATCATGTTCACATGCCAGAAAATGAGGAACAGAATCAACATGAATCCCAAACTAATGACTCAAGTGAAAAGAAAAGTGAACAGATTTCTTATGCCCCCAAAGCTCCTTTCCCACAAAGACTTGCATCTGTCAAGAAAGGTACTCAGTATAGTGACATTTTATAGGTGTTTGAGCAAGTAAGCATTAACATCCCTTTTTTGGACGCTATCAAACAAATACCCGCTTACTCAAAATTTCTGAAAGATCTTTGTACGGTGAAAAGGAAAACTAATGTTCCAAAAAAGGCATTTTTGACTGAACAAGTAAGTTCTATAATTCAGCAAAAGACTCCTGTCAAGTACAAAGATCCAGGTTGTCCTACAATTTCTTGTATTATAGGTGACCATGTGATTAATAGAGCCTTACTTGATCTAGGAGCAAGTGTGAATCTACTGCCGTACTCTGTGTATGAGAAACTTGGGTTAGGAAAGCTGAAACCTACATCAGTGACCCTTCAGTTAGCTGATAGGTCCACCCAAATCCCTAGAGGTGTCATAGAAGATGTGCTCATTAAGGTTGATAAATTCTACTTTCCAGTAGATTTCATTGTTCTTGACACTGAACCTGTTGAGAATAGAGAAACACAAATTCCAGTCATTTTGGGTAGACCATTTCTGGCAACATCCAATGCAATTATTAATTGTCGAAATGGAATTTTGAATTTATCTTTTGGAAATATGACTGTGGAATTAAATGTTTTTAATGCTTCTCATCAACCTGTGGACATGGATAATGTGTGTGAGGTCAGCATGATTGAGAGTATAATCTATGACTCATTTGTAAGTTCTTGTGATGATGACCCTTTGGAAAAATGTTTGGCTCACTTTAACATGAATTTGGATGAAGACTGTTTGATCAGTGAAGTAAATTCCCTGTTAGAGACCACTCCATTAATGGATACCAATAAATGGAAAGGTAAAACAGAGATACTTACACCTTCTGAGTCTATTTTATTGCCATCCATAGAGAAACCTCACCAGGTAGAGTTAAAACCTTTACCAGATTCTCTGAAATATGTGTTTCTAGGACCTTCTGAGACCTTGCCTATCATTGTAACATCTGATTTAGATAAAGAACAGGAAGTTGAACTCATAAAAGTCCTCAGTGAACATAGTGAAGCCATAGGTTGGACAATAGCAGACATTAAAGGCATTAGTCCATCAATTTGCATGCACAGGATACATTTGGAGGACAATGCCAAAACCTCAAGAGATCCACAAAGACGTCTGAATCCAAACATGAAAGAAGTTGTGAGAGCCAAAGTGATTAAACTTCTTGATGTGGGTGTCATTTACCAAATTTCTGATAGTGCATGGGTTAGTCATGTTCAGGTAGTTCCTAAGAAATCTGGCATTACTGTAGTCAAGAATGAGAATAATGAATTGATTCCCACTAGAGTACAAACTGGGTGGCGTGTTTGTATTGACTACTGTAAGTTGAATGTTGTTACAAGGAAAGACCATTTTCCACTTCCTTTTATAGATCAAATGCTAGAAAGGTTAGCTGGACATGCATATTACTGCTTTCTTGATGGATATTCTAGTTATAACCAAATTCCTATTGCACCTGAGGATCAAGAGAAAACTACATTCACTTGTCCTTTCAGAACCTTTGCCTATCGTCGAATGCCATTTGGATTGTGCAATGCACCTGCTACATTTCAGCGTTGCATGATAAGTATATTTTCTGACATGGTAGAGCGATTTCTGGAAGTATTCATGGATGATTTTTCTGTGCATGGGTCTAGTTTTGAGGAATGTCTACACCATTTAAGATTAGTCTTAATTAGGTGTAAAGAAAAGAACCTTGTTTTGAACTGGGAAAAATGCCATTTTATGGTTAAAAATGGAATTGTTTTGGGGCATGTTGTGTCACATCAAGGTATTGAGGTAAATAGAGCCAAAATTGAACTGATCTCCAGTCTTCCACCTCCTCGGACAGTAAAAGAGGTACGTTCTTTTTTAGGCCATGCAGGGTTTTATCGCAGATTTAACAAAGATTTTAGCAAAATCTCTAGGCCTTTGTGTAGTTTACTTACCAAAGATGCCTCTTTTATCTTTGATGAAGAGTGCTGTCAAGCTTTTGAAAAGCTCAAATTCTTACTCACCTCTTCACCTATCATTAGACCACCTGATTGGAATCTTCCCTTTGAAATCATGTGTGATGCTTCTGATTATGTAATTGGAGCTGTTTTGGGGCAGTGTCTTGATAAGTTTCCATATGTGATATACTATGCTAGTAAAACTCTTAATGATGCTCAATTGAATTATTCTACAACAGAAAAAGAGTTACTAGCTGTGGTATTTGCTTTAGACAAGTTTAGATCTTATTTATTAGGATCTAAGGTTGTAATTTTTACAGATCATGCTGCACTTAAGTATCTTCTTTCTAAGAAAGATGCTAAAGCCCGATTGATAAGATGGATACTGCTGTTACAAGAATTTGATTTAGAAATTTAGGATAAGAAAGGATCTAAAAATGTTGTGGCTGATCACTTGTCTAGACTGATAGTTGAATCGGGTGAAAATAACTTTCCTATCAAAGACTCATTTCCAGATGAGCAACTCATGTCCGTTTCTCAGCTACCTTGGTTTGCTGACATTGCTAATTACCTTGTCACAGGTCAAATACCTACACATTAAAGTAAGCAAGATCGGATAAAAATTTTAGCTGAAGTAAAAAAATTCTTTTGGGAAGATCCATACTTGTTTAAGTATTTTCCTGATCAAATCATTAGGAGATGTGTTCCGGAGAGTGAGCAATCTAGTGTTATTCATTTTTGTCATGATCATGCTTGTGGAGGTTATTTTAGTGCTAAAAAAAACTGCTGCAAAGGTTTTGCAATGTGGCTTTTATTGGCCATCACTGTTCAAAGATTGCCATTTGTACTGTAGTTCTTGTGAGCGTTGCCAAAAATTGGGTAGTATCTCACGCAGGAACATGATGCCTCTGACTCCCATTCTTATTGTTGAGATATTCGATGTCTGGGGAGTTGATTTCATGGGTCCTTTTCCTAATTCTTCTGGCAATTTATACATCCTTGTTGCTGTGGATTATGTATCAAAATGGGTCGAGGCTGTTGCATGTAAAACAAATGATCACAAGATTGTGGTGAAATTCTTGAAAGAAAACATTTTCTCAAGGTTTGGCACACCACGAGCAATCATTAGTGATGGGGGAAAACATTTTTGTAATAGGCATTTTGAGCATTTGATGAAGAAATATGGCATCACGCACAAAGTGACAACCCCATACCACCCACAAACTAGTGGGCAAGTTGAGATTTCAAATAGGGAAATTAAAAACATTTTGGAAAAAACGATTAACCCAAATAAGAAAGATTGGTCTTTGAAACTTTCTGATGCTTTATGGGCTTATCGTACTGCTTTTAAAACCCCTATTGGAATGTCTCCTTACCGGCTTGTGTATGGCAAGGCCTGTCATTTACCTGTTGAAATAGAGCATAAAGCTTATTGGGCCATCAAACAGTTTAACTTTGCTCTTGACAAAGCAGGTTCTCACAGCAAGCTTCAACTTAATGAATTGGAAGAAATACGAAATGATGCATATGAAAGTGCAAAGTTGTATAAGGATCGAATGAAAGTTTTTCATGACAAACATATTTTAAGAAAATCATTTAATGTAGGTCAAAAGGTCCTTCTATATAACTCTCGTTTGCACTTATTTCCAGGGAAACTACGTTCTCGGTGGACAGGCCCATTCATTGTTCGTACTGTTTATCCACATGGTGCAGCAGAGATCGAAAATCCCAAGAACGGTGATGTGTTTAAAGTAAATGGTCAAAGATTGAAAGCATTTTTTGAATTACATAACCCAGAGATAGAGGAGACACATTTGCGTGATCCCGTCTACCAGGATTGATTCGCCTCTGTTATTAAAGGTTGTTGTGCACGCTATCTAGGTAAGATCTTTCTTTATTTAACTTGCATTAATTGGTTTTCTCACTGTAATCTTCTTTTCAATTTCTGTTGTTTCCTTGCTCTTGTTGTTTTTTTTCCCTCTCTTTCACAAAAAACAAAACAAAAAACAAAAACAAAAAAAAACAAAAAAATAATTTTGAGTCGATAATGGAGGACGTTCTCGCACAATTGAAAAATCATTTTCCTTCTCTTCCACCCAATGCATTGACAAAAATTTACAAAGCACGGGTTGAAAGATTGAGGTTAATGATGATCATGGGAATACCTGCTGATATTCGTTGGCTAATTGAAGCTAAGGTACGGTTATCAGGTGAATCTGCAAATGATTTCATCTCTTACATGCCTAGTTTAGGAAAAAGTAGTTTTGCTAAAAAGTGCAGAGCTAAACGAATGGGTGTTTGTTACAAATGTGGACGTGAAACTTGTAACAAACGTTGTCGTTCTTTGGGTTGGGTGTCTGTAAATCGAGAAGACAAAATTAAGTTCATTAAGGATGGCTTGAGTAAGGAGTCATTGGATGATGACTTTCATCTAACGTCTCTTGAGACACATCCTAGTGGATCTGTGCATATCGGTATTGTCGGTCTATGGCCCCATTTCAAAAAAGAACATAAACGGTACAGTCTTGGGAATCTAACGTTAAAAGACCCTGTTTGCCAATTTATAAGAAAATTGGATGGGAAGCATATCCTCGACCCATAGAGGGCGTTTAAGCCGTTACTGGACGTAAAACCAGAGGAAGATGTGAGCCACAATCACAACTACTGTACATATACATGCGTGCTGTCATTTTTGAATTTTTCACCTTTAATTTAGCTGACATTTTTCGGCCTACTCTTATAGCTATGGAAATTATGCCCCCGGCCTATGCACATAGCTATTACAAGTATGCCCTTATTTGAGTCTTATAAATGCGCACCTCATTATCTTCATACTCATAATCAAAGTCAAGGTGAGTGCAGATATGGAAGGAATCGCATTTCGTCACTTTCGTAATATTTGTGTCTTTTGTGGTTCTAGTCCTGGGAAAAATGGAGAGTATGTAAAAGCAACACAAACTTTGGGAATGGTACTAGCCAAGAGAAAGATTCATTTAGTGTATGGTGGAGGTTGTCGAGGGTTAATAGGGAGTGTGTCTGGATCTGCATATCTAGGAGGATGCCAAGTTCTTGGTATTATTCCTACAGCTCTAGCTGCATCAAACATAGTAGGAAAAACAATTGGGGAAGAATGTAGGGTATCCTCCATGCATGAACGAATTGCTAAAATGATGTGCAACGCTGACGACTTTATTGCCTTACCTAGAGGTTTTGGTACTCTAGAGGAAATTTTTCAAATCGTCTCTTGGGCACAACTGAACATGCACCATAAACCCATAGGTTTGTTGAATGTTAACAATTTCTTTGATGATTTGTTGTCTTTTCTTGATCATGCTGTAGAACAAAGGTTTATCTCGCACTCAGCACGTCGGATTCTCATCTCGGCCTCAAATGCTGACGAGCTGATTGATGCGTTACAAGCATTTGTTCATGTACCTGATCCAGTTATAGCTCAAATAGATTGGACAACAGAACACCACAGAAAGCGCAAACTAGACTTAAATCTTCATTTGTAATACCTTTTATTTGCTTGAGTAAATTTGTATTTTCTGTTTAGTTTGTTGCAGGTTCATCTTTTCTTAGATCTCCTTCCAAGTAATATCTCTTTTAATCTTTATTGATTTTCTTCATCTTTCAAAAAAAAAAATTTGAGTGATGTTTTGGGATTAGGCAAAGCTAGCACCAATGATGAAAATGGTTTAAAATGCTTGTAACCTTTGAAAAATTGATGAGTTCTGGGTGTTATGTGTGAACTTGAACTCTAATGTAACTTATGTTTTATTTGAGAATCCTAATATCTGGTGCACTTAATCTTTTACATTTGACTGATTGTTTATTCAAAAAAAATTTATGTGATTTAGATATGTTAATTGATCTCATAAGACTCTAGAACTTATTTGATCGTCACTTGAGGCGAAATCCTAGACTACTCTCCATTAGAGAAATGAATTAGGCATTTTTGGAATCGTTTGAGCCTTTCAAACCAACCTATACATGATGATATCCCTAGCAACCTATTTTGAACTTATATTTATCCTTTCTTGAACACCTATATTTCTATCTAGCCTTTAAATAAAAAATATGTCTAACTCTTACCTTTCACTCACAGGCATGATCATTTGAAAAGTTATGATTCAAGGGTGGATGGTAGAAGTTTAAAAAAAAAAAGAAAAAAAGAAGAAGAAAGAAAGTTAATACTCCCTAAATAAATACGTTTGGGGGTGTTTTATTCAAAAAAATATATATAGTATGAGCAAATAAATGTAAGGATGATGAAAAGGTTGGAGATAGAATTCACAGTATAATATCAAAAGTATTTGTGAGGCTTTAAATGATTATGTACGTCGAAGAGTGAGTTGAGCTTTCATTCATATCATTTTATCCACCTTTAACCTGTGCCATACATTACAAGCCTAATGAAAGTCCTAATGATCTTAAATGTTATGATTAGTCTACATTAGTGAAGAGTGACATCAAAAATAAGCTTATGGAGTCTCAAATGCATATATCTAGAGATCTGTTTTAAATATTTGATTACATAAATTTATTTGAATGCAAAAAGTCCAATGTCATAAGACTACTACACACACACACTTGGGATTCAAGAGTAAACCATATGTTGTATTTGAATAAAAGTTCTACATAACCTTAGAATTCTGATATCTTTCTTGGTTGCACATTTTAGATCCTTGAGGAATGCTTAGTAAGTCAAAAACAATTCATCACTCACTCATCATTTGAATTTTGAAGTTTGTGTGTTTTGCTTGAGGACAAGCAAAAGATTAAGTCTGGGGGTATTTGATGAGTGAGTTTTATAATAATACATGGCATTAAGACAAAACATCTATATTCTACACTCATAATTTTAGCAAGTGGTATAATAATACATGGCATTAGGACAAAACATTCATATCCTACACAAATAATTTCAGCCAAGCAAGGGAGATTCAAGGGTTAGAAACTTGCCACTTATAAAGGCAAACCTATCGTACTTGTGTGAGACAAAAGAAAAAGAAAATGAATCTCTAAATCAAATGGACCTTGTCCCTTATCTTAAAAAAATTTTATCATGATTTTTAAAATACAAATCTTCTTTTGCTATGCATATCTTGACTAAGGGAGAGGAAGACAAGAACATAAGTTGTCTTTCCTCAAAAAAGAACAAAGTGCATCCTAATTGTGATAAGGTAGACCCATAATTATGAAAAAAGGACCACTTGATAGTTTATTTAAGCAAAAACCACCCTTATAACATTAGAATTTCGTCCAAGTGAGGGAGAGAAAAAATAGAAGCAAGGTAGAGTAAGGAAAAGAGAGAAAGAGAGAAGAGAAGAAGGAAGAAGAAAGAGAAGCCTAGAGGACTAAGTACTTGATGAGTGAGTTTTATACTCATAAATTAAATATTTTCATCTTATCTTTTGCCATAATTAAGCATAAATCTCCCTTACTTGTCTTTAGTTTTGTTTCTTTCTTACAGATGGAGAGAAGAGTAGAAAATGGACTTAATTGGAGGAATCAGAGTTAAATTGTAGTTCTTTGGAAATGATGTCTATAAATCAAGCAGATAAAACAAATTCATTAAGGATGGCTGAGTAAGGAGCATTATCATATTGTCTCTTGAGACGCATCCTAATGGATATATGCACAAATTTATTCTTGATTTATGATCACATTTCCAAAAGAACTAAAACATAAAGATTCAAGGCAAAGCACCTAATGTTGAGAATATGTTTGCTGGTTGCAGTGCAGCCCAACCTTGCTGTAGTACTTGGGCCATATCTCTGAAAATACATATCCAATATGTATGCAATTTGGTAGGTGTGTCGCTGACACAATTGGGTACAACTTTCATGTTCAAGTGGTCAGAAAATACGGACATTAAAAGGGCCAAAAGTGGACTAGAAAAGAATCTGACTACTGCTGCAGTCCAGCCCGACTTTGCTCTAGTATTTTGACCATAACTCACATATTACGTATCCAATTTGTCCACAATTTGTCTTGATGGAAAGCTAATGAAATTGTCTACAACTTTCGTGTTGGTGAAGTCAGAAAATTTGGCTGTTTTCAAGACAATATTCAAGGATCAATTTCGGTTCACATATGGAATTCAAATTGTCAACTTTGTAGAACTTCCTACCTAACAATTTTGACAATTACCACACCAACCACACTTAATTGTATCTATAAATAGAGGGCTTAAGGGGTGAGTTAGGGAGTTTTTGGAGAGCTTTGGATAGAGCTTGGGAAAGCTTTGTTGGAATTCTACGAACTTGTAATGTTATTCTCTCTTTAGACATCTTGAAGGAAGAAAAAGGAACAAAAACCAGCAAAAGAAAATTATGCAGAAAAACAGAAAAGAAAATGATCTAGTCTCTCTATTTCGCAATATATCTAATATTGACGATTGCTCCCCGGCAACGGCACCAAAAACTTGATGTGCTGTATAAGTTTTACCAAATAACCGCAAGCGCACGGCGTAGCTGTAGCTAGTCCGGCGAGTACGGGTCATATCCACAGAGAGCAATGTCAACTACTAGAATGATGCAAAACGAGCTATCTAGATCGATGTAAAATGATAGAAAGTTTGTCACAATTAAACAAGTAAAGATGAAGAATTAAACAAAGTCTAGAGTTACGGTTCACCACACTTATGATACTCAACATCCAAATTATACCTCTAATTGCAATTATCTAAGTTATTGGGGATGGTTTAGCCTTAATTAACTAGCACATCTCTCAAGTGTTACTAATCGTACCTAGGTTAATCCAATTGCCTACTTTCGTGGTTCTTAGTTCAACCTAGGTCCATTAAGTTCTATGCCAATCCTAATTAACCATGGATAACACAATTAGGGTTCCAATTGTTCAATGTGCAGAGTGTATCATCACATCATAAGTGGGTTTACCAAAACCCTAGATCAAAAACTACCCAATCATGATAGAAAGATAAACCAAATCCAAATTCATTAAACAAACTATAAGTGTTCAATACAAACCAAGAGAAAGCAGTAGAAATGGAAATGAGTGCAAAGATAGAAAGATAAAACCTGGATTGTTGAATACAAAGGAATACAAAGCTGAATTGCTGTCAAAACTAAGCTAAGAACATGAAATCAAACTCTAATCCTACCCTAAATCTACTCCTAAGGTGTTTCCTAACCCTAAAACTAAGTGAAGATGGTCAGAAATGTGTTCTCCCCCCTTTGGCAGCGATTTCCCCTCAATATATATCACTTTGGGAGGCCAAAACCCTAAAAAACACGGAGCTTACAGACCCGCAGCACGGCCGTGGTCCAGGACACGGCCTGGCCGTGCTTCTGGCTAGAACTTGGGGAAATGTTGCAGCATCCGCCCCGAGCACGGCCTGGCCGTGGTGCATGCCACCAAGCACGGCCTGGCAGTGCTAGGGCCGTACCACCCCAAACCTTCCGAATTTGCCAAAATGCCAAACATGAAAGTTGTAGCTCTATGTCTCTTCTTTCCACAACCACTGGAATCACCTTAATCAGATATATATTGAGGGAGATATGACCAAATTAGTAACCAAAGGTCAGAATTTGTCCTACTACACTATGATTTTGACTTGATAGCCCTGTAACGCCATAAAATATCCTGAATTTGACCAAGTGTTCAACATGAAAGTTGTATATCATTGTGTTAGCGTTTCACAGCAACTTGAATCACTTTGATTGGAGGTCATAAGACAGAGATATGCTCAAAACAGTGCCGAAAGGTCAAATGCTGGGGGCTGCCATGCTTCTTTTTAGTTGAATTTTGGTAAGCTTCCTCCTTGGTTCCTTCTCATCATGGTTCCATATCCTTTTGCATTTTCCATGAATTTTTTCCCTTGCTTCTTGGCCTCTTTTGCTCACCTACAAGTATAAAAACAACCAAAGCAGTATCCAAAGCAAAACATAACCAAAAGTAGGGAAATAACCACAAGTTTGCATGAATTAAAGGATAAGATATAGCCACTAAACACTTAAAATACGCCTTTATCACATACCCACATATGGGCAAACTAAGGTAGTTAATAGGACACTTACTACACTTTTACGTGCTATTATGTCTAAAAATTAAAATATTGGGAAAGAGTTTTGCCACATGTTGAGTTTGCTTACAATAAATCTGTGCATTCTACTACTGCTTATAGTCTTTTTAAGATTATCTATGGCTTTAATCCTCTAACACCTTTGGATATTTTACCTTTGTCTATTAATGAGTTTGTTAACTTCAATGATAAGAAAAAGGATGAATATGTAAAGGATTTTCATGCTTAGGTTCGAGCTAACATTGAGAGGAAGAATGAACAGTATGCAAAGCAAGCCAACAAAAGCCGAACTAGAGTTGTAATTGAATATGGTGATTGGGTTTGGGTACATATGCGAAAAGAGAGGTTCCTAGCTCGGAAGAAGTCTAAGTTACATCTTAAGGGAGATGGACCTTTTCAATTCTTGAATCGAATCAATGACAATGCCTATAAAATTGATTTACCTAGTAAGTATGGCAATATTAGTGTTATATTCAATGTTGCTGACTTGTCTTTATTTGATGTAGGTGATGCCTTTGATTCTAGGACGAATCCTTTCGAGAAAGAAGGGAATGATGGAGATCAAGGTGTTTCCAAACCTATTCCAAACCGTTCCCAAGATCTCTTGCATGGGATAGGCGGTCTAATGACAAGGAGTAGGGCAAAGCGGGCCAAAGAAGTTTTACTGGGCTTCATCTTGGATGTGCAGGCTAAAGAAGAAGTTTTTGGGCCAAGTCAAGACATCAAGTGGGTCACACTTTGCAGCCTTGAGGATGGCATTAAATAGGGCAGTTCGAAGGCCAAATAGAGCTTGTTGGATCTTGAAGACAACTAGCCCAAATCTGCATGGACAAAAGATGTATTATGGGATTTATGTTATATGCTTTTTTTTGGATATTATTAGTATTTGGGCCCATTCTTTATGCTGGACAAATATTAGTTTAATTATGGGTTCTTAGTGTTCATGTAATTCAGAGTTTATGATCATTAATAAAGATTGAGTTTTCTCCTAAAGTAAGAGCTTCCCTTGGTTCTTGGGCAAAAAACTGAATCCAATCTTATCGAGGCAACTCGTGGCGATCAAACATCTATTGAATTTCAAAATGATCCTCGCTTCTGCCAAACACTCTGTTTCTTGGCTTAAGGAAATGCATCACAACTGCAGGAAGCACAAATTAGATTTGGATCTTCATCTGTAACTGTAATAGGACGTGACCATTGATGTACCACTTCTACTTTCTTATGGTTTACTTGAATACCATTCTTGCTATCCACATACCTTAAGAAAGTAACATAAGTAAGCCAGAATTCACATTTTGAATGCTTAGCATATAGATGATGTTCCCTTTGAGTTTGTAAAACTATCCATAAATGTTGCTTATGATCCTTTGAACTTGGAATATACTAATATATCATCAATAAATACAATAACAAATTGATCTAAGAATGGCTTAAGTACTCTATTAATAAAGTCCATAAATGCAGCTATGGTATTTATGAAACCAAATGGTATCACTAAGAACTCATAGTGCTCATACCGAGTCCTGAAAGAAATTTTTAGAATATCCTCTCCCCTTATCCTTAATTGATGATATCCATATCTCAAATCAATTTTTTTTAATTCCTTAAGTTCAGTCGATATCATTCTATATAGGGATATAGATACTAGTTAGGTTCTAGAAAATAAATCAATATCAAATTTTATTTCTCGTTTTGGAGTAATATAGGCAATTCTTTTGAGAACACATCAGGAAACTTCCTAATCACTGGAACCTAATCTACATTGGTATACTTTATATCAACATCTCTCACAACTATCAAATATTCTTGGCACCCTTTTTGTAATAACTTATGGGCTGTTAAAATTGAAATTAAATTACTGGCTACATGCTTCCACTAATTGTTCACTACTTGCAACTCATTTACTAACCTTTTATGCTATTGATGGCATTTTCATACTGTATCAGCTAGAACGCACTTCAAAACACTTAAACAAGGTCAACCCATTTTGACTTTATTATTTAACATGCTTATGCAATGTCTTAATAACCAATCATGAAAAACTTATGTCTATGCAAGAGTCCTTCGCATAAATTATCCATTTTGCATCCCTCAAATTTTTTAATTTCCATGGGCAAACCTTCCTTTCTCATAATACTTGTACATAATATTATTGAAAATCAAACTGTCTTCGAATCCTTTATATCAACAAAATATATCATTGAAAAGAATTATCTTCATAAATTTGCTACTCAAATTCAATCCACCCCACAGCTTGTAAATTCCAATTATATGTGCAAGTTTCAACTAATACATCCAAAAAGAAATTTACAACCATTTCCAAAACACATACACTTTATTACAAACCATTATCTTGGAGTTAACCACCTCAATCACATCATAACCCACTATCAATATTGTATTAGCCATTCGTCATATTGTTTCACATAAGCAAATCAAACAACCAATTCAAACATTCTTAACATCCAAATAAACTATTACCTTTGTGATAGGATAAAATCTTCTTATTTTCAGCTAATTCTTTTTTTTTGTACCCAAGAGGGTTCTCTTTTTCACTGTTCATCAAAACAAATTCAAAAGTTGAACTGGTAGTTCACACTTAAGAGGCACTGTCTAGGACATACGCATCGATGTTTAAACATTGCATACTTCAAGATAAGAGTCAGAAGGAAGAAGAGGATGATAACCTATAGAATTCCATAGCAACACCGTGAGTATAAATATGTTCGCGGTTACATACCCATACTCAAAGTTTTACTATAGAATTCTTGCTCCGATTGTAACAGCTCCATTTATGTAAATTTTTTTTAAAAAAAAATACGATGAAATTATTACCTCGTTACAACTTAACTCAATATAAAATTTATTTAATTTATACAATACTGAGTTTTCATACACAATATTATTTTACAAACTACACACCATTATTTTACAAACATTTGTACAAAAATACATATTAGTTCTAATCATCTATATCGACTACTTCCGGGGACACTGGTTCGGGTGGCACGTCCACCGGAATCTCAGTTACATCTACGACAGTTATATCTGAAATAACTGGAAGTTGCCCAAGGTAGGGCACCTCGATCCAACGTACAGAGATAATAAGTGTCATAGAGAATATCTGCATATTTATTATTCTGAACATGATATGGAAATATAGTGAGAATTAAATCCCAGTAAGTTCAACAATAAATCATAATTTACCATCAATATAGTTCATCATGTCATGTTCAGCTGTATAAACTACAGAAAATATCTTTAAGTCACATGAATGCACTTTATCATGCATATGAAAATTATACAGTTATGACATGTATGGTATGAATAACTATTTTTCGAGTTTCATATGATGGCTATCCACTTATTCTTACTTCAAGCTACCCCGGTCAGGGTGAGTATTCTCTACTTTTCGGTACGGGCTTATCTCGCTCCGTCCGACATGGCACACTTTCTCTTTCTTTTCTTATTAACATGATCATAACCGTTGGTAGGGCGTCCCCTACTGGTGCACCACACGGATTGCCATGTGACCGTGCTCATTTCTTTTCTTTTCATATTAATAGCCGAAAATATGATTCCAATAACGAGTATGTTCATTATATTCTCATGCCATAATGTATCAAAACATAATCATTCTCAAAATTCATTGGTAAACTAAAATTATGCCATGAATATAATCATTTTCTAATTTTCACTTTATAAAATATTTCCATGTCAAAATTTCACACTAATACCTCGATAACTGGATAGTAATTGTAGTCTGTAAACAGCGCACCAGGAAAGTTCCCAGAAAAGAGAGGTGGGTCACTAATGGACACGCTTAAGTACCAAGTCTTTCCTTGCCAGAGCTTTCCTTAGACATGCACTTTTCACAAATCACAATTTTTTTCCAGTAACTAGAATAATTCTTTTCATTTTCTTTATGTCTAGGCATTTAGTCATTTTATTTCTACTTATATCATTTCCAACACATGTTCTTACAAATTTTATAGAGCATTTTTCCTCAAATTGATTTCTATTATTACCTTAAAAATTCATCTAGGGTAGAAAAATATTGAAAATAGGTTTACTAACTTTTAATACAGCCTTTGCTTACAAATCAGAGCATAACTCTCTCATTTTAACTCCGATTAAGATGATATTAGTGTCTATGAAAAGCTAAGACAATTATCTAAAACTATTATGTTAATCATATCAACAAAATAGTATGATATTGTGGTGTTATTACTCCTTTAAATTTAGTATTATTTCTTCTCGTTTAGGTTCTGACATTTACTAACTAATTAGACAATATCTCTCAAATTTGAACTCCAAATTGAGTTATTCCAGTTGGTAAAATTCCATGAGCCATATATCTATAATTGTTATGTTGGCGCGCTATTTTAATTCTCTACAGAATATTCCCAGAAATTCAAAAACTAAAACATTAATAACATACTCTTCCCTGAATAAACATTTTCTGACCTCTGCTTACTAATCGGATCATATCTACCTCATATGAACTCCAAATTGCATAATTCCAGTGGGCATATTTCCATGAGACATAGATATATAAGGTTCATGTTAACCATTTATTTTAAATCCATACAAATAATTCCCAGAAATTAAAATACAAAAGCTGTCCTAACATAATCTTCCCTGATGAACCATTTTCTTACCTTGGCTTACTAATCGGACCATATCTACCACATGTGGACTCCAAATTGAATGATTCCAGTGGCTACAAATCCATGACATACATATCTTTAATTCTTATGTTAACCATTTATTTTAATTCCCTACCAATAATTCCCAGAAATTAAATTACCGAAGCTATCCTAACATATTCTTCCCTGATGATTCATTTTCTGACCTTTGACTACTAATCAGACCATAGCTACCTCATATGGACTCCAAATGGAATGATTCCAGTGGCGAAAAATCCGAGACACATATATCTTTAATTCTTATGTTAACCATTTATTTTAATTCCTTATAAATTGTTCCCAGAAATTAAAATACAAAAGCTGTCCTAACATAATCTTCTCTGATGAACCATTTTCTGACCTTTGACTACTAATCAGACCATATCTACCTCATATGGACTCCAAATGGAATGATTCCAGTGGCTAAAAATCCGGGACACATATATCTTTAATTCTTATGTTAACCATTTATTTTAATTCCCTACCAATAATTCCCAGAAATTAAATTACCGAAGCTTAAAATTCTGCCACCCATAGCCATAACCATGCAGAACTATCTACACCAACCTAAGTATTCAAACATACATCACATGCAAGATCAATATGTAACATGATATAGCAACATCATGACCAATCATAAAAGTTCTAAGATCAAAATCTCATATAAATATTATAAGTTTCAAAAGTTTTCTTCAAAAAGAAATATTGTTAAACTTACCTTTAGCTTTCTAAACTTCTCCTTCTTCTTCCTTCCTTTCTTCTTCTCTCTTCTCTCCTTTCCTCACTCTACCTTGCTTCTATTTCTCTCTCTTTCTCACTTGGACGAAATTAAAGTGTTGTAAGGGTGGGTTCTCTTATATAGACCACCAAATAATTCACCTTTCATGATCATGGATCTACCTTATCACAATTAAGATACACTTTGTTGAATTTTTGGAAAACAAACAACTTATGTTCTTGTCTTCCTCTTCCTTAGTCAAGATATGCATAGGAAAAGGAGATTTGTATTTTGAAAATTATGATGATATGTTCTTAAGATAAGGGACAAGGTCCCTTTGATTTAGGAATTCATTTAATTTTTCTTTTGTCTTAATCAATTATGATAGGTTGCCTTTTTAAGTGGAAAATTTCTAGCCCTTCAATCTCCATTATTTGGTTGATATTATTTGTGTGGGCTATGAATGTTTTGTCCTAATACCATGTATTATCATACCACTTGCTAAAATTATGAGTGAAGGATATAGATGTTTTTGTCCTAAAGCCTTGTATTATCATGCCACTTGCCTAAATGATGAATGTAGAATCACACCACTTGCTAAATTTTTGTCTTAATGCCATGTAACCTAATCTTTATTCTTATTATTATATTATCATCTAATTTATTTTATTTTATTTTTCCTCTTGGATTTGGGCTTATTCTTACCCATTATGGGCTTGTCCTACCCATTTTCTTTGCTTTGGATAAAATTCTTCCTTTCTTGGTGGGCTTGGTCACATTTTCATAATTTTTGGGCTATTGGTGAAATTACTATATCCTAGTCCAAGTCTATGTTTAATTTCTTGTTTAGGTTATCCAATGGGCTTGCTAGAAACTTATGTGAAGTGAAAAAACCCTATATGAAGTGTCCATAGGTAAAAGCCCAATGTATGGGTAAAGATTTTAAACTTAGTAACTATAGTTCTTGAATTAGGAAAAATTACCCTAATTCAATGTTCTTTGAAATTTTAAGACCTTTACTTGTTTCTAAAAATTTATCTTCCTTATCCAAGAATTTTGCATCTCTTTAGTATGTTATTTCTAATTTCTTTCCTATTAGATTTTCCTTCTTTATTTGTTCTCTTAATGTTAGAAACATTTTCTATGCATATACATAAGGTGAAGAATTTCTAAGGATTATATTTCCTTAGATATCTAAAATATTGTCTAATACATTTTATTTCCTTAATTAAATTTTTTATGTACCTTTATCAATAAAAGAAACGAAATTAAGGATGTTACACCGATAACCACAAGAAAATCTATTGCTCTGATACCAACTTGTCACACCCCTACTTTTAAGGGCACGTGAAATACATACTTTACGAACAGATCTTTACTATAATAGATAAAATACAAGCGTTCATTATAAAAACAGATATAGATAAGTTCTCTCATGTAAAAACAATATACAGACCAAGTTTATAAATATTAGAGTAACAATAGAAGCAAGAATCATGCCTGTGGTGTTCAGAGCATACTCTAGAGTACAAGAACAATATAAATCAAAATCTACGAACCCTAAAAACAAAATAGGCTTACTAGAGAATATGTCGCCTAGTTGATCATTTATTTGAAGGGAAATAACCAAACTCTGTATTCTTATTTGAAAAATATAGAAATATCGTGTAGTGAGTTTGACATCTCAGTGAGTAGATAATACATCTTATGACCTCTTATGTCAATATATGGATGTACTCATATTTTAACACTTGTCACATAGAAAATATAGTTCGGGAGTACATCCATATGGGACCCGCATTTCAAATATTCTCAAAACAAAGGATATTCAAATATCCAAAACCATATATTGTATTGTATGATCATTAAACAAATGTTGTTATACATCAAAATATTTCACATGAAAACATTAGGAGGATACCATATCAGAGTTCAAGCCTTTCCATACTTTGGTGGTGTAGGATTTTTCTAAATTCAACATCTCAACTAAGGTTTGTCATACCACCATTCAAAAGGACACACGAAGGGAATCTAATATAGGAAATTTTCCAAGCACACAACAAGGGAGGAAAAATCACATATCATATAGTCGGCATCCCGCCTAGATATGAGACATCCCGCTCTCCTTCACATATCATATCCCATGTGTTGGCTGTTACACGAGGCTAGCACCACCCCTACTAGTTGAGGTGTCAAGGTGCACCAGGGCTAATATCACCTGCTGTTAGTAAACAGTGTTTCTAATAGGATTCCTCCACAGAAATCATTATTTACACATATGTCATATCGTTCAAAATAGAAGTTTTAGTATAAATTTAGAATTTTTAGTCTCAATACAATTCATCTGTCAAAAATATCCCAATTAGGGTAATTGTAACATCCCTAATTTTGTTTCTTTTATTAGTAGATGTATATAAATATTTAAGGAAATAAAACTTATTAAACAATTCTTTTTGATATCTAAGAAAATATAAGCCTTAGAAATTCTTCACCTTATGTATATGCATAGAAAATGTTCCTAACATTAACGGAATAGGTAAAGAGAGAAAACCAAAAATTAGAAATAACATCCTAAAGAGAGGCAAAATTCTTGGGTAAGGAAGATAAAAAATTTTGAAAGTAAGTAAATATCTTAAAAGTTTAAGAAGATTGAATTAGGGTAATTTTTCCTAATTCAAGAGCTAGAGTTACTAAGTTTAACATCTCCTCCCATACATTAGGCCTTCACCTATGGACACTCCATAGAGTTTGTTCTTCCACTTCACATGAGTTTCTAGCAAGCCAATTGGATAACCCAAACGAGAGATATAGCATAGATTTGGATTAAGATATAGAAGTTGGACCGATAACCCAAAAATCATTAAAATGTGACCAAGCCCTCCATGAGATGTAGAATTTCAGCCAAACCAAAGGAAATAGGCAAGAATGAGCCCAAATCCAAGAGGAAAATAAATAAATAAATCATGTAATGAAATAATAGTGTAATAATAATAAAGATTAGGTCACATGGCATTAAGACACAAATTCAGCAAGTGGTGTGTTAATATCTATATCCTACATTCATAATTTTAGCAAATGGTATAATAATACATGGCATTAAGACAAAACATCTATATTCTACACTCATAATTTTAGCAAGTGGTATAATAATACATGGCATTAGGACAAAACATTCATATCCTACACAAATAATTTTAGCCAAGCAAGGGAGATTCAAGGGTTAGAAACTTGCCACTTACAAAGGCAAACCTATCGTACTTGTGTGAGACAAAAGAAAAAAAAATGAATCTCTAAATCAAATGGACCTTGTCCCTTATCTTAAAAAAATTTTATCATGATTTTTAAAATACAAATCTTCTTTTGCTATGCATATCTTGATTAAGGGAGAGGAAGACAAGAACATAAGTTGTCTTTCCTCAAAAAAGAACAAAGTGCATCCTAATTGTGATAAGGTAGACCCATAATTATGAAAAAAGGACCACTTGATAGTTTATTTAAGCAAAAACCAACCTTATAACATTAGAATTTCGTCCAAGTGAGGGAGAGAAAAAATAGAAGCAAGGTAGAGTAAGGAAAAGAGAGAAAGAGAGAAGAGAAGAAGGAAGAAGAAAGAGAAGCCTAGAGGACTAAGTACTCAAGGTAAGTTAGCTTAATCTCCACTTGCATCTATCTTTTATCTTCATCCTTGGGGTTCAAAACTCACCCTCCTTCTCTTATTCAAGTTGTTGGAAAAGCTAATGGAAGGGAGGAATCTTGCCACTTTCTTCAAGAGGAAACAAGAAAAAGAATTCACTAAGTGAGCTAGGGAGATCATTAGGTAGGTTTAACAATATATTTTTTTTTAAGAAAAGCTTTGAAATTACAAACATTTATATAGGATTTTGATCCTAGAACTTTGATGAAATTTATAATATTTGTTACTTTGATGATTGGCCATGGTTGTTGCTATATCATGTTATATGTTGATCTTGCATGTGATGTATGTTTGAATATTTAGGTTGGTGTGGAAAGTTCTGCATAGGTATGGCTATGGGTGGAAACATTTTAAGATTTTTATACTGTTATTTTGTATATTTAAATATGGTGAAAAATTGATGGAATATGATTAGATGTAAATTAGGAAGAAAATGGAAGAGGACGTAATAAAATGATAAACAAAAACTTTAGGAAATGTCTGGTTAGAAAACTGGATTTCGGAGTAACCACGGAAGCTTCGGTTTTTCAAATTCTGGAAAGAACCGGTTGGGAATTAAAAGAAATGATTAACATAAAAAATATAGATATATCTCTGATGGATGTTTAACAACTAGAATCACTCAAGTTGGAGTCCATATGAGGTAGATATGATCAGATTAGTAAGCCGTGATCAGAAAATGGTTAACCAGGGAAGAATCTGTTAGGAAAGTTTCTGTGTTTGAATTTTTTAGAACAGTTTGTAGGGAATTAAAATAACTTGTTAACATAAAAAATATCGATATATGTATCACGGAAATTTAGACACTAGAATCACTCAATTTGGAGTTCATATGAGGGAGATATGGTCAGATTAGTAAGTAGATGTCAGAACCTACCCGAGAAAAAATAATGTTTAAATTGAGGGAGTAATATCACCAAGATTCCTTTTAATTTCGCTAAAATGTTCAACATAATAGTTTTAGATAATTGTTTTATCTTTAAGTGGACACCAAGATCACCTAATTCAAAGTTAAAATTAGGGAGTTATTCTCTGATTAGTGAGAGAAGGTCAGGCAAGACGAAAACCTGCATCAGGGAATAACACAACATAGAGCATGGCCGTGTTCGCTGCTAGAAATGGAATTTTGAAGCTTAAAGTACGGTTGTTTTACAAAAAATGGCTAATCCATGTTATAGGATATGTTTAAACCGTGTTAGAAGCTGGTAAAACTTATTTTTAACATTTTTCTACCCTAAATGAACCTCATTAACTATAGGATAATAATAGAAATCAAATTGAAGAAGAATGTCGTATTAAATTTGTGAGAACATGTGATAGAAATGATATAAGTAGGAGGAAAGTGACTAGAGGCCAAGCATAAAGAAAATGAAGAGATAAAAATAATATTTAAAAAAGAAGAATAATCTTATAAATGACTAGTGTATGCTATAGTCATTGCCATTGCATGAACTCTTTACCATCTTAAGTGTGTAATTTTGACATGTAAATATTTTAAAGTGATATTTGAAAATGATTATGTTCATATGGCATGATTGCAATGATTATTCTTTGATGTTAAATTATGGCATATGAGCATAATGAACATACTTATTTTTGAAATCATATTTTTCGCTATTAATGTAAAAATAAAAAGAGAAGAAAAGAGACAAGCCCGGTCACATGGCAGTCCGTGTGGTGCACCAGTAGGAGACACCCTACCAACGGTTATGATTATGTTATTGAGAAAAGAAAGGGTGCCATGTCGAACGAAGCGAGAAAAGTCCGTAGCGAAGAGTAGGAAGTAGTCACCTTGACCGAGGTAACTTGATATGAAAATAAGTTCATAGTCAACATATAATATTCTGAAAATAGTTATTCATGCCATCCATGTCATTACTGTACGATTTTCATGTGCATAGATAAAGTGCATTCATGTGACCTATGGTAATTGTTGTAGCTTATAAAGATGAACATGACATGATGAGCTATATTGATGATAATTATGATTTATTGTTGAACCTACTAAGATTTAATTCTCACTATATTTTCATATCATGTTCAGAAGACTAAGGGTCTATTTGGTTTACCTGTTTCCAGTTTTCATTTTCACTAGAAACTGAAAATAGACATGAAAACGCGTTTGTTTACTGTTTTCTGTTTTCATTTTCAGGAAATGTTTCCTGAATTTCTGAAATTTCTAAAAACGCCAAAAAGACATTTTCAGAATTTTCAATTTTATAGTGCATTATAACGATGGGATTTTCACAATTATTTTGAATTATATACACAATGTTTTACTATTTATATAATTATAAAGTAGTAAAAATGAAAATACAAAAATATAACTAAAAAATAGTGAAAATGAAAACACAAACCAAACGTATTTTTAGAAATATGAAAACTAGAAAATGAAAACTATTTTCAGAAAATGAAAATAGAAAACGTTTTCGCAAACCAAACACACCCTAAATATGCAGATATTCTCTATGACTGGCTTTTAGCGTACGTTGGGTCAAGTTGGCTAAGATCCCGGTGAAGGTATAACAACCCGCACCCGTATCCCCGGAACTGGTAAATAGGGATGAATAAGATGTGTACATATATGTGTTTGATTTTTGTACAGATGTTTTTAATTAATGATGTGTATGTGAACCCATATTTGTATTAGTATTATTGCTATACTATAAACCTTAATTATGCTTGGTTAATTTAATCGAATGTTATTATGAGTTAAATAGTTATAAATAATGAGGTAATGACTTCATGGGGTATATATATATATATATATATATATATATATATATATATATATATATATATATATATATATATATATATATATATATAATAGAGTTGTTACATTAATCACATATGCATGCCCTTTTTCAAGGCAATCTTATAGCTTTACATATTAATGTCACATGCACAATATATTTCCTTTACCATATGATGAGAAATACATTTAAAATTACATATTCAATTAGCTCAAAAATCTATTTTCAAAATCATACTCTTTTTAAACTATATGCCAGATTGTAAACAAATTAAGTAATTTAATCCATTTCAGAGACATATAAAAGTATAAATAACTTGTAAACAGAATCAATTATACATTTCAAGTTCAAAAATAGCATAGGGTAAATCATAAAAAGAATTATCTACTCACAAGGTAAGATTCTAGGTTGTACAGCCTCAAAATATACTTTTCCAATTTAAATTTGACCAAATAAATCTCAAAAATGAATCCAAATGATCCAAAAACCTAAAACATGACTCCAAAATCACAAAATTTGGCTTTCGAGAGCTTGGTCAACACTAGTCAACTGATGACTATTCACATTAGAAATACTATTTTACCGCCGGAATTACTGTTCACGACAGACAAAAAGTTGTCAAATGGCTGAAAAATTTTATATCCTAAGATTTTTCTATTTCCTTAATTCATGTACGGTGTCAGATTTTCAATTTGAGGTCTCTAAATAGGAGTTTCAGAGTTTACCTTTTTCTAAGATTTTCTAATTCTGATCTATAGCAATTCTGCGGCCGATTTAAAAAATTATTCGGCCAATATTGTAATACTCTTCATCTTGAATCTAGTGGTACCCTTAATTTTGAGATCGGATACTCGAAAGTAATCTAGATCTAGAGAAAGAAAATGGAGGAAATGATACTATTTACTCTTCACTATTCATTGTCACCGGTTACAAAAAAATAATATCTCTTTTTTTATAAATGATTGGTAAAAATTTAATTTTTGAGGGAGATCCTTGCAAATTTTTTTTATTTACATTTTGACCCCAAAACTTTTAGAAAATTACAATTTGACCCTAAAAATATTAATAAGTTTTCATTTTCATCCTTAAAACCTTTCAAGTACATCCTTACTCTTTTATTTCTTTTAATAATCTATGTATAAATAAAAATTATAAAAATTATGAAATCTTAGGAGTGTTACATTTTCTTTAGCAAATTGTGACACACTAAGAAGATTTTTAGTGAAATGAGGAACATGCAAAAGATGATTTAGAGAAAACCAAGAATGAGTAAAATGGGACTGAAAATAAGAACACCCCACTTGTAATTGTTTAGTGCTCAAACCTGTGTTGTTGCCCAGATGTATCTTTTCTGAGCCCATAGTCACTTTTCCTTGCAAGATTCTCACAATCAGGTTTAATATGATTGGTAGCACCCAAAATTGGGCATCGAGATGGGTCATACGAAGTTTTCTATGTAGCAATCTTAGGAACAGTCATCATAGCTTGGATAAGGCCTACACATCTAAAATCGTGTCCTGAACATGATTGATTCTGGCCACTAGAATTATTGAACTATAGATCATACCTATGGAAACAATTGGGAACTTTATGACCAAATTTTACATAGAGTTGACATTGAGGCCTAGAGCCTTGTTGACCCCCTCTAACACCTCTTCATTTGCCTCTAAAACGACCTTGACCTCTTCTACCAGAGTAATTTCCCCTTCATTGACCATGAAACTCAGTACCTTCACCATTAAATTGACTAGAATTAAAACCACGTTTGTACTATGATTGTTGTGCCAAACTGGCCTGTGGAATATTAGAATCTAAGCTCTGCTTATACTTTTCATGTCTCTCTTCGTAAGCCATCAACAACGCCTCTATCTCACTCTAACTGTAAGAATCCATTTTGTACAAAATCGCAGTTATGAAACTTTCATATTCTTGAGTCAAGTCGTCAAAGTTTGCATCAATAAGCTTATTCTTAAAAATTGGTGAACCTATTAATGCTAAAGCAACAATTGTTTTCTTAATTCGGAGCAAGTATTCACTATTCACTAATAGAAAAACCCCCTTGCTTTGAATTTAGTACCTCTCTCATCTTGCTTTGAATTTCTTCTTCTGCTGAGTTAATTTGGGAGGAACTGCATGAGCTCCAAGAAGATATTTCTGAAGCTTGTAACAATGAACTACAACTGCTACTTCTTGTTTCCAAGTGAGGAAATTATCCTCATCAAGTTTGATAGAAATTAACTAGCTACAAAAAAACTATGTAAAACAAATTTATGTGTTGCACTTATAGTATCCATAATAAAGGAAGAGACTTGATCAATCTTAGACCAGTGCGAAGTGGAATTTTAGTACCGCCTACCACCCTCAGACTGATGGTTAAACTGAAAGGACCATACAAACCTTGGAGGATATACTCAGAGCGTGCACTTTGGAACAAGGAAAGGGATGGGACAAATTTTAGCCATTAGCTGCGTTCGCCTATAATAACAGTTACCACTCCAGCATCGGGATGGCACCTTATGAAGCCTTGTATGGTCGGAAATGCAGATCACCTTTGTGTTGGTATGAAGTGGGGGAAAGAAATTTGTTGGGCCCAGACTTGGTCTGACACACCACTAAACAAATAAAATGGTCTGAGAAAAGATGCGAATAGCCCAAAGCCGGTAGAAGAGTTATTATGACAAAAGAAGAAAGTCGTTGCAATTTCAGGAAGGGGATCATGTGTTTTTCAAAATCTCTTCTACCACAAGCATCGGGCAGCCAATGAAGGTTAGAAAGCTAAGTCCACGGTTCTTGGGTCCTTATCAAATTCTTAAGAGAGTGGGACCATCTGCTTATCAAATTGCACTTCCTCCACACTTATCAAACCTTCACAATGTGTTCCATGTCTCTCAACTTTGTAAGTACCTTTCGGATCATGTGCACTTAATCCAGGAAGACTCAGTGACTGTAAATGAGAAGTTAACTTATAAAGCCGAACCGATCTCAGTATTAGATAGAGAGGTAAAGCAATTACGTAACAAGACTATCCCTTTGGTGAAGATAGCTTGGAATGGATTTGATGAAGGGGATGCTACCTGGGAAAGAGAAGATGAAATGAGACAGATGTATCCACAACTTTTTTTAGAAATAGGTAAAACTCTAAATTTTGAGGACAAAATTCTTTCTTAGGGAAAGAGAAATGTAACATCCCTCAATTAATTCTATGTTATGGCATGATTTTCTAGGTTCAAAGGATGGGGGAAAAATATTAATTCTTCTTTAAGGAGAAAAACTAGGAAGGATGAAACCCTAATTTTCTAACTTCTTAGAATAGAATTAAGTAGTGAGAGAGGGGCTAGAATTATGAATAAAAGGTGTCTCTAAGATCTACTAAGTTTTATTTAGGGAATTGGAGGAAGCCAAACAAGGCTTTAGTCAAGGGGTTAGTCATATTCTAATGGTATGGCAATCTTGTAATAATTAGATAAATGAGGGGCAAAGAATAAGAAGGAGTAACTTCTAGAAGGAATGCTATTTTATCAATATATTGGGGATAAGACTCAATAATTTGATCAAAGGGAGAGAGGGAGTAGAAAAAAAAACGTAGCCAAGAAGGAGAAGAGGAAGAAAGAAGAAGGAGAGAGAGAGAGAGAAGAGAGAAAGGCATAGAGAAAAAGGAATCCAAGGAGTTCTTAAGGTAGGTTTAACATTAATTTACTATGAAGATTGAAATCTTGATGACATATGTGTGTATGAATACTTGTAATTTTCTGTTGATGGAGGTATCTTATGCATATATTGGATTGATCATAAGAATATCCATGTAGAGCAAAGGTTTGGATGCATATGTATTGCATGTTTTGTGCTGAAAATTGGCTTTGGATGGAAAAAATTTGTTGATCTGAATGAATAAATCTGTATTTCCTGATTTATGTTGTATTAGAAGATGTCTTCAGCATAAAAGTTGTATATCTATGTCTTATGGTTAAAATGCATCTAGAATCACTTTAATCCGACCTAATATGAGAGAGTTATGCCTCAGCGAGTGAAGAAAGGTTAGATTTAACGCATAGAATTACGATGTTGGATTTGTAACACTTTTATATTTAAATCTAGTTGAAATATGTAAAAGTAATAAACATAAATGTTGTAGATACTTCTCTTAGGTTTTCATAGACACTGAAATCATCTTAATCGGAGTTGAAATGAGGGAGTTATGGTCTAAAGAGTGAAGGAAGGTCAGGCTGATCGCCAGACTATAGCCCGAAACACGACCATGTTTCAAGACACAGCTAGGCCGTGTTGGTGGCTGTTTTTTGAGATTGTGCAGCATGGTTTGCACAATTTTAAGCATGGCCGTGCCTGAGGCTAAAATTGTCATGTTTTTCATTTTAAAGGCTCTAAATGAACCCCAATGAATGGATGATGTTAAGGGAAACTAAAATGCAAATAAATACCTTGTTAATGATGCATTTTAGTGTCAATTATAACCTTTTATTATGAGAAGTTAAATCACATATTACATATAGATAAGATGTATGTGAGATGGATGCATGATGCATTGATGATATTCATATAGATAAGATGTGTGTGAGATGTATACAAGATGCATTGATGAGATGCATATGAATGAGAAGTGTGTGCATATGTGAAATACATGCATGGTAAATGGATGAGATACATGCAGATAAGGTATGTGTGTGTGTTGTATATATGTTGCATTAATGAAAATATGAGAGTGAATGACCTAGGGAAAGGCATGTATGATATATGGGTAAATTGCATATTCTTGAGATGCATGATTTTAAAGGTGTATGTGATGCATATGAAGTGAATGCTTAAAAGCATAAGTGGCATATGTGATGGTGTGATGTGTGAATGATACACCTATATTTAAAAATGAAATAATGGGATGACCCTTATGGTGGCAAGGTGACCCGGCGACATGCGATACCTTGTGGCGGTAAGGTGACCTGATAGATCGTAATGGCTATGAGACGGTACCGAATAGGGGATGCCCTATTATTCTTGAGTGAGCCATGGGTTATGGTCACTCCGACCAAGTGACAGTAACCTATTAACAACTGAGAAATTGTTGGTGTATGCATGTTGTATGCATTTCAATCATTTTATATTTTATGCACTGATGTTAAAGGTACAGGTAGTGGACGTGCCCCTCCTAGGCCAGTTCACCGTCTTACAAAATGATAATGAACGTAGTAGAGATCCCAACGTCGATACCACACCCTCTATCACCCCATATACCCTAGGAGGGGTGTGGTGCTAGGCCAGAGCCTAGTCAGTAGGAAGTACATTATGTAGTGTAAGCAGTGTATATTTTTGAAAGAATAATTCCTAGTGTTTCTTTATTTTGATGTCATGAATAGTATCTAGTGTTACTCTTGTATAACTCTAATACTGATGTAACCTCTTGTGGAGTGATGATATAAATATGGGGTATGTTATTCTTATAGTTTAGTAAGTTTAAGGAAATTCACTTGCAGTATAAACCAAAATAAAACTGAACGCATATAAAAAAACATGGCTCTTACATAGTTGGTATCAGAGCCAAGTCGGTCCTAAGCGACCATGGGGGTGGGTGGTCACTTATGTCGACTTATGAATGATCTGAATAGGCTTGTGTAGATTGTGTAAGGTCACATGAATTTATGATTAGGAAATTACTAGTGTTTCTTAACTATATGTTTTGGTGGTGTGATTACTACTGTAAGGTTTTAATCCACTGTTGGGCTTTATCACCTCAATAGTGACTCATTATTTTTTTATACAATAGGTGATGGCACCACCAAGGCGAAATCCGACCAGCAGTGCAGAAATGACCCTACATGACCTAGCCACTGCTATTCGAGACCAAGTAGTTGCCACAAATCAAATTTTACAACACATGCAAAAAAACAATAACCGTGGTGATGAGCATGGTAACCCACGAGTAGTAGGGAATGAGAATGGATGGACAGAGTTCATGAGGATTCGGCCTCCTTCTTTTATGGGCGGATATGATCCAAATACTGCTGAGAGATGGTTAGCGGAACTAGAGAAGATTTTTGATGTCCTAGACTACCCTGATGAGCAGAAGATCACTTTTGCAGTTTATATGCTTAAGGCTGAAGCCGAATATTGGTGGAGGGGAGCCAAAGAGCTGCTAGTACACTAGGGGAGACAAATTACATGGTTGGTTTTTCGAGAAACGTTCTTGGGAAAGTATTTTCGTAGCAGTGTGAGGGCTGAAAAGGAATTTGAATTTCTTCAGCTTAGGCAGAGCAACTGGACCATTGACCAATATGTGGCTAAATTTGAAGAACTGTCTAAGTTTTCCACTTATCTGCAATATAATCCAAATGAAGCGTGGAAGGCGGTTAGATTTGAGATCGGACTAAATCCAAAAATTCAGAGTGTGGTGGTTGCTCTGGAGATTCGAGAGTTCGCCTCCCTAGTCAACAAATGTAGACTGTTGGAAAAGAGTCTGAGAGCGGCAGGGAAGGAGAGGAAGCGCCAAACTTTATGGAAGAGGAAGAGGGAAGCTTCTACATACAGTAGGGATCTCAGGGCCAAGAACCATGCAAGAGGCAAACAGCATGTAGCTACGGGACCCAGACCCTTTCCATAAAGACCAACAGTGAGCACATGTGGAAGATGTGGACAAGTTCACGGGGATAGGCCATGTTACTCTACTCAAGCCACTTGTGTCCATTGTAGCCAAAAGGGGAATCTACAGAGACGTTGCCCAATGAATAGTGGAAAAGGGCCTGAACGAACTCCATAAGCAGCAAGGAGAGTCTTGACCTTGAGTGGAGCTGAGGCGAAACAAAACCCCGACTTGATTCAAGGTATGTGTTATGTCAATAAATTGCCCTTGACTGCACTTTTTGATTCGGGCACTAGTCATTCTTTTATAGCATGGGATAGTGTTGAGAAGTTACAACATCCTATTTCTGATCTTCCTTATGAGTTAACGGTGATGACTCCTACGGGGGAGAAGGTGATTACTTCCTCGATGTGTTCAAATTGTTCCATGGTGGTGCGTGATAGGTCGTTTGTAGTGGATCTGATTTGCTTACCTTTAGATAGTATAGATGTTATTTTAGGGATGGATTGGTTGAGTAAGAATCGAGTGCTTCTCAACTATTGTGATAAGACTCTAGAATTCCTTCCTGTTGTTTTTGGGAAAAAACAATTCAATATTATCAATACACAAAAAGCTATTAAGGGACTGAAGAGTACTGATTTAAGTTGTACTTTCTTGTATTCTGTCAATCCAGAGATGAGCCAAGAGCTACATGGGATTCCTATAATCTGTGAATTTCCAAAGGTCTTTCCATCAGAAATTTTAGAACTGCCACCAAGGAGAGAGATAGCATTTTCCATTGACCTGGCACCAGAAGCAAGACCTATTTCCATTACTCCATATAGAATGTCTCCGGTAGAATTAAAGGAGCTTCAAAAGCATATTGAAGAACTACTTGAGAAGAATTTCATTCAGCCTAGTGTGTCACCCTGGGGAGCGCATGCACTATTCGTGAGGAAGAAAGATGACAGTATGAGATTGTGTATTGACTATAAACAACTCAATAAGGCAACTATTAAGAATAAATATCTACTACCCCAGATAGATGATTTGCTAGACCAGTTGAAAAGGGCCACGGTTTTCTCGAAGATAGACTTGAGATCAGAGTACCACCAGATCAAGGTTAAAGAAGATGATATCCCAAAGACAGCCTTTAGGACGAGATATGGGCATTACGAGTTTCTAGTAATGCCGTTCAGAGTTACAAATGCACCTGCAGTTTTCATGGATTATATGAACCGTATCTTCAGGCCCTACTTGGACCAATTTGTGGTGGTCTTTATAGATGATATTTTGGTATACTCAAAGAGTAAAGAGGAGCATAGTCAGCATCTTCGGCTAATACTTCAAATCTTGAAGGAGAAGAAACTCTTTGCGAAGCTAGAAAAGCGTGAATTCTGGCTAAAAGAGGTAAAAATTTTGGGTCATGTCATTTCCCAAGATGGTATAGCGATAGACCCCAGCAAGACTGAAGTAGTATTAAAGTTGGAGAGGCCCAAGACTATGACAGAGATTAGAAGTTTTCTAGGGTTAGCCAGATATTACAAGAGATTTATACAAGGATTTTCTCGAATAGCATTGCCTTTGACTCGGTTAACTAGGAAGGGAAGTCTTTTCAAATGGACTCAAGAGTGTAAAGATAGTTTCCAGGAGCTAAAGAATCGACTAACTACCCCTCTTGTTTTAGTCATTCCTGATTCTTCCGGACATTTTAAAGTTTATACGAATGCTTCTAAGAAGGGACTAGGTTGTGTTCTGATGCAAGAAGGTAGAGTGGTTGCTTATGCTTCCCGGTAATTACGATCACATGAGGAAAGTTACCCCACACATGACCTAGAGTTAGCAGCAATAGTTTTTGCTCTGAAAATCTAGAGGCACTTCTTATATAGAGCCGTGTTCGAAGTTTATAGTGATCATAAGAGTTTAAAATATCTTTTTGATCAGAATGAGTTGAACATGAGACAGAGGAGGTGGATGGAGTTTATTGATGATTATAAGTTTGAGCTGAAATACCATCCGGGAAAAGCTAATGTAGTAGCTGATGCATTAAGTCGAAAGTCACTACACGTGAGTCAAATATTAGTGAAAAAGATGAAGTTGTTGGAGGATTTTAGAAATCTGAGCTTATCGGTTACAAGCAATCCTAAAGGCTTAAGACTTAGCGAGCTGCGAATCGAATGTGACTTGAAAACGCAAATAAAGGAAGCACAATCGTGGGATGAATTTTTACAAGATCGGAGGGAACAACTGGACTTTGCAATTTCAAGGGATGGGATTCTTGAATATCGAGAGCGAATATGTGTACCAAAGGAAGGGGCTTTAAGGGATAAGATTCTAGAAGAAGCTCATCAAAGTAAATACACTATTCACCCGGGATGCACTAAAATGTACCAAGACTTGAAAAAGAGGTACTAGTGTCTAGGGATGAAGAAGGACATTGCAGAATATTTTACTAGATGCCTAATCTATCAGAAGGTGAAGATAGAACATCATAAACCTGCGGGACTACTACAACCCTTGGAGATACCAGAGTGGAAGTGGGATAATATTTCTATGGATTTCATTGTGGGGTTGCCTAAAATTCAAACCCAGTTTGATTCGATATGGGTAATAGTGGACAGATTGACAAAGTCTTCTCATTTCTTGCCCATTAGAATTAGTTTTCCATTAGAGAGACTAGCCCACCTATATATAAGAGAAGTTGTGAGGTTGTATGGAATCCCTAACAGTATTATTTCAGATAGAGATCCCAGATTTACTTCTAGGTTTTGGAGGGCTTCACAAGAAGCTTTTGGTACCAAACTAAATTTTAGTATAGCCTACCACCCTCAGACTGATGGTCAAACTGAGACGACCATACAAGCCCTGGAAGATATGCTCAAAGCGTGCACTTTGGAACAAGGAAAAGGATGGGACAAATATTTACCATTAACTGAGTTTTCCTTTAATAACAGTTACCACTCCAGCATCGGGATGGCACCTTACGAAGCCTTGTATGCTCAAAGATGCAGATCCCCTTTGTGTTGGTATGAAGTAGAGGAAAGAAATTTGTTGGGCCTAGACTTGGTCCGACACACCACTAAACAAATAAAAATGGTCTGAGAAAAGATGCGAATAGCCCAAAGCTGGCAGAAGAGTTATTATGACAAAAGAAGAAAGCTATTGCAGTTTTAGAAAGGGGATCATGTATTTTTGAAAATCTCTCCTACCACAGGCATCGGGCGGGCAATGAAGGTCAAAAAGCTAAGTCCACGGTTCTTGGGTCCTAATCAAATTCTTAAGAGAGTGGGACCATCTGCTTATCAAATTGCACTTCCTCCACACTTATCGAACCTTCACAATGTGTTCCATGTCTCTCAACTTCATAAGTACCTTTCGAATCCTGTGCACTTAATCCAGGAAAGCTCAGTGACTGTAAATGAGAAGTTAACTTATAAAGCCAAACCGATCCCAGTACTGGATAGAGAGGTAAAGCAATTACGTAACAAGACTATCCCTTTGGTGAAGATAGCTTGGAATGGATTTGATGAAGGGGATGCTACCTGGGAAAGAGAAGATGAAATGAGACAGATGTATCCACAACTTTTTTTAGAAATAGGTAAAACTCTAAATTTTGAGGACAAAATTCTTTCTTAGGGAAAGAGAAATGTAACATCCCTCAATTAATTCTATGTTATGGCATGATTTTCTAGGTTCAAAGGATGGGGGAAAAATATTAATTCTCCTTTAAGGAGAAAAATTAGGAAGGATGAAACCCTAATTTTCTAACCTCTTATAATAGAATTAAGTAGTGAAAGAGGAGTACGAATTATGAATAAAAGGTGTCTCTAAGATCTACTAAGTTTTATTTAGGGAATTGGAGGAAGCCAAACAAGGCTTTAGTCAAGGGGTTAGTCATATTCTAGTGGTATAGCAATCTTGTAATAATTACAGAAATGAGGGGCAAAGAATAAGAAGGAGTAACTTCTAGAAGGAATGCTATTTTATCAATATATTAGGGATAAGACTCAATAATTTGATCAAAGAGGGAGAGGGAGTAGAAAAAAAATGTAGCCAAGAAGGAGAAAAGGAAGAAGGAAGAAGGAGAGAGAGAGAGAGAAGAGAGAAAGGCATAGAGAAAAAGGAATCCAAGGAGTTCTTAAGGTAGGTTTAACATTAATTTACTATGAAACTTAAAATCTTGATGACATATGTGTGTATGAATACTTGTAATTTTCTGTTGATGGAGGTATCTTATGCATGTATTAGATTGATCATAAGAATATCCATGTAGAGCAAAGGTTTGGATGCATATGTATTGCATATTTTGTGCTGAAAATTGGCTTTGGATGGAAGAAATTTGATGGTCTAAATGAATGAATTTGTATTTCCTGATTTATATCGAATTAGAAGATGTCTTCAACATAAAAGTTGTATATCTGTATCTTATGGCTAAAACTCCTCTAGAATCACTTTAATCTAACCTAATATGAGAGAATTATGCTTCAACGAGTGAAGAAAGGTCATATTTAATGCGTAGAATTATGATGTTTGATTTGTAACACTTTTATATTTAAATTTAGTTGCAATATGTAAAAGTTGTAAACATAGAGTAATTCTCTGAGCTTTCCATAGACACCGAAATTGTCTTAATAAAAAGTTGAAATGAGGGAGTTATGGTCTAAAGAGTGAAGGAATGTTAGGCTGATCGCCAGACTACAGCCCGAAACACGGCCGTATTTCAAGACACGGCCAGGCCGTGTTGGTGGCTATTTTTGAGATTCTTGATGAGTGAGTTTTATACTCATAAATTAAATACTTTCATCTTATCTTTTGCCATAATTAAGCATAAATCTCCCTTACTTGTCTTTAGTTTTGTGTCTTTCTTACAGATGGAGAGAAGAGTAGAAAATGGACTTAATTGGAGGCATCAGAGTTAAATTGTGGTTCTTTGGAAATGATGTCTATAAATCAAGCAGATAAAACAAATTCATTAAGGATGGCTGAGTAAGGAGCATTATCATATTGTCTCTTGAGACGCATCCTAATGGATATATGCACAAATTTATTATTGATTTATGATCACATTTCCAAAAGAACTAAAACATAAAGATTCAAGGCAAAGCACCCAATGTTGAGAATATGTTTGATGGTTGTAGTCCATCCCAACCTTGCTGTAGTACTTGGGTCATATCTCTGAAAATACATATTCAATATGTATACAATTTGGTAGGTGTGTAGCTGACACAATTGGGTACAACTTTCATGTTCAAGTGATCAGAAAATACGGACATTAAAAGGGCCAAAAGTGGGCTAGAAGAGAATCTGACTACTGCTGCAGTCCAGCCCGACTTTGCTCAAGTAGTTTGACGATAACTCACACATTACGTATCCAATTTGTCCACAATTTGTCTTGACGGAAAGCTAATGAAATTTTCTACAACTTTCGTGTTGATGAAGTCAGAAACTACGGCAGTTTTCAAGACGATATTCAAGGATCAATTTCGGTACACATGATAGAATTCAAATTGTCAACTTTGTACAACTTCCTACCTAACAATTTTGACAATTACCACACCAACTACACTTAATTATATCTATAAATAGAGGGCTTGAGGGGTGAGTTATGGAGTTTTTTTGGAGAGCTTGGGAAAGGTTTTTTGGAATTCTACGAACTTGTAATGTTATTCTCTCTTTAGACATCTTGTATTTTTCATTTTCTTTCGTAATATTATGATGTTTCTTCATCTTTCATTTCACTTTCTTGCCTTGATTATGGAGAACTAATCTCCTAATGCTAAGGTGAAAGGGTGAAACTCTTGGTATGAGAATAATAATTTATCTAACTCTTAATCTTAATGTTTATCTTTGATATTGTATTTACCTTCCTATTTCTTTTCTCATAATTATTTCTTAATGGCTGGTTTTATCATACCGCCGATTTCTTGTTATGTTATTGGCTGGTTTTATTAGACCGCCTATCTCTTATTATTTTCATGGTTGGCTTTGCCACCTACTTTATTTTATTTTACTATTGGATGGCTTTGCCACCGATTCTATTTCATTTTATTTTGTTATGTTAATTAATTTTCTACCTTTCATTTTTTTCATAAGTTAATCTTGTAAAATGTGAATCTTGATTTATTGTAGACAATATAATGATTGGCACAATTTATGCTTGAATCCATTTACAAGTTATCTTTTGCATCTTTGTATTTTTAATCTTGTAAAGTGTGAACCTTGATACATTGTAGACAATATGGTGATTGGCACAATATACGCTTGAATCCATTTTACAAGAATGTCTTAATTATTAGAAATGAGGTAAATATAAGTCATGCATAAACAAAGTTGAGCTTAAATTAACATATCATCCGATTAGAACTTTATTCGTGTAAAGATTCTAATTGAGTACTAAAAGAGTTAAATTTATTTTTATTCGATATACCAAGAGTGGATCCCCTAACCTTAGCATGCTTCTTTACCTTCAATACATCTTCATTTAATTTCAGTATATTAGTTCTTTGCATATTTTGTTCAATATTCCTCTCACAAAACAAGACATCGGGAACTAGGTTAGAAGTATTTATTTCGGATCTATATTAGAATTTTCTCTCAATTGGCAATCTCTGTGGGATCGACCTTGCATACCACTAAATCTATACTCCAATAGATTCGTGCACTTGCGAGTTTTAATTAAAACAACAAGTTTTTGGCACCGTTGTCGGGGATTGCGATGGAAAAGCTATTTGGATCTAGGTAAGTACTTTTCTTCCACTAGTTATAGCTAGAAAATTTGTTTATTTTGTGTATAGAAATTGTTCTTTAGAATTGTTTCTTAAAAATCGGTGTAGTAATTTGGGTGTATAAAATTGGTGGATTCTGTCAACAAGGCTAAAAGTACCTAAGGAATATGGGTTTTAAGTGAAACCATTATGATTCCTCCATATTTTCCTGGGAAGTATACCGATTAAATACTACCCATTATTACTAACACTTTGAAAAAAAAAGGGAGTTTGTATAATTTTGTGATTTTTATTTTATGGTATTTGCATTTTGTAGCCGTTGTGTAGTTAGATACTTTTTCATAATTAGCAAGCAATTTTTTTAGCTTATGCGTGCTTGGAAACGTGATAAAGATAAGCGGTTGGTTAGGAAAAGTTTAGGGTCAACCATTGAGTGTACAATAGAGACATTAGATTCTACTGGATCACCATTAAAAATGGAAGAACAAGTTATGCATAATAGAACTCTTATGGAGTACTTCTCACCTGTCATAGCCAATACTCCATCTTGCATAGTTTTACCACAAACTACTGCAACTCATTTTGAACTCAAACCGGCCATACTCCAACTTTTACCATCATTTTATGGTATGGAAAGAGAAGATCCATACATGCACATTAAAGAGTTTCTTGAAATCTGCTTGACTTTTCGCTTCCAGAATTTCAATGATGAATCTATCAGGCTTAGAATGTTTCCATTTTCATTGAAAGATAAAGCTAAAGCCTGGTTGAACTCCCTTCCTACAGGAACTATAACTAGTTGGAACCAATTAGTAAATAAGTTTCTAGCAAAAATTTTCCCTATGTCTAAAACTGATGCCCTTCGGAGAGAAATTTCTGATTTTTGTCAAAAAGAGGGTGAACAATTTTTTGAATGTTGGGAAAGATTTAATTATCTTCTTCTAAAATGTCCTCATCATGGTTTTGAAACTTGGAGATTAGTGAAATATTTCTATGATGGCTTAACTTCATCAAATCGTCAAATGATCCAAAGCATGCATGGTGGGAGATTTTTACAATTGAATGAGGGGGAAGCTTGGGAATCCTTAAGATCTTTATCTGAAAATTCTCAGCATTGGAACTGCATAGATCCCAGGGATAAAAAGTCTCAAACACAAAAAAAGGGAGGACTTTATGAAGTGAGTGATGATACAGATGTGAGAATTGCCTTAGCTAGCCTGACTAGAAAGGTAGAAGCTTTAACTTTAAGCCACACTTTAAACCCTTCTACCAATACTAGGATAGAGGCATGTTCCTTATGTTCTAGTACATCTCACATTGCACAATCTTGTCCATCTATACCAGCTTACCAAGAGGCATTCTCTGAGCAAGCTAATTCTCTTCAAACTTATAGGAAGTCATCAGATAGCCCATTTGCACCCACATATAATCCAAATTGGAGGAATCATCCAAATTTCTCATGGAGGCAAAATCAACCTGCAATGAATCAAAGTGGGCAACAATTTGCCCCTTCTAATTCATACCCTCAAGTTCCTCATCAAGCTCCTCCTTTCGGGGTATCTCAACAAAGAAAAGCTTCTTTGGAAGATACTCTACAGGAATTCATGCAATCAACCCAACAAGTTTTACAATCTCACACTCAGTCCATTTCAAAGATTGAAACACAATTGGGTCAATTAGCCAGTGCTGTAGGAGAGAGAGAAAAAGGAAAATTCTCCAGTCAACCTATTCCTAATCCTAAGGGTCAATATGAAGTAGGATCATCAGCAAATCCTAATAAAGAAGTAAAGTCTGTGACAACCCTTAGATCTGGAAAGGTCATTGATAATCATGTTCACATGCCAGAAAATGAGGAACAGAGTCAACATGAATCCCAAACTAATGACTCAAGTGAAAAGAAAAGTGAACAGATTTCTTATGCCCCCAAAGCTCCTTTCCCACAAAAACTTGCATCTGTCAAGAAAGGTACTCAGTATAGTGACATTTTAGAGGTGTTTAAGAAAGTAAGCATTAACATCCCTTTTTTGGACGCTATCAAACAAGTACCCGCTTACTCAAAATTTCTGAAAGATCTTTGTACGGTGAAAAGGAAAACTAATGTTCCAAAAAAGGCATTTTTGACTGAATAAGTGAGTTCTATAATTCAGCAAAAGACTCTTGTCAAGTACAAAGATCCAGGTTGTCCTACAATTTCTTGTATTATAGGTGACCATGTGATTAACAGAGCCTTACTTGATCTAGGAGCAAGTGTGAATCTACTACCGTACTCTGTGTATGAGAAACTTAGGTTAGGAAAGCTGAAACCTACATCAGTGACCCTTCAGTTAGCTGATAGGTCCACCAAAATCCCTAGAGGTGTCATAGAAGATGTGCTCATTAAGGTTGATAAATTCTACTTTCCAGTAGATTTCATTGTTCTTGACACTGAACCTGTTGAGAATACAGAGACACAAATTCCAATCATTTTGGGTAGACCATTTCTGGCAACATCCAATGCAATTATTAATTGGCGAAATGGAATTTTGAATTTATCTTTTGGAAATATGACTGTGGAATTAAATGTTTTTAATGTCTCTCATCAACCTGTGGACATGGATGATGTGTGTGAGGTTAGCATGATTGAGAGTATAATCTATGACTCATTTGTAAGTTCTTGTGATGATGACCCTTTAGAAAAATGTTTGGCCCACTTTAACATGGATTTGGATGAGGACTGTTTGATCAGTGAAGTAAATTCCCTGTTAGAGATCACTCCATTAATGGATACCAATAAATGGAAAGGTAAAACAGAGATACTTACACCTTTTGAGTCTATTTTATTGCCATCCATAGAGAAACCTCCCCAGGTAGAATTAAAACCTTTACCAGATTCTCTGAAATATGTGTTTCAAGGACCTTCTGAGACCTTGCCTGTCATTGTAACATCTGATTTAGATAAAGAACAGGAAGTTGAACTCATAAAAGTCCTTAGTGAATATAGTGAAGCCATAGGTTGGACAATAGCAGACATTAAAGGTATTAGTCCATCAATTTGCATGCACAGGATACATTTGGAAGACAATGCCAAAACCTCAAGAGATCCACAAAGACGTCTCAATCCAAACATGAAAGAAGTTGTGAGAGCCGAAGTGATTAAACTTCTTGATGTGGGTGTCATTTACCCAATTTCTGATAGTGCATGGGTTAGTCCTGTTCAGGTAGTTCCTAAGAAATCTGGCATTACTGTAGTCAAGAATGAGAATAATGAATTGATTCCCACTAGAGTACAAACTGGGTGGCGTGTTTGCATTGACTACCGTAAGTTGAATGCTGTTACAAGGAAAGACCATTTTCCACTTCCTTTTATAGATCAAATGCTAGAAAGGTTAGCTGGACATGCATATTACTGCTTTCTTGATGGATATTCTAGTTATAACCAAATTCCTATTGCACCTGAGGATCAAGAGAAAACTACATTCACTTGTCCTTTCAGAACCTTTGCCTATCGTCGAATGCCATTTGGATTGTGCAATGCACCTGATACATTTCAGCGTTGCATGATAAGTATATTTTCTGACATGGTAGAGCGATTTCTGGAAGTATTCATGGATGATTTTTCTGTGCATGGGTCTAGTTTTGAGGAATGTCTACACCATTTAAGATTAGTCTTAATTAGGTGTAAAGAAAAGAATCTTGTTTTGAACTGGGAAAAATGTCATTTTATGGTTAAAAAGGGAATTGTTTTGGGGCATGTTGTGTCACATCAAGGTATTGAGGTAGATAGAGCCAAAATTGAACTGATTTCCAGTCTTCCACCTCCTCGGACAGTAAAAGAGGTACGTTCTTTTTTAGGCCATGCAGGGTTTTATCGCAGATTCATCAAAGATTTTAGCAAAATCTCTAGGCCTTTGTGTAGTTTACTTACCAAAGATGCCTCTTTTATCTTTGATGAAGAGTGCTGTCAAGCTTTTGAAAAGCTCAAATTCTTACTCACCTCTGCACCTATCATTAGACCACCTGATTGGAATCTTCCCTTTGAAATCATGTGTGATGCTTCTGATTATGCAATTGGAGCTGTTTTGGGGCAGCGTCTTGATAAGTTTCCTTATGTGATATACTATGCTAGTAAAACTCTTAATGATGCTCAATTAAATTATTCTACAACAGAAAAAGAGTTACTAGCTGTGTTATTTTCTTTAGACAAGTTTAGATCTTATTTATTAGGATCTAAGGTTGTAATTTTTACAGATCATGCTGCACTTAAGTATCTTCTTTCTAAGAAAGATGCTAAAGCCTGATTGATAAGATGGATACTGCTGTTACAAGAATTTGATTTAGAAATTCGAGATAAGAAAGGATCTGAAAATGTTGTGGCTGATCACTTGTCTAGGCTGATAGTTGAATCGGGTGAAAATAACTTTCCTATCAAAGACTCATTTCCAAATGAGCAACTCATGTCTGTTTCTCAGCTACCTTAGTTTGCTGACATTGCTAATTACCTTGTCACAGGTCAAATACCTACACATTGGAGTAAGCAAGATTGGATAAAAATTTTAGCTGAAGTAAAAAAATTCTTTTGGGAAGATCCATACTTGTTTAAGTATTGTCCTGATCAAATCATTAGGAGATGTGTTCCGGAGAGTGAGTAATCTAGTGTTATTCATTTTTGTCATGATCATGCTTGTGGAGGTCATTTTAGTGCTAAAATAACTGCTGCAAAGGTTTTGCAATGTGGCTTTTATTGGCCATCACTATTCAAAGATTGCCATTTGTACTGTAGTTCTTGTGAGCGTTGCCAAAAATTGGGTAGTATCTCACGCAGGAACATGATGCCTCTGACTCCCATTCTTATTGTTGAGATATTCGATGTCTGGGGAGTTGATTTCATGGGTCCTTTTTCCTAATTCTTTTGGCAATTTATACATCCTTGTTGCTGTGGATTATGTGTCAAAATGGGTCGAGGCAATTGCATGTAAAAAAAATGATCACAAGATTGTGGTGAAATTCTTGAAAGAAAACATTTTCTCAAGGTTTGGCACACCACGAGCAATCATTAGTGATGGGGGGAAACATTTTTGTAATAGGCATTTTGAGCATTTGATGAAGAAATATGGCATCACGCACAAAGTGGCAACCCCATACCACCCACAAACTAGTGGGCAAGTTGAGATTTCAAATAGGGAAATTAAAAATATTTTGGAAAAAACGATTAACCCAAATAAGAAAGATTGGTCTTTGAAACTTTCCGATGCTTTATGGGCTTATCGTACTGCTTTTAAAACCCCTATTGGAATGTCTCCTTACCGGCTTGTGTATGGCAAGGCCTGTCATTTACCTGTTGAAATAGAGCATAAAGCTTATTGGGCCATCAAACAGTTTAACTTTCCTCTTGACAAAGCAGGTTCTCACAGGAAGTTTCAACTCAATGAATTGGAAGAAATACGGAATGATGCATATGAAAGTGCAAAGTTGTATAAGGATCGAATGAAAGTTTTTCATGACAAACATATTTTAAGAAAATCATTTAATGTAGGTCAAAAGGTCCTTCTATATAACTCTCATTTGCACTTATTTCTAGGGAAACTACGTTCTCAGTGGACAGGCCCATTCATTGTTCATACTGTTTATCCACATGGTGCAGTAAAGATCGAAAATCCCAAGAATGGTGATGTGTTTAAAGTAAATGGTCAAAGATTGAAAGCATTTTTTGAATTACATAACCCAGAGATAGAAGAGACACATTTGCGTGATCTTGTCTACTAGGATTGATTCGCCTCTGTTATTGAAGGTTGTCGTGCACGCTATCTAGGTAAGATCTTTCTTTATTTAACTTGCATTAATTGGTTTTCTCACTGTAATCTTCTTTTGAATTTTTATTGTTTCCTTGCTCTTGTTGTTTTTTTTCCTCTCTTTCACAAAAAAAAAACAAAAACAAGAAAAAACAAAAAAATAATTTTGAGTCGATAATGGAGGACGTTCTCGCACAATTGAAAAATCATTTTCCTTCTCTTCCACCCAATGCATTGACAAAAATTTACAAAGCACGGGTTGAAAGATTGAGGTTAATGATGATCATGGGAATACCTACTGATATTCGTTGGCTAATTGAAGCTAAGGTATGGTCATCAGGTGAATCTGCAAATGATTTCATCTCTTACATGCCTGGTTTAGGAAAAAGTAGTTTTGCTAAAAAGCGCAGAGCTAAACGAATGGATATTTGTTACAAATGTGGACATGAAACTTGTAACAAACGTTGTAGTTCTTTAGGTTGGATGTCTGTAAATCGGGAAGACAAAATTAAGTTCATTAAGGATGGCTTGAGTAAGGAGTCATTCGATGATGACTTTCATCCAACGTCTCTTGAGATACATCCTAGTGGATCTGTGCATATCGGTATTGTCGGTCTATAGCCCTATTTCAAAAAAGAACATAAATGGTACAGTCTTGGGAATCTGACGTTAAAAGACCCTGTTTGCCAATTTATAAGAAAATTGGATGGGAAGCATATCCTCGACCCATAGAGGGCGTTTAAACCGTTACTGGACGTAAAACCAGAGGAAGATGTGAGCCACAATCACAACTACTGTACATATACATGCGTGCCATCATTTTTGAATTTTTCACCTTTAATTTAGCTGACATTTTTCGGCCTACTCTTATAGCTATGAAAATTATGCCCCCGGCCTATGCACATAGCTATTACAAGTATGCCCTTATTTGAGTCTTATAAATGCGCACCTCATTATCTTCATCCTCATAATCAAAGTCAAGGTGAGTGCAGATATGGAAGGAATCACAGTTCGTCACTTTCGTAATATTTGTGTCTTTTATAGTTCTAGTCCTGGGAAAAATAGAGAGTATGTAAAAGCAGCACAAACTTTGGGAATGGTACTAGCCAAGAGAAAGATTCATTTAGTGTATGGTAGAGGTTGTCGAGGGTTAATGGGGAGTGTGTCTGGATCTGCATATCTAGGAGGATGCCAAGTTCTTGGTATTATTCCTACAGCTCTAGCTGCATCAAACATAGTAGGAAAAACAATTGGGGAAGAATGTAGGGTATCTTCCATGCATGAACGAATCGCTAAAATGATGTGCAACGCTGACGCCTTCATTGCCTTACCTGGAGGTTTTGGTACTCTAGAGGAAATTTTTCAAGTCGTCTCTTAGGCACAACTGAACATGCACCATAAACCCATAGGATTGTTGAATGTTAACAATTTCTTTGATGGTTTGTTGTCTTTTCTTGATCATGCTATAGAACAAAGGTTTATCTCGCACTCAGCACGTCGGATTCTCATCTCGGCCTCAAATGCTGACGAGCTGATTGATGCGTTACAAGCATTTGTTCATGTACCTGATCCAGTTATAGCTCAAATAGATTGGACAACAGAACACCGCAGAAAGTGCAAACTGGACTTAAATCTTCATTTGTAATACCTTTTATTTGCTTGAGTAAATTTGTATTTTCTGTTTAGTTTGTTGCAGGTTCATCTTTTCTTAGATCTCCTTCCAGGTAATATCTCTTTTAATCTTTATTGTTTATTTTGTGTTTCTTCATCTTTCAAAAAAAAATTGAGTGATGTTTTGTGATTAGGCAAAGCTAGCACCAATGATGAAAATGGTTTAAAATGCTTGTAACCTTTGAAAAATTGATGAGTTCTGGGTGTTATGTGTGAACTTAAACTCTAATGTAACTTATGTTTTATTTGAGAATCCTAATATCTGGTGCACTTAATCTTTTACATTTGACTGATTGTTTATTCAGAAAAGATTTATGTGATTTAGATATGTTAATTGATCTCATAAGACTCTAGAACTTATTCGATTGTCACTTGAGGCCAAATCCTAGACTACTCTCCATTTAAGAAATGAATTAGGCATTTTTGGAATCGTTTGAGCCTTTCAAACCAACCTATACATGATGATATCCCTAGCAACCTCTTTTGAGCTTATATTTATCATTTCTTGAACACCTATATTTCTATCTAGCCTTTAAATAAAAATATGTCTAACTCTTACCTTTCACTCACAGGCATGATCATTTGAAAAGTTATGATTCAAGGGTGGATGGTAGAAGTTTAAAAAAAAAGAAAAAAGAAGAAAGAAAGTTAATACTCCCTAAATAAATAAGTTTGGGGGTGTTTATATTCACAAAAAAAATAGTATGAGCAAATAAATGTAAGGATGATGAAAAGGTTGGAGATAGAATTCACAGTATAATATCAAAAGTATTTGGGAGGCTTTAAATGATTATGTACGTCGAAGAGTGAGTTGAGCTTTCATTCATATCATTTTATCCACCTTTAACCTGTGCCATACATTACAAGCCTAATGAAAGTCCTAATGATCTTAAATGTTATGATTAGTCTACATTAGTGGAGAGTGACATGAAAAATAAGCTTATGGAGTCTCAAATGCATATATCTAGAGATCTGTTTTAAATATTTGATTACATAAATTTATTTAAATGCAAAAAGTTCAATGTCATAAGACTACTACACACACACACATGGGATTCAAGAGTAAACCATATGTTGTATTTGAATAAAAGTTATACATAACCTTAGAATTCTGATATCTTTCTTGGTTGCACATTTTAGATCCTTGAGGAATGCTTAGTAAGTCAAAAATAATTCATCACTCACTCATCATTTGACTTTTGAAGTTTGTGTGTTTTGCTTGAGGACAAGCAAAAGATTAAGTCTGGGGGTATTTGATGAGTGAGTTTTATACTCATAAATTAAATATTTTCATATTATCTTTTGCCATAATTAAGCATAAATCTCCCTTACTTGTCTTTAGTTTTATGTCTTTCTTACAGATGGAAAGAAGAGTAGAAAATGGACTTAATTGGAGGAATCAGAGTTAAATTGTGGTTCTTTGGAAATGATGTTTATAAATCAAGCAGATAAAACAAATCATTAAGGATGGCTGAGTAAGGAGCATTATCATATTGTCTCTTGAGACGCATCCTAATGGATATATGCACAAATTTATTCTTGATTTATGATCACATTTCCAAAAGAACTAAAACATAAAGATTCAAGGCAAAGCACCAAATGTTGAGAATATCTTTGCTGGTTGCAATCCAGCCCAACCTTGCTGTAGTACTTGGGTCATATCTCTGAAAATACATATTCAATATGTATGCAATTTGGTAGGTGTATAGCTGACACAATTGGGTACAACTTTCATGTTCAAGTGATCAGAAAATACGGACATTAAAAGGGCCAAAAGTGGGCTAGAAGAGAATCTGACTACTGCTGCAGTCCAGCCCGACTTTGCTCAAGTAGTTTGACCATAACTCACACATTACGTATCCAATTTGTCCACAATTTGTCTTGACGGAAAGCTAATAAAATTTTCTACAACTTTCGTGTTGATGAAGTCAGAAAATTCGGCGGTTTTCAAGATCTATATTAGAATTTGCTCTCAATTGGCAATCTCTGTGGAATCGACCTTGCATACCACTAAATCTATACTCCAATAGATTCGTGCACTTGCGAGTTTTAATTAAAACAACAACAAGTTTTTGAGAGAAAATTCTAATATTGATCCAAAATAAATACTTCTAACCTAGTTCCCGATGTCTTGTTTTATGAGAGGAATATTGAACAAAATATGCAAAGAACTAATATACCGAAATTAAATGAAGATGTATTCAAGGTAAAGAAGCATGCTAAGGTTAGGGGATCCTGTAACATCCCATAATTTTTAGATATTTTTCTTAGAAATTCTTCACCATACATATATGCATAGAAATGTTCTAATATTAATGGAATAGGTAAAGAAAGAAAACCTAAGAGGAAATATTAGAAATAAACATGCTAAAGAAAGGTGAAATTCTTAGGTAAAGAAAGATAAATTTTTGTGAAGTAAGTAAATGTCTTAAAATTTCAAGAAGATCGGATTAGGGTAATTTTTCTTAATTTAAGAGAAAAAGTTACTAAGTTTAGTATCTCCACCCGTAATTGGGCTTTTACCTATGGACACACCATGTAGAGTTTTTCCACTTCAAATAAGTTTCTAGTAAACCCATTGGATAACCTAAGCAAGAAATAAAAACATAGACTTGGACTAGGATATAGTAATTGGACCAATAGCCCAAAAATTATGAAAATGTGACCAAGCCCTCCAAGAAAGGTAGAATTTTATCCAAAGCAAAGAAAATGGGTAGGAATAAGCCCATAATGGGTAGGAATAAGCCCAAATCCAAGAGGAAAAATAAAATAAAATAGGTGATGATATAATAATGTAATAATAATAAAGATTAGGTTACATGGCATTAAGACAAAAATTTAGCAAATGGTGTGATTCTACATTCATCATTTTGGCAAGTGGCATAATAATACAACACTTTAGGAAAAAAATATCTATATCCTACACTTATAATTTTAGCAAGTGGTATGATAATACATGGTATTAAGGACAAAACATTCCTATCCCACACAAATAATATCAACCAAATAATGGAGATTCAAGGGCTAGAAATTTGCCACCTAAAAGGGCAAACCTTTCATAATTGTTTAAGACAAAAGAAAATGGAAATGAATCCCTAAATCAAAGGGACCTTGTCCCTTATCTTAAGAACATATCATCATAATTTTCAAAATACAAATCTCATTTTCCTATGCATATCTTGACTAAGGAAGAGGAAGACAAGAACATAGGTTGTTTGTTTTCCAAAAATTCAACAAAGTGTATCCTAATTGTGATAAGGTAGACCCATGATCATGAAAGGTGAATTATTTGGTGGTCTATATAAGAAAACCCACCCTTACAACATTAGAATTTCGTCCAAGTGAGGGAGAGGAAAAATAGAAGCAAGGTTGAGTGAGGAAAGGAGAGGAAGAAACGAAGAAAGAGGAAGGAGAAGTCGAGGAGAGTAAGTGCTCCAAGTAAGTTTAACAATATTTCTTTTTGAAGAAAACTTTTGAAACTTATAATATTTATATGAGATTTTGATCTTAGAACTTTGATGATTGGTCATACATATTGATCTTGCATGTGATGTATGTTTGAATACTTAGGTTGGTGTAGATAGTTCTGCATGGGTATGGCTATGGTTGGCAGAATTTTAAGCTTCGGTATTTTAATTTTTGGGAACAATCTATAAGGAATTAAAATAAATGGTTAACATAAGAATTAAAGATATATGTGTCACGGATTTTTACCCACTGTAATAATTCAATTTGGAGTTCATATGAGGTAGCTATGGTCTGATTAGTAGTCAAAGGTCAGAAAATGGGTTATCAGGGAAGAATATGTTAGGATAACTTCCGTATTTTAATTTCTGGGAATTATCGGTACAGAATTAAAATAAATGGTTAACATAAGAATTATAGCTATGTGTGTCATGGAATTTTAGCCACTGGAATCAGTCAATTTGGAGTCCATATGAGGTAGATATGATCCGATTAGTAGTCAAAGGTCAGAAAATGGTTCATCAGGAAAGAATATGTTAGGACAGCTTCTGTATTTTAATTTATGGGAATTATCTGTATGGAATTAAAAAAAATGGTGAACATAAGAATTATAGCTATGTGTGTCATGGATTTTAAGCCACTGCAATCATTCAATTTGGAGTCCATATGAGGAATATATGAGCAGATTAGTAGTCAAAGGTCATAAAATGGTTCATCAGGGAAGAATATGTTAGGACAGCTTCTGTATTTTAATTTTTGAGAATTATCTGTATGGAATTAAAATAAATGGTTAACATAAGAATTATATCTATGTGTGTCATAGATTTTAAACCACTGGAATCATTCAATTTGGAGTCCATATGAGGAAGATATGAGCTGATTAGTAGTCAAAGGTCAGAAAATAGTTCATCAGGGAAGATTATGTTAGGACAGCTTCTGTATTTTAATTTCTGGGAATTATCTGTATGGAATTAAAATAAATAGTTAACATAGGAATTATAGATATGTGTGTCACGGATTTTTAACCACTGGAATCACTCAAGTTGGAGTCCATATGAGGTAGATATGGTCCGATTAGTTGGTAGAGGTCAGAACCTATCTGAGAAGAAATAACCTATACATTTAGGGAGTAATATCACCTTGATTTCTTAATATTTCGCTACAATGTTCAACATAATAGTTTTAGATAATTGTTTTATCTTGAAATTGACACCATGATCACCTACATTAGAGTTAAATGGAGGGAGTTATGCTCTGATTAGTAAGAGAAGGTTAGATAGGATGAAAACCTGCATCAAGAAAATAAAGAAATAAAATTAGCATTTTAAAAAAAAAAGATGAATCTTAATAAATGACTAGTATAGCCATAGCCATTGCCATTGTATGAACTTCTTACCATCTTAAGTGTGAAATTTTGACATGGAAATATTTTAAAAAGTGATATTTGAAATGGTTATGTTCATGGCATGATTACCAATGATTTTTGGTAATAATTATATTTTGATGAACATACTTGTTATTGAAAGCATATTTTTTGCTATCATTGTGAAAAGAAAAGAAATGAGCACGGTCACATGGCAATCCATGTGGTGCACCAATAGGAGACGCCCTACCAACGATTATGATCATGATAATGAGAAAAGAAAGAGAAAGTGGGCCATGTCGGACGGAGCGAGAAAAGCCCGTACCGGAGAGTAGAGGATACTCACCCTGACCGGGGTAGCTTGAAATGAGAATAAGTTGATGGCCATCATATGATATTTTGAAAATAGTTAATCCTGTCATACATATCATTACAGTATGATTCTTATGTGCGTAGATATAATGCATTCATGTGACAAAAGATATTTTCTGTAGTTTATACAGCTAAACATGATGTGATGAGCTTTATTGATGATGATTTATTGTTGAACTTACTGGGATTTAATTCTCACTGTATTTCCATATCATGTTTAGAAAATTAGTTATGCAAATTTTCTATAGCTCTGGCTTTTAGTGTACGTTGGATCGAGTTATTCTATGATGGGCAGATCCAAAAAAAAATGTTTGTGAGCGAGTTGGCACTGATCCCGATGAAGGTGCAACCACCCGCACCTGTATCTCCATAATTGGTCAACCAAAATAAACAAGATGTAAATATCTATGTCTTTGATATGTTGCATGTACGTTTTGATTAATGACATGTATGTGAACTCAATATTGTATAATAATAAAAAAAAGGATGTTACAGATCCACTCTTGGTATATCGAATAAAAATAAATTTAACTCTTTTAGTACTCAATTAGAATATTTACACGAATAAAGTTCTAATCGGATGATATGTTAATTTAAGCTCAACTTTGTTTATACATGCCTTATATTTACCTCCTTTCTAATAATTAAGACATTCTTGTAAAATGGATTCAAGCGTACATTGTGCCAATCACCATATTGTCTACAATGTATCAAGGTTCACACTTTACAAGATTAAAAATACAAAGATGCAAAAGATAACTTGTAAATGGATTCAAGCATAAATTGTGCCAATCATTATATTGTCTACAATAAATCAAGATTCACATTTTACATGATTAACTTATGCAAAAAATGAAAGGTAGAAAATTAATTAACATAACAAAATAAAATGAAATAGAATCGGTGGCAAAGCCATCCAATAGTAAAATAAAATAAAGTAGGTGGCAAAGCCAACCATGAAAATAATAAAAAATAGGCGGTCTAATAAAACCAGCCAATAACATAACAAGAAATCAGCGGTATGATAAAACCAGCCATTAAAAAATAATTATGAGAAAAGAAATAGGAAGGTAAATACAATATCAAAGATAAACATTAAGATTAAGAGTTAGATAAATTATTATTCTCATACCAAGAGTTTCACCCTTTCACCTTAGCATTAGGAGATTAGTTCTCCATAATCAAGGCAAGAAAGTGAAATGAAAAATGAAGAAACATGATAATATTACGAAAGAAAATGAAAAATACAAGATGTCTAAAGAGAGAATAACATTACAAGTTCGTAGAATTCCAAAAAAGCTTTCCCAAGCTCTCCAAAAAAACTCCCTAACTCACCCCTCAAGCTCTCTATTTATAGATACAATTAAGTGTGGTTGGTGTGGTAATTGTCAAAATTGTTAGGTAGGAAGTTGTACAAAGTTGACAATTTGAATTCCATCATGTGCACCGCAATTGATCCTTGAATATCGTCTTGAAAACCGCTGAATTTTCTGACTTCATCAACACGAAAGTTGTAGACAATTTCATTAGCTTTCCGTCAAGATAAATTGTGGACAAATTGGATACGTAATGTGTGAGTTATGGTCAAAATACTAGAGCAAAGTCGGGCTGGACTGCAGCAGTAGTCAGATTCTCTTCTAGCCCACTTTTGGCCCTTTTAATGTTTGTATTTTCTGATCACTTGAACATGAAAGTTGTACCCAATTGTGTTAGCTACACACCTACCAAATTGCATACATATTGAATATGTATTTTCAGAGATATGGCCCAAGTACTACAGTAAGGTTGGGCTGGACTGCAACCAGCAAACATATTCTCAACATTGGGTGCTTTGCCTTGAATCTTTATGTTTTAGTTCTTTTGGAAATGTGATCATAAATCAAGAATAAATTTGTGCATATATCCATTAGGATGCGTCTCAAGAGACAATATGATAATGCTCCTTACTCAGCCATCCTTAATGAATTTGTTTTATCTGCTTGATTTATAGACATCATTTCCAAAGAACCAAAATTTAACTCTGATTCCTCCAATTAAGTCCATTTTCTACTCTTCTCTCCATCTGTAAGAAAGACATAAAACTAAAGACAAGTAAAGGAGATTTATGCTTAATTATGGCAAAAGATAAGATGAAAATATTTAATTTATGAGTATAAAACTCACTCATCAATTCTGCAGCACAGTTTACACAATTTTAAGTATGGTCGTACCCTGGGACACGGGCAAGCCGTGCCTGAGGCTGAAATTGCCCTGTTTTGCATTTTAAATGCTCTAAATGAACCCCAATGAATAGATGATGTTAAGAGAAACTAAAATGCAAATAAATACCTTGTTAATGATGCATTGTTGTGTCAATTATAACCTTTTATTATGAGAAGTTAAATCACATATTGCATATAGATAAGATGTATGTGAGATGGATGCATGATGCATTGATGATATTCATATAGATAAGATGTGTGTGAGATGTATACAAGATGCATTGATGAGATGCATATGAATGAGAAGTGTGTGCATATGTGAAATACATGCATGGTAAATGGATGAGATACATGCAGATAAGGCATATGTGTGTGTTGTATATATGTTGCATTAAAAAAAACATGAGAGTGAATGATCTAGGGAAATGCATGTATGATATATGGGTAAATTGCATATTCATGAGATGCATGATTTTAAAGGTGTATGTGATGCATATGAAGTGAATGCTTAAAAGCATAAGTGGCATATGTGATGGTGTGATGTGTGAGTGATACACCTATATCTTAAAATGAAATATTGGGATGACCCTTATGATGGCAAGGTGACCCGGCGACATGCGGTACCTTGTGTTGTAATGGTTGTAAAACGGTACCGAATAGGGGACACCCTATTAGCCTTGAGTGCAGGGGCGGATCGTCCCTTAGACAGGGAGGGGTAACCACCCCCCCAAGAAAAATTTTTTTTATAAATTTTTAAAAAAAATTCTTAAAATTTTAATTAAATATATATAATCAGCCCCCTAAAAAAATTTATTTTATATTAATTATTAAACATTTTTTTGCCCCCTCAGTAATCTTGTTTAAGATCCGCCACTGCTTGAGTGAGCCATGGGTTATGGCCACTCAGACCAAGTGACAGCAACCTATTAACAACTGAGAAATTGTTGGTGTATGCATGTTGTATGCATTTCAATCATGTTATATTTTATGCACTGATGTTAAAGGTACAGGTAGTGGACGTACCCCTCCTAGGCCAGTTCACCGTCTTACAAAATGATAATGAATGTAGTAGAGATCCCGGCGTCGGTACCACTCCCTCTATCACCCCATGCACCCTTAGAGTGTGGTGCTAGGCCAGGGCCTAGTCAGTAGGATGTACATTATGTAGTGTAACCAGTGTATATTTTTGGAAGAATAATTCTTAGTATTTCTTTATTTTGATGTCATGAGTAGTATCTAGTGTTACTCTTGTATAACTCTAATACTGATGTAACCTCTTGTGGAGTGATGATATAAATATGTGGTATGTTATTCTTATAGTTTAGTAAGTTTAAGGAAATTCACTTGTAGTATAAATCAAAATAAAATTGAACGCATATAAAAAAAAACCTGGCTCTTACAGGTCCCGTTTGGTCGGTAAAAATAAGGGCATGGAATAGAAACAGAATGGAATGGGGATTCCATTCCTTGGGTTGATTGCTGAAAATGGTGAAAAATGTGAGTTCTACAGAATATTGATTATCTCCTACAAGATAATCTGGATTACTTTTGAAAACAGGTGGAAAGTGAACAGTACAAGAGAAAAAAAAAACAAAAAAGACCAAAATATTATTCATTATTTTATTTATTTATAAAAAATTTATAATTAAAAACATATATATTTAAATTAAAATTTTCAATATTATTTAACAAAATTTAATTCAAATTTTTATATTAATAATAATTTATTTTATTTTTATTTATAACATTTAAAATAATTTTTTAAGTTAAAATAATATTATAATAATAATTTTATTTTTTTAATATTATTTTTGTTTTTTTGATAATTTTTATTTTATTCCATTCTACTACTCTACCAAACATAATTTTAATCATAATATTTTATTTTATTTTATTTTATTTTATTTTTATTTTTTTTGTTGTCACCAACTAAACAAAATTTTAGTGTGGTCCTTTTTTGTCCGGTCTAGTCCAATGAGGCTCAAAATCCTATTAATTAGTACTCCTCTTCCAACACGGTCTTATCTTATATGACAAAAGTCTCCCCTTTTGTTCGTGAAACTCAATGAAGTTTTACTAGTTTGTAAGGAAGGTAAAAGAAAAAATTCCAGTTAAGTATTTTTGAAGGTAACTTAGTGATAGAAAATTCACAGGATTTTAAATTATGACTGTAGGAACTTGTAATGAGTGCACTGCGATGCATTGATTTGAAAGGGGGAAAAATGGCCATCGAAATGCCAATTGAAGAGCTGCAGTTGTTGCTAAAACCTCCAGAAACTCTGACATTTTTTTGAAAATAAAAAATAAAACTCTGCCTTTTTTTCATTGGGCTTTTCATTCTCTAGATGAAGACGCAGTTCGAGCACTTCAAATTCTCCAGCCCATTTCCCGTGTCAACAGGGCTACTGAATGAATTTCATCCCTTTGTCTATAAATTCTACTACAAATGAATGTGAGTCAATTATAAATAATAATATTTTTAATATTGGAATATTTTTAAATTATATGTGACAAATATTTATTAATAAATTTATACAAAAATAATTTAAAAAATAAAAACTAACGAAATTTTTTTAATTTTGTGATCAATTATATATGGATTCGAGAGCAAATTATAATGCATTCCCCTTTTTTAAAGTTATCCATCCCGGATGGGTTGTTTGCTCGGAAAAACATTTTGATCCTATTGTAATGTTAAGGATTTGCTTGCGTCTATTTTTGTTCGATTGAATTTAGAAATAAATTTTGTACAATAATTTTAAATTATGAAAAAAAAATTTGTTTAGAAAAGTAGTCTTAAAAATAGCTCATAACTTAAAAATTAAATCTGGTTTAGATAATTTATTTTTAAAAAAAGTGTAAAAATAAATAATAAAATTTGAAAATGGAAGAACTATAATGATAACTGAAAAAATGGGAACTGAAAATAGAGTAGTTCATAATTATAATAAGGACATTAACTTCTAACTAACATAAGAACAAGTGTTTTCAAAACACAATTTTTGACAATATGTTGTAATTGTTTTATTTTTCAGTCTTTAAAATAATAATTCAGAAAAAAAAATTAATGCAGACCCCTCAAAAAAATTATTTTCAAATTATTTTTATTCTTTTTATTTTGAAAGAAAAAAATATTTTAAAACGAATAAACCAAACAGATCCTATCTTTCTTAATTTTTTTTATTTTGGCATATATTTCATTCTATCAAAGTGTCACTAAATTATATATTGTTAAACTGCGACAGTAATTGCCTTGAATTAAAAAATTGGAAGAAATTTCACTTAAAAGACACTTGTTAAATCAACTTTAATAAATCCAATATTCAATTCTTTTTGTACATTTCCTTATGATCCCTACTGAAAAGGATATTTGCTAAATGCCAAAAGCTTAGGCAAACCATAGGGTTATTTAAAACGAATTATTTGCATTTAATTTAATGTTTTTGTTTTGGATGGTTTTCTTTTTCCATACATCAATCATAAACACAAACAGACAAAATGGGAGGGGCAGAATGGCCAAGCATGCAGATATAAGTTAGAGGCATTGGCTAATATAAAGTTTTGATTAATTTTTGGAGAATGGTGATGAACTATGAGGTGATCAGTTTAATAGTTATCGATAATTTTCAGATATGATTTAAAGACTTCATCATATTAAAATGATAATTTTTATTATTTTTGTATTCTTTTATCAGTGGAATATATAAATAACGTAATAGATTATACTTAGACAAAAAAAACAAATCCATGAATTATTGTATCTCTTTATCTTAATGGACGTATAGCTACAGATCATTTAAGCAAAGTCATTATAAAAAAGAAAAAAAAATTCATAAATAACTTTCTAAAATGTATTTATAAATTACAAATTTATAATATTATTTTGTGTTTTAACTATGTATCTGCTTTAATATAACAAATGACTCAAAATATTTAAATTAATTGGTTACCTAGGCGTGTTAAGGGAATAATACCTGCATTTTCTTTCTGTTCTATCCTCTACTTAAAAACGGTTTTTCAAATCTTTAAATTATGAGGGTGCAGGTGAAATATGAAGCCCAAAAGAGATGCCTTCTGAACTCACCTGATAATTAAATAAAGAAACAATCTTTGTAAGTTTGTGCTATATAATTGTTCGAATGTTCTAGCTAGAACCAGAAAAGCAAGCAAAAAGTACAAACATTCCTGTAGCCAGTTGTCTTTTAGGAATGATCAAGACAAATACATACACCATTACACTGTAGAAACGTTATCTTGAATCATGTGACCTAAAGAGATCGCGTTAATGTTATCTTTCTGGGTACCTTCCTTGTGTCGTATTAATATGAAGTAGTCAGGTAGGGAAGGGGGTAGCGACCTTGCAGGCTATAGGAGCTTTAGAAATTGATGTTGATTGACAGTTTGACATTTTTTTTTTATTATTGTTAACGATGGTTCTTCGAAATTTCCTTTTTTTTTAATACTGTTTGATATATAAAATTGAAATAATGAAACGAAAATATTTATTTTTATTTTATTAAAAAATATTATTTAATTATAAAAAATTATAATTTATGAAATGCATATTACTTTTCATAAAGAAAAATGCATTAACACACACACAAAAAGAAAGTAGACAAAAAAAATAAAATTTAATTTAAAATAATATTTTTTTAATTAAATAGATAATAAAAGTATTTTTTTTTAAATAAATAAATTAAAAATATTTACAAAAAAAACTTACAAAAACCTGACTTGTTGTCAGAAAAAGAATAAATAAATAAATATTTTAAAATAAATAAATTAATTAAAAAATATTATTTATTATTGATAAAAAAATATTTAAATTATTTTTTAAAATTATCAATATTTTTAATGAAATTTTTATATTACTAATTATTTTTTTATTTATATCATTTTTAAATAAATTTTTAAGTTAAAATAATATTATTTTATTAATTTTATATTTTAAAAATATTTTTATTTTTTTATTAATTTTTATTTTATTTTTATATTATTTAAAGTATACTAAACATAAAAAAATAATAAAAATTTTATTTTTTGTATGATATATTAAATATAATTTTTTTTTATCATCAATCAAATGATATTTTAAATTTTTTCTATATTGATACTTGATACCTAAATCGAAACTTAAAAAGATATTTCCTCTCTTCTTTTCTCTCTCATTGTTTAAATGTCTTTTTAATTGAATTGAATGAATAAAAATAAAAAATAAAAACTCATTATTTAATTTAATACATGATAAAAAAGGATAATATAATATTTTATTATTTAATATACAAATAAATTAAAAAAATAAAAAGAAAATATAAATAAAAATTAAATTATTTTAAAATATAAAAATATAAAAATTTTATTTTAATATAAATTAAATTAATTTTTTTTAATATACAAAAAGGCAAATGACTTTTTTTTATATTTTAAATTTATCACTTTATTTATTTTTATAATAAAATATAATAATTATAATTTTTAATTTAATTTATTTGTATTTATATCCCCAATATAACATCCATCTCACACAAAATAATTATACAGTTATAAACAGTGATTAACCAATAAATAATCTCTGTAGAGGTTAATAAAGTCCTTCCCTTTTTGTATTTCTTTTTTTATTCCATAAAAGATAAATAAATAAATAGAGAGATAGAAAAGTTCTTTGTCAAATCAGTAAAATAGAAGGTTATCTTATCCGCCGCCGGTTTTCTTTTCTTTTTGTTTAGACTATTCTTATCCCCCTAGCCTCAGGCCCAGGGAAGCGATCTAAATGGCATGCAAAGAGTGGCAATTACAAAATTTAGAATCATCTAATTTGAGCCGCAACGCAAAAAAACAAACCCATATTCTAACTTACTTCAAATACAACATTATCTCTCAAAATCGAAGCGAATTATTGATCTCCATGAATCAGTTCAGCTCTATCTCCAACCAGAACGACCACCATCACTGTCGCGGTCACTGTTGTTCGCAACATTATGGTTTGCTTACATACAGAGAAAAACAACAGGCAGCGACTTTGAAAATGGGAGCTTTATATGGAAGACAAAAAGATACGAGGAGACGATCGAGTAGAGAAAAAAGCGAAAACAGGAAATATTTTACCTTCTTGGCGATTTGGGGATGCAATAGGAAATGAAGCTTTCTCCTCCGCAAAATCGATTTGGGGATGCTCTGTTTTGCTAAACTAATTTGGATGAGAGAGGATGGCGCAAACACGGAAAGCAGAAGCAGTGGAAGGAGATGGCGCAATTTGGGGATGGGGCGAACACGAGAAGCAGAATTAGTGGAAGGAGATGGCACGCGCGAAAACGAGAAGCATTCCATCGGTTGATGGAATATCAGATTCTAGTCTTTATCAGAAGAAATGTCTTTTCCATCAAACCAAATCATGAAATGTTAAATTTTATTCTTATTTTTTTTTCATTCCTATAAAGTACTTAAGAATTATAGTTAAGTGTGCATTATATAACAAGTTGAATGTCCAGAATCGATAAATTTAGCAATATAAATTTTTAAAATACCTTTTATTTCATCAATGTATAAAGATGTTATATAATTATGACATTGTAATACCACCCCTTATGTAATTTTGAATTAAATAGAATTAGCATTGCTATTTATATTAGACTAAATACAGTTTTGGTAATCACAAAAAAAAAAATTTTTTGGTCTTCAAAAAGATCACCCTCACGAATATTTGGCAGAAGAAAATTTTAAAAATTTTAATGCGAGAATTGAAAATTTTTTTGTTTAATTTTAAAATAAAAACTTTAATTTTTAAAAATATTTAATTTTTAAATAAAAATTTTCATAAAAAAATTATGAAGGTAAAAATTAGTGATTCTCACCAAAGAAAATTTTTTTATCAAAAATAAAATATAATTTTATTTTTCAATATTTTGTATAAATTTTTTTTATAAAAATAAGTTTAATTGTTAATATATTTTTTAATAATTTTAAAATTAATATAAATTTAATAAATTATTAAAAATAATTTATTATATTTTTTGTTAAAAAAATAAACAAACAAAATTTAAAAAAAAAATAAATAAAAATATTTTTAAAAATTATATACATAAATAAAAATTTTTAAAAAAATATTATTTAAAAATTCTCAATAATTTTAAAATTTAATTAAATATATTTTATATATTGTTAAAAATTATTATTCTCATCAATTATATTTTTTTAAAAATAAAATTTTTAAAAATAAAATTTTTTATCGTAAACACCTCTTTAATTTATAACTTTGATTTCTAAAAATATACTTTTATACGAGCCAGTCCTCAAATAATGCAAACTCATTGCATTTTAATCCTGCCGTTAAATCCTCGAGTTTTCCGAAAATCTGATGCGAGTCCTTAAAATACACATGTAGCATGTTAGGCGCCTACAAAATAGACAGGAGAAGAAAAGAAAACCCCCAAAGCGTTGCTTTTCCCCTCCTTCCCCAAATAAAAGAATCTTAACATTCAAAATCCTCCAAATCTGCAACCTGATAGCGTCATAATTAAATATAAATTTTAATTATATTATTTTTGTGTTATTTTATATATATACACATACACATTTTTTACTTTTCTTTTTTCCTAAAATAATCCTGCTGCCTATGTACCAATTGCAAGAACTTAAGATTAAACCAAAATTGGAAATATTGAATCCATAACAAGGTGACCTGTACAAAGCCTGTAAAAAGTTTTCTTTCACGGTGCTTCTACAGTCATAAAAATCTTTGTATTTGAGCCATTAAAATTGTAACAACTTTATTTATATAAATATAACAAATTTTTTTATATATTTGTAAAATTCTATGAAGTTATTACTGTTTTAATTCTAACCACTTAACTCATAATAATAATTACTTTAACCAAACATAATTATTATTAACAGTGATACAATACTAAATTTCTATACACACCATTATTTTACAAACATTTGTACAAAGATACATATTAACCTTAATCATCTACGTCGACTACTTCTAAGAACACTGGTGCGGGTGGCGACACCTCCACCGAAATCTCAGTCACATCTACTACAGATATATCTGATATAACTGATAGTTGCTCAAGGTAGGGCACCTTGATCCAACGTATCCACCTTTCGGCTACCGTTGGGTCATAGCCACCTTGGAAACAAGGTGGTTTAGTTTTCAGGAACTCGGATATGCCATTATATTTTTCAGGCATCCGATTGTTAGCACCATTCACACCATTTGAGTTATTAGCATTCTGGATATATTGTAAAATTTGGTTGGTGGTCATGACTTGATCTTGAATTGCCATGGCCAGGTTGTGCAGGGTTTCCTCTGCATTGGTTGCTGGATTCCTCCTTGGTGGTGCCATTTCCTACTGTGACAAAAACAAAGTTATGCTACTATTGAGGTGATCAAGCCCAATAGTTAGTTCAAAAATATTTAATAGCAATCATAACACCACCTCGGCATATAGATAGGAAACACTAGTAATTTCTTACCTATATGAATCACTGATCCTCTACATAGCACAACCACAACATACTCAAGACACTATAAGATCGATTCAAATAATCATCTACCCACTGGCCATCTAGGATCGACCTGCTCTGATACCAATTATGTAATAACTCTATTTATGTAAATGTAACAAATTTTATTTTATATTTATAAAATTTCATGAAGTTATTACTGCTTTAATTCTAACCACTTAACTCGTAATAATAATTACTTTAACCAAGCATAATTGTTATTAACAGTGATACAATACTGAATTTCCATACACACCATTATTTTATAAACTACACACCATTATTTTAAGTAATCATACTCATTTATCAATGTAAAGTTCAAGAAGAGTAAAAACAAACCATAGGAAGAATTATCTATTCACAAATTTGAGGTACAAAGTTAGAAACCCTTAAAATCCTTGTTTCTGATCCGAATTCAACAAAATAAACTCTAAAATCGAGTTCAGAATATCCAAAAACCTTGAAAATGACTCCAAATTTGCTAAATTTCGCTTCTAGGAGCTCGGTCAATGTAGGTCAACGCTATAGGTACTATTCACCACCGGAAGAAAAACGGAATTTATATGAATTTATATAAAAGAAAATCCTATTATTAATTATATTTTTTTTAAAAAAAAAAAGCAAATGATAAAACGGAAGAAGAAGAAACCAGGGGTGCCGTCTGCAAATCGAAACTGAGAGAAGGACTAGTGAGTGAATAGTAACATATAATTTTATCTCTCGATCTGGAGTGCCTATTGGCTTCCAATCTCAAAATTGAAGGTGTTACTGGATTCAAGACGAAGAATACTTCAGTTCTGACCGATCAATTTTTCAAATTAGCCGTTGAATTGCCGTAAATCTAAAGTAGAAAATCTCGGTAAAAGGTAAATTCTGAAACTCTTACTTAAAAATCTCAAATTAAAAATCTGACTCTGTAGATAGATTCAAAAGTTAGATAAACATTAGGATATGAATTCGTTTCGGTGATTTGATAAAAAATTTTGTGACGGTGAATAGTGATTTCTGGCAGTAAATAGTGACGGTGAATAGTATTTTTTGGCAGTAAATAGTATTTTTCAGTAATGAATAGTACCCATATCGTTGACCGAGTTCCTAGAGGCCAAATTTAGCAAATCTGGAGTCATTTTCAAGGTTTTTGGACATTTCAAACTCAATTTTGGGGTTTATTTTACTGAATTCGGATCAGAAACGAGGATTTTAATGGTGTCCAACTTTGTACCTCAAATTTGTGAGTAGATAATTCTTATTATGGCTTGTTTTTACTCTTCTTGAACTTTACATTGATAAATGAATATGTTTACATGTTATTTATACTTTCATATGTTTCTGAAATGGTTTGAAATATCTGAAATAGTGGAAATATGATATTTAGTTCAAGAAGAGTATGAATTTTGATATACATTGAACATGTGATATTTAAATGTATTTCACATTACACGGCAAAGAAATTATGTTATGCATGTGACGTAGATTTATAAAGTGATACATTTACTTCGGATATAGGCATGATTATATGTTTTCCCTAATTGGAAAGTTTTGACAGATGGATATACTGACACTAAAAAGTCTGTTTTATATTAAGAATTTTATACTGGATTATATGGCATATGTGCATATGGTATTTTCTGTGGAGGAATCCTATTGGAAACACTGTCTGCTAACAGCAGGTGATGTTAGCCCTGATGCGCACTTTGATTGCCTCAGCTAGTAGGGGAGGTGGTGTTAGCCTCGTGTGAGGGCCAACACACGGTAGATTATATGTGAAGGAGAGTGGAATGCCTCCTATATATGGGCGAGATGCCAGTTATATGATGGCGAGATGCCAGTTATATGAGATGTTATTTGCCTTCCCTTGCTGTGTGCTTGGGAAATACCCATACAGAGTCCCTTCACGTGTAATCTTGAATGGTAGTAGGGCAAACCTCAGCTGGATGCTGAGTTTAGGCAAATCCTATACCACCAAAGTACAGAAAGGGTCAAATTCTGGTATGGTGGTTCTGATATGGGATCCTCCGAATCAGTTATATGAGAAATATTTGATGCATAACATTATTTGATAAAGGATTTTACAATTTTGTATATGATTTTGAATATGAATATGAATATGAATTGTTAACAGAGATGTTTTGAAATGCGGATCCCATATAAATGTACTTCTGAATGTAACTTTTCTTTATGAGAAACTTTAAAATGAAAAGTACATCCATATGTTGACCTTAGAGGTTATAGGAGGTGTTATCTGCTCACTGAGTTGTAAAACTCACTACACGATGTGGATCTATTTTTCAGATAAAGATACATAGTTTGGTCCAGCAGCCACGTGATCGACTAGGGGTCGTACTTCGGTGGTGAGCCTAAATTGTTTCTAGACTCTCAGTGTTTTATATTGTAATATATTTGTACTCTAGAGTTGCTTTGAACGTCACAAACATGATCCTTGTTTCCGTTGTAAACTTGATATATATAAACTTGGCATATATAACTATGAGTATTGTTAACTTGAAAACGTGTGATATTATTCATATATGTGGTATTGCTACGTCGACTACTTTCGGGGACACTGGTGCAGGTGGCGGCACCTCTATCGGAATCTCAGTCACATCTACTACAGATATATCTGATATAACTGGTAGTTGCCCAAGGTAGGGCACCTCGATCTAACGTACGAAAATAATAAGTGTCATGGAGAAAATTTGCATAATTATTCTTCTGAACATGATATGAAAATATAGTGAGAATTAAATCCCAGTAGGTTCAACAATAAATTATAATTTACCATCAATATAGTTCATCATGTCATGTCCATCTGTATAAACTACAGAAAATATCTTTAGGTCACATGAATGGACTTTATCCATGCACATGAAAATTGTACAATTATGACATGTATGGCATAAATACTATTTTTCAGGATATTATATGATAACTATCAATTTATTCTCATATCAAGCTACCCCGGTCAAGGTGAGTATTTTCTACTCTCCAGTACGGGCTTTTCTCGCTTCGTCCGACATGGCTTACTTTTTCTTTCTTTTCTTATTAACATGATCATAACCGTTGGTAGGGCGTCCCCTACTGGTGCACCACACGGATTGCCATGTGACCGTGTTCATTTCTATTTTTTTCACAATGATAGCCAAAAATATACTTTCAATAACAAGTATATAACTATTACCAAAAAAATCATTGATAATCATGCGATGAACATAACCATTTCAAATATCACTTTATAAAATATTTTCATGTCAAAATTTCACACTTAAGATGGTAAAAAGTTCATACAATGGCAATGGCTATGGCATATATTAGTCATTTATTATTTTTATTTATAGGATTCTTCTTCTTTTTTAAATATTAATTTTATTTCTTTATTATCTTGATGCAGGTTTTCATCCTATCTAATATTCTCTTACTAATTAGAGCATAACTTCCTCAATTTAACTCCAATGTAGGTGATCTTGGTGTCAATTTAAAGATAAAACAATTATCTAAAACTATTATGCTGAACAGTTTAGCGAAATATTAAGAAAGCAATGTGATATTAGTCTCTCAAATTACAGGTTATTTTTTCTCGGGTAGTTTCTGACCTCTACCTACTAATCTGTCCATATCTCTCTAATAAAAATTCTAAATTAAGTGATTCCAGTGGGTAAAATTTCCTGACACATATATCAATAATTCTTATGTTAACCATTGATTTTAATTCCCTACATAATGTTCCCATAAATTAAAACACAGAAGCTATCCTAACATATTCTTTCCTGATTAACCATTTTCTGAACACTACTTACTAATCAGACCATATCTACCTCATATGGACTCCAAATTGAGTGATTTCAGTGGCTAAAATTCCATGACACACACACACACACACACACACACACACACACACATATATATATATATATATATATATAAAATTATTATGTTAAAAATTTATTTTAATTCCCTACAGAATAGTTTCAGAAATTTAAAAACAGAAGCTTTCCTAACATGTTCTTTCCTGATTAACCATTTTCTGAACACTGCTTACTAATCAGACCATATCTACCTCATATGGACTCCAAATTGAGTAATTCCAGTGGCTAAAACTCCGTGAGACATATATCTATAATTGTTATGTTAACAAATTATTTTAATTCCCTATAGAATGTTCTCAAAAATTCAAAAATAGAAGCTATCCTAACAGATTCTTCCCTGATTAACCATTTTCTGACCACTGCTTACTAATCAGACCATATCTACCTCATATGGACTCACAATTAAGTGATTCCAGTTGCTAAAAATCCATGAGACATATATCTATAATGTTTATGTTAATAAGTTATTTTAATTCCCTACATAATGGTCCTAGAAATTAAAAAACTTAAATTTTCCTAACAGATTCTTCCCTGATTAACCATTTTCAGAACATTACTTACTAATCAGACCATATCTACCTCATATGGACTCCAAATTGAGTGATTCCAGTTGCTAAAAATCCTTGAGACATATATCTATAATTTTTATGTTAACAAGTTATTTTAATTCCCTACATAATGGTCCTAGAAATTCAAAAACAGAAGATTAAATTTTTTCCACCCATAGCCATACCTATGCAGAACTATCTACACCAGCCTAAGTATTCAAACATACATCACATGCAAGAATAATATGTAACATGATAAAGCAACATCTATGACCAATCATCAAAGTTCTTAAAATCAAATCCCATATAAATGTTACAAATTTCAAAATTTTTCTTCAAAAAGAAATATTGTTAAACCTACCTAAGAATCTCATTAGCTCACTTAGTGAATTTATTTTCTTGTTTTCCCTTGAAAGAAGTATCAAGATTTCTCCCTTCCCTTAGCTTTTCTAGCAGCTTAAATAAGATAAGGAGGGTGAGTTTTTGAACCTCAAGGATGAAGAAGAAAAATGGATTCAAGTGGAGATTAAGTTAACTTACCTTGAGTACTTAGCCCTCTAGACTTCTCCTTCTTCTTCCTTCCTTTCTTCTCCTCTCTTTCTCTCCTTTCCTCTATCTACCTTGCTTCTATTTCTCTCTCTTCCTCACTTGGATGAAATTAAAATGTTATAGGGGTGGGTTTTGCTTAAATAGACCATCAAATAATTCATCTTTCATGATCATGAGTCTACCTTATCACAATTAGGATACACTTGGTTGAATTTTTGGAAAGCAAACAACTTATGTTCTTGTCTTCCTCTTCCTTAGTCAAGATATGCATAGCAAAAGGAGATTTGTATTTTGAAAATTATAATGATATGTTCTTAAGATAAGGGACAAGGTCCCTTTGATTTAGGGATTCATTTCCATTTTCTTTTGTCTTAATCAAATATGATAGGTTTGCCTTTTTGGGTGGCAAATTTCTGGTCCTTGAATCTCCATTATTTGGCTGAAATTATTTGTGTAGAATTAGAATGTTTTGTCCTAATGTCATGTATTATCATACCACTTGCTAAAATTATAAGTGTAGGATATAGATGTTTTGTCCTAATGCCATGTATTATCATTCCACTTGTTAAAATTATGAGTGTAGGATATAGATATTTTGTCCTAATGCCTTGTCACCTAATCTTGATTACACCATTATTTCATCACTTTATTTTTATTTTTATTTTTCCTCTTGGGTTTGGGCTCATTCTTGCCCATTTTCTTTACATTGGTTAAAATTCTACCTTTCATAATGGGCTTGGTCACATTTTTATGATTTTTGGGCTACCGGTCCAATTTCTATATCCTAGTCAAAGTTTATGTTTTATTTCTTCCTTGAGCTATCCTATTGGCTTGCTAAAAATTCATGTGAGGTAGAAAGATTCTATATGAAGTGTCCATAGTTGAAAGCCCAATTTATAGGTGGAGATACTAAATTTAGTAACTTTAACTTTTAAATTAGGAAAAATTACCCTAATCCAATTTTCTTGAAATTTTAATACCTTCACAAAAATTTATCTTTCTTACCTAAGAATTTCAACTTTCTTTAGTATATTTATTTCTAATATTTCCTCTTAGATTTTCTCTCTTTACCTATTTCATTAATGTTAGAACATTTCTATGCATACGTAAAGTGAAGAATTTCTAAGGATTATATTTCCTTAGATATTTAAAAAAATTGTCTAATAAATTTTATTTATTTAATTAAATATTTATGTACTTTTATTAATAAAAGAAAAGAAATTAGAGATGTTATTTTAATACTTTTGTACTTTTATTAATACATGAAACGAAATTAGGGATGTTACAAAAATTATGGAATCCTTGTTATAATGACTTTTATAAAATTTGTAAAACTTTTCACGCCACTCAAAAACATAATAAGATATTTGATTAATTTTACAATTTTACTAATTTGTGGTTCAAAACATAAATAAGTTTTAACAACCTATATTTTGAAGATTGTCCTTAACAATTCTTAACCATGAATTATTTTCAAAAACTAAGATGATGCCACTTGGTTGTGGCATTGGTCCAAAATTGGCACCATAGAACTATCCTTATTCATATAATAAAATTGATATTATATATTAACTAAATCGGTAAGCGATGAACTCAATAAAGATATTGATTTTGGTGTATTAAAATAAAATTGAATGTGATTTTAAAAAATAAAAGTTCAAATTGTCAATTTATTGCGCTCATCTCACACGAAAATTATTGGCGAATCATTTTATCTCGCTGGGTGTCTTACTTTGACTCAATTGAAAAAGCAGCACAAAACGTAAAATTGAATTAGCTATTAGCAAGGTGAAAATTTCCATGCTAACCCAATAAAACAAAAGGAGAAATATTAATGGGTGAACAATGACAAATTTGTTACGAAATAGCCAGGGAATTTTTACTTCGCCGCTAATATTTGGCTAGGGAACATTCTCTTACGTTTGTTTAAAAAAAATTATTATTAGCGAGAGACTTCGTTAATTTTCCTAATATCCTAAAATCCCTAGCCCCCTGAACTTACTCATGTTAAGTAAAATTTAAAGTAGGCAACTCTAAATTTATTAATGTTAGACTCAAATAAGTAAACAAATTACTTGTATTATATCCACAATAAAAGACACTACGACCACTCACAATTTAAAAAATAATTCAAACACTCAAAGAAAAGCTCACAACTCACATTTTGAAGACACAACACTTTCACTAAGAATACAAAAACTTGTGTTTTTGGATGATGCCTAATTCAAATGCAAAAGGGGCTATTTATAATCTTCACAATGCAATCTACACCACACAAATATAAAATTAAGAAATAATTCTAACCACACATCATTACCATATTTTACACGCTTCTTCTAAAAAATCTCCATTCTACACACTTCTCCTAAAATATCTTTTTTTTTATATATATTATCATACACACTTCTCCAAAAATATCTCTTTAAAATATTTTCTTCTACATTTGTTGAGAAGTTTCCATTGTCTTGAGTTTAAAAATGGATTGGGCTTTAAAATGGGATGGTATTGATCTTCAACTGTTGTTGGGCGCAGCGAGTACGACACATATCTCCACAATAGTAAGATATTGTCCACTTTGGGTCAAAGCTCTCATGGTTTTGTTTTTAGACTTCTTCCAAAAGGCCTCATACTAATGGAGATAGTATCCTTACTTATATATCCATTTTCTTCTCAATATCTAGCCAATGTGGGACTTTTTTTGCATTCCTAACAATCATCCCCTCGAACAAATGACCACATTTGGGCCTCCACAATAATCCCTTTCCCCACATTCGGGCCTCCACAATAATCCCTCTTCTTGAACAGTACTCTCATTCCTTGCTCGGAGCCATGGGATTCCATCGGATGGCAACAAAATAATCTCTCCCCTTGAATAGTACTCTCCTTCCTCATTCATAACTGGGGAGATTCTGCCGATGGAAGCACTACACCAACTCTCACCATCCGGAACACTAAAGGCCCACCACCTTTTGTTCGGCGAATCTCGATTATGTCGATGGAAGCACTACACCAACTCTCATCATCTAGAACACTAAGGGCCCATCACTTTTTGTTCACGCGAATCTCCTCCACATAGCTAGACTGGGCTTTGATACCAGTTGTTGGGCGCAGCGGGTATGACACATATCTCCACAATAGTATGATATTGTCCACTTTGGACCAAAACCCTCATGGTTTTGTTTTTGGACTTCTTTCAAAAGGCCTCATACTAATGGAGATTGTATCTTTACTTATATATCCATTTTCTTTTCAATATCTAGCCAATGTGGGACTTTATTTGTATTCTTAACAATTCACTTCCCCTGTCTCTTAATTTCCCATCCACTCTCTCTCTCTCCCAGAGTCCACACCTTTAACCATCTATAGTACTACGATAACACACTTCTCTCTCTCTCTCTCTCTCTCTCTCTCTCTCTCTCTCAGGGTGCTTCGAGACATCCTTGTCGTTAGGGTTCTTGCAATTTCAACTTCTTTTTTATTTTTGTATAAATTGGAAAAATTACCCTCTGCTTGAAATTCCAGGAAATTGAAGTGTTAAGGATTTTAGGAATGTAGGGAATTTTAGGAATTTCAACCTGCATTGGTTGAGATACGAGGCTTCAACCTTGCATTATTGATACATGTTGCATTTCATTGGTCGTTTACAAGTACAATGAGTTGCAATTAACTTTTATACTTTCGTGATAGATTTGATCATGCACTAGAGAAAGAGACTTGACTGTTCAAATACCCCAATAAAGGTTTAACACAAACTAGCCATCTATTTCATAGCATTGAATTAATAGTTATGATTTAGTTTGAATTGGATATTCTAACTATTTTAGATTATTTAATTGGTAGTTAGGTTTCCCGAAAAGGAGTATATCCCACTGAATTTTTAGGGTTCTGAAAAGAGAAAGATTGAAGTTTTGGATGGCTTGCATAGCATATCATTGCTGATATTAGAACAGTAAAAGAAGTTGGAGGACAACCAACAGAACAAGGTAGCTGTATACCTGGAGCCATGCTGCATACTGGAGGCTCCATCAACTTTGGTTAGCACAAAAAAATGTCAATAAAATGATATTTAATATCATTGCGTCGCTATTACAGTATTTTCTTATATATAAAATTTTCCAGAGTCTGTGGTCTTTCACCTGCCTGCTCTCAAATCGGACCACAAGCCTTTTCTTATGATGCTAAAGGCAGAGAAGGAACCTAACGCTAGGAAGAAGGCATTCAGATTTGAATCCGCATGGCTTTTAGATGATTCTTTCTCAGGGGTGGTCAGAGAGGCATGGAGGTATGAGAGGAACTGGGCCAAGAATGCTGATTTACTTAAATCTCAGTTAACCACCTGGAACCATGAGGTGTTTGGCAATGTGTTCAAACAAAAGAGGGAATTAATCAGAAGATTAGCAGGCATTGACCGAGCACTCAGTGAAAATAAAAATCCCTACCTACTGGATCTTCAAGGGGAATTATGGTGCAAGTATGAGGGGATTCTCATGAAGGAGGAAGCCATGTGGCACCAGAAATCTAGGTGCAACTGGCTTAAATTGGGAGACAGAAATACCAAGTTTTTCCATGTTGCCACGGTAACCAGAAGAAGAGCTAATAAAATCCAAACACTGAAAAATGAGGAAGGGGTTTGGATTCAAGAGAAGGAGCAGCTAAAAGAAATGGCTAAAGTTTTCTATCAAAACCTTTTCAAGGATGATGGATCACCCTTCATCCCTCTATCTTACAAGGATGCTTTCCCAAGCTAGAGGAGGAGGAATTAGCCAGAATTCAAGTTCCCTTCACAGATGGAGAAATCAAGCAGGTTGTTTTCAGTATGGGGGCGCTTAAAGCACCAAGTCCAGATGGACTAAATGGCCTTTTCTTCCAAAGCCAGTGGGATACGGTGGGATCCTCAGTGTGTAAGCTGGTTAAGGATGTCTACAGGAATCCAGAACTGGTGAAAAACATCAACAGATCCTTGCTAGTTCTTATCTCAAAAGTTGACAACCCGGAGTGCCTAAAAGAACTTAGACCTATAGTACTTTGTAATGTCATTTTTAAGATTGTTACTAAATCTATTGCTAATAGGCTAAAACCTTTCATCAACAGATGGGTAGGGCCTTGGCAGAGCAGCTTTATACCTACAAGGAGCATAAATGACAATGTCATTATAACCCAAGAGGTTTTACACTCCATAAAGAGGAAAAGAGGAAGGAAGGGCATGATGGCAGTCAAAATTGACCTGGAAAAGGCCTATGATAGGGTGAGATGGGATTTTATGGAAGACACCCTAAAAGACATTGGTCTCACCGACCACTTCAGGAACCTAATCATGGAATGTATTTCTTCTACTTCTATGAATATACTATGGAATGGGGAAACCACTGAGGATTTCTCAACTTCCAGAGGTATACGACAGGGAGACCTGCTATCCCCATATCTTTTTGTCCTTTGTATGGAAAGATTGGGCCACTATATAGAATGGGCAGTCCATAGGAAGATGTGGAAGCCTATAAAGCTAAGTAGGAAAGGCCCTCTGATCTCCCATCTCTTTTTTTCGGATGACCTAATACTCTTTGCGGAAGCTGATTTGGAACAATGTAGCATGATCAGGAATTGCCTGGAACTCTTCTGTGCAAGTTCAGGACAACTCGTGAATGGCCACAAATCCAAATGCTTCTTCTCAAGGAATATAAATCATTCCAAAACAGAACAATATATCCTACAGGAGACCTAGGGATCTACCTGGGTATGCCTCTGTTCCACAACAGAGTAAGGAAAGATTCTTTCAAGCATGTCACAAACAGAGTGAAGAGTAGGTTAAATAGCTGGAAGGCTAAGACCCTATCTCTCGCACGAAGGGTGACCCTGACCTCAAGTGTACTAAACAATCTACCCTATTACTCCATGCAGACAGCTCTGCTTCCTATGGGGCTGTGCGATGACCTTGAGAGGATTAGCAGAGGCTTTATATGGGGAGAGGATGCTAACACCAGGAAAATACACCTAGTGAATTGGGAACAGGTGCGCAAACATAAGTTGGAAGGTGGCCTGGGAATTAAGAAACTCAGGGAGATGAACGAAGCCTTTCTAATGAAGGTGAATTGAGGCTTGTTGAACAAGCCAGAAGCCCTATGGGTGAAAGTTCTAAAAGCAAAATACAACTGGGAGGAACACCCTGATCCTAGAACAATTCAGAAGAACAGAGATTGCTCAAACCTATAGAGAAGTATCCAAAGAGTTCGGGAGAAGGTGGAAGAAGGAGCCATCTAGAAAATAAGGGATGGCAAATTAGCTTACTTCTGGCTCGACGAATGGCTAGAAGGTGAAGGCAGACTGATCACACATTCCAGAGAACAGATACCAGAGGACTTAATGGTTAGCTCCGTGGCAGATATGGCGAGCAACTCAGGGGACTGGAAGTGGAACTTAATTGACCCCTACATCACCCCAACCACCAGGACCAAATTGTAGGCATCAAGTATACCTAGAGAAGACCTAGGAAAGGATATCCGGAGATGGAAACATAGCACCAATGGGGAATTCACAGTGAAATCAGCGTACAAGGCCAACACCCAGGAATACCAATCTAAACCTATTTGGAGGAGGATCTAGAAATGGCCCGGCCCCCATAAAGTGAGAACCCTTCTATGGCTCATTGGTCACGATAAACTCTTAACTAACGGTCTAAGATTTGACAGACACCTTGACTAGAACGGACTCTGTCCAATATGAAGAAAGGAGAAAGAGAGCACAATCCACTATATCAAGGATTGCGAACAAGCGAAAAACACCTGGCTGAGAATGGTAAAACCGAACAAATGGGGGAGGTTCTTCGACCTAAGTGCAGTAGAATGGATGGAAAGTAATCTATCGAGAGACTTTGGGAAAGAAGATTATTCTCACCTGGAGTGGAAAACACTCTTCAGAGTCACCATATGGAGCATCTGGGTACGTAGATGCGAACTTGTGTTCCAACTAGAGAGAACGAACCACGGTGATTTATACTTCGAGTGTCTATACAGAGCCAAGGAGTGGATGAACTGGAGGACTTTCGAAGAAAAAACCCAGGGCAGTAGGATCGAGGTGAGGGAAGTTGGATGGATCCAGCCTAAAGAAGGCTGGGTTAAGTTCAACACAGACGGATCTGTGTCCACGGGGAACATGGCCTCCGGTGGAGGTATCCTAAGAGACGCAACCGGAACCTGGGTGTGTGGCTTTGCCAACAACCTAGGCCGAGGTAGTGTCACCCACTCGGAGCTTGGTGCGATACTCTCAGCCTTGGAAGTGGCTTGGGATCTTGGATACAAACTCCTCGAAGTGGAATCGGACTCGATGACAGCGGTGGAGTTGTGTAGGCATGGGTGCTTGTTGAGTCACCCGGAGGAAGAATTGGTTTCGAAGATCAGGAACATTCTGGAGAGAAGATGGAGAGTTGAGATAGCTCACACGTGGAGAGAGGCAAACCGGGCAGCTGATCACCTAGCAAGCATGGACCATAAGCTGGACCCGGGTATGGCATTTTTTAAGGATCCGCCTAGCAGAATGGGCCAAATTCTAATGGAGGATATGAGGGGCCTCACAACCCCCAGGCTTTGCCATCTTTAGTCCTTAGGCTCCTTACTTCTACTAAAAAAAATTGTTTATAATGATTTTCAAGAGGTGGAGTTGAACTGCGAGATCTACTACCAAGATTTGTACAAACACACATATAAAAGTATGAGGAATTTGTCTCAAACCATGTGAAGAATTTCATTGTAAATGTTTTTAAAACTAAAAGCTCATTATTTTTGTTACTTTCTTATTTCTCAGGATAAATGTTTCTTCTTTTGCTATTTTAAGAAAACCTCAACATTGTGATGTTACAGAAGTATATGGAAGACTCTTTTGCACATCCTTTGATTGACCCAACTGCGTGGAATGCTAAGCGCGCCAATAGGAAGTGATGGGTCCCATCCTGCATCTTAGCATGAATGCATCCACTCGAGCATCATATATATTTGGAGGCCACCACTCCCAGCTCCAACCAAAGTAAACATAAAATCGGCAGTCGATGTGGCGATGACGTCCTTTGTGAGAACTCATCTATGTTGGAGCCTCTCCTATACTAGATTCTTAACTTTCACGCCGAAGATCTTGCGCAGCAAGCACCACAGTGACATGGAGCATATGCAAAGAGTCATGCGGATGATGATGATGACAGCATAAATTTAGGCACAGATTAATTATACCCTTCTTTTCATAGACGGTGCTTAGAATTCATTCTGTAACTCTTTAGTGATAATCTAATTATGACTTTTCTCTTCTTTGCTTGATTTGTTTGTCTGTTTGGATTGATCTTTTGATAAGTTGTGTAACATCTCGTGATTTTTAGATATTTTCCTTAGAAATTCTTCACCTTACATATATGCATAGAAAATGTTTCTACCATTAAGAGAACAAATAAAGAGGGAAAACCTAATAGGAAAAACATAAATTAGAAATAACATACTAAAGAGATGCAAAATTCTTGGATAAGGAAGATAAATTTTTAGAAACAAGTAAAGGTCTTAAAATTTCAAGAACATTATATTAGGGTAATTTTTCCTAATTCAAGAACTAGAGTTACTAAGTTTAAAACATTTACCCATACATTGGGCTTTTACCTATGGACACATCATGTAGAGTTTTTCCACTTCATATAAGTTTCTAGCAAGCCCATTAGATAACCTAAGCAAGAAATAAAACATAGACTTGGACTAGGATATAGTAATTGGACTAATAGCCCAAAAATTATGAAAATGTGACCAAACCCTCCAAGAAAGGTAGAATTTTATCCAAAGCAAAGAAAATGGGTAGGAATGAGCCCATAATGGGTAGGAATAAGCCCAAATCCAAGAGGAAAAATAAAATAAAATAAATTAGGTGATGATATAATAATGTAATAATAATAAAGATTAGGTTACATGGTATTAAGACAAAAATTTAGCAAGTGGTGTGATTCTACATTCATCATTTTGGCAAGTGACATAATAATACAACGCTTTAGGACAAAAACATCTATATCCTACACTCATAATTTTAGCAAGTGCTATGATAATACATGGTATTAGGACAAAACATTCCTATCCCACACAAATAATATCAACCAAATAATGGAGATTCAAGGGCTAGAAATTTGCCACCTAAAAAGGCAAACCTATCATACTTGTTTAAGACAAAAGAAAATGGAAATGAATCCCTAAATCAAAGGGACCTTGTCCCTTATCTTAAGAACATATCATCATAATTTTTAAAATACAAATCTCCTTTTCCTATGCATATCTTGACTAAGGAAGAGGAAGACAAGAACATAAGTTGTTTGTTTTCCAAAAATTCAACAAAGTGTATCCTAATTGTGATAAGGTAGACCCATGATCATGAAAGGTGAATTATTTGGTGGCCTATATAAGAAAACCCACCATTACAACATTAGAATTTCGTCCAAGTGAGGGAGAGGAAAAAATAGAAGCAAGGTAGAGTGAGGAAAGGAGAGGAAGAAAGGAAGAAAGAGGAAGGAGAAGTCTAGGAAACTAAGTGCTCCAAGTAAGTTTAACAATATTTCTTTTTGAAGAAAACTTTTGAAACTTATAATATTTATATGAGATTTTGATCTTAGAACTTTGATGATTGGTCATGGATGTTGCTATATCATGTTACATATTGATCTTGCATGTGATGTATGTTTGAATACTTAGGTTGGTGTAGATAGTTCTGCATGGGTATGGCTATGGTTGGCAGAATTTTAAGCTTCAGTATTTTAATTTTTGGGAAAAATCTATAAGGAATTCAAATAAATGGTTAACATAAGAATTAAAGATATATGTGTCACGGATTTTTACCCACTGGAATCATTCAATTTTGAGTCCATATGAGGTAGCTATGGTCTGATTAATAGTCAAAGATCAGAAAATGGGTCATCAGGAAAGAATATGTTAGGATAGTTTCGGTATTTTAATATCTGGAAATTATCTGTAGGGAATTAAAATAAATGGTTAACATAGAAATTACATATATGTGTGTCATGGATTTTTCACCCCTGGAATCCTTCAATTTGGAGTCCATATGACGAATATATGAGCCGATTAGTAGTCAAAGGTCAGAAAATGGGTCATTAGGGAAGAATATGTTAGGATAGCTTTGGTATTTTAATTTCTGGGAATTATTTGTAGGGAATTAAAATAAATGGTTAACATAAGAATTCAAGATCGATGTGTCACGGATTTGTAGCCACTAGAATCAGTTAATTTAGAGTCCATATGAGGTATATATGGTCCGATTAGTAAGCAAAGGTCAGAAAATGGTTCATCAGGGAAGAATATGTTAGGATAGTTTCGGTATTTTAATTTCTAGGAATACTCTATAAGGAATTAAAATAAATGGTTAACATATGAATTATAGTTAGATGTGTTACGGATTTTTACCCACTGGAATCACTTAATTTGGAATTCATATGAGGGAGATATGGACAGATTAGTTGCTAAAGGTCAGAACCTATCCGAGAGGAACTATCCTTTACTTTGAGGGAGTAATATCACCTTGATTGCTTAATATTTAGCTAAACTATTCAACATAATAGTTTTAGATAATTGTTTTATCTTGAAATGGACAACAAGATCACCTACATCGGAGTTCAATTGAGGGAGTTATGCTCTAATTTGTAAGAGAATGTTAGATGTGATGAAAACCTACATCAAGAAAATAAAGGAATAAAATTAATATTTTAAAAAAAGAAGATGAATCTTATAAATGAAAATAATAAATGACTAGTATAGCCATAGCCATTGCCATTGTATGAACTTCTTACCATCTTAAGTGTGAAATTTTGACATGGAAACATTTTATAAAGTGATATTTGAAATGGTTATGTTCATGGCATGATTACCAATGATTTTTCGTAATAGTTATATTTTGATGAACATACTTGTTATTGAAAGCATATTTTTGGCTATCATTGTGAAAAGAAACGAAATGAGCACGGTCACATGGAAATCTGTGTGGTGCACCAGTAGGGGACGCTCTACCAACGGTTATGATCATGATAATAAGAAAAGAAAGAGAAAGTGGTCCATGTCGGACGGAGCGAGAAAAGCTCGTACTGGAGAGTAGAGGATACTCACCCTGACCGGGGTAGCTTGAAATGAGAATAAGTTGATGGCCATCATATGATATTTTGAAAATAGTTAATCCTGTCATACATATCATTACAGTATGATTCTTATGTGCATAGATATAATGCATTCATGTGACTAAAGATATTTTCTATAGTTTATACAGCTAAACATAACGTGATGAGCTATATTGATGATGACTTATTGTTGAACTTACTGGGATTTAATTCTCACTATATTTTCATATCATGTTCAGAAAATTAGTTATGCAGCTTTTTCTATGGCTCTGACTTTTAGTACACATTGGATCGAGTTACTTTATGTTGGGCAGATATATGAATCAAATAAGATGTTTGGGGTCGAGTTGGCTCAGATCCCGGTGAAGGTGCAACCACCCGCACCTGTATCTCCGGAATTGGTCAACCAAAATAAACAAGATGTAAATATCTATGTGTTTGATATGTTGCATGTACGTTTTGATTAATGACGTGTATGTGAACTCAATATTTTATAATAATAAAGAAAAATAAAATGAAAGATGTTACAAGTTGTTTATAAATATTTGATCCTGGAAAAGCGTAATAATTTTTTAAAAATAAATTCTTGGCTTAGTGAGAGAATAACGAGGAATTGACTGGGGATGAATAGGATTTAATGTTTTGCCACATTTTTGCTTAAATTAGCGAGAAAATTTAAAAGTTAGTTACCACTTAATAAAAAAAATGAATTATTTTTTCATAATAAAAATTTGCTACAACTTGGTGACAAGGGACTTTCTCTTGTCTTTGTTTATAGGTGATGGAAAATTCCCTCACTAGTTTAAGAACCCTGAGTGTAGCGAGGAATTATTTTTGTTTTTTTAATTTCTCGTCAATCTGTTGCTGATCTGAATCAGTGACAAATTAGCGAGCTAATCCATTCGTTTTCTTTTAGAAATATAAATTAGTTGTGACACTTAAAAACTCACTTCACTACAACAAAATTAAGGTATTGCGATGGATTTTTAACGACGGTCTTAAAAAACCATTGCCAAGCCCGTATTTAACGACGGTTAAAAAACTGTCGTTAAAAGTAAGTATTTAACGACGGTTTAAGTGAAACCATCGGTAAATACGGACGGTTCAGATCAAATCGTGGTAATCTGTCTCAGGTTTAGGTTAATAAAAAAAATTTACGAAAATCCACGACGGTTTTTCAAAAACCGTCGTTAAATGACGACGATTTCTCCATAACCGTCGTTAGGTAACAACGATTTTTCCGTCGTTAAATGACGACGGTTTCTCCATAATCGTCGTTAGTTAACGACGGTTTTTGAGAAACCGTCGTGGACTTTTCCATGTTCGGAAGCCGTTATTCGAAATTCGTATGGTTTAACGACGATTATTAACAAAATTATTGTTAAACTAATACTTAACGACGGTTTATTATTGGTTTAACGACGGTTAATAACCGTCGTTAAACCACACGTTCACCTCTATATTCGCTTGCCCTCTTCATTTGTACTACGAACGCTTTTAATTACAGTTTTTTCGTATAATTCATCAGCTGAGATTGTTTATTGTGATTTACAAGTTTTGGTATTGTGGTCTACTTTGCGGCTTGTATTTATTTTTCTCAAGATATGTCATTTAATTTTTTAATTATATTTGATTTTTTTTATATATTGTATGTTCAAAATATTTTCTTATATTATTTTTTGTTTTCTTTTGTGAAGATCTTGTGACAACACTTCGATTTCAATTTTTGTGTGTTATTTATTTAGAATCATTTTGAAGGTATGTAATCTCATTATTTTTATTTTAAATAAATTTATTTCAAATTATTGTATGTTAAAATGCTATAATATTAGATATTTTATGTACTTCATATTTATTTTAAAAATATATTTTACATTGTGATGTACATGTATGAATAAATTTTAAAATTTTTGTTATTTTTGCAATGTTTATGATGTTTAATATTATAATATATTATGTCCTTTGAAAATATGTAAGACGTAATTTTTTTTTAATAATGCTGAATTATTAGACTTAATTATTTTTGAAGTAAAATATTTGTATTTAATATTAGAAATAATTTATAAAAATAAAAAAGTAGAGATCTTGAGGCGGTGTTCATAGAATAATATGAAAAAATTATTAAATACACATAGTTAAAAATAAAATTTGTTAATAAAAATTTACAAGTAGGTTTTAAAAATTGAAAACAAATATATATAAAAACATAAATTTAGTAGATGAATTGAAGTGTAATTGATGAGGTAAAATAATAAATTTTAATAAATAGACAGAGTGAGTATTGAAAAAAAGTTTAAAAAAATTGTGATACTACTTAAAAAATATACATATGTTTTAATATAAATTTAACAAATATATATAATATTATAAATTTAGTATAAAATGATAGTGAATTCAGTTTTAAATATAAGTTATTTAGTGTTTAAAAAATATAATTAAAATTGATGCAAATAAATCAAAAATAGTTATTAAATTGACAAACGTTTTTAAATAATATACATAAATGAGTGATAGTCAAATTTTATTACAGTTGTTTCTAAAATATTAAAATATTTGCTCAAGTGACGAGGTAAAATAATAAATGTTAGTAAATAGACTAAATTAGTATTAGGAATTGGTTTAAAAAAATTAAAACACTAATTTAAAAATACACATAGTTTTTAAAAAATGAAAAAAATTATATAATAACATAATTTTAATAAAAAGTAATAGTGCAGGAAGTTTTAATGCACTATGTTTTTACACTAGATTCTCTATTAAGGAACTAACAATATCTTAAATGTAACTTAGTAGAATTATTCTTGAATATATAGCCCTTATATGGGCCACTGCTTTTACTTTTTTAGAAAGGGAATTGAAATTTCAATTCACTATATGAGTTCGTTAGAAATTTTACCATGTAAATACTATAATTGAAATCATAGCGGCAGATATAAAATCATAATTCAATTTTTTGCTGCTAGTGGCTATCCTTTTCAAAAAATTCAGATTCGTACAGATTCGATCATGAAACTCATCCTTTAAATTAATGACATTAAGAGAATGAAATAAAATTAGCACACGATCAAAGACTTTATCAATGGCAATGTTTCAAAAGTTATAATTTTTGTTCCTAGATTCGTAGAAATATTTCAAGTGTTTTATTTCATATTATGCAAAATGTCATCATTTACCCCACTTTCATAAGATGCAACAAGTCTTGTCAATGAAATCTATAAATTTCATGCATTATAAGTTTCTTAAGATCAAATAGGTATCTTATTTCTTTATTTCTCACTCTCTCTTATATATCTCTTAAACTCTTTGGGATCAGGATTCTTTATTTATAGCGAACCAATGACGAAGATTTTTTATTCGGTGCTTCATTAAATGTCAATTATCATCAAGTTTGTTAAATATTTTTTACATGTAAAGCATTTTAAACCTCTTAAAAATGTGTTGTGTTTTATGCACAATCAATTGCAAATTCCTTTTCATGTAAAATAGTCATGTTTTCTTTCAGTTCAGAGTAAGAGTTATTTAGGTTAATTGTTATCTAAATTCATAATTATTTCAGATATGGATAAATCTTGGATCAACAAACTTCGACAATCAATAGAGTACCTGAATGGTTTAGACGGATTTTTGGAATTCGTAAATGCCAACTCTGGGGTCAAAAGTACAATAATATGCCCATGCCCAAAGTGTAGATTCAAGAAATGGGAACTCATCGAGGTCGTGCGTCAACACTTGATCGTCAAACCATTTTCAGAGGGATACAATTTTTGGAGTTTGCACGGAGAAATGATTACAGAAGAACCTACTGTAGGACATGCTATAATGCCAATTGAGGTCTCAAAACCCATAGTTCGAGATGACCCTGTGCAGAACATAGTCCGTGATGCATTGAGGATTCACTCTGAAAATGAGAGCATCGATTTTGTGGATATGCCAGTTCCATAGTCAGCAAAAAGGATGGATGATAGTGTCAAAGATTTTTATGAGTTACTGAAAGATGGTCAACAACCACTCTATGAAGGGTGTGAAAAGTATTTCAATTTGTCTTTTTTGGTGAAGTTATATCACATCAAGTGTTTGTGCAAGCTAAGCGACAAAGCAATGTCGATGGTACTTGAGTTGCTTGTCGATGGTACTTGAGTTGCTTATCGATGTATTCCCAGATGCCAAGATTCTGCCTTCATTTTACGAGGCTAAAAAAGTCATTAATAAGTTGGGGTTGAACTACAAAAAAATTCATGCATGTCAGAATGATTGTATGTTATACTGGGGTGAGCATGAAAGTAGAGAAACTTGTAATAAGTGCTCTGCACTAAGGTTGAAACCGAAACAAAAGGGGGAGAAGCGAAAAAAGTTGCCTAATAAAATTCTTAGATACTTTTCAATTAAGCCAAGATTGCAGAGGTTGTTCATGTCTTCTAAAACTGCTGAATTTATGAGATGGCATTCTGAAGATAAAATTTCTGATGGCATCACGAGGCATCCAAAGGATTCTGAGGCATGGAAGAGATTTGATCTTCTGAATCTTCAATTTGCATCAGATTCGAGAAATGTTCGTTTGGGCCTTGCAACGGATGGTTTCAATCCATTTGGAAACCTATCTACAAGTTACAGTATATGGTTAGTTGTGCTGATTACGTATAATTTTTCTCCTTGGATATCTATGAAACAGAGTTCATTCATGTTGTCAATGATAATTCCAAGGAGAAAAGCACCGGGGAATGATATAGATGTATTTTTACAATCACTAATTGAAGAGTTGAAGGAGTTATGGGTTGAAGGTGTTAAGACGTACGATGCCTTTAGCAAAGAAATGTTCAATATGCATGCAGCTCTTTTGTGGACAAGCAATGATTTTCCTGGTCTTGGATGTTTATCAGGCTGGAATACTCATACTGGATTAGCCTGTTCATACTGTAACTTTGACTCCACTCTAGTCCGTCTCCCTCATAGTCGGAAGTGGTATTTTATGGGACATCGCCACTTTCTATCTCCGGGTCATAAATTAAGGATGACCAGCAATAGGTTTGACGGAAAAAAGGAAAGAAGAAACCCTCCCCCGCAACTAAGTGGCGTAGACATTTTAAGACAAGTCGATGATAGTGAAGTTATCTTCGGAAAAAATGTGAAAACTGATGCTGTGACTCAACAACGGCGTTCCCGAGGTCAGGGTTTGGTTGATGCTGGAACTCAACAATGGCATAAAAAAGTATATTTTTCAAACTTCCGTATTAGACGAATAATATGTTACGTCATAATCTTGACGTCATGCATATTGAGAAAAATGTTTGCGACAACATCATTTACACTTTACTTAATGATTCTGGCCGTTCAAAGGATCACGTAAATGTGTGAAAAGACTAAAAAGAGTTTGGTGTAAGGTCTGAGCTGTGGCCAGATGATGATGGTAAATATCCACGTTGTTGTTGTTGTCATTAAAACTCGCAAGCCCACGAATCTATTGGAGTATAGATTTAGTGGTATGTAAGGTCAATCCCACGAAGATTGCCAATTGAGAAAATTTAATTCAGATCCAAAATAAATATTTCTAACTTAGTTGCCAGAATGTTTGTTTTGTGAGAAAAGTACTGAACAGAGCTTGTAAACAATTAAAATACTGAAATTAAATATGAATGTATTCAAAGTAAGAAACATGCTAAGGTTAGGGGATCCACTCTTGGTACATCAAATAATAATAAATTTTAACTCTTTTATTACTCAAATGGAATCTTCACGTAAATGAGGTTCCATTCGGAAGATATGTTACATTAAACGTGCTTTGGTTTATAGATGAAGTGTATTTGCCTTCTTTTATTGTATTACTAATAGTAAATAACATTTGTAAAATGGATTTAAGTATACATCGTGCCAATCATCATATTGTCTACAATAAATCAAGAATGATTCAAGTATTTATTGTGTCAAAGATTGTCAATAATGTATCAAAATTTTCACTTTACAAAATTTCAAATAAAAATATACAAACAAAGTCAATAATAATAATATAAAGTAGGTGGTAAAACCAGCCATTAAGAAAAGAAATAATAAGAAAATAAATACAAAAAATGCAGAAAATAAATAACAGAGGGGTAATAAAACAATTATCTAAGAAAGTAAATAATAAGAAAGTAAATAATAAAAGTGCAAAAAATAAATAACAGAGGGGCAACAAAGCCATCCTCTAAAAACGTAAATAACAAGAAAGTAAATAATAAAAGTGCAGAAAATAAATAACAGAGGGGCAATAAAGTCATCCTCTAAGAAAGTAAATAACAAGAAAGTAAATAATAAAAGTGCAGAAAATAAATAACAGAGGGACAATAAAGCCATCCTCTAAAAAAGTAAATAACAAGAAAGTAAATAATAAAAGTGCAGAAAATAAATAACAGAGGGACAACAAAGCCATCCTCTAAAAAAGTAAATAATAAGAAAGTAAATAATAAAAGTGTAGAAAATAAATAACAGAGAGGCGACATAGCCGTCCTCTCAGAAGAAAAATAATAAAAAAATAATAACAGAGAAAATAAATAATAGATGGGCAACAAAGCATCCTCTAAGAAAGTAAATAACACGAAAGTAAATAATAGAAAGGCAGAAAATAAATAATAGAGGGGCAACAAAGCCATCCTTTAAGAAAGTAAATAACAAGAAAATAAATAAGAAGATAAATACAACATCAAGTATAAACATTAAAATTAAGAGTTAGATAAATTATTATTTTTATACCAAGAGTTTCACCCTTTCAGCTTAACATTAGGAGATTAGTTTTTCATAATTAAGGTAAGAAAACAAAAATGAAAGATGAAGAAGTATGATAAAACTTATGAAAGAAAGTAAAGAAACAAAATGTATAAAGAGAGAAAAAGATTACAAACACTTAGAACTTCAACAACAATTTTCCAAGCCTAATCTTCAGCCTTTCTCCTCTCCCTTTAGCTCACAATATGTCTCTATTTATAGACAAAACAAGGGAAGTAGGTGACAGAAATGGTGGATAGCAAATTGTAGTAAAGTTGACAAGTTGTGTTGCATTATGTGCCCTAAAAGTCATCGTGATCTATTGCCTTGATAGCCACCTAATCTGATGATCTAATCAACATAAAAGTTATAGATATTTTCATTATCTTTCCATCCATATAAGGGAGAGAAAAATTGGCCACTTATTTTGTGATTTATGGCCAAAACACTGCAGCAAGATTAGGCTGGACTGCAACAGTAAACATGTTCCGTTGTAACCCAATTTTGGCCCTTTTAGTGTCCGAATTTGCTAACCACTTGAACATAAAAGTTGTATCAAATTATATCTTCTATTTACCTACAAAATTTTGTATCTATTAAATATGTATTTTCTAAAATATGGCCCAAATACTAAAGTAAGGTTGGACTAGACTACAACAGTAGACATGTTCTGTTCTAACCCAATTTCGGCCCTTTGGATGTCTGAATTTGCTGATCACATAAACATGAAAATTGTATGAAATTATGTCATCTATTCATCTACCATATTTCGTACAGAATATATATGTATTTTCTGAGATACGGCCAAAATACTATAGTAAGATCAAGTTGAAAAGTAAGCAACAAACAAATTTTTAACATTGAGTGTTTTGCCTTGAATCTTTATGTTTCAATTCTTTTAGAAATGTGGTCATAAATCAAGATTGAATTGATGCATATATTCATTAGGATGCGTCTCATGAGACAAAAAGATAATGCTCCTTACTCAGCCATCCTTAATGAATTTATTTTGTCTGCTTGATTTATAGACATCATTTCCAAAGAATCACAATTTAGCTTTGATTCCTCCAATTGATTCAATTTCCTATTCTTCTTTTCATCTATAAAAATACACAAAACTAAAGACAAATAAGGGAGATAAATACTTAATTAAGGCAAAAAGATAAGATAAAAATATTTAATTTATGAGTACAAAACTCATTCATCAAATACCCCCAAACTTAATCTTTTGCTTGTCCTCAAGCAAAACACACAAACATCAAAATTCAAAATATGAGTGAGTGATGAGTTGGTTTTGGCTTACTAAGCATTCCTCAAGGATTTAAAATGTGCAACCAAGGAAACTATCTAAATTCCAAAGTTATGTAAAACTTTAATTCAAATGCAACATATAGTTTACTATTGAATCCCAAGTGTGTGTGTGATAATCTTATGACATTGGACTTTTTGCATTCAAATAAATTTACATAATCAAATTTTTAAAACAGATCTCCAGAATTTTACATTTGAGATTCCATAAACTTATTTTTCATGTCACTCTCCACTAATGTAGACTAATCATAAAATTTAAGATCATTAGAACTTTCATTAGGCTTGTAATGTATGGCATAGGTTAAAGGTGAATAAAAAGATATGAAAGCTCAATTCACTCTATAATATACATGATCATTTAAGTCCTCCCAAATATTTTTGATATTATCATGTGAATTTTATTTCCAACCTTATCCTCATCCTTATGTTATATGCTCATAATACTCTTTTTTTTTCTTTTTTTTTTGAAAGTACCCCTAAACTTATTTCTTTGGGAGGTTCTATTTTTTTCCTCTTTTTTTAAAAAACTTCTTCCATTCACCCATGAACCGTAGCTTTTCAAATGATCATTCCTATGAGTGAAAGGTAAAAGTTAGAAATATTTTTATTCAAAGGCTAGATAATAATATAGGTGTACAAAAAAAGATAAATATAGGCTCAAAATGGGTTACTAGGGATGGCATAATGTGTAGGTTGTAACGTCCGAGTTTTTTTTTTCGATACACATGTTAAATACACCATATGTATAAACACAATATATATATATATATATATATATATATATATACATATTTATTACAAACCTCATACATGTTATAATTATACAATACAACATTTCAAAACACAATATACATGTTTACATATATATTACAAACCTCACACATATTATATTTATACAATACAACATTTCAGTACATAATTAAGAGTCTTTATACAGCACTTCACCCTTGAAATACAAAGGGTAAGAAGTTGGTGCTGACATCTAGATCTCCACTAGTAACGTCATTTTGTGTTGCATCTCATTTCTTTTTATCTGAACATAACACCACAATAATAGTGAGAACAAAGGTTCCTAGTAGATTTAACATAAATAAAATATGATGAGAAAATAAGAGTTATGTTCAGCTGTATAAGTTACAGAAAAATATCAAAATTTTAAGATAAAATCATAATTTTTGTTTATGCATAATTATCATACTACACATGCACTAAAAGTCCATTTTTTTTAATGCTCAGCTTTATCACGACTTTTAATTTACTCATTTTCTATATGCATAATGACTAATCGACTACAGTCACAAAAAGTGATCAGAAAATGTGAGTACATCACCCTCCTGCCTTCTCACATTACCACTGACACCCGGTTGGAGCGGCCCTCCCTTGGCTCACTCAGGCTAATAGGGGATCCCTACTCGGTACCGTCTCAAACCATATAATCCATCGATATTCATCCATACATATAAATGTATATATATAAATTCATATTCATCAAATACAATATATATCTATCAAGGAACTCGTCATAAGTTTTACGCTTGCCATTTAATTACTTTCATACTATGATGCATCATTTTTATACCAAATGATTAATAATTATTAATCATATACCAATATTCAATATAATTCATTTTAAGTCAAATAAAGAAAAAGAGTAAATTTTAGATACCAAAATCATCATTTTAAAAGTATTTTTCTTGAATATATGTTTCTTAAAAATATTACAACAAACAAGATTATTTTTAGACATAAAACAGTGAAAAGTATGATAATCCAGCACCCAACACGGCCTGGCCATGTTCAAGACATAGCCATGTTTGAAAAATACTTCAAACATGCTTAAAAACAGCCCCGAACACGGCCTACCCGTGTTGAAGCAACTCAAAATACGGCATGGCCGTGTTCTGTGACCTTTCTTCACTTACTCAATTATATCTCCTTCATACAAGCTCCGATTAAAGTGATTTCAAATCCTATAGAACACTAATATAATTATCTACAACTTTTGTGTTTATCATTTCTTCAGATTATTTACAGATTATTCCCCGAAAATTAAAACAAAAACGCTTATTTTTACTATCCTGAATTTTGACATCTGCTCAATTAACCAGCCATATCTTCCTCATATGAACTCCGAACTAAGTAATTCTAAAGCCTATTGATCCGTGAGACATATATATACAATTCATATGTTGACCATTGCTTTAAAATCCTTACCAAATTTTCTCAGAATTCCAAAAACCGAAACTTTCCCAATTATTCCGAAATTCAGCTTAATTTATCTTCTCCTTTGATTTTCTTTTATATAATCCCATGCACCCATATCCATGTCCAAACATCCAAAATAGAATTTCATATAAATATCCAGACCACATGTTATCCAAAATCACATCTAAACAAATCTAAAAATGTATATATAATTTTGTACAAAAATTTATTAAAACATGTTAAACCTACCTCAAATTCCTTTAAACTCGGTGCTTGATTCCTTGATTTCTCTTTACTCTTCCTTCTCCTTCTTCTTCTTCTTTCTCTTCTTCTTCTTCCTCTTTCTCTTCTTCCTCTTCTTCTTCTTTCTCTTCTTCTTCTTCACCTTTTCTCTTCTTCCCCTTTCTTTTTCTCCTTTTCTTTTTCTTCTCTTTTCTTTTTCTTCTCTTCTTTTTCTTCTCTTTCCCTCTGTCACTCCCTCCCCTTCTCCTTCTTATCTTCCGATTATTTTATTTTATTTTATTTTTTCCCTACTTACGCCCTACCTACCACCTCTTTATCTCCAAAATGCCCTTGCCATCATCCATAATTACACTAATGCCATCCCTATTAATTACATAAATTAAATGCCATTTTAACCATTCCTACTATCTTATTTGACTTAAGTAAAAAATAATTTAATCCTCTTATGAGATCCAAAATCCATTCTCCTCTTTGAAAGAAATAAATTTCAATTAGTAACATAAGAAAAAAAAAATTGGGGATGTTACATAGGTTGGTTTGAAAGGCTCAAACAATTCCAACAATGCCTAATTCATTTCTTAAATAGAGAGTAGTTTAGAATTTCGTTTCAAGTGACAATCAAATAAGTTCTAGAGTTTCATAAGATCACTTAGCATATTTGAATCACATAAATCTTTTCTAAATAAACAATCAATCAAATGTAAAAGATTAAGTGCTCGGGATTTTAGGATTCTCAAGTAAAATATAGATTACAATTGAGTTCAGGTTCACACATAGCACTCAAAACTCATCTATTTTCCTAAGGTTACAAGCACTTTAAATTATTTTCATCATTGGTGCTAGTTTTGCCTATTCTCAAAACATCACTCAGTTTTTTTTTTCAAATCTAGGTGCCGGCACCTATACAGAGATAGGAGGCTAGACACCCACATCCTTTTTTTTAAGAAAGAAGAAGGACAAGTACAAAACAAACCACAAAAATTGAAAGAGATATTATCTGGAAGGAAATATAGGAAAAGATGAACCTGCAGTAAACTAACCAAAAAAGAAAAATTTATTCAATCAAATAAAAGGTGTTATAGATGAAGATCCAAATCCAATTTGCGCTTTCTACGGTTGTCTATTGTCTAATCTATTTGAGCTGTAGCTTGATCAAGAATATGAATATATGCTTGTAATGCATCAATCAACTCATCAGTATTTGAAGCCGAGATGAGAATTCGTCGTGCTGAGTATGAGATAAACCTTTGTTCTACAGCTTGATCAAGAAAAGACAGCAAACCATCAAAGAAATTGTTAACATTCAACAGACCTATGGGTTTATGGTGGAGATTCAATTGTGCCCAGGAAACTATTTGAAAATTTTTCTCCAAAGTACCAAAACCACCTGGTAAGACAATGAAAGCATCAGCGTTGCTCATCATTCTAGCAATGCGTTCATGCATGGAGGCTACCCTAAATTCTTCCCCAATTGTTTTTCCAATGATGTTTGATACAACTAGAGCTGTAGGAATAATACCAAGAACTTGGCATCCTCCTACATGTGCAGCTGTAGACACACACCCCATTAACCCACGACTACCTCCGCCATAGACTAAATGAATTTTTCTCATGGCCAGTACAATACCCAAATTTTGTGCTGCTTAACATACTCTCCATCTTTTCCAGGACTGGAACCACAAAAGACACAAATATTTCAAAATTGACGAAATGTGATTCCTTCCATACCTGCAATCACCTTAACTTTGAATATGAAGATAAAGATAATAATATGTGCATTTATAGAACTCAGATAAATGTATACTTACAGCAACTATGCGAATAAGATGGTGGCATAATTACAATAGCCATATGAGTAGGCCGATGGATGACAGATAAATTAAAGATGAAAAATTCAAAAATAACGGCACGCATGCATTTGTACAGTAGTTGTGATTGTGGCTCACATCTTCCTCTGGTTTTACATCCAGTAACGGCTTAAACGCCCTCTAAGGGTTGAGGATATACTTCCCATCCAATTTTCTTATAAATTGACAAACAGAGTCTTTTAATGTCAGATTCCCAAGACTGTATCATTTTTGTTCTTTTTTAAAATGAGGCCATACACCAACAATCCCGATATGCACAGATCAACTAGGATGCGTCTCAAGAGACGTTGGATGAAACTCATCATCCAATGACTCCTTACTCAAGCCATCCTTAATGAATTTTATTTTATCTTCTCGATTTACATGAACCCATCCCAAAGAACGGCAACGTGTTTTGCAAGTTTCACGTCCTTATTTATGGCAAACACCCATTCTTTTAACTCTACGCTTTTTAGTAAAATTGTTTTTTCCTAAACCACGCATGTAAGAGATGTAACCATTTACAGACTCACCTGCTAATCGTACCTTAGTTTCAATTAGCCAATGAATATCAGCAGGTATTCCCATTATCATCATCAATCTTAATCTTTCAACCTAAGCCTTATAAATTTTCAACAATGCATTGGGTGGAAGAGAAGGAAAATGATTTTTCATGTTTGCAAGTATGTCTTCCATTCTCAATTCAAATTTTTTTTTTTTTGAAGAAAGATCAAAAGCAACAAAACCAAGAAAACAATAGCAATTCAAAAGAAAATATTAATGAGGGAACAAATTAATGCAAACTAAATATAAAAAAATCTCACTTAAATAGCGTGCATAGCAATTTTTGACAAAGGAAGCAAATTAATCCTGGTAGACAGGATCACGCAGAAGTGTCTCATCTACCTCTGGGTTGCGTAATTCCAAAAATAATTTCAATTTTTGGCCATTGACTTTAAATACATCACCATTTTTTGGATTTTCAATCTTTACTGCACCATGTGGATAAACAGTACTAACAATGAATGGTCCTGACCACCAAGAACGTAATTTTCCTGGGAATAAATGCAAACGAGAGTTATATAGAAAAATTTTTTGACCTACTTTAAATGATTTTCTTAAAATCTTTTGTCATGAAAAATTTTCATTCGATCCTTGTACAATTTTGCATTCTCATATGCATTATTCCTTATTTCTTCTAGTTCATTGAGTTGAAGCTTCCTGTGGGAACCTGCTTTGTCAAGAGCAAAGTTAAATTGTTTGATGGCCCAATAAGTTTTATGTTCTAACTCAACAGGTAAATGACAGGCTTTTCCATACACAAGTCGGTAAGGAGACATTCTAATAGGGGTTTTAAAAGCAGTACGATAAGCCCATAAAGCATCAGAAAGTTTCAAAGATCAATCTTTTCTACTTGGGTTAATTGTTTTTTCCAAAATATTTTTAATTTCCCTATTTGAAATCTCAACTTGACCACTAGTCTGAGGGTGGTATGGGGTAGTAACTTTATGTGTAATGCCATATTTTCTCATTAACTGCTCAAAATGCTTATTACAAAAATGTTTTCCCCCATCACTAATGATAGCCCGTGGTGTGCCAAATCTCGAAAAGATGTTTTCTTTCAAGAATTTTACCACAATCTTGTAATCATTTGTTTTACATGCAAGAGCCTCTACCTATTTTGACACATAATCCACAGCAAAAAAGATGTATAAATTACCAAAAGAATTAGGAAAAGGACCCATGAAATCAACTCCCCAGACATCAAATATCTCAACAATAAGAATGGGAGTTAAAGGCATCATATTCCTCCGTGAAATACTACCCAATTTTTGACAACGTTCACAAAAACTACAATACAAATGGGAATCTTTGAACAATGATGGCCAGTAAAAGCCACATTGCAAGACTTTCGCAGCAATTTTTTTAGCACTAAAATGACCTCTACAAGCATGATCATGACAAAAAGAAACAACAATATATTGCTCACTCTCAGGAACACATCTCCAAATGATTTGATCAGGACAATACTTAAACAAGTATGGATCTTCCCAAAAGAATTTCTTTACTTATGCTAAAAATTGTACCCGATCTTGCTTACTCCAATGTGTAGGTATTTGACCTGTGGTAAGATAATTAGCAATGTCAGCAAACCAGGGTAACTGAGAAATAGACATGAGTTGCTCATCTGGAAATGAGTCTCCGATAAGCAAGTTATTGTCACCTGATTCAACTATCAGCCTAGACAAGTGATCAGCCACAACATTTTTAGATCCTTTCTTATCCCGAATTTCTAAATCAAATTTTTACAACAATAGTATCTATCTTATTAAATGCGCTTTAGCATCTTTCTTAGAAAGAAGATACTTAAGTGCAACATGATCTGAAAAAACTACAATTTTAGATCCTAATAAATAAGATCTAAATTTGTCTAATGCAAATACCACAGCTAGTAACTCTTTTTCTGTTGTAGAATAATTCAATTGAGCATCATTAAGAGTTTTACTAGCATAGTATATCACATAAGGAAACTTTTCTAGAAGTTGACCCAAAACAACTCCAATTGCATAATCAGAGGCATCACACATGATTTCAAATGGAAGATTCCAATTGGGTTGTCTAATGATGGGTGCAGAAGTAAATAGGGATTTGAGCTTCTCAAAAGCTTGAAAGCATTTTTCATCATGTATAAAAGGTGCATCTTTGGTAAGAAAATTACACAAAAGTTTGGAGATTTTGCTAAAATCTTTGATGAATCTGTGATAAAACCCTGCATGGCCTAAAAAAGAACGTACCTCTTTCACTGTCCGAGGAGGTGGAAGACTGGAAATCAATTCAATTTTGGCTTTATCTACCTCAATCCCCTAATTTGACACAACATGTCCCAAAACAATTCCTTTTTTAACCATGAAATGACATTTTTCCCAATTCAAAACAAGGTTCTTTTCCTTACACCTAATTAAGACCAATCTTAAATGGTGTAAACATTCCTCAAAACTAGACCCATGCACAGAAAAATTATCCATGAATGCTTCCAGAAATCGCTCTACCATGTCAGAAAATATGCTTATCATGCAACGCTGAAATGTAGCAGGTGCATTGCACAATCCAAATGGCATTCGACGATAGGCAAAAGTTCCGAAAGGACAAGTGAATATAGTTTTCTCTTGATCCTCGGGTGCAATGAGAATTTGGTTGTAACCTGAATATCCATCAAGAAAACAATAATATGCATGTCCAGCCAACCTTTCTAGCATCTAATCTATAAAAGGAAGTGAAAAATGATCTTTTCTTGTTACAGCATTCAACTTGCGATAGTCATTACAAACATGCCACAAAGTTTGTACTCTAGTGGGAATTAATTCATTATCCTCATTCTTGACTATAGTAATGCCAGACTTCTTAGGAACTACCTGAACAGGACTGACCCATGCACTATCAAAAATCGGGTAAATGACACCCACATCAAGAAGTTTAATCACTTCAGCTCTCACAACTTCTTTCACGTTTGGATTCAGACATCTTTGTGGCTCTCTTGAGGTTTTGGCATTGTCCTCCAAATGTATCCTGTGCATGCAAATTGATGGACTAATACCTTTAATGTCTGTTATTGTCCACCCTATGGCTTCACTATGCTCACTGAGGACTTTTATAAGTTCAACTTCATGTTCTCTATCTAGGTCTGATGCAATGATAACAAGTAAGGTCTCAGCAGGTCCTAGAAACACATATTTTAGAGAATCTGGAACAGGTTTTAACTCTACCTAGGGCGTTTTCTCTATAGATGGTAATAGGACAGACCCAGAAGATGTAATTGTCTCTGTTTTGACTTTCCATTCATTAGTATCCATCAATGGAGTAGTCTCTAACAGGGAATTTATTTCATTGATCAAACAATCATCATCTATGTCCATGTTGAAGTAAGCCAAACATTTTTCTAAAGGGTCATCATCAAAAGAACTTAAAAATGAATCATCGGCTATACTCTCAATCATATTGACCTCACATAAATCATTAACATCCACAGGTTGACAAGAGACATTAAAAACATTAAGTTCCACAGTCATATTTCCAAAAGATAGATTCAAAATTCTATTTCGACAATTAATAATCGCATTGGATGTTGCAAGAAATGGTCTACCCAAAATGACTGGAATTTGTGTCTCTGTATTCTCAACAGGTTCAGTGTCAAGAACAATGAAATCTACTGGAAAGTAGAATTTATCAACCTTAATAAGCACATCTTCTATGACACCTCTAGGAATTTTTGTGGACCTATCAGCTAACTGAAGGGTTACTGGTGTAGGATTTAACATTCCTAACCCAAATTTTGCATACACAGAATACGGCAACAGATTCACACTTGCTCCTAGATAAAGTAAGGCTCGGTTAATCACATGGTCACCTATAATACAAGAAATTGTAGGACAACCGGGATCTTTGTACTTGACAGGAGTTTTTTGTTGAATTATGGAGCTCACTTGTTCAGTCAAAAATACCTTTTTTAGAACATTAGTTTTCCTTTTCACCGTGCAAAGATCTTTCAAAAATTTTGAGTAAACAGGTACTTGTTTGATAGCGTCAAGAAAAGGGATGTTAATGCTTATTTGCTTAAACACCTCTAAAATGTCACTATATTGAGTATCTTTCTTATTTATCTCAAGTCTTTGTGGGAATGGAGTTTTAGGGGCACAAGGAATATGTTCACTTTTATTCTCACTTGAGTCATTAATTTGTGGTTTATGCTGTTTCTGTTCTTTAGTTCCAGGCATGTGAACTTGATTATCAATCACTTTTCCATATCTAAGGGTCGTTACAGACTTCACTTCTTCATTAGGATTTGTTGATGATCCTACTTCAAATAGACCCTTAGGATTAGGAATAGGTTGACTGGGGAATTTTCCTTTCTCTCTTTCTCCTACAGCATTGGCTATTTGACTCAATTGTGTTTCAAGCTTTGAAATACATTGAGTGTGGGATTGTAAATTTTGTTGAGTTGATTGCATGAATTGTTGTAGAGTATCTTCCAAAGAAGGTCTTCTTTGTTGTGATACTCCGAAAGGACGAGCATATTGAGGAACTGGAGGATATGAGTTAGGAGGGGCAAATTGTTGCCCACCTTGATTCATTGAAGGCTGATTTTGCCTCCATGAAAAGTTTGGATGATTCCTCCAATTTGGATTATATGTAGGTGCAAACGGACTGTCTGATGATTTTCCATGAAATTGAAGAGAATTGACTTGCTCAGAGAATGCATCTTGGTTGTAATAACCCTCAACTAATCAAACCTTTGAAGGTTAAGTATAAATCATTTGAAATAAAGAAAGTTGAGAACAATGTAAAATTTTAGAGCGTTTTCGACTTTTTCTTCTGACCTTTCGTCACTCATATAAGCATAACTCTCATATGAAATCTAAATTAAGTGATTCCAATTTCTAATGAAAGATAAGAAATATATCTACAACTTTGATGTTGGGAAATTTTGCAAATTCCGTGAATATGATAGTGATAAGAGGCACAAACCGAAGCGTAGTGTGGTCTGGACCTTTGCTCACTATTTTATGTATAACTCCTTCATATGAACTCCAAATTAGGTGATTCAAGTGGCTACGTAAATCTAAGAGAAAGGGTTACAACTTTCATGTTGGAAATTTTGTCAAATTCGGTGAAATGAAGTTCACCGCGGCGAGAATAAGTTCGCCGCGGCGAGAATGATGCGGCATTTTTCCGAGAGCATGAGTTTTCTGATTTCGAATCTGGCCGCGGCGAAAATATGTTCACTGCGGTGAAAATCGCGGCTCGCCGCGGCGAGAATGAGTTCGCCGGCGGTGAGATTCGTCTAATAGCTTTTTTTTGCGGACCCCCCTTTTTCTTCATTTCTCTTTCATCTGAACCCTAACTCTCTCTCTCTAAAATTTTTCTCAAACTTCTCTCTAAGATATCTCATCATCCGAACGTCTGATTAGAGCAAGTAAGGTACCGTTGGACTCGTGGGAAGAAGAGCTACAAATCCCACCGATTAATTTCGCCGGAAATTCGCCAGAAGGTTGCCGAAAAATCGCGTGAATAGTACCTCCAAAGGTAAAACTCCGTTTAATCGCGTTTTAGGCTTCGTTTTACCGAATTTCTTTCCATAGATAGTCTTAGAATTAGTTTCTATACTAGAATATAGGGTTTTTAGGTTTCGGCGTGAATAGTGTTTCCGACGAGTGAATAGTGTTTTCTGGCGTGAATAGTGACTTTTAGAGTTTTCTAATTTTCATGTTATGTCTATGTTTTCTAGGTTGTTGAGCCATCACGAGGTGAAATTCTCGTTGTTGGACTCCTAGTAAGGTGAGTGGATTTTTCATACTATAGCGCATGTTTTAGGAATTTGATTTATAACTCTCTCGTATGATTTTAACTAGTTGGAATGTATGTTAAATTGTTTTACCGCTTTGAAAACCAATATGTTCCAACCATGTTAGAAATTGTAAATTTCAATCCTAGTTGAACCCTAGGTATACAGGGCAAGCATCTAGACTATTAATTCTCCATTTGAGCTAGATTTATAGAAATGCGAACTTAATCATAGAAATGCACTAAGTTAGCCATAAAGTGATTTAATGCATAATAAGTATCTATGTAATGTCTACGGACGATCTATGTTTAAAAAGGGAAAGTTTATGATTTTAAAGGTCTCCATGGGAATTCATGGATAAGATATATTTTAGAATAGAATTTTATGTATGAAAAGAGCTAGATGGAGAATTATAGCTTTATCGTAAAGTTATTGAAATGTTTTACTTTAAACTCTCTGAATAGCATATTTCAAATGTTTTCTATTGGAGGGACCCTTTTAGATCACTGTTAGCTAGCCGCAGGTAGTGCTAGCTCTGGTGCACCATGATCATGTTAAGGCTTCCGCCTAGGATATTGTGACGGGCATATGACTGCCTAAGACACAAAATTTAGGGTGGACTTATGTCTACGCCTACAGTGATTGTCATACCCATTGCTATGTGCTTGGGGAAAATTTAGGGTGGACTTATGTCTACGCCTACAGTGATTGCTATACCCATTGCTATGTGCTTGGGGAAGATGATAGATCTGTTAGGAAAGACCTCCAATAAACTAGTGCATTTTTCTTAAAGATTAAATATTTCTAAAATACCTCATTCATCATTGTTATTGTATAAGTATCTTCATTTATTACTTACCATGCATAATTGATTTTCTTACAGTTATTGATTTAATCCTGTTTTATCATTTGAACTGTTTAACATTCTTTCAATAAATTACGGTTAAATGTTTAATGTTTTCTATACCTTGATTTCAATTATTTACTTCATTGCGAAACACTCATGCTTAATTTGCCCTGTTTCTGTTATAGTATGATTTATCCATTCACTGAGATGTGGTAATCTCACCCCTCTTCTGTTTTCTCCCCACAGATAATCAAAGAAACACTGATCCAACTACAGCTCCATAGGAGGCTAAATATAGCATTGGTGAGCCCCAGTTTGGGCAAGATTCCGTTGTATTGGTTGTATAGTTTAAGTTTATGTCTAGTGTATCTCCATGAACTTACAGGCAGGATCCTCGCTTCTTGTGTTGTTTGAAAAATGGTTTTAAGTTTTACAATAATGTTTGTACTACGAGGCCATGGGCCAAGTTGAATCAAGGATGTTGGATTCATGAAATATATATATATATACAGTATTTTCTTATATTGGATGTGGCGTATGTGGCTAGTTATATTTATTATGTACTCTGGATTGTGTGCTGGATGTTTGTGCATGCTATGTGTGAGGCTTGCGGCTAGGGGGAAACCCTTATGTTGTGCCGGTCATGTGTTCCATCATTTGGGGCCGTGACAGAGTGGTATCAGAGCATTAGGTTTCCCTGTGTTCATGGAGTAACGGACCTTTAGGTAGGACTTTGAGTATGGGTATGAATCCGGACATGCTTATACTCACGGTGCTGCTAAAGGGGTTCGATAGGATGTTGTCTTTTTGTTTAAGTAAGTCAGTTTACAGTATGCTATGTTGGCATGGTTAAGTGATGGTTGGGCTATCTCTATTTTGTAGCGAGATGCCACCAAGAACGAGATTAAAGGTTAGACAACCCGCGATTCAAGAGCAGATGGCTGAAGAGTCTGCTCAGTCCGCAGTACCCGTGCCTAGAGGCCAAGGTAGAGGTCGTGGCAGAGGCCGAGGTAGAGGTCGTGGCAGAGGCCGACCTAGAGCCAGTGCAAGAGGCAGTGGTAGGGGTGTAAGAGCTGCTGAAGCAGCCGAACAAGCTGAGTTGAGCAGTGAGCAAGCTGAGACTCCCAGGACGGGGGAAATGTCTTCTCGCCCCCGGGATGATGTGATAGCCCAGATGCTGGTAACCATGCAAGGTATGCAGCGGGCAATAGAGAATCTAGCCGAGAGAAGGGATGGGAAAGATAGAAGGGATCCACAACAGCCCGAAACTGCTACCTCCGTTCCAGAACCAGTTAGGTCCATGGAGCGGCATGTGAGACCTACTGAGAGGGAAGTGGAACTATCTGAGTTCCTGAAGCTGAAACCGCCAACCTTCAAGGGGTTGTTGGCTAGTGAAGATCCCCAGGAGTTTATAGAGGATACTGAGAAGATCTGCGAGGTTCTTAAGTGTCCAGAGATCCGCTTAGTAGAGTTGGCAGCCTTCCAGTTGTCTGGTGTAGCGCAGGTATGGTTCAAGACCATGATGCGTGGAAGGGGAGCTATAGCGCCACCTTTGAGATGGCCAGAGTTCAAGGAAGTTTTCATGGAGAGGTTTGTGCCTCAGAGTATACGAGATGCCAAGTGTCAGGAATTTGTGGAATTGAAGCAAACTCCTGGTATGACAGTCACGGAGTATGACTATCGCTTCACACAGCTGTTGCCGTATGCACCGCATATGGTCCCTACTGAAAGGGACATGATCAAGAAATTTATCCAGGGGTTGATACCAGCATTGTTTAAATCAATGGCACCCCAGATGAAGCAATTTCCTAATTATGCAGAGGTTGTGGACTGTGCAAAAATGATGGAGACTAGGCATTTGGCCGATGTCGAGAGTGCCAAGCTGAGGAAGAGGGATAGAGACGGGAGCTCCAAAGGAGGGCAAAGTTCTCATTCCCAAGGACCACGATTTCAGGGCCAGCAGCGCCCAGCACCACAGAATGTTGGGAACCCCAACCAGAGACCAGATGTGAGTGGTAGGCTAGGTCTTAACCAGGGAAACACCAGGTATCCAGGACAACCAGGACCAAGAGCCATTCAGCAGAACAGGCCATATTGTCCTATTTGTGGCAACCATCATTTTGGTCAGTGCCGCAGGGAGATGATTGTTTGCTATCATTGCAACCAACCTGGACACATGAAGAGGGAATGTCCTCAGTTGTATGGCTCAAGCCAAGGGCCAACTCGACCGGCTTTGCTACCAACCCCAGTGGTAGCTCAGCCTATAAGGACTATACCGGGCCAAGCAAGTAGTAGAGGTACTGGTAGAGGGATGATGGGCCGAGGTCAAAACCAAGCAGGCCGAGGTGAACCGAGGATTTTTGCTCTTACCAGACAGGATGCACAAGCTTCAAATGCGGTCATGACAGGTACTCTTTCGGTTTGCCTACATGAAGCATGTGTTTTGTTTGACCCCAGGTCTACATATTCCTATGTTTCCCCTAGTTTTGTTAAGAGTTTGGGTAAAGATCCGATTAGGATGGATGCCCCTTTCTTTGTAACCACCCCGGTCGGTGATTATTTGCCAGTAGAGCATGTATGCAAATCATGTAAAGTGTCAATGGGTGATAGGGAGACATCTGCTGATTTGATCATCCTAGACATGGTCGACTTTGATGTAATCCTCGGAATGGATTGGTTGGCAGCATGCTATGCTACCTTGGATTGCTATGAGAAGGCAATCAAGTTCAACTTTCCAAGTGAAGTTCCTTTCTGGTTCTAGTGTGATCGAAGTAAAGCTCCAAGTAACCTGATTTCAGTCTTGGGTGCTCAGAAGATGTTGAAGAAGGGATGCCAGGGATACTTGGCATATGTTAGAGATGTGAATGGGAAGGTACCAGATGTAGACAAGATGGCAGTGGTAAGAGAATTCCTGGATGTCTTCCCAGAAGAGTTGCCAGGATTACCTCCTGAACGGGAGATAGAGTTTGGTATCGACCTTATTCCAGAGGCTCGACCAATTTCTATACCGCCTTACGGGATGGCACCCACAGAGCTTAAGGAGCTAAAGAGTCAGTTGCAGGATTTGTTGGATAAGGGCTTCATCAGGCCGAGTACTTCTCCATGGGGTGCTCCAGTTCTTTTTGTGAAGAAGAAAGATGGGTCTTTGCGACTTTGCATTGACTATCGGCAACTGAATAAACTAACGGTGCACAATAATTACCCTTTGCCTAGGATTGATGATCTGTTCGATCAACTTCAAGGAGCGAAATATTTCTCCAAGATTGATCTGAGGTCAGGGTATCATCAGTTGAAGATTAGGAAGGAGGATATTTCCAAGACAGCTTTTAGGACCCGTTATGGTCATTATGAGTTTTTGGTTATGTCTTTTGGACTAACTAATGCACCAGCTGCTTTTATGGACTTGATGAACAGGGTGTTCAAGCCATTCTTAGATCAGTTTGTCATTGTGTTCATTGATGACATCTTGGTTTATTCTAAAGACCATGAGGAGCATGAACAGCACCTACGGGTCATCCTACAGATTTTGAGGGATCAGCAGTTGTATGCCAAGCTCTCTAAGTGTGAGTTCTGGTTGGACAGCGTTATGTTTCTGGGGCATGTAGTCACGAAGGACGGCATTCAAGTAGACCCCGAGAAGGTAGAGGCAGTACAGCAGTGGCCTCGCCCAGTTAGTGTGACGGAGATCCGAAGTTTCTTGGGTCTAGCAGGGTATTACCGGAGGTTCATCAAGGATTTCTCCAGGATTGCTGCTCCTTTGACCAGATTAACCAGGAAGGGAGTTAAGTTTGAGTGGTCGAATGCATGCGAAGAAAGTTTTTAGACCTTGAAGAAGTGTCTAACCACAACCCCAGTTCTAACTATCCCAACGGGCACTGGAGGATACTCAGTATACTGTGACGCCTCAAGGGTGGGCTTGGGTTATGTGTTAATGCAGAATGGGCATGTTGTAGCCTATGCATCTAGGCAGCTGAGGAAGCACGAATAGAACTATCCTACACATGATTTGGAGATGGCGGCAGTGGTCTTTGCCTTGAAGATTTGGAGGCACTATCTCTATGGTGAACCCTGTGAGATATACACGGACCATAAAAGCCTCAAGTACATCTTTCAACAAAGGGATCTTAACTTGAGACAAAGGAGGTGGATGGAGTTGTTGAAGGACTATGACTGCACTATCTTGTACCATCCAGGCAAGGCCAATGTGGTAGCAGATGCTTTGAGCAGAACGTCAATGGGGAGTCTAGCCCATATCACCCTACTCCAAAGGCCGTTGGTAAGGGATATTCATCGGCTAGAAGGTGAGGGGATGCGCTTTGAAGTGAAGGAGCCAGGGGTGTTGTTAGCCCACATGCAGCTACACTCTCCACTGGTTGAGCAGATTAAGGCAGATCAGGACAAGGATGCTAACCTGTCCAAGCTCAAGGATGAAGCTAGGAATAATCAGACTTCTGAATTCATCATGGATGCTGAAGGAGTGTTAAGATGTGGGAAGCGCTTGTGTGTACCCGATGTGGATAGCTTGAGGAAGCAGATTTTGGAGGAGGCACATCAATCAGCCTATACTATCCACCCAGGAACAAATAAGATGTACAGTGACCTCAAGGACTTGTATTAGTGGAATGGGATGAAGAAGGATGTAGCAAACTTTGTGGCTCAGTGCTTGGTTTGTCAGCAGGTGAAAGCTGAACACCAGAAGCCTGCCGGTTTGCACCAACAAATTGAGATACCGAAGTGGAAGTGGGAAAGGATTACTATGGACTTCGTTATAGGGTTACCAAGGACCCCTAAGGGTTATGACTCAGTATGGGTGATAGTGGATCGAATGACCAAGTCATCCCACTTCTTACCAGTGAAGACTACCTTTAATGTGGCTCAGTATGCAAGCTTGTATCTGAGTGAGATCGTCAGATTGCATGGAGTCCCTGTATCCATCATATCTGATCGAGGTCCACAGTTTACGGTAAGGTTTTGGAAAGCTTTTCAAGAAGCTTTGGGAACGAGGTTGGATCTAAGCACCGCTTTTCATCCCCAAACAGATGGCCAGTCAGAACGCACGATTCAGATTCTGGAGGATATGCTTAGAGCATGTATATTGGATTTTGGTGGTAGTTGGGAAGGATACCTGCCATTAGCTGAGTTTGCATACAACAACAGTTATCAAGCTAGTATTCAGATGGCACCTTTTGAAGCTCTTTATGGGAGAAGATGCCGATCTTCCGTTGGATGGTTTGAAGTTGGAGAAACCAAGCTGCTAGGGCCAGACTTGGTGCAAGATGCCATAGAGAAGGTCAAGCTGATAAGGGAACGGCTTTTAACTGCACAAAGTCGTCAGAAGGCTTATGTGGACCATAGGCGTCGGGAGTTGGAGTTTTCTCTAGGCGATCACGTGTTCCTCAGAGTTTCACCCATGAAGGGAATCATGCGATTTGGTAAGAAAGGGAAATTAAGCCCGAGGTATATTGGACCCTTTGAAATTCTAGATAGGGTAGGAGCAGTGGCATACCGCCTAGCCCTACCACCTGGATTGAGTGAAGTGCATCCAGTCTTCCATGTCTCGATGTTGAGGAAGTATCTACCCGACCCATCTCATGTGATTCAACCGCAGGAAATCCTTTTGGATGACAAGTTGGCCTACGAAGAGAAACCCGTGGCCATTGTTGATAGACAAGTGAAAAAGTTGAGATCTAAGGATATCCCTACAGTGAAGGTGATCTGGCAGAATCATTCCAAAGAGGAAGCTACGTGGGAAGTAGAGGACATCATGAGAGAGAAGTATCCACAGCTGTTCCAAGAGTAGTTTTATGTTTTCATGTTGTTGGTTTTTGTAAAATTCGGGGACCGAATTTTTTATAAGGAGGGAAGAATGTAATAACCCTCAACTAATAAAACCTTTGAAGGTTAAGTATAAATCATTTGAAACAAAGAAAGTTGAGAACAATGTAAAATTTTAGAGCGTTTTCAACCTTTTCTTCTGACCTTTTGTCACTCATATAAGCATAACACTCTCATATGAAATCTAAATTAAGTGATTCCAATTTCTAATGAAAGATAAGAAATATATCTACAACTTTGATGTTGGGAAAGTTTGTAAATTCCGTGAATATGATAGTGATAAGAGGCAAAAACCGAAGCGTAGTGTGGTCTGGACCTTTGCTCACTATTTTATGCATAACTCCTTCATATGAACTCCAAATTAGGTGATTCAAGTGGCTACGGAAATTTAAGAGAGAGGGTTACAACTTGTTTGTTGGACATTTTGTCAAATTCGGTGAAATGAGTTCACCGCAGCGAGAATAAGTTCGCCACGGCGAGAATGATGCGGCATTTTCCCGAGAGCATGAGTTTTCTGGTTTCGAATCTGGCCGCGATGAAAATATGTTCGCCATGGCGAAAATCGCGGATCGCCACGGCGAGAATGAGTTCGTCGGCGGCGAGATTCGTCTGATAGCTTTTTTTTACGGACCCCCCCTTTTTTCTTCATTTCTCTTTCATCTGAACCCTAACTCTCTCTCTCTAAAATTTTTCTCAAACTTCTCTCTAAGATATCTCATCATCCGGACGTCCGATTGGAGAGGGTAAGGTACCGTTGGACTCGTGGGAAGAAGAGCTACAAATCCCACCGATCAATTTCGCCGGAAAGTCGCCGGAAGGTCGCCAAAAAATTGCGTGAATAGTACCTCCAAAGGTAAAACTCTGTTTAATCGCATTTTAGGCTTCGTTTTACCGAATTTCTTTCCATAGATAGTCTTAGAATTAGTTTCTATACTAGAATATAGGGATTTTAGGTTTCGGCGTGAATCGTGTTTCCGGCGAGTGAATAGTGTTTTTCGGCGTGAATAGTGACTTTTAGAGTTTTCTAATTTTCATGTTATGTCTATGTTTTCTAGGTTGTTGAGCCATCACGAGGTAAAATTCTCGTTGTTGGACTCCTAGTAAGGTGAGTGGGTTTTTCATACTATAGCGCATGTTTTAGGAATTTGATTTATAACTCTCTCGTATGATTTTAACTAGTTGGAATGTATGTTAAATTGTTTTACCGCTTTGAAAACCAATATGTTCCAACCATGTTAGAAATTGTAAATTTCAATCCTAGTTGAACCCTAGGTATGCAGGGCAAGCATCTAGACTATTAATTCTCCATTTGAGCTAGATTTATAGAAATGCGAACTTAGTCATAGAAATGCACTAAGTTAGCCATGAAGTGATTTGATGCATGATAAGTATCTATGTAACTTCTACGGACGATCTATGTTTAAAAAGGGAAAATTTATGATTTTAAAGGTCTCTATGGGAATTCATGGATAAGATATATTTTAGAATAGAATTTTATGCATGAAAAGAGTTAGATGGAGAATTATAGCTTTATCGTAAAGTTATTGAAATGTTTTACTTTAAACTCTCTGAATAGCATATTTTAAATGTTTTCTATTGGAGGGACCCTTTTAGATCACTGTTAGCTAGCCGCAGGTAGTACTAGCCCTGGTGCACCATGATCATGTTAAGGCTTCGGCCTAGGATATTGTGACGGGCATATGACTGCCTAAGACACAAAATTTAGGGTGGACTTATGTCTACGCCTACAGTGATTGTCATACCCATTGCTATGTGCTTGGGGAAAATTTAGGGTGGACTTATGTCTACGCCTACAGTGATTGACATACCCATTGCTATGTGCTTGGGGAAGATGATAGATCTGTTAGGAAAGACCTCCAATAAACTAGTGCATTTTTCTTAAAGATTAAATATTTCTAAAATACCTCATTCATCATTGTTATTGTATAAGTATCTTCATTTATTACTTACCATGCATAATTGATTTGCTTACAGTTATTGATTTAATCCTGTTTTATCATTTGAACTGTTTAGCATTCTTTCAATAAATTACGGTTAAATGTTTAATGTTTTCTATACCTTGATTCCAAATTTCAAAACCATGATGAAGACATTTCAAAAGAAGATCATTAAATCTTTCCCAACATTCGAAAAATTGTTCACCCACTTTTTGAAAAAAATCAGAAATTTCTCTCTTAAGGGCATCAGTTTTAGACATGGGAAAATTTTTTGCCATAAACTTTTTTACCAATTGGTTCCAACTAGTAATAGTTCCTGTAAGAAGGGAGTTCAACCAGGTTTTAGCTTTATCTTTTAATGAGAATGGAAACATTCTAAGCCTAATTGACTCATCATTGAAATTTTGAAAGCGAAATGTTGAACAAATTTCAAGAAATTCCTTCACATGCATGTATGGATCTTCTTTTTCCAAACCATAAAATGATGGTAAAAGTTGAAGTATGACTGGTTCGAGTTCAAAGTGAGTTGCAGTAGTTTGTCGCAAAACTATGCAAGATGGAGTATTGGCTATGCCAGGTGAGAAGTACTCCATAAGAGTTTTCTCATGTATAACTTGTTCTTCCATTTTTTATGATGTCTCAACAAAATCTAATGTTCCAATTTTTAAATCAAAGGGTGATCCTAAACTTGTCCTAACCAAACGCTGATCTTTATCACGTTTCCAAACACGCATAAACTAAAAGAAAAATTATAAACAAATATTTATATTAGCATATAACACAATTACAAAATAGGATAATTTTACAACTTAGTAACATATATATACAATGTTAACTACAAGTAACAAAATGCAAATGCAACAAAAACAATCACAAAATTTTGCAACAAAGAATTTTTGTTTATTTCACAAAGAAAATTTTCTATACAAAAAATAAATATTCTAAATAATAACTAGTGGAAGAATTTTACTTACTTGGATTTAATTAGCTTTTCTGTCAGAATTCCCGGCAACGGCGCTAAAAACTTGTTGTTTTTATTAAAACTCGCAAGCGCATGAATCTATTGGAGTATAGATTTAGTGGTATGCAAGGTCGATCCTACGAGGATTGCCAATTGAGAAAATTTAATTCAGATCCAAAATAAATATTTCTAACCTAATTGCCAGAATGTTTGTTTTGTGAGAAAAGTACTGAACAGAGCTTGTAAAGAACTAAAATACTGAAATTAAGTATGAATGTATTCAAAGTAAGAAACATGCTAAGGTTAAGGGATCCATTCTTGTTACATCAAATAATAATAAATTTTAACTCTTTTATTACTCAAATGGAATCCTCACGTAAATGAGGTTCCATTCGGAAGATATGTTACATTAAACGCGCTTTGGTTTATAGATTAAGTGTATTTGTCTTCTTTTATTGTATTACTAATAGTAAATAACTTTTGTAAAATGAATTCAAGTATACATTGTGCCAATCATCATATTGTCTACAATAAATTAAGAATGATTCAAGTATTTATTGTGCCAAAGATTGTCTACAATGTATCAGAATTTGCACTTTACAAAATTTAAAATAAAAATATACAAACAAAGTCAATAATAATAATATAAAGTAGGCGGTAAAGTCAGCCATTGAGAAAAGAAATAACAAGAAAATAAATACAAAAAATAAATAACAGAGGGGCAATAAAGCCATCCTTTAAGAAAGTAAATAACAAGAAAGTAAATAATAAAAGTGCAAAAAATAAATAACAAATGGGCAACAAAGTCATCCTCTAAAAAAGTAAATAACAAGAAAATAAATAATAAAAGTGCAGAAAATAAATAACAGAGGGGCAATAAAGACATCCTCTAAGAAAGTAAATAACAAGAAAGTAAATAATAAAAGTGCAGAAAATAAATAACAGAGGGGCAACAAAATCATCCTTTAAAAAAGTAAATAATAAAAGTGCAGAAAATAAATAATAGAGGGGCAACAAAGCCATCCTCTAAAAAAGTAAATAACAAGAAAGTAAATAATAAAAGTACAGAAAATAAATAACAGAGAGGCGACATAGCCGTCCTCTCAGAAGAAAAATAATAAGAAAATAATAACAGAGAAAATAAATAATAGAGGGGCAACAAAGCCATCCTCTAAGAAAGCAAATAACATGAAAGTAAATATTAGAAAGGCAGAAAATAAATAATAGAGGGGCAACAAAGCATCCTCTAAGAAAGTAAATAACACGAAAGTAAATAATAGAAAGGCAGAAAATAAATAATAGAGGGGCAACAAAGCCATCCTCTAAGAAAGTAAATGACAAGAAAATAAATAAGAAGATAAATACAACATCAAGTATAAACATTAAAATTAAGAGTTAGATAAATTATTATTTTTATACCAAGAGTTTCACCCTTTCACCTTAACATTAGGAGATTAGTTCTCCATAATTAAGGTAAGAAAACAAAATGAAAGATGAAGAAGCATGATAAAACTTATGAAAGAAAGTAAAGAAACAAAATATATAAAGAGAGAAAAAGATTACAAACACTTAGAACATCAACAAAGATTTTCCAAGTTCACTTTTCAGCCTTTCTCCTCTCCCTTTAGCTCACAATATGTCTCTATTTATAGACAAAACAATGGAATTAGGTGACAAAAATGGTGGGTAGCAAATTGCACTAAAGTTGACAAGTTGTGTTGCATTATGTGCCCCGAAGGTCATCATGATATATCGCCTTGATAGTCACTGAATCTGATGATCCAATCAGCATAAAAGTTGTAGATATTTTCATTATATTTCCATCCATATAAGGTAGAGAAACATTGGCCACGTATTTTGTGATTTATGGCCAAAACACTGCAGCCAGATCAGGCTAGACTGCAACAGTAAACATGTTCCGTTCTAACTCAATTTTGGCCCTTTTAGTGTCAGAATTTGCTGACCACTTGAACATCAAAGTTGTAGCCAATTATATCTTATATTCACCTAAAATATTTCGTATCCAGTAAATATGTATTTTTTGAAATATGGCCCAAATACTACGGTAAGGTTGGATTGGACTGCAACAGTAAACATGTTCTGTTCTAGCCTAATTTCTTCCCTTTGGATGTCTGAATTTGCTGATCACATTAACATGAAAGTTGTATGAAATTATGTCAGATATTCATCTACCAAATTTCATACATAATATATACAAATTTTCTGAGATATGGCCAAAATACTATAGTAAGATCAAGTTAAAAAGTAAGCAGCAAACAAATTTTTAACATTGAGTGTTTTGCCTTGAATTTTTATGTTTCAATTCTTTTAGAAATGTGGTCATAAATCAAGATTGAATTGATGCATATATCTATTAGAATGTGTCTCAAGAAAAAAAAAGATAATGATCCTTACTCAGTCATCCTTAATGAATTTATTTTGTCTGCTTGATTTATAGATATCATTTCCAAAGAATCACAATTTAGCTTTGATTCTTCCAATTGAGTCAATTTCATATTCTTATCTTCATCTATAAAAATGCACAAAACTAAAGACAAATAAGGGAGATAAATGCTTAATTAAAGCAAAAAGATAAGATAAAAATATTTAATTTATGAGTACAAAACTAATTTATCACACCTGCTTTGTTCACATTGACAAATGCAGGAAACAAAGTCTTTCTCAAAACACTTAAGAATGTATCTATACCTGATAGTTATTTCAGTAATATCTCCAGATATATTAACGTAAGGCAACGTAAGATCGGAGGATTAAAAAGTCACGACCGTCACATCCTTATGGAACAACTGTTACCGTTAGCCATAAGAAAGACACTTCCTAAGCCGGTATCTGCCGTTCTGATCGAGTTCTGTTCATTCCTTTGACAACTTTGTTATAGAGTTTTGAATGTTAATGAACTTGATCAACTTCAAAATCGAATCGCTATGATGCTGTGCCATCTTGAAATATTTTTTCCGCCATCTTTCTTTACAGTCATGGTGCACTTAACTATACATTTGATCATGGAAGCGAAGTTAGGAGGACCAGTCCAATATCGTTGGATGTATCTCATCAAAAGGTAAAACATTAAAAACACATAATTCAAATTTCTTGCATTATTTTTAATCCAATTTTATTCATTTAATCTATGTTGTCTAGATACTTGGATAAACTTAAATCTTTCGTGCGGAATAGAGCAAGGCCAGAAGGCTCAATAGCAGAGTCGTACGTTGCAGTAGAAGTTTTATTATTCTGTCCCAAGTACATAGATGGTGTTGACACTGTCTTTAATCATCCTCCTCGTGTGGATGATCAACCCGATGTTGGGACGTCTGACAGGGCTTTGTTCCCACCAATTGGAAGATCAGTTGGTGGGTTTGAATATTTCATACTTTCACCCCGTGAAAAATTGTAGGCCCATCAGCATGTCTTAATAAACTGCAACGAAGTTGATCCTTACTTACAGTAAGTTAACTCACACTTAGCTACATTTGCATACAATTTTTTGTCTTGCATAGCATTAAGTGTTTAGACAATGTTTACTCAACAGGAAATTTAGAGACTATGTAAGGCATAGTTTAAGAAGTCGGACACGAGCATCTACCGAGATAGATAAAAAAGTCCACAGGGAATTTGTCTCTTGGTTTTCGCGTCGTGTAAGTATTTCAACGTGGTCACATTTCATTCATATGTCAAATATGAGTACAACTCATCCTTTATTCGTTTTCCATATCGCAATTGATGATGATGGATCACAGTGTGCTGATTTAAAATTTCTTACACTTGGTCCATTAGATAGAGCACGTCGATACAGTGCTTACAATGTAAATGGATTTAAATTTTGAACTTTAGAGCGAGACTAAGGGATGACATCTCAAAATAGTGGAGTTAACGATACTTTTGGGACGAGGAGTTATGCAAGTAGTAGTGACAGGAACATGCAATTTGGTGGCATCCCGTATTACAGAAAATTATTGAACATTATTGAGTTAAACTACCATAGCTATTTTACAGTCGTATTATTTAAGTGTATGTGGGCCAACACAACTACAATGAGAGGAATTGCAATTGATGAATTCGGGGTGATATCGGTTGATTTACACTAGTGAAAATGATGATGACGAGCCATACATCCAAGCATCTGAGGCTCATCAAGTATACTATGTACAAGATGAGCTAGACAAGAACTATAGTATAGTGATGCAATTGAAGCCCCGTGACTTATACGAGATGGGCGATGAAGATGAAAATCTTATATACAAGAGCGATCCGTTACACACGTAAAATTTAAAAAGATTGTTTTCAAAAGGAGAAGTTAATTTATCCTTATTATGGGTTATTTTTCATGTTGCCGCCTATTTACATATATTTTAGACTATTTATAATTACTGTACTATTTTATTTATTTCCATAACTTTTATTAGGCAAAGTTTATTTTGAAATTGTTTTATGCGGTGACTAATCTTATTAATTTCATTTTGCCAAGAGCGGTGATGATGAAGAAGGCTAGATCACTCTACATGGGCATGGCAGGGGCATTCAGTTCTCACACTCCCACGCCCCGCGGGGCGATCAGTGAGGGTGGACAGCCTACTATGGAGTCTGACACCGTTCTCTCTCGGGGAGGAAAGTCAAAGGCTGTCGCGTCATCAATCCCTGGTAGCGACTCCTGTCCACTGGATTCACAGGCCGTCCCCTGTACACTCCCCCCACCTGACGCTCAGGCATCGGACGACGATTATGCCTTCGATTTTGACGCGATCTTTGTCGATGTGTGATAGCTGCATTTCATTATAGTTTCTATGTGCTGTCCGTGTATGTTTACTGAAATTTTCTTGTGTTTTAAGCACTCTTACCCCCTGATTTAATTAAATGGGATGACTCTTCTAGATATAACATCAATTAGCCCATTGCTGCAGCATTTCAGTAAGCATATGTGGCAACGATAGCAGAACCCCCGTTGATAGTGGGTGAGCTGTTCCTTCTTTCCTGCAATACACTGATTCTATTTGATATGATGCAGGTGGCAGAACTGGGCAGCGGGAGCAGCCACCATCGAGCAGGGGACAGCAATAGAGACACTATAGGCTGCTGGTAAAGAACTGCCTCCACTACTGAAGGTGGAGAGGAAAAAGCTGCACAACAAGGGCACCGGCTGCAGAGCAGAAGGAATGCCAGCAACCCAGGGCACTTTACTGGGACCACAAGGGCTGCCTATAAAAGGCCATAAAGCAGCTATTGCAACAACCCCGAGGAGGGACGAAAGGAAGAGAGAGGGGACGAAAGAAAACAGAAGAGAACTTGGAGGAAGGAACACCATAGCCGAGGATGTGTTGACACCGGGAGGTGCAGCATTGAGGGAATAGTTCTACAGAAGGGGATTGTCCCCTGTTGTTATATTACTGTTTTATCAAAAAGAAAGAACTGCGCTTTGTAATTTTATTTAAATCACTTAGGATGCATACCTGTGTTTTTGGGATTTTTATACCCAGTGTACCCATGAGTCTTGGCTAGTTTCCAGCTGGGGTTGCACAAGGGTTGTAATGAACTAAGGCATAATTTTATTATCAATACATTTCGCTGCAATTTTGGTTATCATTCAATTGTGTTTCCTGTTAGTTTTTCTTTCCTTAATAATGGAAGTTTGGAGGAATAAAACCAAGGCCGACATTCACCTGGAAGGGTAATGGAGGGTGGGAAAAGGATTGAATGTAAGGGGGTTAGCTCATGTAGGGATATACGGGCACCCTATTAGACCAATAATGGAACTTCATGCACAATTTGGAGGTGAGGACTGATGCAGAAATGCATGTCTGAACCTCAAAATTGCAAGGAATGAAAGCTTGGGAAGGCTCCATTCAGGACTGAGTTTGGCACTTAAAACAATTGCTGCAGCAAGCCTAGAGCAAATATGAGTGCTGTAGTCCATGACAACCCTGAGCAACCCTAGATCTCCCAATATAGTTACCTCTTTACTTTCTATTACTCCTTATTTTAATTATAGTTATAGTCAGTCAATCTACTTTTATATCAATCTTGTGAACCATCTTAACTTTGCTACAGCATTCATACAGCAAAAATCTCTATAACAGTTTTAGTTCACTCCTCGTGGGACGATACTCACTCATCACTTTATTACTTGGTCATGACACGTGCACTTGCGTTCTGACATTGTATTCATCTTTGTATGAATTACAGCCCAACAAGTTTTTGGCGCCATTGCCGGGGGAGTGTCAACTTAAAATTGTTTTTAGATACTCAACTGTGTGAAGTATTATTTTGTTGTATATCTTTTTACTCTGGTGTCTTGTTGAGCAGGTAACACAGTGCATAAGCAGGGCGGACAGAGAGCTTCTACCCCTTGATCCAGAGATAGAAAGAACGCTTTTGAGAAGAAGAAGAGGACAGTTAGCACCTAAGCAGCAGGCAGAGATGGCTAATCAGAATGGAGCAGACAACATGGATGATAGAGATAGAGTCCTAAATGCTTATGTTCAACCAAACCTGAATGGGTTGAACCCGAGCATTGTGAGACCAGAGATCGAGATTCTACATTTTGAGCTCAAACCAGTAATGTTCCAGATGCTGCAAACTACAGGGCAATTCAGTAGAATGCCCACTAAGGACCCTCACCTTCACTTGAGAGTGTTCATGGAAGTCACGGATGCTTTCAAAATGAATGGGGTAACAGAAGAAGTGCTCAGGCTAAAGCTGTTCCCTTATTCATTAAGAGACCGAGCAAGAGCATGGTTGAACTCTCTACCACCTGACTCTATCGCTAACTGGAGTGATTTGGCAGAAAAATTTCCGCTGAAATACTTCCCGCCCATCAAGAATGCCAGATTGAGAAATGACAGCACCTCTTTCCAGCAATTAGAAGGTGAATCTTTGTATGAGACTTGGGAGAGGTATAAAGAGCTATTACGGAGATGCCCCCATCATGGAATTCCTTACTGCATTCAGATGGAGACCATTTACAATGGCCTCTATGCCCAAACCCGTACCATAGTGGATGCAGCAGCTAATGGGGCACTCTTGTCCAAGACATATAATGAAGCACATGAGCTGCTTGAAAAGATGGCCAGGAACAACTATCAATGGCCAATGGACAGAGTTTCAACTGAAAAGAAAGTAGCAGGCATGCACGAAGTAAGTGAAGTGACTTCTCTCACAGCCCAGCTAGCTTCACTAGTTAATGTCTTGAAGAGCCAGCAAATTGCCCGCCCTCAAGCAGCCAATGCAGTCCAGGAAACTGGACCATCTTGTGTACTATGCAATAGACCTCATCTATTTGAAGCTTGTCCCTCAAACCCAGAATCAGTGTGTTTCGTGGGTAATATGAATCGTAATAACAATTCTTACTCCAACACATATAACCCAGGATGGAGGCAACACCCCAATTTCTCCTGGAGTAACTATGGTACAGGACAAGGGAGCAACTCTACCCCGCAAAGACCACAAGGTCCACTAGACTTCCAGCAGCAAAGACAACAGCCTCAGGAAGCCCCCACTTCACTAGAATCCCTGCTGAAGGAATATATGGAAAGGAATGATGCTCTAATCCAGAGTCAAGCAGCCTCATTGCGGAATATGGAAACTCAAGTGGGGCAGCTTGCCAATGAACTAAAAAGCAGACCCCCAGGGACACTTCCTAGTAATACTGAAGTCCCCAGGAGAGAAGGGAAAGAGCACTGCAAGGCTATAGCCCTGAGGAGTGGGAAGATGGTGGAAGCACCAAAAGCAAGAGAGCAAGACCAGACAGACTTCACTGTACCTCTGGAGAAGAAAAAAGACAAAAAGAAGCAAGAGGAGGAGGTAAGCGAGGAAGCAACCACCTCTGGAGGGAATGCTGCAGCTATGCCATAGCAGAATTCGGCAACTTTGCCACAGCAAGGCATGCAGCAAGCTAAGTTACCTCCCCCCTTCCCTCAGAGATTTCAGAAGCAGCAGAATGACCAGCAATTTAGAAGGTTCCTAGATGTCCTAAAACAGCTACACATCAACATTCCTCTGGTGGAAGCATTGGAGCAGATGCCGAATTATGTGAAATTTATGAAGGACATCCTGACCAAGAAGAGGAGATTTGGTGAGTTTGAGACTGTTGCTCTCACAAGAGAATGCAGTGCTGTGCTGCAAAACAAGTTGCCACCCAAACTTAAGGATCCAAGCAGTTTCACCATACCTTGTTCAATCGGGAACTAGTATTTTGGCAAGGCACTTTGCGACTTGAGAGCAAGCATCAACCTCATGCCAATGGCCATCTTTAAAAAGCTAGGAATTGGAGAAGCAAGGCCTACCACAGTCACACTGCAATTGGCAGACAGATCCATTGCCCATCTAGAGGGAAAAATAAAGGATGTCCTGGTTAAGGTGGATAAGTTCATCTTCCCTGTAGACTTTATAATTCTGGATTATGAAGCTGATGCAGAGGTACCGATTATATTGGGCAGACCATTCCTAGCAACTGGTCGGACACTAATTGATGTTCAGAAAGGTGAATTAACCATGAGAGTCTAAGATGAGCAGGTTACATTCAATGTGCTCCAGACCATGAAGTTTGCCAGTGAAGAAGAGGAGTGTGCAGTGGTGTCTATGATAGATACATTAGCATCAGAATAATTGAAAAAATGCTGCAAGGAGCCACCAGCAGCAGCATGGACAGACCACTCAAATTCCGAAGGAGAAGATGAGAAGGAATGGGCTTGGATTGATGTTAGGCAAGGCTTTAGGAAGCAGGAGTCAATAAAGGAGCCATTATATGTGACCCCACCAGATTCAAGGCTACTGAAAACATCAGTGGAGGAGCCATCGGTCTTGGAGATGAAGCCTCTACCAGCACGCCTTAAGTATGCATATTTAAGAGAAACAACCACTCTTCCTGTGGTTATCTCAACACTTTTGACAGAGGAACAAGAGGAGAAATTGGTCCTGACACTGAAGAAATTCAGAAGGGCCATTGGCTGGACACTTACTGACATTAAGGGAATCAGCCTCTCATTTTGCATGCATAAGATCCTCTTGGAAAGCAATGAAAAAGGGTCCATAGAACCTCAGCGAAGGCTCAACCCAATAATGAAGGAGGTGGTTAAAAAGGAAATTATCAAGTGGCTAGATGCTGGAATTATCTACCCAATATTAGATAGTTCTTGGGTGAGTCCGGTCCAGTGTGTCCCTAAGAAATGGGGTATGACTGTGGTGGAAATCGCTAGCAATGAACTCATCCTCACCAAGGTTGTGACCGGCTGGAGGATTTGCATGGGCTATAGGAAGCTGAACAAGAGCATTAGAAATGACCACTTCCCTCTGCCATTCATTGATCAAATGTTAAATAGACTTGCTGGAAGGGAATACTATTGTTTCCTAAATGGGTACTCAGGGTACAATCAAATTGCTATAGCACCAGAAGATCAGCATAAGACCATATTTACATGTCCTTATGGTACCTTTGCATTTCGAAGGATGCCATTTGGGCTGTGCAATGCTCTAGCAACATTCCAGCAATGCATGATGGCAATATTCACAGAAATGGCTGAGCAGTTTGTGGAAATCTTCATGGATGATTTCTTAGTCTTTGGGGACTCCTTTGACCTATGCTTGGGAAACCTTGCTAAAGTCTTACAAAGATGTGAGGAAACAAACTTGGTGCTGAACTAGGAGAAGTGTCAGTTTATGATAAAAGAAGGGATTGTGCTGGGGCATAAGGTTTCTCAAAGAGGACTTGAGGTTGACAAGGCCAAGGTGGAAATCATTGAGAAACTGCCTCCTCCCACCTTGGTCAAGGGCATTCGAAGCTTCCTGGGACATGCAGGATTTTATAGGAGGTTCATTAGGGACTTCTCTAAAATTGCCAAACCTCTATGTAGTTTGTTAGAGAAGGACATAATTTTCTGTTTTGATGAAAGTTGCATAACAGCATTCTGCGATCTCAAACAGAAATTGAGTACAGCCCCAGTTATTGTGGCACCAGACTGGACTTCTCCATTTGAGCTAATGTGTGATGCTAGTGAGACATCATTGGGGGATGTCCTTAGGCATCGCAGAAACAAGCTGTTTCATTCTATTTACTATGCTAGCAAAATGCTGCAAGGTTCCCAGCTGAACTACACTGTGACAGAGAAGGAATTGCTGGCAGTAGTGTTTGCCTTTGAGAAATTCAGAGCATATCAGGTAGGAGCAAAGGTGATAGTGCACACTGATTACTCTGCCATCAAACACTTGGTTAGGAAAAAGGATTCCAAGCCTAGGCTCATTCGGTGGGTGCTTTTGCTTCAAGAATTTGATCTAGAGATCAGAGACAGGAAAGGAACTGAAAATCAAGTGGCAGACCATCTCTCCAGATTGGAAGGGCACAGCTTTGGGCCAGAAGAAATCAATGAAAGATTTTTAGACGAGCAACTCTATCTCTTGTCTCAAGATGATGTGCTATGGTATGATGATTATGTAAATTACCTTGTGAGTGGAATGCTCCCACCAGACCTAACATGGCAACAGAAGAAAAAATTTATGCATGAGGTAAACTCATACTACTGGGATGAACCATACCTTTTCAAGCAATGTGCTGATCAGATGATTAGGAGATGCATACCCAGCGAAGAGATGGAGCAAATCCTGCAGTAATGCCATGCTTCCCCTTATGGAGGTCATTTTGGAGGAGTTAGAACTGTAAACAAGGTGTTGCAGGCAGGGTTCTATTGGCCATCCCTATTCAAGGACTCCCACTCCTTTGTAAAGCAATGTGACCGGTGTCAGAGGACAGGGAACATATCTCGCAGACATAAAATGCCACTGAACAACATCTTAAAGGTGGAATTATTTGATGTATGGGGAATAGATTTCATGGGACCATTTCCCTTGAGTTTCGGCAATCAATACATCATTGTAGTTATAGACTATGTCTCAAAGTGGGTGGAAGCCAGTGCATCCCAGACTAATGAAGCCAGAGTCGTGACCAGATTTCTGAAGAGAAACATCTTCACAAGGTTTGGAACCCCCAGAGCCATCATCAGCGATGGAGGGACCCATTTCTGCAATCGACAGTTCAAGGCACTACTTGCCAAATATGGAGTCAGACACAAGGTGGCAACCCCTTATCACCCACAAACGAGTGTGCAGGCTGAAGTCTCCAACAGAGAGATCAAGAGAATCTTAGAAAAAACAGTAGGCCCCACGAGGAAGGATTGGTCCTCAAGGTTAGATGATGCACTTTGGGCATATAGCATAGCCTATAAGACACCTCTGGGCATGTCACCATATAGATTGGTATTCGGGAAGGCTTGTCATCTACCAGTAGAGTTGGAACATCGAGCATACTGGGCAGTGAAGAAGCTAAACTTAAACCTGGAAGCTGCGGGTGAGAAGAGGATGCTGCAGCTAAATGAGCTGGATGAATTTCGTGGTCAGGCCTATGAAAATGCCAAACTATACAAGGAGAAAGCAAAGCAATGGCATGACAATAAGATACAACCCAGGAACTTCAAAGTGGGACAGAGAGTACTACTGTACAACTCTAGGCTGACCTTATTTCCTGGGAAGTTGAAATCACGCTGGTCTGGTCCTTTCCGCATAAGCAAGGTCTTCCCTTTTGGGACAATTGAATTGGAAGAAGAAAAGGAGGGGAGGACATTCAGGGTTAATGGAAAAAGGGTCAAGCACTATCTAGGAGGTGATGTGGATAGACAGCATACCTCCATTCAGCTGCAAGAGGAATGAACAGGAAGGAAGTCAGGCTGAAGACTGTAAAACAAGTGCTTATGGGAGGCAACCCATGTTTAAATCTATTGTTGGTAAAGTTAGCAATTTTTTAGATTGTTTGATTTGCAAATTTAACGACATTTTTGTTTGCTACACAGGTAAGGAAACATAGCAGGCTACAGAAAGGTTCTCACTTTGCTGCAGCAAAAACTAGGTGAGGTAGGCTTGGCTCTGCTGCAGCAAGATTTTTGGGCAAGCCACCCCTGCTGTAGCAAAAGTATAGGCAAGGCAGTATTGCTACAATAGTTGCTGCAGCAATTGTGTTCAGTCCTAGGTGATGGAGTTTCCAAAAAAAATATATTTTAAAGTGGGCAGGAAAACTGGCAGAAGGCCATAAGACACCCATGGTCTGTAACCTCTGCAACTTCCAACCCACTTCACCCTCGAGTTAAGACACCCACGTTTTCACCTATGCAACTCCCCTTCCCACTTCACCTCTCCCGAGCTCTCAAAGCCCTACAACCTCCTCACCTCCTTCGTTCCGAAAACCCCTACCTCCAAATCCTCGAACCAATCATGCCCAAAATCAAGAAAGTGGCCAGAAAAGCAAGCAAGGTGAAGAAATTCACCTCTGAGGAAAACCGGAAGAAGCACGACGAAGAGATTGTGCCTAGAAACTTCTGCGCTGAGAAAGGGTTCACCTTCACCTCCGCTGGAGATTTGGGAATGCCAATGTACGTTGGTACGGTGGTTAAACAGAGGGGTTGGGAAAATTTAGCTAGCCACCCGCAAACGGCCCTCATTACTCTGGTTCGGGAGTTCTATGCGAACTTCTCACCAGAAATTGAGAAGTGGGTGACAGTTCGGGAGACAAAGGTGCGTTTTGACCAAGCTTCAATCAACAATGCCTACAATCTACCAGACGAAGAGGATAACTATGAGGAATATCTACATGGTTTACGGGACAAAGACTGGGATGCAATGCTCACTCGAGTGTGCCTCCTGGCACCGCTTGGGATAAATCTCCTCAGGGCTCCACCACTATCAACCGGATCTCCCTGGTGCAGGTAGCAAAAGTCTGGTATCATTTTCTCAAGACCCGTCTGCTACCTTCCACCCATGGGCAGACGGTGAGCAGAGATAGAGTAGCAATGGTGGACGCCCTCATACTCAGCAGACCACTCAACGTTGGTCGCATCATCAGTGGCCAAATCCAAGCATGCACCAGCCGCAAAAAGGGCAGCCTACTTTTTCCTTAACTCATCACCATACTGTACAAGAATCGTGGAGTACCAGTCTCCATCGATGAAGAAGTCTTGAAAGACACCAACCCTATTACTACTACCACCATTGCTCGGATTGTCCTGACTGAATTAGATGAAACTGCAATGTTACTGGTTGCTACCTGTAGAAATTATCTGAATTAGATGTGTATTTCTCTAAAAAAAAAAAGAGAAAATAAGTCTGCATTTTGCATACCCTGCTGAAAGTTCTGGGATACTCCATGAGGAGGATTGGGTAGCTCGCTAGAAACCAAAATATGAGACCTACAACCTCACCCAATCACACCGAACCCTCTTCTAATGAGCACAGGATCATGGGTAGTTTGCCAAAGAAAAATTTGGTGATCTTTCAGAAATTGGACCTAAGTCTTAGAGCTAGTATTGAGAGCTTTATGTAGAATTATAAAAGAGGCAGACACATAAGGTCATCAAGGCTTAAGTTTGGGGGGGGGAAGTAGGAAATAAAGAGAGAAATATGGACACTCCAATGCTCTGTAGCTCCATAGTAACCAAGGGTATGCATGAGCCCCATGTGTGCCTTTGCATAAAACATGGGCATAGAGTGGACACTCCAATGCTCTGTAGTTCCTTAGTAACCAGGGGTATGCATGAACCTCATGTGTGCCTTTGCGTAAAATAGGGATATAGAGTATGAGTGGGAAGTGGTTTAAGGGTGATGAGGCTGAGTAACCAGGTGCCTGCATTGAACATGTTGGCATTCGCGTTAAAAGGTTGTAATGATCTCTGCTAGAATAAGATCTATGCCAAAAAAAAAACAATAAAGAAAGAAAATCAGTGAGCTACCACTCCCTCCACATTTTTCGCCCTGTCTGCACCTATGTTGAATGCCAACTTGACCTAGGAAAGGAAGCTCGATATATTAGCATGAAAGTCTTAGGAACTCTGGCTATTTTTAACCCAAGTGGCTCTTAGGGAAACTGTCCATGTCACACACACAACTTCAAAGAAGGCTTTTGCTGTGATTGGGAGAAAGGTTTGTGGTATCCTTTATATGGAAGAAATTCTGAGAGTTGAGAGCTATCAGCAGATCTATGGATTTATGCATGAGAAAAGTCTGAAATTTCTGGGTGGTAGGAATGTAGTGAACAGAGTAGGTTGCTTAGGGACAAGCAATTCTTTAACTTTGGGGAGATTTGATAGCAGCATTTCATTATAGTTTCTATGTGCTGTCCGTGTATGTTTACTGAAATTTTCTGGTGTTTTAAGCACTCTTACCCCCTGATTTAATTAAATGGGATGAATCTTCTAGATATAACATCAGTTACCCCATTGCTACAGTATTTCAGTAAGTATATGTGGCAACGATAGCAGAATCTCGGTTGATAGTGGGTGAGCTGCTCCTTCTTTCATGCAATACACTGATTCTATTTGATATGGTGCAGGTGGCAGAACTACGCAGCAGGAGTAGCCACCATCAAGCAGGGGACAGCAGCAGAGACACTGCAGGCTGCTAGTACAGAACTGCCTCCACTATTGAAGGTGGAGAGAAAAAAACTGCACAACAAGGGTGCTGGCTACAGAGTAGAAGGAATGTCAGCAACCCAGGGCACTTTACTAGGACCACAAGGGCTGCCTATAAAAGGCCATAAAGCAGCTATTGCAGCAAGCCCGGGGAGGGACGAAAGGAAGAGAGAGGGGACGAAAGAAAACAGAAGAGAACTTGAAGGAAGGAACACCATAGCCGAGGATGTGTTGACACTAGGAGGTGCAGCATTGAGGGAATAGTTCTGCAGAAGGGGATTGTCCCCTGTTGTTATATTCCTGTTTTATCAAAAAGAAAGAACTGCGCTTTTTAATTTTATTTAAATCACTTAGGATGCATACCTGTGTTTTTGGGATTTTTGTACCCAGTGTACCCATGAGTCTTGGCTAGTTTCCAGCTGGGGTTGCACAAGGGTTGTAATGAACTAAGGCACAATTTTATTATCAATACATTTCGCTGCAGTTTTGGTTATCATTCAATTGTGTTTCCTGTTAGCTTTTTCTTTCCTTAATAACGGAAGTTTGGAGGAAGAAAACCAAGGCCGACATTCACCTGGAAGGGTAATGGAGGCCGGGAAAAGGATTGAATGCAAGGGGGTTAGCTCATGTAGGGATATACGGGCACCCCATTAGACCAATAATGGAACTTCATGCACAATTTGGAGGTGAGGACTGATGCAGGAATGCATGTCTGAACCTCAGAATTGCAAGGAATGGAAGCCTGGGAAGGCTCCATTCAGGACTGAGTTTGGCACTTAGAACAATTACTACAGCAAGCCTAGAGCAAATATGAGTGCTGTAGTCCATGGCAACCCTGAGCAACCCTAGATCTCCCAATATAGTTACCTTTTTACTTTCTATTACTCCTTATTTTAATTATAGTTATAGTCAGTCAATCTACTTTTATATCAATCTTGTGAACCATCTTAACTTTGCTACAGCATTCATACAGCAAAAATCTCTATAACAGTTTTAGTTCACTCCTCGTGGGACGATACTCACTCATCACTTTATTACTTGGTCACGACACGTGCATTTGCGTTCTGACATTGTATTCATCTTTGTATGAATTACAGCCCAACAATGTGGAGGAGGAGCATCAACCCGGTGAGTAGGAGCGCAGACGCAGGAGGAGTTGGACAGTTGATGTAGTCCATGAGTATTGTAAACATGTACACTTTATGCGCTTAATAATTTTGTCATAATAACATAATATATAATTGTCTATATTATAGCAAACGAGACCGGGCAGATGACGTCCAGACAGTTGACTGTCCACGACGTATAGGCCCTACCTCAGGGGTCAAAAGTGGTTGTCCAGTTCAACGACAACCACCAGGCTATCAGAGACAATGGCGGTTTGCTCGGTGTCTTTTTCGGCACCATCGAGGATAACTTTCGGTTATTCCCGATCTCTTACAGGGGCTGGAGGAGCATTCCTCAACAGTCGAAGACAAATCGTAAACAATGTTCAGGTATGAAAACATATATCTTTTGTAATTAATTATATTTATTTATAATTTATGTGCAATTTATATGTAACTAATTTTTTACTTTCGTTTGCAGACACATTTTAATGTGACGGATCAACACAAGAAACTGATCATGCAGTCGCTAGGAGAGAAATGGAGGGCCGCATGGTACAATTTATTTCACCTGGCATATGATGGTACGAAGACCAGAGATTAGTTGCAAAGTGAAGTCCCGACAGGCATCCCACCTTATTAGTGGGCAACTTTCATAAACTATCGCCTTGACGCAAAGTCTAAGGTAAGTTGTGTATATTAATATATTTATAAAATTTAACTTTTAAATATTGTGACTAATTATTTTTTTATGTGATTAATTAGGATGTGGCTACGAAGAATAAACAGAACTGAAGACAACTGACAATGTCACACACCACTGGATCCAAGATCCTTGCGCGTAAAAAGGCAAAAATGGTAAGTTTAAATCCATAAATATCTTTTTTTTTCAATGTTGAGAAGACTATAATATATATAATCATAAATTGATTAATTATTTTAAATTTTAGGAGATTGATCTTAACGGTCCAGTGACTCGTGGTGATGTATGGATGGCAGCTTATAAAAGAGCTGACGGATCATGCATCAACGACGAAGCTCGGGCTGTTGTGGTAAGTAATAAAATTTTATCAACCGTACGTGGATAATTATTTAATTTTTAGATAATGTTTAATATTATTAATTGTCTGTTATTGGATGTTAGGAGAAAATTGTTTCGATCCAGCAGGAGGACAGCTCGTCCCAAGAGCTTTCAACGGCTAATTCGCTTGCGAGAACTTTTAGCACTAAAGAGCACTCCAGCTATATTCGAAGATTTGGGTTGGGTGTTTGCCCAACTCAAGTATTCGGTTGTAGTTCGTCTGAGTCGAGCTCACAGTCTGGACCGTCATACCACGACTTACAGAATGAGGTGGAGCGCCTAAAGACAACTATGCATCAGCGGGACGTCGAGCAGCAGCGACGAGATGCTGAGCTCGCAGCACGGAAACACAGATGGAGGCTGCTATGGCGTTCATGCTGCAAAAATTTCAGGGTCAGCTGCCACCTAAAATTTCAGGACTTCATAGTCTCGGACCTAGGGTAATCTTTTAATACATAAAATTTGTTGGTATAATTTTGTTTACTTTGAAAACGTTAAAAATTCTAACAACTTTTCTTTATTTTTCAGGACCCTAATGACCGTGGTAGTGGGCATCAGCGTGATCAGCATCTGCAGGGTCCGAGAACATGATTTAGTTATTACAGTCTGTATATGTGATTTTGTTATGCTCGTAACTATTAATTTTTGTGTACATATTTTTTTATTTATATATAGATTTATTATAATTCAATAATTTACGCATATTTAGTATATAATTAAATATTAATAAATTTTACATAATTTTTTAAATTATTAAATAATTTACACGTTTAATTATTATATAATAGATAAAAATGTACTAAATTAATTAATAGAATATTAAAAATATAAATAAATTTTTATTATGCTCCATAATTTAGTAATAAAAAAATTTAATCATCATTAATATTTATGAATAGTATAAAATATTATATTTTAAATTAAAAATAAAATTTTGTTATCAAAAATTAAATTTATTTTATTAATTAAAAAATTAAAAAAAAAATTATTAAATTAACGACGATTTTTACACTTAACGACGGTTTAGAAATCGTCGTTATATACAGTTTAACGACGGTTTTTAAAACCGTCGTCAAATCAGTCATAATGACGATTGTTCTCACGATTGACTAAAATCGTTGCTAAATTCAGTGATTCAGAACGATTTCAAAATTGTCGTTAAATGGTATAAAGACGGTTAAAATCGTCATTATTTTCACTTAAAAATCGCTGTAATATCCCAATTTTGTTGTAGTGCCGGAAAAGTGATTGACAACGTGCAATTAAAAATGTGAAATCAAATATCACATCGACTTACATATAGGAAAAGTTCAAGGACAGAAAATGTTGGCAATTATATCTTCGAAACACGTAAACATGTACCAATAATTAGATACAGACTGGTTTAATTAATATAATTTGATTAATATAAAACTAAAATAAATGTTTAAAATTTAAGTCGTAGTACTTTTAAATAATAAAAAACAATAGTAGTTATATCTAGGCTATGTTTATAAGAAGGTAACAATTATTACTCAGTAAATTCTATAATAATCATTTTATGGGGATATGATCATAAATTTTAAACATGCTTCTTTTCATTTGTATACTTACAATATTTTTTACTATTATGATCATATAGTATCCAGGTGAACTTTCACTTCTATCCACATCAATTAATTCATTTCCTTAATTTAATTAAAGACAAACCATCTCTATTAGTATAAAAAGATTCAAAAAGAAGCTTTTTGCAGTATACATAGTACTAAAAAATTTAAGTTTAAGATTTAAATTTATGGCACTACACTAAATGTATCTTGACAAAAATATAAGTTGGCATCGTATTTATAACTATCACTAAGGCTCTTAATATCATTTAGATTTAGTTATTTTTGGCCTAGTTGAAATGGGAGCAAAGATAAAAATTTAGAGTAAAATCATATTTTAGTCTTTCATATACTATAATTTTTTCAATTTAGTCATTTATAGATCTTCATTATCAATTTATCCTCTGATAAATCAAGTCATTATCAAAATAGCTCTTTCATCAATGTACTATTATATATTTTAATGGATTTAATGACGTAGTTCATTCTAATTAGTCAATTAATAATGACACATAAAAAATAACAATTATGTAGTCAAATTTATTAAATTATCAAACTACACGTTGATGGAAGGACCATTTTCATAATGATTTGGTTTGTCAAATACTAAATTGAGAATGAACATACGTAATAGACTAAATTGAAATGACCATAATCCGTGAGGGAGTAAAATATCATTTACTCTAAAAATTTATGTAATTATGGTAATGAGTTTATAAATATCAAAATTATAATTGAAAGATTTTTTAAAATAGTTTTGAATGTTTCAATGAATTTTAATTGTAGAGTGAGCAAATGTTAATACCTAACTTTGGTAAGATAACGTAGAATCTAAATCATCAATAATAATGATAAATTAGCCATTTTTAACAAGAGTAATGTCAAAATAAATTAGTGACATATATTAAGTTGGGTTCTAGGTACTCAATTTCATTTTGAGGTACCGTTTCGATAATTTCATAAATGAAAACATTTTGAAATGTTTTAAAAATTTTGTGGAAACGAAAATTTTTTTAAGAAACATTTCAAATAAATTCAAACAATATTTTTTTAAATTTTTAAATTTTTTAACATAATATTAATAATATAGATATATAAAACTATGGTAAAATTAATATCTATAATTAAATAGTAAGTAAATATGCTACTACAGTGAGGACTCCAACTCAAATCTTAACATCATTCAACAATAACCTCTCTTTTACATCCATCTCTTTATATTCTTAACTCTTTTGTGACTTATATATTTAAGTCTCTATCTCTCTGTCGATTATAATTTTGTCTCTAATTTCATGTATCTCTCTTAAGTACCTTTCTTTCTCTTTGTCTCTCAATCTATCTTTTCATTATTTTTGTAATTTCCTCTTTAAAATGAAGACAATGAAGGAAAGTAATATCATGAGAATGAGAGGGTAGAGTAGAAAGTTGACAAAAATGTTGTGACTTGTGAGAGAAAATAACTAGGTGTTGAATATGATATGATACTATTTTATCTACTTTCATATTGTTAATTTTTTCATTTTTCAAATTGGTTTGGTATTTTTCTATCAAAACAATTCGAAACAAGAATATTTTTGTCGAAACAACTCGAAATAAGAATATTTCTATCAAAATAACTTAAAATAAGAGTATTTTCGTCGAAACAACTCGAAATAAAAATATTTTCATCAAAATAAGAGTATTTCCATCAAAATAACTCGAAATAAAAATATTTCTATTAAAACATTCTCCAATATAGTAATTTCAATTAAAATGGTATACTTTTTTAATAAAAATTTTATTTCGTTTTGGTAATTCTATTCCGTGTCATGACTCCGAAAACGAAAACTTTTCGATCGTTTTAATAAAAAATAAAAAAAATTTAGTTCTCTAGTTGAATTAACTCAAGAACATGGCTAACTTACTTCAACTTGCAGTCATTTGATCGTAACTTGAAAAATAGTTAACTAAAAAAAATTAAGTTATATTTTTCCTACTTGATAGAATTTAATTATTGTCCCTCTTTATTATATTTTACTTACTTTTAGTGACAGGAAAATATTACGGAAAAGAGAAAAATCAGAGGACAAGATAGTTTTAATTGACACAAGGTGAACATATATGTTGGTTCATAAAGAAAAACGCAAAATGAATGTAATTTTACATATGAAAGTAGGTAAAATTTATTGTTTATTATGATGTTCCAAAACTCTAACAAAATATTGTAAGATTTAGCAGCCATAAGAAATTTCACTTTTTTCATAAGGTAAAGAATTGAATTTAAATCTAAACTAATTTTCAAATAACTAACTTGAAACATTGGAATTCAATTGAATTTCATAGTATTCCGCACACTCATAAAGCTATCATTTTTGTGATAGAAATCCAAGGGTCAAACCATGCATCCTAGTTACCTTAGCCTATGTTTGAAAGTTTCATAAATAATGAAATGAAACAAAACGGAATAGAAAATAATGAAAAGGGAAAGAATAAACTCAATAGAGTAAATTAACCTTTCTTCTGTTTGGAGGCTTAATAAATAAATGAACAGAAATTCCCTTCCTTTTATTTGAGAGTTCTACTAAACAACAATGAAATGATAAGGATTATATTTAAAATAAAAAAGAATTTCAATGAGCAGTACAATATTTACGTTTCAATATTAATTTATAAGCTAACAAAAAAAATCAATTTATGAGAAAGAAAGGAACAAAGTCACTCAAATAATAAGCAATATAGAAATTGTCATTTTTATCTATGCCAGTCTAGAAAAATTGAATGAATCTTACAAATTTTCATTTTTTTTAATGATTCTTCCCGCAAGTTAATCGTTGTAGTGTAGTAGTGTACAATTGTGAGGAAATTTTAAGGAAAAGAATATAATGAAATGGAAAAATATTGTATTTGAATAATCCCAACAGAATGGATAGCAAACGAAAAATCTACCAATATCAAACTGAAACCAAAGAGTTCCAAATCATAGAAGAGGCGGCAATTTCATATGAAAATTTAGATTAGGGGATGATAATTTCATATTAAAAATCAGAATTTGAGAAAAGTGATGAAGTGAAAGTTAATTGTTTGAAGAGCAAACTCTTTTAATCACACAATAAATTTAGAGAAAAGATATAAATTATGAAAAAATAAAAAAGAAATTAAATATTTTATATTATAAAAATTAAACAGAAAAATGTCAAATGTCAATTCATAAACGAAAGACGTGTTGCCTTCTTTATCCCCAATTTTGGAGAAAACAAAAAGTGGTGTATGAAGGCCTTGGGATGTGAACGCTTATCGTCTTATAATATTTTTTACATTTTCAAAACATTCCAAACAAGAAGTAATGTTACTTTTTTATTTATTTATTATTTCTCTTTTCGTTCCATATCAAACACACTGCAAGGGGTAAGTGGACTCTTTCGTCAATTCACGTGGGCCAATGGCATTTTCGTAATACAAGCAAACATCGTTTCCTCACGAGGCAATTAGGGATAACAGATGGCTAAATTTGACATTTGATGAAATATAATAATATTATAGTCAAGCTTAAGTACTCCAACGTTCCCTCCCTTGCTTCTGAAAAGTGTAAGGAAGCGTTTTCCTTCGTCAAGTAACTGGCGTAAACAGAGTCTTTCAAGGAGGGAGTTTTCTCAAAATAAGGAAAAGAAGAAGCAGCGTGAAGCGGTGGTGTTAGCTTGGCTTAGCTAGAGGTATATTTTGCCAGTGTTTCTATGGGAAATTGCGTTCTCCATTTCACTTGAATGCTTACAATTCCGGGACCATTTTCTGAATAACATTTGCTTTCTTGGATGCCTTTAATTTTGCTTTCGTGTGTTTGGGAAATTGATTCCATCGTGGAGCACATATTGAGAAGAAATTGTGCCAATGGGTATATCGTTAAACATTATTTTCCCCTCGGTAGCCTAATTGTTCAGAACGAAATACAGGGTATATCCGACACTTGATTTCTTCGGAGTTCGTTTTTGAATTCTGTATCGAAGTTTATACAGCTGATTTCTGGCGCTTTATGATCTAAATATGGCTCCTTTATGGAGTTGAATTTTGTGATTCAAATGAAAACTCTAATTTTCTGACCGTGGATCTTCTACCATTTTGGTTTCGGTCTATTTAGCAGCTTGGAGATTCTGCCGATAATGTTTTCGATAAAATTATGAGAGATTTTTTTTCCATAATGAAATGTCATGTCGGGAAATTCTTTTTTAGATTCTAGTCCATGAGAATTTGGATATTTCAATTATATGATGGAAAAAAACTGACAGCAAATTCAGTAAGTATACTAGTTATATTAATGGCCGTGCCTATTCTCAATATCTAGGATTAGGAGCGACTTCAATGTTTATTGTGATAGTCATGAATCAACCGAATCTTTTGTTTGATCAACATAAATAGCTTACTCTTGCTTATCTATTAATTTTTCATTTTTTTTCTGATAATAATTTCATTTGGGTCTTTTCATTTTTGCAGTTTGATTCTATAAGGGGAAGGTCGATTTCTTCCTCTTTGTCGCTTCTGAATAACGATATAATAGATGGGTTCAGCAACAGAGCCATCGCCAAAGAAACGTTCCAGTAAGCCCGTGGGTCTTCAAATCCTAGAGTACACAAAGGGAACCCCTGTTTCCTTCAAAACCCACCAAGCCATGGTTCTGATTGTAACGTTTTTAGCTTACACTAGTTATCATGCCACCCGAAAAACAACTAGTATTGTGAAGAGTGTCCTTGATCCTCAATCATCAGATTTAGGCCTCATCTTGTTCCCACTGAGGGCCACTAGACTAAGTGTGTCAACTGGGACAAGAAAATTTTCCTGGATTCTTGGTGATGGTTGGGCTCCATTTAAAGGATCAGACGGAACAGCCCTGCTTGGTGTATTGGATGTTGCTTTTCTTTCAGTATATGCTTTTGGGATGTACTTTTCTGGACATTTGGGTGACCGCTTGAATTTGAGGATTTTCTTAACAGTGGGGATGCTGGGAACTGGTTTGTTCACTTCACTCTTTGGTGTAGGGTACTGGGGAAACATCCATAACTTCTATTATTACTTAGTAGTTCAAATGATTGCTGGGTTGTTTCAGTCGACTGGATGGCCTTCAGTAGTTGCTGTTGTTGGTAACTGGTTTGGGAAGAAGAAGAGAGGGCTGATCATGGGCATATGGAATGCTCACACTTCCGTTGGGAACATTACAGGTTCTTTAATTGCTTCTGCTCTGTTGAGCTATGGATGGGGTTGGTCCTTTGTTGTGCCAGGTCTTATAATTGCTTTCATTGGTTTGATGGTTTTTCTTATTTTGCCGGTTGCACCTGAGTCTGTTGGAGCTGATAGAGAGGAAGATGTTTATAATTCTCCCAAGAAAAATGGAGACAATGCAACAGAGCTTCTGTTAATGCCAGAGACAGCTGTCAAGGAAAATGCTATTGGGTTCCTAGAAGCATGGAAGATGCCTGGGGTTGCTCCATTTGCCCTGTGTCTTTTCTTCTCTAAATTAGTTGCATATACGTTTCTCTATTGGCTTCCATTCTATGTTAGCCACACAGGTACAATGTTTTACATTATGTCCATTTGTTAAACCTACATAACATTTTTTATATTTTAATTACAGTAATCAGACCATATGTATTCTTTGAAAATCCATCTTTCTATACATAATGCATTTTATTCTAGTAAAATCTTTGATTACTCATTTATGTTTATTATCATGCAGAAATTGATGGAAAATGTCTATCTAGTGAGACAGCAGGAACGCTATCCACTTTATTTGATGTTGGAGGGGTGCTTGGAGGAATTCTGGCTGGGCACATTTCTGATAGGTTAGATGCCAGAGGCATAACAGCAGCAAGTTTTATGTACTGTGCAATCCCTGCTCTCTTCTTTTATCGCAGTTATGGGCATGTTTCGTTGATTGCAAATGTGGCATTGATGTTTATCACGGGAATGTTCGTCAATAGGCCTTATGCACTCATAACAACTGCAGTTTCAGCTGACCTCGGAACACACAGTTCGTTGAAGGGAAATTCATCTGCTCTGGCAACTGTCACAGCAATCATTGATGGAACAGGCTCAGTAGGTGCTGCAGTTGGACCTTTATTCACAGGTTACGTATCTGCGAAGAGCTGGGGTGCAGTTTTCACAATGTTGATGGCAGCAGCTCTTATTGCAGGGCTGCTTTTGACCAAGCTTGTAATGGCAGAGGTGGCCACAAAGATTGAAGAGTCAAGGTTTCATAGAGCACAAGAATCTATACAGGGGCGGATCCAGAAATTCATTTAGTGGGGGCAAGAAATAATTTTTACTACAACAAATTATTTTTGTGAGGGCAATATCTAAATTTTTGTGAAGAGAAAAAAAAATTACCACATACATTAATTTTAAAAAAAATTTCTTGTGGGGGCAATTGCCGCCACATCTAGATCCGCCCCTAAATCTATACTTGAAGTATAAGAACATGAGGAGTTACAGTTATACTGCTTGACTTTGTGTGTTGACCCTGAAGAGCGCCTGTGAGCTCTCCTTCATAGATTTGGGTCACTTCCAATAATGGATTAAAAATGGAGAAGATCTTATGAAATTTTAATCTTTTCATTTAGCGTAGTTGCGGTTTTGCGGTTTTCTGTGTGTACATCATGTATGTTTTACACAATGTAACATATTAGCATCATCCAGAAAGATAACCTTTACAAGAACTTGTTATTATTCTTGGGTTCTAGAAGCTAAACAAATGGGTTATTATATGAACCAATCATACGAGGGACATGACTCAGCTAAAATTCATCTGTTAGAGTAAGAGTGCTTAAGAGTTTATAAATTCTTCCACCTAGTGGTACTTCAACCAATGTAAAATTTGATCGATAGTTACTTTATAATTTTATTACTCATTGAGGAACCATGAGTTATCTTATGGTGCAGTTTGACAATTTGTCAAGGCACTAATACTAAATGATATAAGAAAAATGATTTAAGTAAAATTTATCTACAAAAGACAAGTTGTTGGAGTACAGGTACCTAAAGGCTTATAAATCTTCTCACTTAGTGATATTGAAATTTTACAGATAGTCAGTTGATAATTTTCGTCTTTGTGCAAAGTGTATGTGAATTATACAATGAACTATCCCATAGTGCAATTTGATGATTTGCTTCAGTGGTGACCAACCCAATGATACGAGAAAAATGTCGCAGGTAGAATTCATCTCAAAAAATTAAGTTGTTGGGGTAAGGGTGCCTAAAGACTTATAAGTCTCTTCACCTAGTGGTACTCTAACTAATGTGAGATTTTACTGATAGTCACCTTTACTATTATACGATTCATATTATTTGCCCACTCTTTAGGTTTGCACGTTTTCATGCAAGGTATACGCTAGTTACACCACGAGCTACTCCACGATATAGTTTGACAATTTGCCTTAACTGACGATTTAGCCAACTAAAATGAATCAAGACTCTGATATCAAATTATACGAGTCTCTAGTAGAAGTAAAACTCATATTCAAAAGCTAAGCTATTAGAGTAAAGGTGTCTAAAAGCTTATAAACTTCCCACCTAGTGGTACTCCAACCGATGTGGGATTTTGCATATACTCACTTGATAATCACTTTCACAATTGTACGATTCACATCATTCACCTACTCTTTAAGCTTGTACATCCTCGTGTAAGGTGTACGCGAGCTATACCACAAGTTATCTCACAGCATAGTTTGACAAACTGGCAATATGGCCAATCCAATGGTAAGTCAAGTTGTTAGGGTGAAAGTGTCTAAGAGCTTATAAACGTGAAGTTGTCTAAGGGCTTATAAATCCCCTAGTGGTACTCCAACTTATGTGAAATTTTATCGATAGTCACTTGATAATAATTCTCACCATTGAACGATTTACATCATTCACTTACTTTTTAGGCTTGTATGTCTTCTTGCAAGCTGTACACATGCTACACCATGAGCTACCTCACGACATAATTTGACAACTTGTCTCAGTTGGTGATCTAGTCAACCTACGCCAATTAGATAAACTAAAACTCTAATACCAAATGATATGAAAAAAATGTCTCAGGTAGAATTTATCTTCAAAAGTCAAATTGTTTGGATGAGTGCTTAAGAAATTGTAAACCCCTCACCTAATGATACTCTAACATATATAAAATTTTGTAGATAATTATTTGATAATCATCCTCATCGTTATATGGTTCACGTCAACCAAAATTTTAAAACATACTATTGGGTCAAGAAAAGCTCAATACTCCTTTATTTGTCCCATTTGGGGCTGTCCACGTAACCCATCTCAATTAAATATCCTTCATTGAGTAGCAACATGTAGCATTTGGCCTTTGTCTGTCTGCTCAGAGCTTGGATTTTTTTGGCACTACCTCAAGCCAAAAAATGGCAGATATCATCATGGACTATGCATTGTTATGTACAAATGCAATTATGCTTCACTGAAGCCAAAATTTTGGGGACCCCTGTGTCATCAGATACCTTTACAACCTTGGCAAGAAAGCATTTATGCTATACACGAAAAGCTTCAACAATGCTATATCAAAACTACATTATGTTAATAGAAACATTTCTCAATATTTGTATAGAAACATTGTTACCTACTTTATAGTATGAAAGTACTAGAATTACTTTCCCCTCTATCTATGTGTGATGCAAGTGGTAAACATCAATTGCCAAAAGGATGCTTGTTGTATTCCATGTTAGTTTGATGTTAAACATCCTTACACTTCACGTATGGCAAACATCCTTACACTTCATAGATGATTATTGTTGGATTTTATAGTTTTTAAAAATAGAATAACGATCTTATGTAAGTGTGTAAGAATTAAATAAAATCGATTGAATTATTTAATTTCTTTTAAAAAAATTGATTTTTAACAATTTAAATCAATTTTTTTAATTTAGGGATCATGTAATTTAGTTTAATTTTTGATTAAAATAATTTTTTAATTAAATTAAACTGAATTAATTATTTTTTATATTTTAATATATTTATATTTAAATTATAGTTCTATGCCTCGAACCTCACAATATGTAATCCTGAGACTCACATTGGCCAGAAACTTACCAGTAGCACTGTCCTTCTCCTAGACGAGTACTGATGCTTTAACTTGCTAGCTGCTGCCGTATGAATCTCTCTGTCGGCCCACAGCAACTCTGCAAAAGCTATAATTACCAAATTCAAAAAATATATTCTAAAGTCTTATGAATAGTAGTGGCGTGAGAGGGGAAGTGATTTACTACTGTCAAACATTTATTGTGGTCTCTCATATAAATGCTGGACTAAATTTTTTTTTTATAAAAATTAAATTTATTATATATATATATATATATATATATATATATATATATATATATATATATATATATATATATATATATATATTATCATGAGTTGCACATCAAATTTTACTTTAACATAGAAAGGTAAAACTTGGCAGAGCTTGCACTTCCCAAACATAAAGTATTAGGTCATGATTGATAAAACTAGGTGCACCTTCCCAAAGTGAAGCTGAGAGTTTGCGTCTGATACTGTTAATTGACTAATTTTTAAGAATAAAATAAATAATTTAATTAAAATAAATACTTGCTCTTATTTCTAACACCAAACAAATGAATTAAAAAGCGCACGCCACTCAATGCACCCAATTCACAGAGGAAGACTTCCTGCATGTCTAATCGTCTTAATTGTTTTTCAATTCGTTCTCGGAGGAGAGTTCAGAGAACATCATTGTCCTTTTTTTAACAAGACAAAGACTTTGCCATTTATTAAAATAATTTGAGTAGAGTTGATGATGGGAGAAATGTAATATCTTTAATTTTATTAAAAATATATTAATAAAATAAAATTTATTATATAATATTTTAAATATTTAAAAAAAATATGATTTTTAAAATTTTTTTATTTTATGTATGTGCATACAAAATATTTTTAACATTAAAAAAATAAATAAAGAAGAAAAATATAATAGAAAAAAAAATTAAAAATAACATATTAAAGAGATATAAAATTTTTGGATAAGGAAGATAAATTTTTAGAAATAAATAAAGGTTTTAAAATTTCAAGAACATTGGATTAATGTAATTTTTCCTAATTTAAGAACTAAAATTATTAAGTTTAACATCTTTACCTATACATTGGACTTTTACCTATAGACACTTCATATAAAATTTTTCCACTTCACATAAGTTTCTAGCAAGTCCATTGGATAATTTAAACAAGAAATAAAACATAGATTTGGATTAGGATATAGAAATTGGACCAATAGCCCAAAAAATTATGATAATGTAAAATTTTATTCAAAGCAAAGAAAATGGGTAGGAATAAACCCATAATGGGTAGGAATAAGCCCAAACCCAAGAGGAAAAATAAAATAAAATAAATTAGGTGATGATATAATAATGTAATAATAATAAAAATTAGATTACATGACATTAAGACAAAAATTTAATAAGTGGTATGATTTTACATTCATAATTTTGCCAAGTGGCATGATAATATAAGGCTTTAAGACAAAAACATCTATATCTACACTCATAATTTTAGCAAGTGGTATGATAATACTTGGCATTAGGACAAAACATTCTTATCCCACACAAAAAAATATCAACCAAATAATAGAAATTCAAGGGCTAAAAATTTGCCACCTAAAAAGGCAAACCTATCATACTTGTTTAAGACAAAAGAAAATGGAAATGAATCTTTAAATCAAAGGGACCTTGTCCCTTATCTTAAGAACATATCATCATAAATTTCAAATTGCAAATCTCCTTTTTCTATGCATATCTCGACTAAAGAAGAGGAAGACAAGAACATAAGTTGTTTGTTTTCCAAAAATTCAACAAAGTGTATCTTAATTGTGATAAGGTAGATCCATGATCATGAAAGGTGAATTATTTAGTGGTCTATATAAGCAAAACCCACCCCATAACATCTTAATTTTGTCCAAGTGAGGAAGAGAGAGAAATAGAAGCAAGGTAGAGTGAGGAAAGGAGAGAAAAAGAGGAGAAGAAAGGAAGGAAAAAGAAGGAGAAGTTTAGAAGGCTAAATACTCAAAGTAAGTTACCTTAATCCCTACTTGAATCTATTTTTTTTTCTTTATTTTTGAGGATCAAAAACTCACCCTCCTTCTCTTACCTAAGCTGCTAGAAAAGCTAAGGGAAGGGAGGAGTCTTGCTACTTCTTTCAAGTGCAAACAAAAAAACCAATTCACTAAGTGAACTATGGAGATTTTTAGGTAAGTTTAACAATATTTCTTTTTGAAGAAAAATTTTGAAATTTGTAATATTTATATGGGATTTTGATCATAGCACTTTGATTATTGGTCATGAATGTTGCTTTATCATGTTACATATTGATCATGCATGTGATGTATGTTTGAATGCTTAGGCTGGTTTAGATAGTTCTGTATAGGTATGGCTATGGGCGGTAAAACTTTTAGCTTCTGTTTTTAAGATTTTGGGAAAAATCGGTAAGGAATTAAAATAAATGGTTAATATGAAAGTTATAGATCTATATCTCATGGAAAATTAGCCACTGGAATTATGAAATTTGGAGTTCATATGAGGTAGATATGATCCGATTAGTACGCAAAGGTCAGAAAATGTTTATTCAGGGAAGAGTATGTTATTAAAGCTTTAGTTTTAGAATTTCTAGGAATATTCTGTAGGGAATTAAAATAGCGTGCCAACATAAAAATTATAGATATATGGCTCATATATTTTTACCAACTGGAATAACTCAATTTGAAGTTCAAATTTGTGAGATATGGTCTAATTAGTCAGTAAAGGTCAGAACCTACACGAGAGGAAATAATACTAAATTTAAAAGAATAATAACACCACGATATCTTACTATTTTGTTGATATGATTAAGATAATAGTTTTAGATAATTGTCTTAACTTTTCATAGACACTAATATCATCTTAATCGGAGTTAAAATGAGAGAGTTATGCTCTGATTTGTAAGCAAAGACTGTGTTAAAAGTTAGTAAAACCTATTTTCAATATTTTTTCTACCCTAGATGATTTTTTTAAACTATAGGGTAATAGTAGAAATCAATTTGAGGAAAAATGCTCTATAAAATTTGTAAGAACATGTGTTGGAAATGATATAAGTAAAAATAAAATGACTAAATTCCTAGACATAAAGAAAATGAAAAGATGAAAATAATATTCAAGAAATAAGAGGAATTTTATAAATGAAAATAATAAATGCCTAGTGTATGCCCTAGCTATTGCCATTGCATGAACTTACTACCATTTTAAGTGTGTAATTTTTAACATGGAATGTACCCTAGTACTCATATAAAATTTCCAAGAAGTTTTGAAAGTGCCGGTTTTATTTGAAAAATCTTAGTATACTCCGTGGTTGCAGTATTTCCACATCAGAAAAGAATTATTCTAGTTACTGGAAAAAAAAATTGTGATTTGTGAAAAGTGCATGTCTAAGGAAAGTTCTGGCAAGGAAAGACTTGGTACTTAAACGTGTCCATTAGTGACCCACCTTTCTTTCCTGGGAATTTTTCTGGTGCGCTGTTTACAGACTACAATTACTATCCAGTTATCGAGGTATTAGTGTAGAATTTTGACATGGACATATTTTATAAAGTAAAAGTTAGAAAATGATTATATTCATGGCATAATTTCAGTTTATTAATGAATTTTGAGAATGATTATGTTTTGATAAATTATGGCATGAGAATATAATGAACATACTTGTTATTGGAATCATATTTTCGGCTATTAATATGAAAAGAAAAGAAATGAGCACGGTCACATGGCAATCCGTGTGGTGCACCAGTAGGGGACGCCCTACCAACGGTTATGATTATGTTCATGAGAAAAGAAAGAGAAAGTGTGCCATGTCGGACGGAGCAAGATAAGCCCATACCGAAAAGTAGAGAATACTCACCCTGACCGGGGTAGCTGGAAGGAAGAATAAGTTGATAGCCATCATATGAAATTCGAAAAATAGTTATTCATGTCATACATATTATAACTGTACAATTTTCATGTGCATGATAAAGTACATTCATGTGACCTAAAGATATTTTCTGTAGTTTATACAGCTGAACATGACGTGATGAACTATATTGATGATGAATTATTGTTGAACATACTGGGATTTAATTCTCACTATATTTTCATATCATGTTCAGAAAATTAGCTATGCAGTTGTTTTCAATGAGACTTGTTATTGCCGTACGTATGATCGAGGTGCCCTATCTTGGGCAAATACCTATTATTGCGGACGTATCAGTTGTTGAAGTGACTGAGATTTCGACGGAGGTGCCGCCACCCACACCAGTGGCCCCGGAAATAGTCTATGTGGATGATTAGGGCTTATATGTACATGTATGTCTTGTACAAATGTTTGTATTAATGATGTGAGTGTAAACTTAGTATTGTATAATTAAATAAATGTTATTGTGAGTTAAGATGAGGTAATAACTTCATGATGTTAAATAAAAAAAAATTGTTACATAAATGGAGCTGTTACATAATTGGTATCAGAGCATGTCGATCCTAGATGGCCAATGGGTGGATGGTTATCTGAATCGATCTTATAGTGTCTTGAGTATGTTGTGGTTATGCTGTGTAGGGAATCAGTGATTTCATATAGGTAAGAAATTACTAGTGTTTTCTATCTATATGCCGAGGTGGTGTTATGACTGTTGTTAAATATTTTGAAACTAACTATTGGGTTTGATCACCTCAATAGCAACATAACTTTGTTTTTGCCACAGTAGGAAATGGCACCACCAAGGAGGAATCCGGCAAACAATGCGGAAGAAATCCTGCATAACCTGGCCACAGCAATTCGAGACCAAGTCTTGACCACCAATCAAATTCTACAACACCTCCAGAATGCTAGTAACTCGAATGGTGCTAACAACCGGATGGCTGGAAATGATAACGGCATATCCGAATTCCTGAAAACCAGACCACCTTGTTTCCAAGGTGGTTATGATCCAACGATTGCAGAAAGGTGGATAAGGGAATTAGAGAAAATCTTTGAAGTGATGGGCTGTACTGAGGAGCAGCAAGTAATCTTCACTGCATATATGCTAAAAGATGAAGCAGAATACTAGTGGCATGGAGCAAAAGAACTTTTAGCTCACCAGGAAAGACAGATCACCTGGCAAGTGTTCAAAAATACTTTTTTGGAAAAATACTTTCCAAGTACTGTACGGGCGGAGAAGGAGATTGAATTTCTCCAACTCAGGCAGGGCAGCATGACTGTGGACCAGTACATTGCAAGGTTCGAAGAATTGTCTAAGTTCTCCTCTTATCTGCGATTTAACCCTGATGAAGCATGGAAGGCAGTTAAGTTCGAAGCGGGACTGAACCCGGAGATAAAGAATGCTGTCGTAGCTATGGAGACCAGTGAGTTTGTACCTCTGATAAATAAATGCAGACTCCTGGAAAAGAGCTTGAGGGCAGTGGAGGATGAGAAACAAAGACGGAACTTCTGGTAAAAGAAGAACGGGCCACAAAACTCTGGCAAAAATGTCAGAGGAAAAAGACAGGCTATTGACCAGAGGCCATTGAGTGCAAGTCCCCGACCTTTCCAACAGGACTTTGCCCCAGTCAAGTGCGCTAAGTGCGGACGCATGCATGGTAATCGGCCATGCTACATAGGACAGGATGTCTGCTTCAATTGCGGACAGAAAAGTCATTTTGCGAGAAACTGCCCACAGAATGTGGGAAAGCAGTCGGATCAGAGGCCTCAGCTGAAAGGAAGGGTTTTCACTCTGAGCGGTCAAGAGGCAGCTCAATCATCTGAAATGATTCAAGGTACATGTTATATCTATGGATTTGCGCTTATGGTGTTGTTTGACTCTGGTGCTAGTCATTCATTTATATCATAAGAATGTATTAGGAAGTTTCAATTTCCTATTTCTGAAACTCCCTATGAGCTATCTGTAGTAACCCCTACAGGGGAAAAGGTATTAACTTCCTCTGTATGTAAGGACTGTCAAGTCACCATCCAGGAGAAAACTTTTTCTGTAGACCTCGTCTGTTTACCTTTAAGAGGTATTGAGGTCATTATGGGGTTAGACTGGATGTCTAGAAATCGGGTCTTGCTAAATTTTTGTAACAAGACCGTTGAATTTCTACCTCCTACTCCAAAAGAGGAGATACAGTTATTAATACTTAATGCCAATCAAGTTAATAGGGAGTTGAAGAATGGAGTAATTGGATACATTCTTTTGTGTTTATCAAACCTAGAAGTCAAATCGAAGCTTAATGAGATCCCAATAGCTAAAGAGTTTCCTGAAGTATTTCCATCAGATATTCCAGGATTACCTCCTAAGAGAGAGATAGACTTCTCTATTGATCTCTTACCCGGGACATGGCCTATCTCTATTGCACCTTATAGAATGGCCTCGAAGGAACTACAGGAACTTAAGAAACAATTGGAGGAACTGTTAGACAAGCAATTCATTAGACCGAGTGTATCACCTTGGGGAGCTCCTGTATTGTTTGTTCAGAAGAAAGATGGAAGCTTGAGACTATGCATAAATTACAGACAGCTGAATAAGGTGACTATTAAAAACAAGTACCCTCTCCCTAGGATAGATGACTTATTGGATCAACTGAAGGGAGCCTCTATCTTTTCTAAAATTGACTTGAGGTCAGGATATCATCAGATTAGGATCAAGGATGAGGATGTATCAAAAACTGCCTTCAGGACTAGGTATGGGCACTATGAGTTTCTCGTAATGCCCTTTGGGTTGACAAATGCACCTGCAATTTTCATGGATTACATGAATCGCATTTTTCGACCCTACCTAGATTAATTTGTGGTGGTATTCATTGATGACATCTTGATATATTCTAAGAGTGAAAAAGAACATGAACAACATCTCCGAATCGTGCTGCAAGTGCTGAAGGAGAAAAAGTTGTATGCCAAATTGGAGAAGTGTGAATTTTGGCAATCAGAGGTAAAGTTTCTCGGACATGTCATCTCTAATAGAGGGGTTGCAGTCGATCCTAGCAAGACAGAAGCAGTGATTCAGTGGGAGAGACCAAAGACGGTTACAGAAATAAGAAGTTTCCTGGGTTTGGCGGGATATTACAGGAGGTTTATACAAAACTTCTCTCGTATAGCCTTGCCATTGACTAAATTAACCAGAAAGGGAAGTCTTTTTAAATGGACTGATCAATGTGAAGCTAGTTTTCAAGAGTTTAAGACCAGATTAACCACTCCTCCTGTTTTAGTTATTCCAGACCCCTCAGGATATTTTGCAGTGTATAGTGACGCTTCAAAGAAAGGGCTAGGGTGTGTGTTGATGCACGACAAGAGAGTAGTTACTTATGCCTCTAGGCAACTGAGACCCCATGAAGAAAACTACCCAACCCATGATCTTGAATTGGCAGCAGTATTGTTTGCCCTAAAGATTTGGCGACACTATTTGTACGGGGTAACCTTTGAAGTATATTGTGATCATAAGAGTCTTAAATACCTCTTCGATCAGAAGGAGTTAAACATGAGGCAACGAAGATGGGTAGAATTTCTCAATGACTACAAGTTTGAGATAAAGTATCATCCAGGAAAGGCGAATGTTGTAGCTGATGCCTTGAGTCGAAAATCTCTACACATGGGTCAGATGATAGTGTTTGAGATGCAGATGCTAGAGGAGTTTCGAAATTTAAAGCTAGCCACTACTCTTACTCCAAAGAAGTTAATCATCAATGGGTTAAGTATAGAGTGTGACCTTAGAGCCCAGATTAAAGAGGTTCAAGGTCACGACCAAAACTTACGGGATCATAATAATCAGGGTGGTTTTTCTATTTCGGAAGATGGAGTAATCATGTACCAAGGAAGGGTCTTTGTTCCTCAGGACCAAGAGTTGAGGACTAAGATCCTACAGGAAGCGCATCAGAGTAAATACTCAATCCATTCTGGATCCACTAAATTGTACCAGGATTTAAAGAAGATGTATTGGTGGCCAGGGATGAAAAAGGACATTGCTGAGTTCGTGGCAAAATGTTTAACTTGTCAGAAGGTGAAAGTGGAACATCAAAAGCCAGCAGGATTTCTTCAACCTTTGGAGATTCCTGAATGGAAATGGGACAGTATTTCGATGGACTTTGTTGTGGGTTTACCTAAAACTTCAGTTGGACATGACTCTATCTGGGTAATAGTTGACAGATTAACCAAATCTGCTCATTTTCTGCCCATAAAGATTAACTATTCGCTGGATAAATTGGCTCAATTGTATGTCCGGGAAATAGTTAGACTACATGGGATTCCCTTAAATATCATTTCTGATAGAGATCCAAGGTTTATATCAAGGTTTTGGGAGGCATTACAGGAGGCTTTTGGAACCCAGTTGCGGTTCAGTACTGCTTATCATTCTCAAACTTATGGGCAGACTGAACGGACAATTCAAACTCTAGAAGATATGTTAAGGGCCTGTGTGATAGAGCAAGGGAAAGGATGTGATAAATACCTACCTTTAGTGGAGTTTGCTTATAATAATAGCTATCATTCTAGCATTAAGATGGCCCCCTATGAAGCTTTATACGGTAGGAAGTTCCGATATCCACTATGTTGGTTTGAGGTAGGAGAAAAGAACTTGCTGGGTCCTGATGTAGTTCAACAAACCACTAAACAAATCAGGATGATACGAGATAAGATACTTACAGCTCAGAGTCGGCAAAAGAGTTACTATGATAAGAGACATAGACCTCTGGAATTTGAGGAAGGAGATCATGTATTTCTAAAACTTTCCTCGACTACTGGAGTTGGCAGGACTCTCAAGACTAGGAAGCTAAGTCCACAATTTTTGGGACCCTACCAAATTCTGAAGAGAGTAGAGACGTCAGCATATCAAATTGCCCTCCCACCTAATTTGTCCAACCTGCATAATGTTTTCCACGTATCACAGTTGCGAAAGTATCTTCTAGATTCATCACATGTAATACAGGATGAACCAATCCAAATAAAGGAGAACATGACATACCAGCTAATACCTGCATCCATAATGGACATCGACATGAAGCAACTAAGAAATAAAACCATTCCCCTGGTTAAAGTGTTATAGGAAGGTTTAACTCCGGAAGAAACAACTTGGGAGCTAGAAGAAGTCATGAGGAAGAAATATCCGCAATTGTTCTTATCAGGTAATTTTTGAAATTTTGAGGACAATTTCTTTTAGGGGGAGAAAAATGTAACATCCCTAATTTCGTTAAAAGTACATTAACGAAATAAAATTTATTAGACAATATTTTAGATATCTAAGGAAAATATAATCCTTAGAAATTCTTCACCTTATGTATATGCATAGAAAATATTTCTAACATTAAGAAAACAAATAAAGAGGAAAAACCTAATAGGAAAAAAAATTAGAAATAACATATTAAAGAGATGTAAAATTCTTGGATAAGGAAGATAAATTTTTAGAAACAAGTAAATGTCTTAAAATTTCAAAAACATTGGATTAGGGTAATTTTTCCTAATTCAAGAACTAGAATTATTAAGTTTAACATCTTCACCCATACATTGGGTTTTTACCTATAGACACTTCATATAGAATTTTTTCACTTCACATAAGTTTCTAGCAAACCTATTGGATAACCTAAACAAGAAATAAAACATAGACTTGGATTAAGATATAGAAATTGGACCAATAGCCCAAAAAATTATGATAATGTAAAATTTTATTCAAAGTAAAGAAAATGGGTAGGAATAAGCCCATAATGGGTAGGAATAAGCCCAAACCCAAGAGGAAAAATAAAATAAAATAAATTAGGTGATGATATAATAATGTAATAATAATAAAGATTAGGTTACATGACATTAAGACAAAAATTTAGTAAGTGGTATGATTCTACATTCATAATTTTGCCAAGTGGCATGATAATACAAGGCTTTAGGACAAAAACATCTATATCCTACACTCATAATTTTAGCAAGTGGTATGATAATACTTGGCATTAGGACAAAACATTCTTATTCCACAAAAAAAAATATCAACCAAATAATAAAAATTCAAGGGCTAGAAATTTGTCACCTAAAAAGGCAAACCTATCATACTTGTTTAAGACAAAAGAAAATGGAAATGAATCCCTAAATCAAAGGGACCTTGTCCCTTATCTGAAGAACATATCATCATAAATTTCAAATTGCAAATCTCCTTTTCCTATGCATATCTTGACTAAGGAAGAGGAAGACAAGAACATAAGTTGTTTGTTTTCCAAAAATTCAACAAAGTGTATCTTAATTGTGATAAGATAGATCCATGATCATGAAAGGTGAATTATTTGGTGGTCTATATAAGCAAAACCCACCCCATAACATCTTAATTTTGTCCAAGTGAGGAAGAGAGAGAAATAGAAGCAAGGTAGAGTGAGGAAAGGAGAGAAAGAGAGGAGAAGAAAGGAAGGAAAAAGAAGGAGAAGTTTAGAAGGCTAAATACTCAAGGTAAGTTACCTTAATCCCTACTTGAATCCATTTTTTCTTCTTTATCTTTGAGGATCAAAAACACACCCTCCTTCTCTTACCTAAGCTGCTAGAAAAGCTAAGGGAAGGGAGGAGTCTTGCTACTTCTTTCAAGAACAAACAAGAAAACCAATTCACTAAGTGAACTAGGGAGATTTTTAGGTAAGTTTAACAATATTTCTTTTTGAAGAAAAGTTTTGAAATTTGTAATATTTATATGGGATTTTGATCTTAGCACTTTGATTATTGGTCATGAATGTTGCTTCATCATGTTACATATTGATCATGCATGTGATGTATGTTTGAATACTTAGACTGGTCTAGATAGTTCTGCATAGGTATGGCTATGGGCGGTAAAACTTTTAGCTTCTGTTTTTAAAATTCTGGGAAAAATCGGTAAGGAATTAAAATAAATGGTTAACATGAATGTTATAGATCTATATCTCATGGAAATTTAGCCACTGGAATTATGAAATTTGGAGTTCATATGAGGTAGATATGAGCCGATTAGTACGCAGAGGTCAGAAAATATTTATTCAGGGAAGAGTATATTATTAAAGCTTTAGTTTTCAAATTTTTGGGAATATTTTGTAGGGAATTAAAATAGCATGCCAACATAACAATTATAGATATATGGCTCTTGGATTTTTACCAACTGGAATAATTTAATTTGGAGTTCATATGAGGTAGATATGATCCGATTAGTACGCAGAGGTCAGAAAATGTTTATTCAGGGAAGAGTATGTTATTAAAGCTTTAGTTTTCGAATTTATGGAAATATTCTGTAGGGAATTAAAATAGCACGCCAACATAACAATTATAGATATATGGCTCATGGATTTTTACCAACTGGAATAACTCAATTTGGAGTTCAAATTTGGGAGATATGGTCTAATTAGTCAGTAAAGGTCAGAACCTACACGAGAAGAAATAATACTAAATTTAAAGGAGTAATAACACTACGATATCTTACTATTTTGTTGATATGATTAACATAATAGTTTTAGATAATTGTCTTAACTTTTCATAGACACTAAGATCATCTTAATCGGAGTTAAAATGAAAGAGTTATGCTCTGATTTGTAAGCAAATGCTGTGTTAAAAATTAGTAAAACCTATTTTCAATATTTTTTCTACCCTAGATGATTTTTTTAAACTATAGGGTAATAGTAGAAATCAATTTGAGGAAAAATGTTCTATAAAATTTGTAAGAACATGTGTTGAAAATGATATAAGTAAAAATAAAATGACTAAATGCCTAGACATAAAGAAAATGAAAAGATGAAAATAATATTCAAGAAAGAAGAGGAATTTTATAAATGAAAATAATAAATGCCTAGTGTATGCCCTAGCTATTGCCATTGCATGAACTTACTACCATTTTAAGTGTGTAATTTTTAACATGGAATTTACCCTAGTACTCATATAAAATTTCCAAGAAGTTTTGAAAGTGCCGGTTTTATTTGAAAAATCTTAGTATGCTCCGTGGTTGCAGTATTTCCACATCAGAAAAGAATTATTCTAGTTACTGGAAAAAAAATTGTGATTTGTGAAAAGTGCATGTCTAAGGAAAGCTCTGGCAAGGAAAGACTTGGTACTTAAGTGTGTCCATTAGTGACCCACCTCTCTTTCCTGGGAATTTTCCTGGTGCGCTGTTTACAGACTACAATTACTATCCAGTTATCGAGGTATTAGTGTGGAATTTTGACATGGACATATTTTATAAAGTAAAAATTAGAAAATGATTATATTCATGGCATAATTTTAGTTTACCAATGAATTTTGAGAATGATTATGTTTTGATAAATTATGGCATGAGAATATAATGAACATACTTGTTATTGAAATCATATTTTCGGCTATTAATATGAAAAGAAAAGAAATGAGCACGGTCACATGGCAATCCGTGTGGTGCACCAGTAGGGGACGCCCTACCAACGGTTATGATTATGTTCATGAGAAAAGAAAGAGAAAGTGTGCTATGTCGGACAGAGCAAGATAAGCCCGTACCGAAAAGTAGAGAATACTCACCCTGACCGGGGTAGCTGGAAGGAAGAATAAGTTGATAGCCATCATATGAAATTCGAAAAATAGTTATTCATGCCATACATGTCATAACTGTACAATTTTCATGTGCATGATAAAGTGCATTCATGTGACCTAAAGATATTTTCTGTAGTTTATACAGCTGAACATGACGTGATGAACTATATTGATGATGAATTATTGTTGAACATACTGGGATTTAATTCTCACTATATTTCCATATCATGTTCAGAAAATTAGCTATGCAGTTGTTTTCAATGAGACTTGTTATTGCCGTACGTATGATCGAGGTGCCCTATCTTGGGCAAATACCTATTATTGCGGACGTATCAGTTGTTGAAGTGATTGAGATTCCGGCGGAGGTGCCGCCACCCGCACCAGTGGCCCCGAAAATAGTCTATGTGGATGATTAGGGCTTATATGTACATGTATGTCTTGTACAAATGTTTGTATTAATTATGTGAGTGTAAACTTAGTATTGTATAATTAAATAAATGTTATTGTGAGTTAAGATGATGTAATAACTTCATAATGTTAAATAAAATAAAAATTGGTACATAAATGGAGCTGTTACAACTAGGCCGGTGGGTTTATAGTCTGCTGGACTTCTTTTCCTAGTACCAAAAAAAAAAAATTAAATATTTTATGCCTTCAAATATATTAGATACTTGTCTATTAAACACAAATATGAAACTTAAAATAAGTTTGGTATATTGTTCTATGAACTCTATTATCTCACATCTTATGATATCTTGCATAATATATTTAAGTTGAATGCATGTGTTTGGCGTGTTGTGTGATAAAAGAGGAATATCTGAGATATGACACCCTAATATCATATCGAATGATATCTCATAAGATCTTATATTACATTGTCTTTTAATTTTGTTAATTTTTATAAAATATTAATTATATCATTGACAATTTTTATATATATAAACAAATTAATCTTAAATAACATGATATTTGATATTATAATATGCAAAATACCATAAAATCTAAGATCATATATGCCAAATGCCTCCTAAAATACTCACGTAGCTAGCTAGCTTATGTAATTTGATGAATGGTTGTACTTAATTAACGACTTCATTTAAACATTTCCATTTGCCCACCTTAGAAAAAGTCACCATAAACAAATTTCCATTTTCACACCTCGGAAGTACTTATGATAAATGACTGCAACACAACCAGATTAAATCGTCCCTACACAGATAGCAGCAGGTCTATCTTATTAAACTTTATTATATTCATAAAACTTGAAAACTTTTTTGTAGATTTAATTTACCATTTTTTTTCCATAAGCATACAGTCATAGATTTAAATTCTAACTATAATAATTTTTAGGACCAGTTTACAAAGAATTTTTTTTTCTTCTAAATTGTGATATTTTTTAGAATTTGAACAATTTTTTTTCCGTATTGTAGTTAGGAGTTTGCTCAAAACTTTGAATTCAGACAATTTTTTAGCGTTTGTTTTTGTGCTCATAATCTGACACAAACACTTGTGTGCTACGTATGGTTGACTGTAAAGAATCCCTTGCCTCAAACAAGTTCTAAAAGCAAAAAATTATAAAAAGCAGACAAGAAGCATAAAGAAAAAGAACCGCAGAAAAAAAGCTGGTGGTAAAGAATTAAGAGGTCTATGGGTTGTAATCCCTTGGATTATTGATGGTCAATAGGTTGCTATTGTTGTTTGCATGAGACTGTAAAGATGAGTAGTAAATTAAAAAAGAAAAAAAAGAAATAAGAGATGATATTTTTTTGCCGCTGCTAAATAGAGGTATCGTATTTCTTAACAATATTTCATGAGATTTAACATTTATCTCTGGTGTTATTCTGAGGCGCAACGCAATTCTGAAAGTATTTAAAGCATAGAGAAGAAAATGATTCGTATAAGACATCATTATAGAATTATTCGAGATGCTAGAAAGAAAAATAATGTTAGGATGTATATAGATAATAAAGAGAATGTAATGAGGCACCGGGAGGAAAATGAATACATTAAGCTCCATTTAAAATTGCAATACCATTGAATGTAATTAACTCAAGAAATAAATTATATCAATGATAGAGATGCTAAAACCGAGCAAGCAATGAATCTATAGTCTTGTTCACCCCTCTAAGTCCATGCAAAATTCAGAATTCACCAACAAGAATTGAATCGACTCTATTAATTGAGCCATTATAGATAGCAGCAATCATATGCTCTTTATTTCGTGAAGGTCGCTCTCTCCCCTAGCCAAAATATATAGGAAAATTTTCTATTTGCATAATGAACAATTATCAAAATTTTCACAACCGTTAAATATGACTGACTATTCATATGTTCAACTAACTCAAAATGTTGACGCGACTAAATATTTGTCACTCTCCTAATTTAAAGGTACGCGCTTGATATGAATAACATATAACTTAATCATTATTTTATTACATACATGTTTTAAGTATATCACATAATAGGAGTAAAATATACATTTACAAGTTTTTAGTATAGCCAAATATACATGTCAAGTCTACATTTATCAATATTACAGCAGAAGTAGGGATCCTACTTGTGGCGTTCAGAGCATATTCTAAATTATAAATACATAATGTTTAAACACTGTGAGCTTTGGAAGCAACGTAGGCCCACCTACAAAATATGACTCTTGGTTGATTACGTAGTTATAAGTCCAAACTTTGTATCCTTATCTAAAAGAAAATGTAAATATCGTGTAGTGAGTTTGACAACTCAGTGAGTAGATAAAACCTCCTATGATTTCTTAGATCAACATATGGATGTACACATATATTAAAATTTGTCACATAGAATATTACAGTTCAGAGGTACATCTATATAGGACCCACATCTTAAATGTTCTCAGTTTAAATCATATTCAGATATTCAAAATCATATGCAATACTGTATGATCATTAAATAATGTCAAGTATCAAAATATTTCTCATAAAAATATTAGGAGAATCCAATATTAGAACCATCATATAAGAGTTCTGGCTCTTCTGTACTTTGGTGGTGTAGGATTTGCCTAAACTCAGCATCTCGCTGAAGTTTGTCCTACCACCATTCAAGAGGACACGCGAATAGACTTTAATATGGGTATTTCCTAAGCACACAGCAAGGGAGGCAAGTCACATATCATATAGTCGGTATCTCGCCTAGATAGGAGGCACTCCGCTCTCCATTACATATCATATCCCATGTGTTAAAAGTCACACGAGGCTAGCACCACCCCTGCTAGCTGAGGTATTAAGGTGCACCAGAGCTAACATCACCTGCTGTTAACAAACAATGTTTTCAATAAAATTTCTCCACAAAAATTATCATATGCACATATGCCATATCATTCAAAACAGATCTTTCAGTATAATACAGAATTTTAGTTTCAGTACAGCTCATCTGTCATAAATCTCCTAATCAGGGTTTATCATATATACATGCTCTTTTTCAAGGCAATCTTATAATTTTACAGATTAATGCCATGTACATAAATATTCACTTTACCATATAATAAAAAATACATTTAGTATCACATATACAATGAGTTCAAAAATCCATTTTCAAAACTATACTCTTCTTGAACTATAAGCCAGATAATAAATAAATCAAGTAGGTTACTCCATTTCAGAGACATAAAAAAATATAAATAACTTGTAAATAGAGCCAACTATACATTTAAAGTTCAAAAAGAGTATAGGATAAGTCATAGAAATAATTATCTACTCACAAAACTAATATTCCAAGTTGGATAGCCCCAAAACGTATTTTTTCAAGCCCAATATGATCAAATGTACCTAAAAAATAAGTCAGGAGGGTCCAAAAACTTAAGAAATGACTCTAGAATCGCTAAATTTGACCTCTGGGAGTTTTAGTCAATGTTGATCAACTATGAGTTACTGTTCACCACTGTAAATTTTTGTTCACAGTTAGAAATTACTATTCACGACGACTGGATTTACTGTTCACGACATACAAAAGTTGTCAGATGGCAGCGAAATTTCATATCTCAAGGTTTTTCCACCAACTGAATCCATCTATGGTGTTAGATTTTCAATTTAAGAACTATAAGTAGGAGATTTAAAACTTATATTCCTAGGGTTTCTCCTCCACTTTTTGGTAGATTTTTGACCAATTTTTTAGAAATTAATTAGATAAAATTGTAGTTCTCGTCGTTCTGAATTCGTAGGCGGCAATGGTGTTGAAATCTGAGGTCCAGAAGTGTTAGAAATCTAAAGAAAAGTTTTAGAATTTTTAGAGAGAGAAAGTGAATTTTGGGAGAGAGAGAATGCATAAGTTTTACGTAAAATTCTGCACTTGATTTCTCTTAAAATCCTCTGAGAGACCTATTAGCAAAATTCTAAATGTTGAGGGGTGTCCTTGCAATTTTTATTATTTACATTTTGACTCCTAAACTTTTAAGAAATTATATTTTGGCCCTAAAACTAAAATCTTCATATTAGTTTTACAATTTCTCACACAACATGATAATTAAGCACATTTCCAATGGTACTTATCTCCATTTCCATAATCTTCACTTTCATTCAAATTTTTTTTAATTTAGAATTTTTTTTTACTTATTTAAGATTTTTCTTTTTTTTTTTTTCTCTTTATTTTGAGTTATTACAATATTAAAAGTGAAAAGTACTTAAATAACGTTATTTTTAACTTTATAGATAACTGAAAAGTTTGATGAGACGTTACTTGTATATCAAAATGTCAATCGAACCTAATTAATATATTTCTGGGCAAAAAAAAAAGAATTAATGTACTTCTTGGTAAAATTAGTCAACACTCAAAAGAGAGAAGTAAAAAATTGCAGAGAATGAGGGCGAGAAAGGCAAAATGAATACATGGTTACCAATAATGCAAGGATAATTTTAAGAAAATTTCAAACTGAAGTTAACATTTTTACTTTAGATTCACTACAAGAAAGGCGGGGAATGGCGACAGATATTTAACGACAGTTACAAAAAATCGTCTCTAAAGGCAACTTTAACGACGGTTTCCTAACCGTGGTTAAAGTTAAGTAATTAACAACGGTTTACACAAAACTGTCGTTAAATACGGACAGTTAGGATCTAACCGTAGTGATCTGCGTCGATTTAACGATGGGAAAAAAATTTACGGACATTACGATGGTTTTATATAAAATCGTTGTTAAATGACAACGGTTTCTAGAAAATCGTCGTGGACTTCCAAATGTTCAGAATTCGAACCATTGCTCGATATTTGTGTGGTTTAACGACGGTTGTCCTACTAACCGTCATTAAACATACAATTAACGACGGTTTATTTTCTAACCGTCGTTAAACCCATTTAGCGACGGTTTTTTTTGGTTTAACGACGGTTAAAAACCGTCGTTAAATCACGCGTAGGCCTATAAATTCACTAGCCCTTCTCATTTGTATTACAAACGTTTTTTATAAGAATTTTTCGTATAATACACTAGCTGAGATTATTTGTTGTGACTTTTGAGTTTTTGTACTGTGGTCTTCTTTGCAACTTGTATTTATTATTCTCAAGGTATGTCATTTAATTTTTTAATTGTATTTGATTAATTTTTTATATATTGTATGTTCAAAATATTTTCTTATATTATTTTTTATTTTCTTTTGTGAAGATCTTCTGACGTTAGAACGACACTTCGATTTTGATTTTTGTGCGTTATTTATTTGGAATCATTTTCAAGGTATGTAATCTAATTAATTTTATTTTAAATGAATTTATTTCAAATTATTGTATGTTAAATTGTGATAATATTAGATATTTTATGTACTTACTATTTTTTCATAAATATATTTTACATTGTGATGTACATTGTATGAATCAATTTTAAAATTTGTGTTATTTTTGCAATATTTATGATGTTTAATATTATAATATATTATGTTCGTCGAAAACATGTAAGACGAATTTTTTTTAATAATGCTGAATTATTATACTTAATTATTTTTGAAGTAAAATATTAATATTTAATATTAGAATTGATTTATACAAATAAAAAATAGAGATCTTGAGGCGGTGTTGATAGAATAATATGAAAAAGTTATTGAATACACATAGTTAAAAAAATAATTAATAAAAATTACAAATAGGTTTTTAAAATAAAAACAAATATATATAATAACATAAATTTAGTAGATGAATTGAAGTGTGTAATTGATTAGGTAAAATAATAAATTTTAATAAATAGACAGAGTAAGTATTGAAAACAATTTATAAAAAATTGTGACACTACTTTAAAAATATACGTATGTTTTAATATAAATTTAATAAATATATATAATATTATAAATTTAGTATAAAATGATAGTGAATTTAGTTTTTAATATAAGTTATTTACTGTTTAAAAAATATAATTAAAATTAATGCAAATAAATTAAAAATATTTATTATATTGATAAACGTATTTAAATAATATACATAAATTAGTAATAGTCAAATTATATTACAGTTGTTACTAAAATATTAAAATATTTATTCAGGTGATGAGGTAAAATAATAAATATTTGTAAATAGACAAAATTAGTATTAGGAATTTGTTTTAAAAAAATAAAACACATTTAAAAATACACGTAGTTTTTAAAAAATAGAAAAAATATATAATAACATAATTTTAATAAAAAATAATAATGTAATAATTTTTAATGCACTTTGTTCTTACACTAGATTCTCTATTAAGGAACTAACAAGATCTTAGATGTAATTGAGTAGAATTATTCTTGAATATATGGCCCTTGTATGGGCCACTGATTTTACTTTTTCAGATAGGGAATTGAAATTTCAATTCCCTATATGAGTTCATTAGAAATTTTACCATGTAAATACTATAATTGAAATTTTAGCGGCAGATGTAAAATCATAATTCAATTTTTTGCTGCTAGTGGTTGTCCTTTCCAAAAAATCCAGATTCGTAGAGATTTGATCACGAAATTCATCCTTTTAATTAATGACATTAGGAGAATGAAATAAAATTAACACATGACCAAAGACTTTATCAATGGCACTGTTTGAAAAGTTAGATTTTTTGTTCATGGATTCGTAGAGATATTTCAAGTGTTTTATTTCATATTATGTAAGCCAATGTCATCATTTATCTCACTCTCTCTTATATATCTCTCTTAAACTCTTTGGGATCAGGATTCTTTATTTATAGCGAACCAATAACGAAGATTTTTTTATTTGGTGCTTCATTAAATGCCAATTATCATAAAGTTTGTTAAAAAATGTTTACACGTAAAACATTTTAAACTTCTTCAAAATGTGTTGTGTTTTATGTACAATCAATTACAAATCCCTTCTCATGTAAAATAGTCATGTTTTCTTTTAGTTCAAAGTAAGAGATATTTAGGTTAATTGTTATCTAAATTCATAATTATTTCAGAAATGGATAAATCTTGGATCAATAAACCTCGACAATCAATAGAATACCTGAATGGTTTAGAAGAATTTTTGAAATTCCCAAATGCGAACTCTGGGGTCGAAGGTAGAATAATATGTCTATGCCCAAAGTGTAGATTCAAGAAATGACAACTCATCGAGGTTGTGCGCCAACATTTGATTGTCAAACCATTTTCGGAGGGATACAATTTTTGGAGTTTGTACGGAGAAATGATTACAGAAGAACCTGCTGTAGGACATGCTATAATGCCAATTGAGGTCTCAGAACCCATTGTTCGAGATGACCCTGTGCAGAACATAGTTCATGATGCATTCGGGATTCACCCCGAAAATGAGAGCATCGCTTCTGTGGATATGCCAGTTCCACAGTCAGCAGAAAGGATGGATGATAGTGTCAAACATTTTTATGAGTTACTGAATGGTGTAGAACAACCACTCTATGAAGGGTGTGAAAAGTATTCTAAATTGTCTTTTTTGGTGAAGTTGTATCACATCAAGTGTTTGTACGGCCTAAGCCGGTATCTGCAATTCTGATTGAGTTCTGCTCATTCTTCCGACAACTTTGTTTTAGATTTTTGAATGTTAATGAACTTAATCAACTTCAAAATCGAATCATTATGACGTTGTGCCATATTGAAATGTTATTTCCGCCGTCTTTCTTTACAGTCATGGTGCACTTGACTGTACATTTGGTCATGGAAGCGAAGTTAGGAGGAATAGTCCAATATCGTTGGATGTATCCCATCGAAAGGTAAAACATTAAAAACACATAATTCCAATTTATTGTATTATTGTTAATCCAATTTTATTCATTTAATCTATGTTCTCTAGATACTTGGGTAAATTTAAATCTTTCGTGCGGAATAGAGTAAGGCCAGAAGGCTCAATAGCAGAGTCGTACATTACAGGAGAAGTTTTATTATTCTGTTCCAGGTACATAGATGGTGTTGATACTATCTTCAATCGTCCTCTTCGTGTGGATGATCGACCCGATGTTGGGACGTCTGACAGGGGCTTGTTCCAACCAATAGGAAGACCAATTGGTGGATTTGATTATTTCACCCTTTCTCCCCGGAAAAAGTTACAGACTCATCGGCATGTCTTAACAAACTGCAAAGAAGTTGATCCTTAGTTACAGTAAGTTAACTCATACTTAGCTACATTTGCATACAATTTTTTGTCCTGTGTAGCATTAAGTGTTTAGACAATGTTTTCTCAACAGGGAATTTAGAGACTATGTACGGCATAGTTTAAGAAGTCGGACGCGATCATCTACCAAGATAGATAAAAAAGTCCACAGAGAATTTGTCTCTTGATTTTCGCGTTGTGTAAGTATTTCAACATGGTCACATTTAATTCATATGTCAAATATGAGTACAACTCATCCTTTATTCGTTTTCCAGATTGCAATTGATGCCGATGGATCGTAGTGTGCTGATTTAAAATATCTGGCACTTGGTCCACTAGATAGAACACGTCGATACAGTGCTTACAATGTCAATGGATTCAAATTTTGAACTTTAGAGCGAGATTAAGGGATGACATCTCAAAATAGTGGAGTTTATGGTACTTTCAAGATGAGAAGTTATGCAAGTAGTAGTGACACGAACATACAATTTGGTGGCGTCCCGTATTACGAAAAACTATTGGACATTATAGAGTTAAACTACCATGGCCATTTTACAGTCGTATTATTTAAGTATAAGTGGGCCAACACAACTACAACGAGATGAATTGCAATTGATGAATTCAGGGTGACATCGGTTGATTTTTCTCGGTTGATTCACACTGGTGAAAATGATAATAACGAGCCATACATCCAGGCATCTGAGGCTCATCAAGTGTACTATGTACAAGATGAGCTGGACAAGAACTGGAGTATAGTGATGTATTTAAAACACTGTGACTTATACGAGATGGGCAATGAAGATGAAAATCTTATTTACGAGAGTGATCCGTTACACACGCAAAATTTAGAAAGATTGTTTTCAGAAGGAGAAGTTAATTTATGATTTTTACGGTATTAGTTTTGCTGTTGCCACCTATTTATATATATTTTAGACTACTTATAATTACTGTACTATTTTATTTATTTCCATAACTTTTATTAGGAAAAGTTTATTTTATAATTGTTTTATTAATTTCATTTTGCCAGTAGCGGGGACGATGAAGAAGGATAGATCACTCTACACGGGCATGGCAGAGGCGTCCAGTTCTCACACTCCCACGCCCCGTGGGGCGATCAGTGAGGGCGGACAGCCTACTATGGAGTCGGAGGCTACCGCATCATCAGTCCCTGGTAGCGACTCCCATCCACTGGATTCGCAGGTCGTCCCTTGCAGACTCCCTCCACCCGAAGCTCAGGCACTGGACGACGATTATACGTTCGATTTTGACGCGATCTTTGGTGGTGTAGAGGAGGAGCATCAGCCCGGTGAGCAGGAGCGCAGATGCAGGAGGAGTTGGACAGTTGAGTATTGTAAACATGTACATTTTATGCGTTTAATAATTTTGTCTTAGTAACATAATATATAATTATCACTAATTTTTTTGATAGACGGGACCAGACAGACGACGTCTAGACAGTTGACTGTCCACGACGTATGGGCCCTGCCTCAGGGCTCAAAGGTGGTTGTCCAATTCAATGACAACCATCAGACTATCGAAGACAATGGCGGTTTGCTCGGTGTCTTCCTCGGCACCATCAGGATAACTTTCGGTTATTCCCGATCTCTTACAGGGACTAGAGGAGCATTTCTCAGCAGTCGAAGACGAATGTCTTCGTAAATAATATTCAGGTATGAAAACATATATCTTTTGTAATTAATTATATTTATTTGTAATTTATGTGCAATTTATGTGTAACTAATTTTTTACTTTCGTTTGCATACACATTTTAATGTGACGGATCAATACAAGAAACTGATCATGTAGTCGCTAGGAGCGAAATGGAGAGCAGCACGAAACAATTTATTTCGACTGGCGTACGATGGTACGAAGACTAGAGATCAGTTGCGGAGTGAAGTCCTGACAGGCATCCCACCTGATCAGTGGGCAACTTTCATAGACTATCGCCTTGATGCGAAGTCTAGGGTAAGTTGTGTATATTAACATATTTATAAAATTTAACTTTTAAATATTGTCACTAATTATTTTTTCTATGTGATTAATTAGGATGTGGCTGCGAAGAATAAACGGAACAGAAGACAGCTGACAATGCCACACACTACTGGATCCAAGAGCCTTGCGCGTAAAAAGGCGGAGATGGTAAGTTTAAATCTAAAAATATTTTGTTTTTTTAAATGTTGAGAAGACTATAATATATATAATCATAAATTGATTAATTATTATAATTTTCAGGAGATTGCTCATGGGGGTCCAGTGACACGTGGTGATGTATGGACGGCAACTCATAAAAGAGCTGACGGATCATACATCAACGATGAAGTTTGGTCTGTTGCGGTAAGTAATAAAATCTTATCAACCATACTTGGGTAATTATTTAATTTTTAGATAATGTTTAATATTATTAATTGTCTGTTATTGAATGTTAGGAGAAAATTGCTTCAATCCAGCAAGAGGATAGTTCGTCCCAAGAGCTCTCGACGGCTGATTCACTTGCGAGAGGTCTTGGCACTAAGGAGCACTCCGGCCGCATTCGAGGATTTGGGTTGGGTGTTTGCCCAACTCATGTCTTCAGTAATGGTTTGTAATATCCCTAATTTTGTTTCTTTTATTGATAAAAGTACATAAATATTTAATTAAGGAAATAAAATTTATTAGACAATATTTTAGATATCTAAGGAAATATAATCCTTAGAAATTCTTCACCTTATGTATATGGATAGAAAATGTTTCTAATATTAAGAGAACAAATAAAGAGGGAAAACCTAATAGGAAAAACAATTAGAAATAACATATTAAAGAGATGCAAAATTCTTGGATAAGGAAGATAAATTTTTAGAAACAAGTAAAGGTCATAAAATTTCAAGAACATTGGATTAGGGTAATTTTTCTTAATTCAAGAACTAGAGTTACTAAGTTTAAAATCTTTACCCATACATTGGGCTTTTACCTATGGACACTTCATATAGAGTTTTTCCACTTCACATAAGTTTCTAGCAAGCCCATTGGATAACCTAAGCAAGAAATAAAACATACACTTGGACTAGGATATAGTAATTGGACCAATAGCCCAAAAATTATGAAAATGTGACCAAACCCTCCAAGAAATGTAGAATTTTATCCAAAGCAAAGAAAATGGGTAGGAATAAGCCCAAATCCAAGAGGAAAAATAAAATAAAATAAATTAGGTAATGATATAATAATGTAATAATAATAAAGATTAGATTACATGGCATTAAGACAAAAATTTAGCAAGTGGTGTGATTCTACATTTATAATTTTGGCAAATGGCATGATAATACAAGGTTTTAGGACAAAAACATCTATATCCTACACTCATAATTTTAGCAAGTAGTATGATAATACATGGCATTAGGACAAAATGTTCCTATCCCACACAAATAATATCAACCAAATAATGGAGATTCAAGGGTTAGAAATTTGCCACATAAAAGGCAAACCTATCATACTTGTTTAAGACAAAAGAAAATAGAAATGAATCCCTAAATCAAAGGGACCTTGTCCCATATCTTAAGAACATATTATCATAATTTTCAAAATACAAATCTCCTTTTCCTATGCATATCTTGACTAAGGAAGAGGAAGACAAGAACATAAGTTGTTTGTTTTCCAAAAATTCAACCAAGTGTAATCTAATTGTGATAAGGTAGACCCATGATCATGAATATAAGAAAACCCACCTTTACAACATTATAATTTCGTCCAAGTGAGGGAGACAAAAAAAATAGAAGCAAGGTAGAGTGAGGAAAGGAGAGGAAGAAAGGAAGAAAGAGGAAGGAAAAGTCTAGGGGACTAAGTGCTCTAGGTAAGTTTAACAATATTTCTTTTTGAAGAAAACTTTTGAAATTTATAATATTTATATGAGATTTTGATCTTAGAACTTTGATGATTGGTCATGATGTTGCTATATCATGTTACATATTGATCTTGCATGTGATGTATGTTTGAATACTTAGACTGATATAGAAAGTTCTGCATAGGTATGGCTATGGGTGGCAAAAGTTTTAGATTCTGTGTTTTAATTTCTGGGAATTATCTATAGGGAATTAAAATAAATGGTTAATATAAGAATTAAAGATATATGTGTCATGGATTTTTAGTAACTGCAATTATTCAATTTGGAGTCTATATGAGGTAGATATGGTCCAATTAGTAGTCAAATGTCAGAAAATGGTTTATCAGGGAAGAATATGTTAGGATAGCTTCTGTATTTTATTTTCTGGGAATTATCTGTATAGAATTAAAATAAATGGTTAACATAAGAATTATAGATATGTGTGTCACGGAATTTTAGCCATTGGAATCACTCAAGTTGGAGTCCATATGAGTTAGATATGATCCGATTAGTAGGTAGAGTTTAGAATTTATCCGAGAAGAAATAACCTGTACATTTAGGGAGTAATATCACCTTGATTTCTTAATATTTCGCTACAATGTTCAACATAATAGTTTTAGATAATTGTTTTATCTTGAAATTAACACTAAGATCACCTACATCGGAGTTCAATTGAGGGAGTTATGCGCTGATTAGTAAGAGAAGGTTAGATATGATGAAAACCTGCATCAAAAAAATAAAGAAATAAAATTAATATTTAAAAAAGAAGACGAATCTTATAGATGACTGGTATATGCCATAGTCATTGCCATTGTATGAACTTCTTATCATCTTAAGTATAAAATTTTGACATGGAAATATTTTATAAAGTGATATTTGAAATGGTTATGTTCATGACATGATTACCAATAATTTATGGTAATAATTATATTTTGATGAACATACTTGTTATTAAAAGCATATTTTTCGCTATCATTGTGAAAAGAAAAGAAATGAGCACGGTCACATGGCAATTCGTGTGGTGCACCCGTAGTGGACGCCCTACCAACGGTTATGATTATGATTATAAGAAAAGAAAGAGAAAGTGTGCTACGTCAGACAGAGCGAGAAAAGCCCGTACCGGAGAGTAGAGGATACTCACCCTGACCAGGGTAGCTTGAAATGAGAATAAGTTGATGGCCATCATATGATATTCTAAAAATAGTTAATCCTATCATATATATCATTACTGTATGATTCTTATGTGTATAGATATAATGCATTCATGTGACCAATGATATTTTCTGTAGTTTATACAGCTGAGCATGACGTGATGAGCTATATTGATGATGATTTATTGTTGAATTTATTGGGATTTAATTCTCACTATATTTCCATATCATGTTCAGAAAATTAGTTATACAGATTTTTTTATAGCTCTGGCTTTTAGTGCATGTTGGATCGAGTACTTTATGTTCGGCAGATCCCAGAAGCAAATAAAATGTTTGTGGTCGAGTTGACTTAGATGCCGGTGAAGGTGCAACCACCCGCACCTGTATCTCCGGAATTGGTCAACTAGAATAAATAAGATGTAGATTTTTATGTGTTTGATATGTTGTACGTATGTTTTGATTAATGACATGTATGTGAACTCTGTATTGTATAAATTAAATAAATGTTATATTGAGTTAAGTTGTAACGAGGTAATAACTTCATGGTATTTTTTAAAAAAAATTGATACTTAAATAGATTTGTTACATGGTTCGTCTGAGTCGAGCTCACAGTCTGGGCCGTCATACAACAACTTACAGAATGAGGTGGAGCGCCTGAAGACAGCTATACATGAGCGGGACATCGAGCTGCAGCGACGAGACGCTGAGCAGCAGCGACGAGACGCTGAGCTCTAACGATGAGATGCTGAGCTTGCAGCACGGCAAGCATAGATGGAGGCTGATATGACGTTCCTGCTACAAAAATTTCAGGGTCAGCTGCCACCTGAAATTTCAGGACTTGATAGTCCCGGACCCAGGGTTAGGGGTGTAAGTAAACCGCCGAACTCGATTTAACCCGACCTAAACCGACCCAAAAATAGCCATTCGGATGAACACTTTCAGTTTAATGGGTTATAATGGATTGAAAAATTAAAAAAATCGGTTTTAGGCGGTCGGTTCGGGTTGGGTTAAATTCAACCCGCCAACCCGCCCAACCCGCCTCAACCCGCGCAAATCACTCAATCTTATAGAAAAAAGAATGATAGAATGAACTCAACCCGCCCCAATCCGCCCAACCCGCTCAAACCGCCCAACCCGAATTCCTATACGTTTGGTCTCTCACCCGAAATAACCCGTAATTCTCGGTTTACTCTCTTGATCGGTCGGTTTCGGGTGGAGTATAACCAACCCGAACATTGTACGGGTCGGGTTGAAAACCGCTCCAACCCGACCCAACCCGCCCGACTTACACCCCTACCCAGGGTAACCTTTTAATACATTAAAATTGTTGGTATAATTTTGTTTATTTTCAAAATACTAAAAATTCTAACAAACAAAATTTATTTTTCAGGACCCCAGCGATCGTGGTAGTGAGCATCAGCGTGATTAGCATCCCCAGGGTCCGATAACTTGATTTAGTTGTTATATTTGTATATGTAATTTTGTTACGTTCATTACTATTAATTTTTTTGTACATATTTTTTTATATATATAGATTCATTATAATTCAATAATTTATGCATATTTAGTATCTAGTTAAATATTAATAAATTTTAAAATAAAATTTTCAATTATTAAATAATTCACACGTTTAATTATTATATAATAAAATAAAATATATCTAAATTAATTTATAAAATATTAAAAATATAAATTAATTTTTATTTTGCATAAAAATTTAATCATTATTAGTATTATGGATAGCACAAAATATTATATTTTAAATTAAAAATAAAATTGATATAAAAAACTAAACTAATTTTATTAATAAAAAATTTTAAAAAATTTTTTATAAGTAATGACGGTTTTTAAACCGTTGTTACTTTTAACGGCGGTTAAAAATCACGTTAAAACTGATTTAACGACGGTTTTAAAAACCGTCGTTAATTCAGTTTTAACGACGGTTATTTCCACGGTTGGCTGAAATTATCGCTATGCTTGGAGTTCCACGACAGTTTTAAAATCGTCGTTAAAGGACATAACGATGGTTTTGACCATCGTTATGCCCACTTAAAAATCGCCGCAATGCGACGGTTTTGTTGTAGTGATTTATTTTAAATTTATTAGTTGAATTATAAATTAACAAATTAAAATGAAAATTTTGATATACAGGCAGTAAAAAAAATGAGTTCTAGTTAGAGGGAGCTAATAACAATGACAATATATTGGTTCATGATCAATGTCAAAAAAGCAATGGGTTAATTTATTACATAGCATATATAGGGTATCATCGTCACACTCAAACTTTTTTTTTCTCCATTAACAATTATTTTATTTATTTTTATTTGTTTATGTATTTTTACTTGTTTACAGTTGAATCGTGGGATGATGATATGGAGTCACTACCATATTAAAGTTACAAGTGCTTTCTGTTAAGGATTGTGACTCTTAAAAAAGAAACACTGATTAATCTGAAGCCAACAAATCTCAACGGCGAATAAGATACGTTAGCGTTTTGAATCTTTTGCAATTGTATAGGACAATTAAAATAACTAGGAAAAATTAGCCACTGATTAAGGTGCAAAGGAGAAGTTTCAACCGCAAATTGGATACGATAGCATTTTGAATCCTTCGTATAGGACAAGTAAAATAACTAGCAAAAAGGTTAATCACTAAAGGTGCCAGGGAACTTTGGGTTAAAAGATATAGTTTTGATCAAATGGTTAGCTCAATTTAATATCCATTGCAAAGCATAGTTCATCCAAAATCGCCATTAAACCTAACGTCTTTGTTATCATGCCACTAAAAACAAGACATTATATGTTACGATTTTTCTGTGACAACATTGAAAGTCACCACGGAATGAGGGTTTTTGGTAGGGACTTTGAAGTAGTCACTAAAGTCAATTAGTAAGGAACTTTCAATTGCGACCATAAAGTGTTGCCATTGAAAATGTACGTTTAAAGTTGCCACCAAATATTATCTAAGAAACTTTGTAGAGGAATTTTCAGTATATCAATCGCAGTAAATAATTTCAAGGCACGAACTGATGAAGTAAATTCTTGATATCCTTCACATTTTTAATAATTCCTGCAAATGTGATTCCAAAATTAGCTTGTTCGCTTTGAAAAGGAATAAATTACGTAGAGCTTAGATGACTATATTATAGTTTGCGAGTCACTGGACTGTAAGTAAAAGAGAGGGTTGGAGATAGGATTGCTTTATATGTGTTTTTAATGATATTATTGCATAAAATAAAGATAGAACTTCTTAAATAGATAACAATGTGGTATAGCCTATGCTTAACATAAAATATGATTGAATTTTAGATTCTAAAGGTTACAATTGAATTTTCGGTGCTAGATGGCACGTACTGATACTAAACACACTAGTTACGTAGGTTTCAGAGTTGAACACATCCTGAAAGACGTTGTGTTCATGTAAGCATAGGGAAATATGTCTGTATCTCGATGCACAACTACGAAGAAAATTAATGAAACTAGAATTGTAATATAAGTTTAGACAGAAATTAAACAACAAACAGGAAAAGGGATGATTCACACTTTTTATCTATTTTGGAGAAAATGACACCGCCAATATAAAAAACAATCTTGGATTGAACCTTAATGATTCAGGATATCCAATAATTTGATACCATATCGTTGCCCCTATATAGTTATAACATAGGGTTGAATTGGCTTCTCTAGTATTTTGCACATGATTTTTTTAAGGGAGTTTCCTTGGCACCAGAGAAATTGAACAACTTTGTAGGTAGTGGTAGAATCATATTGGAGGTGGTGGTGGCACAGAGAGAGAGAGAGAGAGAGAGAGAGAGAGAGAGAGAGAGAGAGAGAGAGATGGGTTAGGGAAGTGAGAATGACTTGGGAGGTGGTTTTTTCTTCTTGGTAGAATTGGGGAAGATATCATGGGGTTTACCTCACTAACCACTCATTGGTTAGTCAAAAATAGCTGGGAAATTCCCTTGCTAATCATCAGATCCATCGATGTTTATGTGGTTAATTTTTTTTTAGAGAGAAGCTTGGTTCCCTAACTAACTTGTCAGTATTTAGCATTTTCGCTAATTTTTATAGAAAATATCTTTTTTTTTATTTGATAGTATTCAAGTGTTAGAACCCTTCAACAAGTACTCTAATTTGTGACTGATTTTGTGAGTACATATTTGTGACTGTTTTTTTTGTTGTGACCACTTGGTGGTCAAAATATTTGATATCTTTTTTGTAATGTTGTAGTGGTCACAAGTAGAGGAAATTTTTTAAAAAAGTTATAATTTTTGTAAAAAGAAAATTAGAGAAAACCTCAGCTCCATCAACAAAACTCCATCAGCTCAAGATTACATAAAAACATAAAAGATAAATAGATAGGAGTTAGAAAAATGAGGGCAACAAGAATGAAGGGTTAATAATTAGACAACCACAAAAGTAGTGTTGTGATTGCTACGCAGTCGAACTGTTGTCTTTTTTTTTTCTTTTTTTTTTTTTATAGGCAAATGCAACCCGATAATATTCTCATGGAAATTAACTTTTTTTACCTTAATTAAATTTTTATTAATGAAATAAATTATAATTTTTTGGCCAATGATTAAAAAATAAATTATCATTTTATCATTAAAAATATGATAGAGTTGAAGTTGAAATTTAATTATTAAAATAAAATATACATTGAAAACATTCAAAACGATTTAATTCAAATTAGGATCACATTAATTTTCATTTTTATTTTCATCCTCATCCTTAATTATATTCATCTTCATCCTTTTTTGCATTAACAATCTCTTCATCTTTGCTAGCATCAATATCCTTTATTTGTCTTTCATCGTCTTTCAAGGTATTGCCTATGATTTTATCATCTATGAAAACGACATGGGCTTGTCATCTTGATACGCAACTTCTAATGTATGTTGATCATCCATTGAGCCTCTTAGTTTAGTCTTGATGACTACCCACCAATATGCTTTATCTTAGGTCCTCATAGGGTATGGCACATAATAAATCTGTACCAGTTGTTATGCAAATACAAATGGATCAAAGTTTTCATACCTTCTAATTTGTTTAATTTCATTATTTCTATATTGTGGGTGTACTTTCATCCAACGGTTCCTCACAAGATTAAACAGATCACAGTAAAATAAGACTAACTCCTACACAGGTTCTCTTAGATATTGTAATTGCACTACCTCCTTAAGGATACTAAAATAGTCACTTTTTCCATCGCCTTCCCTGATATCTTTAACGCACGCCTACTATTGATTGTTTTCTTCCCAATGGTCCATGCATCTGTATGGAATTTATGTCCATTGATGAAGCATATTGGCCATGTTTGTATTTGTCTTAGTGGACCCCAAATTAAGTCTCTCAAATATACACTGTCAACAAAAGTTGATTGGTTAAGAATCTATTAGGAAAGAAAAAAATTTAAATGTTGAGAAGAACATGAACTATATATACGAACAATTTTAGACAAATAAAATGATGATACCATTTGCAAATTTTTTTTAATCACAAGGCAAAATATCTTTCAATCATATAATCCACCTCCCTAGAGCACGTGTTGAGATTTGATGCTCAAACATCCTAATGATACAATTTAATATGGATATTAGTAAACAACATATCAATTAATTTAATGTAGAGACAAATTTACACTAAATATATGGTTTGACCTCATTGCAATTTAATGAGATGTGAAGATAAGTAGTACCAAACTCTCTATCACTCAAATAACGAGTGGTACACTTTCTAGAGGCGTGTCTAATTTGTTTGAATATTGGCAATGTTGAAATTTGGTTGCTTGTTCCTACTTCATCCACAAAATTGTTTTGTCCAACTCTTGTTCGCAATGAATGTACAAGCGATTCAAAATAGTACAAACAAAAGTATGTGTTTCTTGTTATAAATATGTTTTACATATGAAGCCTTCCACCGAAGCTTTGTTTTTAACAATTTGTTTTTGAATTTGGTCAAGAACCAACATCATTAAATGAAACATAATTAGATATGACATAATTATAAAAATATTAATTCAAGATTTAAAGCAACCATGATAATTAATTATTACTTCTCAAATGACTACATCCATTGGCATTAGACTAGTCCACCAACCGTGGCTTCAAAGGACAAATGGAGTGGTAAATGCTTTATGGAGTCAAGTAATTTAGGTGGGAAAATACTTTCCAACTTGCATAGAGTGATAGGAATGTTACAGGACATTTATACTAAATAATCCAACTTTAGCAACATTGAGCATAGGTCTCAAGAAACTAGACTCAACTATGTCATAGGCTTTCATATTTGCTTGCGCTATGCAATCAGAAGCAAACATTTCATAAAGACAAGTGGTAGGTGCTATCGCGGGCACTTCAAATATAATCAGTTTCTTATCTCAAAATTAACTTGTAATTGTCGAAGTAAAGGTCAATCTCACAAAGACTGCGACTATCTTTTGTGAAATACAAAGGGGGTTGAATGCAATAAATAAATTGCAAAAGAAATTCAAAGGTAAATCTAAGAATGTAGAGATGAGTCAGTAGAATGAATGTTGGTTTTGTCAATATCAACTGTTAAGAATTTACAATGATTATTAACAATATAATCAATTCTTCATTAAATATTTACTATTGGAATAAATTTTTATCCCTTTTAATGTTTAGTTAATTGATAATGATCGCCTCAATTAACTCTAATTGATAAGCAAGTTTAACCGATCGGTAAAATTTAACTTAACAATTGCTTTAGAAACTAAAGAGACTGGCAAAACTACACAAGACAACTAATCTATTGTATTTAATTTAGTTAATTGTTCATTATAAGATTAACATTTTATAATCATACAATTGTAATCCTATTTGCATTTTAAACCACAGTGACCAAAACTTTATTCGATTTATTATTCAGAAATAGATTAAATTGGATAATATACTAGTAAGCCTCCTAACAATTAGATAAAACAATCATAATATAAAAATAGAAGAATAACTGATGCTTAATTGGAATTGAACAATTAAACCTTTAATCAAGTCTCACAATGCATAACTCTTGAAATTTCAATTTTCCTAAACCAAATAAATATTTTTCGCCATGCATAGCCATAAGGAAATTAAAAGAAATATAAAAGAAGAGTTTCAATTAATGATGAATTGATTACTCCTTGACTCTTGATATTTGCTATTTATAAACAAGTAAAAAAACTATTCTACTGTAGTCATGTCGCAACATTAGGTTAGCTTGTCATGAGGCTGCCATCATGAATAATGTAACGAATCAGAATTATGGTCTCATATTGTGATAGAAAGAATATCACATTGAGATGGAAACCTTCAGGAAATATGTGTTCTATTTTGTAATCTTCAGTGTTGCAACATTGAATATCCTCTGTCGTGATGGGACATCTACTAAAATTTCTAGAACTACATTCTGGGTGTCTTCTATCGCGATGAAATCTTTTATCTTATTTTTTAACTCTTTTTTCCTTTTTCCTTAATTTCTTCATCAATTCTCTTCTCCTTATTCCCTGCAACACTTTTACACAACATCAATCATATTCCATACATTTATTCTTCTAAATAAAAATTAAAAAATCAACTTGATGTATCTAATTAATGCATAAATGTGTGCATATTAAATTCTTCTACATTCAATCTTTTACTTGTCCTCAAGCAAAATTGAACCTTAAACAAATATTCAGATCATGCACTAAGTGTCAAGCCATTGAGCTCCTTGCCTTAGTAGAAATTTGGAATAAAGTCTCAAGAAAATTCTAAAAGAGAATCATAGTTATAAGTAACTCAACCCTTATGCAATTCATATTCTTTTCTTCTTAATCCTGAGTAAGTGTTCGTACCTTGAGTTAGCTAATTACCCTTACTCAGAGGAGTTTACACAACAAAAATTTTAGTATACAGGTCTCTATGATAGGGACTCTATAGACTTATTTTTCATACTATTCTACATTAATGTAGGTTACATATTACTCCTTAGATCAATAGAGCTTTTCTCTAACTTGTAATGTGGCTAGAGTATAGGGTATGGTAAATAATAAGAACTTTTAGTTCAGTCCCTCAGTACCACATAACTACATCTTTTTTTTGTTTTCTTTAAGCTTTCTTTTGGCTTTTAGGGATTCCCCCCCCCCCACACTCCTTTTTTACTCTATTTGTTGAATCTTTGATTCACTATTTTCTTTCTTTTCTTTCTTCTTTTTCAGACTATTGTTTTTTCCTTACCTCCACCCCTCCACCCTTTTTAAATAATGAAGCTCTAAATAATACTACAGATAATAGCCATGCAAAATGTAATAACCGCAAAATTTAACGAAAATTCAAATTAAAGAAAATTTAGAATAAAAGAGAGAATTTTGAAAATAGAGATAAGAACCGTAGAAAATATGTATATTTACTACATGAGTTAAAGAAGTACAAAGAAAATATGAGAATTTACGTTTTGGCGTGTAATTTTTATTTTTAAATGATAGTATTTTGCTATAAGCAAATATATTTTATTTGTTTAAAAATGATTATGTCTTGCTAAAATTAAGTAGACTTTTAAGTAAAATAATTATTGTGTTGCTTAAAATAATTATAACGGCCTCTAATGAATTTTTATTGTATTTTTAGAAATATTATTTCTTTTAATATAAATAACGATATTTATTTCGAGATTTGTTTTATTGCAATTTTTATCAAGAAAAATCATGATTTAAGAGTTCAATTAAAGGTTTATGAGAATGTAAATTTTTAGAAAATTTTAGAAAATTTTAGGATAAAAAATGGAATTTATATGAATTTATATAAAAGAAAATCTTATTATTAAATAAATAAATAATTATTATTATTTAAAAAAAATAAAAGAAAATGGAGTGTCGTACCGTTTGCAAAATTTCAAAAGAAATTGAAAGATAATAGTGAGTGAATAGTACCTTCAACTTTTTCTTTTGATCTGGAGTGTCTATTGGCTTTCGATTTTAAAACCAAAGGTGCTACTGGATTCAGGACGAAGAATACTGTAGTTTTGACAGATCACTTTTTTAAATCAGCTGTTGAATTGCCGTAGATCTGAAGTAGAAAATATCAGAAAAAGGTAAATTCTAAAACTCTTACTTAGAGACCTCTAATTGAAATTCTGACACCGTAGATGGATTCAGGAGTTAAATAAACCTTAAGATATGAATTTTTTCAACTATCTGACAACTTTTTGTTCGTCGTGAATAGTGATTTCCGGCGGGTGAATAGTGTTTTCCGCGCCAGTGAATAGTATTTTTCGACGAGTGAATAGTGACCAAGCTCTCGGAATCATTTTCTAAGTCTTTGGACCCTCCGATCACATTTTTGAGGTCTAATTGGTCAAATTCAGCTTGGAAAAGTATAATTTAGGGCTGTCAAATCAGGAGCCCTACCCTGTGAGTAGATGATTCTTCCTATGGCTTGCCCTATACTCTTCTTGATATTTGAACATGTATATGATTATGTTTATGAGATAGTTACACTTTGATATGTTTCTGAAATGCATTAAAATGATCTGAACTGCTTATAATTGGAAATATGATTCAAGAAGAGTATAGTATTTGAAAATGGATTTCTGAATTCATGATGTATCTGATTTCACTTGTATTTATCATTATTTGATAAAGTGAATATTATGTGCACGATGCATTGATTTGTAAAGCTATATACTTGTGAAAATGATGCATGTCATATTATAAATGAGATTGAATGGCAAGTGTAAAGCTCTTGGCGAGTTGCTTGATAAATATGACAAGCGTAAAGCTCATGGCGAGTTGCTTGATAATTTTACATGTATTTATATGTATTGATGAATATCGGCTGGTTGTATGGCTTGTGACGGTACCGAATAGGTGACGCCCTATTAGCCTGAGTGAGCCGGGGGAGGGCCGCTCCAATCGGGTGACAGTGGTAATGTGAGGAGGCAGGAGGGTGTTGTATTCACATTCCTTGATTACTTATTGTGACTAGGGTTGAGGTACTATGCGTATAGCAAATGAGTTATATTTTCATTGCATTGACCAGATTGCCGAGTGAGGCACGTGCATTAAAAGTGATGATTTTTTCTCCAAATCTTACTATTTTACTATAGCTTATACAGCTGAGTATAACAGCATTTGTTTAATGATCATACAGTGCAGCATATAGTTTTTGGATATCTGAATATCTTTTGATTTGAGAATATTTGAAATACGGGTCTTATATGAATGTACTTCTGAACTGTATTTTCTATGTGACATATTTTAAAATATAAGTACATCCATATGTTGACCTAAGAGGTCATAGGAGGAATTATTTGCTCACTGAGTTGTCAAACTCACTACATGATATTTCCACATTTTTCATATAAGAATATCAGAGTCTGATTCGACAGATATGTAATATATTCTCTGGGTAAGTCTACGTTGCTTCCGAGACTCACAGTTTTTGAATTATACTATGTTTGTATTCTAGAGTGCTCTGAACGCTACAGGCAGGATCCCCGTTTCTGTTGTACTTTGATGTTTATAGACTTGATCTGTATATTGTGTATACATGAGAGATCCTATATGTATTTGTTCCCATGATAAAGAATTGAATTATGTATATTTATGAAAAATATCTGATTGCGGAAATAATAATAATTATAGAAAAAAATGTTTATTTTATGTAACGTAAATTGGGGGCGTTACACAAAATAACTGAATATGGTACTCAAATGATTAGGAAAATATTAAAACTAATTAAGGATAGAGGAAATAATTAGCTATTAGAATAAAAACTCAATTAAGCTCAAAAAGTGCGTATTAGAGATATAATATCACCAAGTATGCTTAAAAAGGCTCAATCTAAAAAAAAATTGCCTAAATCACTTCTAAGTAGTAGTATCAACCTAAGATTTAGCCTTAGTGCATTGAAATAAGTTCTAGAGTTCCATTAATGATATAACAATATTTTTACATGTATAAACATTTTCTAAGTAATAAGTAAATTAATTACCTAACATTGAAGTGCACTATATTTTGGAATTTAAAAAGTGAGAATAAAAATTGTAGAAGAGTTAAAATTTCCTATAATTGCAGTTTTCTTCTTCCTTTTTCTAGAGATAATAATTTTTAGTTTATTCACATCACTAGCTATTCAGATAACTTGACAACACAAAACATAATTTGAACACATACACATAATCACGCAACTTGCTAACAATAAAAATACATTCATTCCTATATAGTCATCCATAAAATGAAAATTCTCACCCCTATACGATCAATCTTCACATTGTCCCTAATGTGAGATAAAATATATCAAAAAAGAAAAGAAAATAAAAGAGAAAAGAAAAAAGAAAAATAAAGACTAGGACTTATGGATATCCTTATTCTATATCTCCTCTTTGTCTGTTGTAACACACCTAATTTCATTTATTTTATCAATAAAGGTATATAAATATCTAATTAAGGAAATAAATTTATAAAACAATTTTTAGATATTTAAAGAAATATAAGCCTTAGAAATTCTTCACTTTATGTGTATACATAGAAAATGTTTCTAACATTAAGGGAATAAATAAAGAGAGAAAACGTAATAGGAAAAAAATTAGAAATAACATACTAAATAGAGGCGAAATTCTTAGGTAAGGAAGGTAAATTTTTGGGATGTAAGTAAATGTTTTAAAATTTTAAGAAGACTGAATTAGGGTAATTTTTCTTAATTCAAGAGTTAAAGTTCCTAAGTTTAGCATCTCCACCCATACATTGAGCTTTCTTCAATGGACACTTCATATAGAGTTTTTTCTACTTCACATGAGTTTCTAACAAGCCAATTTGATAGCCCAAGCAAGATATTAAACATAGACTTGGATTAAGATATAGAAGTTGGACCAATAGCCTAAAAATAATGAAAATGTGACCAAGCCCTCTATGAAAGGTAGAATTTCAACCAGAGCAAAGGAAATGGGTAAGAATGAGCCCAGATCCAAGAGAGAAAAATAAAAACCATGTAAAGAAATAATAGTGTAATAATAATTAAGACTAGGTCACATGGTATTAGGACAAAACATCTATATCCTACATTTATAATTTCAGCAAGTAGGTAATTATACATGGCATTAGGATAAAATATCTATATCCCACATTTATAATTTCAGCAAGTAGGTAATTATACATGGCATTAGGATAAAACATCTATATTCTACATTCATAATTTCAGCAAGTATGTAATAATATATGGCATTATGACAAAACATCCTTATCCTACACAAATAATTTCAGCCAAGCAAGGGAGACTCAAGGGCAAAAAATATGTCACCGAGAAAGGCAAACCTATCATACTTGAGTGAAACAAAAGAAAAAGGAAATGAATCCCTAAATCAAAGGGACCTTGTCCCTTATCTTAAGAACATTTTATCATGATTTTCAAAATGCAAATCTCCTTTTGCTATGTATATCTTGACTAAGGGAAAGGAAGACAAGAACATGAGTTATTTTTTTCCAAAAAATAACCAAGTGCATCCTAATTATGATGAGGTAGACCCATGATTATAAGAGGTGAACCACTTGATAGTTTATTTAAGTAAAACCCACCCTTATAACATTATAATTTCGTCCAAGTGAGGGAGAGAAAAAATAGAAGCAAGGTAGAGTGAGGAAAGGAAAGAAAGAAAGGAGAAGAGAGGAAGCAAGAAGAAGGAGAAGTCTAGAGGACTAAGTATTCAAGGTAAGGTAGCTTAATCTCCACTTGAATATATCTTTTTTTTTCATCCTTGGGGTTCAAAACTCACCATTCTTCTCTTATTTAAGCTGTTGGAAAAGTTAAGGGAAGGGAAGAATCTTGCATATATAATGGATGTTGCTATATCATGTTACATGTTGATCTTATATATAATGGATGTTTTGAATACTTCGGTTGGTATGGAAAGTTCTGCATATATATGGCTATGGGTGACAAAAACTTAGAGCTTTTATGCTGTTGTTATGTATATTTGAATATGGTAAAAATAGATGGAAGATGGTTAGGTTAGTAAATTGAGTATGGTCTTAAACACCTAGGGGAAGACCATGAGAAATTTTTGTTGAGAAACACCCTTAGTGATGCATGATTTAATTCTATTTTTTTTTTGAAGTGGATGATGAAATATGTTAAATTAAGTAAGAAATATAATTAAATGTTGAGATGAGTAATTCTTTGATTTGGTGGAAATTTGGTTGAAAAATGGAAGATGAATTAATAAAAGAATAAACTAGAACTTTAAGAAAGGCTAGACTAAGAAAACTGAATTTCGGAGTATCCAGGGAAGCTTCTGTTTTTGAAATTTTGGAAAGAATCAGTTAAGAATTAAAAAACGGTTAACATGAAAGATGTAGATATATGTCTCATAGATTTTTAACCACTAGAATCATCCAATTTGAAGTTCAAATGAGGGAGATATGGTCAAATTAGTAAGCAGTGGTGAGAAAATAGTTAACCAGGAAAGAATATGTTAGGTAAACTTCTGTGTTTGAATTTATGAGAAACATCTATAGGGAACTAAAATAAATAGTTAACATGAAATACACACACAAACACACACACACACACACACACACACATATGTCTAGCCACTGGAATTATTCAATTTGAAATCCATATTAAGAAGATACGGTTAGATTAGTAAGCAGTGGTCAAAAACTAACTAGAGAATAATATTTTAAGTATGCTTATGTATTTGAAGTTTTGGACAAAATCTATAGGAAATTAAAGGAAATTGTTAACATAATATATATATATATATATATATATATATATATATATATATATATATATATATGTCTCATGGATCTATAGGCTCTAAAATTACTTAATGTGGAGTCCATATGAGGGAGATATGGTTGATTAATGAGTAAGGGTCAGAATCAGTCTAGAATCCAGGGTAGTAAATGTAAGCGTTTTTGTTTTCGATTTTTTGGGAATAATTTGTAAGGAATCTAAAGAAATGATATATTTGAAAGTTGTAGATAAGTGTCTTAACTTTTATAGGCTTTGGAATCACCTAAATTGGAGTTCGTATGAGGGAGATATGGTTGAATAAGTGAGGAAATGTCACATAACACATAAATATTATAAATAAAAATAATAAACAACTAGTGTATGCCCTAACCATTGCCATTGCATGAACTTCTTACCATCTTAAGTGTATAATTTTGACATGAAAATATTTTATAAAGTGATATTTAAAAATGGTTATGATCATGACATGATTACATTTTACCAATTATTTTTTATAGTGACTATGTTTTGATGATAAATTATGGCATGTGAGTATAATGAACATGCTTGTTATTGAAATCATATTTTTGGCTATTAACGTGAAAAGAAAAGAAAAAAAAGAGACATCACATGACGGTCCATGAGGTGCACTAGTAGTGGACGCCCTACTCACGGCTATGATTATGTTAATGAGAAAAGAAAGAGAAAGTGTGCCATGTCGGACGGAGCGAGAAAAGCCCGTACCGGAGAGTAGAAAGTACTCACCTTGATCGGGATAGTTTGATATGAAAATAAGTTGATAGTTATCACATGATATTTTGAAAATAGTTATTCATGCCATACATGTCATTACTGGACGATTTTCATGTGCATAGATAAAGTACATTCATGTGACCAAAGTTATTTGCTGTAGCTTATACAAATGAACATGAGATGATGAGCTATATTGATGATAATTATAATTTATTGTTGAACCTACTGGGATTTAATTCTCACTATATTTCTATATCATGTTCAGAAGACTAAATATGTAGATATTCTCTACGACTGACTTTTAGCGTATGTTGGGGTGAGTTGGCTAAGATCCTGGTGAAGATGCAACCAACCACACCCGTATCCTCAGACCTGGTCAATATATGTGTTTTATTTTTGTATAGATATTTTTAATTAATGATGTGTATATGAACCCATAATTGTATCAATGTTAATGGTATACCATAAATCTTAATTATGCTTGGTTAATTTAATTGAATGTTATTATGAGTTAAATAGTTAGAAGTAAAGAGGTAATGATTTTATGGGATTTTAAAAATATATATATGTATATATGAAAAAAATGGAGTTGTTATATAATTGGTATCAGAGAAGGTTGATCCTAGATGGCCAGTGGGTAGATGGTTATCTGAATCGATCTTATAGCGTCTTGAGTATGTTTGTGGTTTTGTTGTGTGGAGGATCAGTGATTTCATATAGGTAAGAAATTACTAGTGTTTCCTATCTATATGTCGAGGTGGTGTTATGACTGCTATAAATATTTTTGAACTAACTATTAGGTTTGATCTCATCAATAGCAGCATAACTCTATTTTTGCCATAGTAGGATATGGCACCACCGAGGAGGAACCCTGCAAACAATGTAGAAGAAACCCTGTACAACTTGGCTATAATAATTCGAGACCAAATCACAGCCACCAATCTAATTCTGCAACATCTCTAGAAAAATAATAACCTGAATGGAAAAAATAATGCAAACAACAAGATGAATGGAAATGATAATGGCCTATCTGAGTTCCTGAGAACTAGACCACCTTCTTTCTAAGGTGGCTATGACCTAATGGTAGCCGAAAGGTGTAAAAGGAAATTGAAGAAGATAATCGAGGTGATGGGCTGCACTAATGAGTAATGAGTAGCATGTTATCTTTGCTGCATATACGTTGAAATATGAAGCTGAGTGTTGGTGGCGAGGGTCTAGAGAGTTACAAACTCACCAGAGGAGGTAGATCATTTGGCAAGTGTTTAAAGATATTTTTCTAGAGAAGTACTTTCCAAGTACTGTGCTGGACGAGAAGGAGATCAAATTTCTCCAACTCAGATAGGGGAATATGTCAGTAGATTAATACATCGCTAAGTTAGAGGAGTTGTCTAAGTTTTCCTCTTACCTAAGGTTTAACCCTGATGAAGCATGGAAGGCTATTAGGTTTGAAGCATGATTGAACCCATAAATCAGGAATGCGATGATAGGCTAGGAAATAAGGGAGTTTGTGCTCTTGATAAATAAATCTAGACTTTTGGAGAATAGTTTAAGGTTAGTGGAGGACGAGAGGCTGAGGAAAAACTTATGGAAAAGGAAGAAAAGTTTCCCCAACCCTAGCAAAAATGTGAGGGGAAGAGGATTTGGAGCTGGTAAGAGGCCATTGATTGCAGGCCCCTAACCTTTCTAACAAGACCTTGCCATAGTTAAGTGCAATAAGTGTGGACGTATGCATGGTAACCGGCCATGCTACATATGACTAGATGTCTGCTTCAAATGTGGACAGAAGGGTCATTTTGCGAAGAACTGCCCACAGAATGTGGGGAAGCAACTGGAACAGAGGCCTCAGGTGAAAGAAAGGGTTTTCAACCTAAGCAGCCAAGAGATCATCTTAATTGATTCAAGATATGTACTACATTTATGAATTTGTTCTTATGGTATTGTTTAACTCTAGTGCTAGTCATTCATTTATATCAAAAAAATGTATTAGGGAGCTTCAGCATCCTATTTCTGAAACCTCTATGAGCTATCTGTAGTAACTCCCACAAGAGAAAGGGTCTTAACTTTCTCTATATGTAAAGATTTTTAGGTCACCATCCAGGAGAAAACTTTTTCTATAGACCTCGTCTGTCTACCTTTAAGAGGTATTGATGTTATTCTAGGGTTAGACTGAATGTCTAAAAATTAGGTTTTGTTAAATTATTGCACTACGACTGTTAAATTTCTACCTCTTACTCTATAAGAGGAGATATAGTTATTGATGTTAAATGCCAATCAAGTCAATCAAGAGTTGATGAGTGGAGTACTTGATTACATTCTCTTGTGTTTATCAAACCTAGAAGTCGAATCGAAGCTTAATGAAATTTTAATAGCTAATGAGTTTCCTAAAGTATTTTCACCAGATATTCTAGGCTTACCTCCCAAAAGAGAGATATAGTTCTCTATTGATCTTCTACCTGGGATGGGGTCTATCTCTATTTCACTTTATAGAATGACCTCAAAGGAACTATATGAACTCAAGAAATAGTTGGAGGAATTGTTAGACAAACAATTTATTAGACCGAGTGTATCACCTTGGGGAGCTCTTGTATTATTTGTTAAGAAGAAAGACGGGAGCTTGAGACTATGCATATATTACAGACAACTGAATAAGGTGACTGTAAAAACTAAGTACTCTCTCCTTAGGATAGATGATTTATTGGATCAACTGAAAGGAGCCCCCATCTTTTTTAAAATTGACTTGAGATCGGGATACCATCAGATTAGGATCAAGGAGGAGGATGTACCAAAAATAGCCTTTAGGACTAGGTATGGGCATTATGAGTTTCTCGTAATGCCCTTCGGGTTGACAATTGCACCTGCATTTTTTATGGAATACATGAATCACATTTTTTGACCCTACCTAGATCAATTTGTGGTAGTGTTCATTGATGACATCTTGATATAATCTAAGAGTGAGAAAGAGCATGGACAACATCTTCGAATTGTGCTGCAAGTGCTGAAAGAGAAAAAGTTGTATACAAAATTGGAGAAGTGTGGATTTTGGTTGATAGAGGTGAAATTTCTCGGACATGTCATCTCTAATAGAGGGGTAGTCGTAGGCCCTCGTAAGACGAAAGTAGTGATTCAGTGGGAAAGACCAAAGACGGTTACAGAAGTCAAAAGTTTCTTGGGTTTGTTAGGATACTACATGAGGTTTATACAAAAATTCTCTTGTATAGCCTTGCCATTGACTAGGAAGGGAAGTCCTTTTAGATGGATTGATCAATGTGAAGCTAGTTTCCCAGAGTTTAAGACAAGATTGACCATTCCTCTTGTTTTAATTATCTCAGACCCAATAGGATAATTTGTAGTGCATAGTGATGCTTCAAAGAAAGGGCTAGGGTGTGTGCTAATGCAAGACAAGAAAGTAGTTGCTTACGCCTCTAGGCAATTAAGACTCTATAAAGGAAATTATCCAACCCATGATCTTGAGTTGACAAGGTAGTGTTTTCCTTAAAGATTTGGCGACACTATTTATATTGGGCAATATTTGAAGTATACTGTGATCATAAAGTCTTAAGTACCTTTTTTATCAGAAGGAGTTAAATATGAGGCAACAAAGATGGGTAGAATTTCTCAATGACTACAAGTTTGAGATAAAGTATCATCCAGGAAAGGCGAATGTTATAGCTGATGCCTTGAGTCAAAAATCTCTACATAGGTCAGATGTTGGTGTATGAGATCCAGATTCTAGAGGAGTTTTGAAATTTGAAGCTGGTCACTACTCTTACCCCCAAAAGCTAATCATCAATGGGTTGAGTATAGAATGTGATCTTAGAGCCAAGATTAAAGAGGCTCAAGCTCACGACCAATACTTACATGATCACAAAGAATGATTTTTTTGTCTCAGAATATGGAGTAATCATATATCAAGGAAGGGTTTGTGTCACTTAAGAACAAGAGTTGAGGACTAAAATCCTATAAGAAGCACATCTAAGTAAGTACACAGTCCATCTTGGATCCACTAAAATGTATCAAGACTTAAAGAAGATGTACTGGTGGTCAGGGATGAAAAAGGACATTGCTGAGTTTGTGGAAAAATATTTAATTTGTCAGAAGTTGAAGGTAGAGCATCAAAAGCCTGTGGGATTTCTACAACCTCTTGAGATCCATAAATGAAAATGAGACAATATTTCGATGGACTTTGTGGTGGGCTTACCTAAGACTTCAATTGGATATGACTCTATTTGGGTAATAGTTGACAGATTAACCAAATATGCTCACTTTCTGTCCATAAAAATTAACTATTCACTGGACAAATTGGCCCAGTTGTATGTCTAGGAAATAGTTAGATCCCTTAAATATCGTTTTTGATAGAGATCCAAGGTTCACATTGAGGTTTTGGAAGGTGTTGTAAGAAGCCTTTGGAACCGAGTTGCAGTTTAGTACTGCCCACCATCCTCAGATTGACGAGCAGACAGAACGGACCATTCAAACCCTAGAAGATATGTCGAGGGCCTATGTGATAAAGTAAGGTAAATGATGGAATAAGTACCTACCTTTAGTGGAGTTTGCTTATAATAATAGCTATCACTCTAGTATTAAGATGGCCCCATACGAAGCTTTATACTGTAGAAGTGTCGATCTCTACTATGTTGATTTAAGGTAGGAGAAAAGAACTTGTTTGGTCCTGATCTAGTTCAACAAACCACTAAACAAATCAGGATTATATGAGACAAAATACTTACAGCTCAGAGCCAGTAAAAGAGTTACTATGATAAGAGACATAGACCTTTGGGGTTTGAAAAAGGAGACCATGTATTTTTGAAACTTTTTCTGACTACTGGAGTTGGTAGGTCTCTTAAAAATAAAAAGTTAAGTTTGCGATTTTTGAGACCCTACCAAATCTTGAACAAAGTGGAGACATTAGCATATCAAGTTTCCCTCCCACCTAATTTGTCCAACTTGCATAATATTTTCCATGTATCACAGCTCCGGAAATATTTTCCAAATTCCTCATATGTAATACGGGATGAACTAATCCAAATAAAGGAGAACATTATAAGATAAGGTTTAGTTTATTTATTTATTTTTTCTTTATTTTTATTTATTTATTTATTTCGAAACCTCACACATGTAATAATTATACAATACACTATTTCAATACACAAATAAGAGTTCCTATACATTACTCCACCCTTGAAACACAAAGGGTGAGGAGGTGGTGATGACATCGAGATCTCCATAAGTAACGCCATTCTTTGTTACATCTCATTTTTTTATCTGAATATAACACCACAATAATAGTGAGAGCAAAAGTTCCTAGTAGACTTAACATAATTAAATTATAATGAGAAAAATCAGAGTTATGTTTAATTGTATAAGTTACAGAAAATATTAATATTTGGAGATAAAATCATCACTTCGGTTGATGCATAATTAACATACTATATATGCACTAAAAATCTACTCTCTTTTTTTAATGCTCAGACATATCACAGCTCTCAATATACTTAAATTCACTCATTTACTATACGCATAGTGACTGATCGACAACAGTCATAATAAGTGATTAGGGAATGTGAGTTCATCACCCATTTGCTTCCTTACATTATTATTGACAATCGGTTAGAGTGTCCCTCCCTTGGCTCAATAAGGTTAATATGGCATCCCCTATTCGATAACGTCTCAAGCCATACAACCCGTTAATATTCATCCATACATATAAATGTATATATATAAATGCAATGTATATATATAAATGCATATTCATCAAATGCAATGTATAATTATCGTGCAACTTGCCATGAGCTTTATACTTGCCATTCAATCACATTCATAATATGACATGTATCATTTTTATACCCAATGATTAATAATCATTCATCACATACCAATATACAATATGATTCATTTTGAATCAAATAAAGAAAAGGGTAATTTGTGATATCAAAAGCATCATTTTAAAAGTATTTTTCTTGGATATATGTTTCCTAAAAATCTTTCAACAAATAAGACTATTTTTAAGTAGAAAACAGTGAAAAATATGATAATCCAGCACCCAACAAGGCTTGACCATATTTTAAGACACGGCCATGCTTGAAAAATACTTCAAATATGCTCCAAAACATCCCAGAACACGGCCTACTCGTGCTGAAGTCACCCAGAACACAACCTGACTGTGTTCTGTCACCTTTTCTCACTTATTCAACCACATCTCCCTCATAAAAACTCCAATTGAGGTGATTGAAAAGCCTATAAAAATAAAAGACAATTATCTATAACTTTTATGTTTATTATTTCTTCAGATTCCTTATAGATTATTTCCAAAAAGTAAAAAAAAAGATTATTTTACAATTTTGGATTCTAGACTGATTCTAACCTTTACTCAATTAATCAATCATATCTCCATCATATGGGCTCTAAATTATGTGATTTCAGAGTCTATAGATCCATGAGACATATATATACAATTCATATGTTGACTATTTATTTAAAATCCTTATCGAATTTTCTCAGAATTCCAAAAGTAAAAGCTTCTCAAATTACTCTGAAATTCAGCTTAGTCTAACTTCTCCTTTGTTTTTATCTTTTTTAATCCCATGCACCCATATGCATGTCCAAACAATCAAAACATAATTTCATATAAATATACAGACTACATGTTATTGAAAATCACACACACACACACACACACACACACACACACACACACACACATATATATATATATATATATATATATATATATATATATATATATATATGTGTGTGTGTGTACAAAATTCATAAGTGGATGTTAAGCCTATTTCAAACAAATCCTTAAACTTGCGTGCTTGATTCCTACCACACCAAAATCCTACATCCATACCGTGAATTGTGATATTCCTTAAGAAAAGATGATCAGATTAGAGAGATGACCAAGAAACTTACCTTGATTTTCTTTTCCTCTTCCTTCTCTTTCTTCTTCTTCTTTCTCTTCTTCTTCTTCTTCCTCTTTCTTTTTCTTGCTGACACTCCCTCTCCCCCGTAATTATTAAAATTTCTTCTTACCTACCACCCCATATTTACAAATTTTCCATCCTCCATTATTTACAAAAATTCCATCCTAGAGTATTTATAAAACTTTCATATCAAATAATTTACATAAATGCCATCTCAAGGAATTTACATAAATGCCATTTCAATGAAATTACATAAATGCCATTTTAACAATCATAAGATCTTGTTTGACTTGAGTAAAATTGTAAAATAATTTAATCCTCCCTTGAGATCCAAAACACTTTCTCCTCTCTAAAGAAAAAAAATTCTAATTAGTAACATAAGAAAAAATTGGAGATGTTACAGTTCTCTCCCCTAAAAAGAATTTTGTCCTCAAAATTTAAGGTATACCTATCTTCAAACAGTTGTGGATATTTCTGTCTCATGTCATCTTTCCTTTCCCATATGGCTTCTTCCATTGTCAAACTCTTCCAACCTACATTCACCAATGGAATTGTTTTATTTTTCAACTATTTCATGACTTTATCCAAAATTACTATCGGTTTCGGTCGGTAGGTTAGATTCTTGTCTACAGCTATTATTTCTTCTTGAATCATGTGTGACACATAATGCAGATTTGACAAATGCGGAGAAAGTGTAATATGATACATCGATGATCTTATCTTTTTTAGAATTTGATAAGTTCCTAAATATCTCAGGCTCAATTTCTTAACTATCATTGCTCGGCCAATTCCGGTAGTAGGAGAAATTTTCAAGAATACATGCTCCCCTTCTTGGAATTGTATCAGTCTCTTTCTCCTATCAAAATAGCTTTTTTGTCGATTCTGAGCTCTTCACATTTTATCCCGAGTTATTTGTATTTGCTTAGAAGTATGTTGCACTAACTTGGGCCCCAATAACCTTTTCTCCCCAACATCATTCAAACATAAAGGCGATTTAAATCTCCTACCATACAGAGCTTCATAGGGTGGCATTCCAATGCTGGAATGATAACTGTTATTATACGAAACTTAGCCAGTGATAGATATCCATCCCATCCTTTTCCTTGCTCTAGTGCACATGTTCTTAGTATATTCTCTAGAGCCTATATAGTTTTGTCTGTTTGGCCATCTGTTTGAGGATGATATGTAGTACGAAAACACAAACGAGTGCCAAAAACTTCTTGTAGCACTTTCTAAAATCTAAAAGTAAATTTGGGATCTCGATCCGAAATAATACTATTAAGAATTCCATGTAACCATACAATTTCCTTCATATACAACTGGGCCAACTTATTCAACGAATAGTTTTTCTTAATAGGTAGGAAGTGCGCAGATTTCATAAACCTATCCACTATTACCCATATCGCATCATGGCCTGTCTAACTCTTAGGTAGTCCGATAATAAAATCCATAGATATACTATTCCACTTTCACTCAGGGATTTCTAAAGGTTATAACATCCCAGAAGGTTTTTGGTGTTTTATCTTCAACTTTTGACAAACCAAACACTTAGACACGTATTAAGTAATATCTCTCTTCATTCTTGGCCACCAATACAATCTCTTCAAATCTTGATACACTTTTGTAGATCCTGGATGGATTGTATACTTACTTTGAAGAGGTTCTTCCAAAATCTTAGCCTTCAAATTCTCTCCTTGTGGTATACATGTTTTGCCCTAGTACATAATAATTATATCCTCTGACATTACAAAGTAAGACTGATCTCTTCAAAATTGTAAGAATTGATCATGTGTCTGTGCTTCCTTAATCTGAGTCTTCAAGTCACTTTCAATTCTTAACTCACTAACAATCAGACTTCCAGGGACAGTCATAACTGATAATATCAAATTTCTAAATTTCTCAATTAGCTCCATTTTTTTAACAGTATTTGACTTACATGTAACAACTTTTGACTCAATGCATCAACTACTACATTTGCCTTTCTTGGGCGATACTTTAATTCAAATTTGTAATCATTAATGAATTTCATACACCTTCTTTGCCTCCTATTCAATTATTTTTTGTCAAAGAGATACTTTAAATTCTTGTGGTCACTATATATTTTAAATACAGCTCCATACAAGTAGTGTCTCCACATCTTCAGGGCAAAAACTATCGCAGCCAACTATAAATCATGAGTGAGATAATTCTCCTCATGCGGTCTCAATTATCGAGATGCATATGCAACTACTTTACTTTCTTGCATAAAAACACAACCTAAACCTTTCTTTGAAGCATTCGTATAGACTACAAAACATCTAGAAGAATTAGGAACAACTAGAACAGATGGAGAAGTCAATTTGACTTTAAGCTCTTGGAAACTATTCTCGCATTCTTCAGTCCAATTAAAAAGACTTCCCTTTCTGGTTAATCGAGTTAAAGGCAAAGCTATTTGAGAAAATCCCTATATAAACCTTATGTAATATCTTGCTAAACTCAAGAAACTTCCAATTTTAGTCATAGTTTTCGGCTTCTCCTATTTCAGCATTGCTTTAATTTTACTGAGATCCACCAACACACCATCTTAGAAATTACGTGACTCAAGAACTTCAACTCTTCCAGACAAAATTCATATTTTTCCAACTTAGTAAAAAGTTTTTTTTCCTTCAAGACCTGAAGTACTAATCGGAGATGCTAGTTCTGTTCTTCCTCACTTTTAGAGTAGATTAAAATATCATCTACGAATACTACTACAAATTAATCCAAGTAGTGTCTAAAAATGTGATTTATATAGTCCACAAAGACTGTAGGTGCATTCATGACCCCAAAAGGCATTATTAAAAATTTGTAGTGTCCATATCGAGTTCTAAAAGCTAGTTTCAGAATATCTTTTTCTTTAACTCTGATATGATGATATCCAAACCTCAAGTCTATCTTAGAAAAAATAGTAGCTCCCTTTAATTGATCTAATAGATCGTCTATTTTGGACAATGAATACTTATTCTTAATGGTCGTCTTATTCAGTTGCCTATAATCAATGTACTGTCTCAAACTACCATCTTTCTTCCTTACAAGCAATACAGGTGATTTCTAAGGTGATACGTTGGGTCTGATAAAGTTTTTTCTAACAACTCTTCAATATGCTTCTTAGGCTCTTGCATTCCATAGGAGACATTCTATAAGGAGTGATAGAAATAGGCCTTGCCTCTAGTGTTAAATCGATGAAAAATTCTACTTCTCTCTTCGGTGGAGGTTCGGAAATCTCAGAGGAAAAAACCTATAGAAATTCACAAACTAACGGAATCTCAAGAAGTTCCTGTTTCATACTCAGGTTGATAGTTTACAGCAAAACACATCTCAGATTCACGTTCCTTATCTCCTTATAGAGTCGGTGAGCACTAATAATGCTATACTTTTGGTCCTCTAGTGGGTCGAAGAGAAACTCAAAAGTCTTTTTGCAACAATCTAGGAGGACTCGGTTATGACTTAACCAATCCATACCTAAGATGACATCTATACCGTCCAGAGGTAGACAGATCATATCCACTACAAAAGATCTATCACTCAATATAATGGGACAATTCAAATACATTAAGGAGGTAATTATTTTTTTCTCCTGTAGGTGTCACTACTGCTAACTGTATGGTAACTCCGCACTAAGTTGTTGTAACTTCCCTACACATTCTATTGCTATGAAAGAATGGCTCGTACCATAATCAAACAATACAATCAGAGGCAGATTGTTGATACAACACGTACATTGCATCAAATCAGGAGCTGATTTTGCTTTAGGCACCGCTCAAAGTGAAAACTCTTCCTGTCGTTTATTGAGTTTTCTGTAGTACCTTTCTTATTTCCCAGTGGACAAGGTTGGAAGCAAGTAACTGGGCCAAAATAACATGGTTTATCCCCATGAATTTTTTTCATTTTCCACATTGACCCGTTGCTAGCTTTTTTAGAAAAGGTCTGGGTTCTACAGTTGCTGGTTGTTTACCTCTCATGATATTCTTCCCTCTAGTATTCCTATCTATAACTTGGAACTCTCTCTTCTGCTTTGATTGAGTTCGCCTTTCCCTTTCTTCCTCTATTGCTTTTAGACTTGTCTCCAGTATCCGACATTTATTTACCAATGGGGTATATTCTTGAATCACTAATTCCACCACAGCATTTGTAAGCTCTGGGTTCAGTCTTGATTCAAACTTCACTGCCTTCTAAGCTTCATCCGGATTATTCCTCATAGTACTTGAGAGCTTAGACAATTCTTCAAACTTGGTAATATAAAGCTCAGTGATCCCATTTCCCTGTTTAAGCTGAAGAAATTCAATCTCTTTCTCAGTTCTCACATTGCTAGGAAAATACTTGTTCAGAAAAGTCTCTCGGAACAATTGCCATGTAATTTCCCTGTCTTGATGTATCAATAACTCTCTGGCTCCTCTCTACCAGTATTTGGCATCATCCTTCAGTATATATGTCCTAAAATTGACCTTATGCTAATCAGAGCAATTTAAAACTCCAAATTTTTTTTCGAGTTCCGTCATCCATCTCTCAGTAACGATAGGGTCGTATGCACCCATAAAAGATGGAGGGCGCATTCCTATAAATTCAGACCATCCATTACTATTTTCAGTTCTGTTTCCATCTTGATTTTATAGTAGTCACTATATAAGTGATCAAGCTTAACAGCAGTTCAAAATTTTACAGTAGTTATCAAAGTACACAAGATTACAGATAGGAAATACTAGTACTTTCCTACTAAATTTATTCGCTAGCTTATACAACGTTTCCACATAACTATTTAAGACTCCTCTAAGTGAATCTAGGTGACCACCCACCCTATGGTCGCCTAAGATCGACCTGCTCTGTGTAACAACTTTTTTTATATTATTATTATACAATATAGAGTTCACATACACGTCATTAATAAAAACGTACGTACAACATATCAAACAGATAAATATATATATCTTATTTATTCTGGTTGACCAATTCTAGAGATACAGGTGCGGGTGGTTATACCTTCACCAGGATCTGAGCCAACTCGACCACAAACATTTTATTTGATTCTGTGATCTGCCCAACATAAAGTAACTCGATCCAACGAGCACTAAAAGCCAGAGCCATAGAAAAATCTGCATAACTAATTTTCTGAACATGACATGGAAATATAGTGAGAATTAAATCCCAGTAAGTTCAACAATAAATCATCATCAATATAGCTCATCACGTCATGTTCATCTGTATAAACTATAGCAAATATCTTTGGTCACATGAATGCATTATACCTATGCACATGAGAATCGTACAATAATGACATGTATGACAGGACTAACTATTTTCAGAATATCATATGATGACTATCAATTTATTCTTATATCAAGCTACCCTAGTCAATGTGAGTTTTTTCTACTCTCTGGTACAGGCTTTTCTCGCTCCGTCCGACATGGCACTCTTTCTCTTTCTTTTCTTATTAGCATAATCATAACCGTTGGTAAGGCGTCTCCTACTGGTGCACCACACGGATTGCCATGTGACTGTGCTCATTTCTTTTCTTTTCACAATAATAGCCAAAAATATGCTTTCAATAACAAATACGTTCATCAAAATATAATTATTACCAAAAAGCATGGGTAATCATGCCATGAACATAACCATTTTAAATATCACTTTATAAAATATTTCCATGTCAAAATTTCACACTTAAGATGGTAAGAAGTTCATATAATGGCAATGGCTATGGCATATACTAGTCATTTATTATTTTCATTTATAAGATTCTTCTTCTTTTTTAAATATTAATTTTATTTCTTTATTTTCTTGATGCAGGTTTTCATCCTATCTGACCTTCTCTTACTAATCAGAGCATAACTCTCTCAATTTAACTCTAATGTAGGTGATCTTGGTGTCAAGTTAAAACTAAAGCAATTATCTAAAACTCTTATGTTAAACAGTTTAGCGAAATATTAAGAAATCAATGTGATATTACTCCATCAAAGTACATGTTATTTCTTCTCAGGTAGGTTCTGACCTCTACCTACTAATCTGTCCATATCTCCCTCATAAGAATTCCAAATTAAGTGATTCTAGTGGCTATAAATTTGTGACACATATAGCAGAAATTTTTATACTAATCATTTATTTTAATTCCCTATAGAATGTTCTCAGAAATTAAAACACATTAGCCATCCTAAAATATTCTTTCCTGATTAACTAATTTTTGACCACTGTATACTAATCGGACTATATCGGCCTTATATGGACTCCAAATTGAGTGATTTCAGTGGTTAAAAATCCATGACACATATATCTATAATTCTTTTGTTAACCATTTATTTTAATTCCCTACAGAATGTTCCCAGAAATTAAAACACAGAAGCTATCCTAACATATTCTTCCCTGATTAACTATTTTCTGACCACTGCTTACTAATCAGACCATAACTACCTCATATGGACTCCAAATTGAGTGGTTTCAGTGGATAAAAATTCTTGAGACATAGATCTACATTTTTAATGTTAGCCATTTGTTTTAATTCCTTACCAATTCTTTCCAAAATTTTAAAAATCGAAGCTTAAAATTTTGCCACCCATAGCCATACCTATGCAGAACTATCTACACCAGCTTAAGTATTCAAACATACATAATATGTAACATGATATAGCAACATCCATAACCAATCATCAAAGTTCTAATATCAAAACCTCATATAAATATTACAAGTTTCAAATCTTTTCTTCAAAAAGAAATATTGTTAAACTTACCTTGAGCACTTAGTCCTCTAGACTTCTCCTTCCTCTACTTTCCTCACTCTACCTTGCTTCTATTTTTTCTCTCCCGGACGTGGACGAAAATTATAATGTTATAAGGTTGGGTTTTGCTTATATAGACTATCAAATAATTCACCTTTTATAATGATGGGTTTACCTTATCACAATTAGGACGCACTTGGTTGAATTTTTGGAAAACAAACAACTCATGTTCTTGTCTTCCTCTTCCTTAGTCAAGATATGCATAGGAAAAGGAGATTTGTATTTTGAAAATTATGATAATATGTTCTTAAGATAAGGGACAGGGTCCCTTTGATTTAGGGATTCATTTCTTTTTTCTTTTGTCTTAATCAATTATGATAGGTTTTCCGTTTTAGGTTACAAATTTTCAACCCTTGAATCTTCCTTGATTAGCTAAAATTATTTGTGTAGGATAATGATGTTTTGTCATAATGCTATGTATTATTCCCCACTTGCTAAAAGTATGAGTGTAGGATATTGATGTTTTGTCTTAATGCCATGTCACCTAATCTTGATTACACCATTATTTCTTCACTTTATTTTATTTTTCCTCTTGGTTTTGGGCTTATTCTTGCCCATTTTCTTTACTTTGGTTAAAATTATACCTTTTATAATGGGCTTGGTCACATTTTCATGATTTTTGGGCTACCGGTCTAATTTCTATAACTTAATTCAAGTCTATGTTTTATTTCTTCCTTGGGCTATCCTATTGGCTCGCTAAAAATTCATGTGAAGTAGAAAAGCTCTATATGAAGTGTCCATAGGTGAAAGCCCAATTTATGGGTAGAGATACTAAACTTAGTAACTTTAACTCTTAAATTAGGAAAAATTACCCTAATCCAATCTTCTTGACATTTTAATAACTTTACTTACTTCACAAAAATTTATCTTCCTTACCCAAGAATTTCACCTTTCTTTAGTATATTTATTTCTAATTTTTTCTCTTAGGTTTTCTCTCTTTACCTATTCCATTAATGTTAGAACATTTCTATGCATACATGTAAGGTGAAGAATTTCTAAGGATTAAATTTCCTTAGATATCTAAAAATTGCCTAATAATTTTTATTTCCTTAATTAAATATTTATGTATCTTTATCAATAAAAGAAACGAAATTAGGGATGTTACTTTGAATACTTGAAATGAAATTAGGGATGTTACACTCTAATACCAACCTTGTAAGATCCAATTTACTTTATTTATTTATTTTATTCATTTTTTTTTCATATTTCGCATGTTAAATACGCTATATATATAAACACAATATATGTATATATATATTACAAACCTCACATATGTAATAATTATACAATACAACATTTCATTACACAAATAAGTCCCTATACAACACTCCACCCTTGAAACACAAAGGGTGAGGAGGTGGTGCTGATATCGAGATCTCCATCAGTAATGCTATTCCCTATTGCATCTCATTTCTTTGTATTTGAACATAACACCACAATAATGAGAAAAAAATTTCCTGTAGACTTAACATAATTAAATTATAATGAGAAAAATAGGAGTTATGTTCAATTGTATAAGCTATAGAAAATATTAAGATTTAAAGATAAAATCATCATTTCGGTTGATGCATAATTAACATACTAGATATGTACTGAAAATCCACTCTTTTTTTTAATGCTCAGACATATCACAACTCTTAATATACTCAATTCACTCATTTGCTATATACATAGTGACTGATCGACTACAGTCACAATAAGTGATTAGGGAATATGAGTTCATCACCCATCTGCCTCTTTACATTACCACTGACACCTGGTTGGAGTGGCCATTCCTTGGCTCACTTAGGCTAAAAGAGCGTCCTCTACTCGGTATTTTCTCAAGTTATACAACCGTTGATATTCATCCATATATATATATATATATATAAATGCATATTCATCAAATGCAATTTATAATTATCATGCAACTCGCCATGATCTTTACGCTTGCCATTCAATCACATTCATAATATGAAATACATCATTTTTATACCCAATGATTAATAATCATTCATCACATACCAATATCCAATATGATTCATTTTGAATCAAATAAAGAATAGGGTAATTTGTGATATCAAAATCATCATTTGAAAAGTATTTTTCTTAGATATATGTTTCTTAAAATTTTTCAACAAACAAGACTATTTTTAGGTAGAAAAAAGTGAATAATATAATAATCCAACACCCAATATGGCCTGACCATGTTCCAAGACATGGACATGCTTGAAAAATACTTCAAACGTGCTTAAAAACATCCCCGAATACGGCTTACCCGTGCTGAAGTAACCCAGAACACGCCCTAGCCGTGTTCTGTGATCTTTCCTCACTTATTAAATCATATCTCCCTCATATGAACTCCAATTAAGGTGATTTCAAAGTCTATAAAAATTTAAGACAATTATATAAAAATTTTATGTTTATCATTTCTTCAAATTCATGATAAATTATTCCTAGAAAATTTAAAACCAAAATGCTTATTTTTCCATTCTAGATTATAGATTGATTCTGACCTCTGCTCCATTAATCAGCTTTATAACCCCCATATGGACTCCAAATTAAGTGATTTAAGAACCTATAGATCTGTAAGACATATATTTATAATTTATATGTTGACCATTTCTTTAAAATCATTTCCAAAGTTTTCCAGAATTTCAAAAGAAGAAGCTTATCAAATTACTCCAAAATTCAGCTTTGTCTAACTTCTCCTTTGTTTTTCTCTTATGTAATCCCATGTACCCATATGCATGTCCAAACAACCAAAACAGAATTTCATATAAGTATACAGATCGCATGTTATTCAAAATCACATCTAAAAGTATATATATAATTTTGTACAAAATTCGTGAGTGGATGTTAAGCCTACCTCAAACAAATATTTAAACTTGCATGCTTGATTCCTACTACACCAAAATCCTTCATCCATACCGTGAATTAGGATATTCCTTAAGAAAGATGATCAAATTAGAGAGATGACCAAGAAACTTACCTTGATTTTCCTTTCCTCTTCCTTCTCTTTTTTTCCTCTTTCTCTTCTTCTTCTTCTTCTTCTTCTTCTTCTTCTTCCTCTTTCTTTTCTTTCTCTTTCTTACTGACACTCCTTCGCCCTCATAATTATTAAAATTTCTTCTTTCCTAGCACCCCATATTTACAATTTTTCCATCCTCCATTATTTACAAAAATGCCATCCTAGAGTATTTACAAAATTTCCATCTCAAAGAATTTACATAAATGCCATCTCAAGGAATTTACATAAATGCCATTTCAATAAAATTACATAAATGTCATTTTAACCCTCTTAAGATCTTGTTTAACTTAAGTGAAATTGTTAAATAATTTAATCCTCCGTTGAGATCCAAAACGCTTTCTCCTCTCTAAAGAAAAAAATTCTAATTAGTAACATTAGGAAAAATTGGGGATGTTACAAACATGACATACCAGCTAGTACTAACATCCATATTGAACACCGACGTGAAGCAATTAAGGAATAAAACTATTCCCCTGGTTAAGGTGTCATGGGAAAGTTTGACTCCAGAAGAATTAACTTGGGAGCTAGAAGAATTTATGAGGAAGAAATATCAGCAATTGTTCTTATTAGGTAATTTCTAAATTTTGATGACAAAATTTCTTTTAGGGGGAGAGAAATGTAACATCCCTAATTTCATTTATTTTATTAATAAAGGTACATAAATATCTAATTAAAGAAATAAAATTTATTAGACAATTTTTAGATATCTAAGGAAATATAAGCCTTAGAAATTCTTCACCTTATGTGTATGCATAGAAAATGTTTCTAACATTAAAGGAATAAGTAAAGAGAGAAAACCTAATAGGAAAAAATTACAAATAACATACTAAAGAGAGGCAAAATTCTTGGGTAAGGAAGATAAATTGTTGGGAAGTAAGTAAATGTTTTAAAATTTCAAGAAGATTGGATTAAGGTAATTTTTCTTAATTCAAGAGTTAGAGTTCCTAAGTTTAACATCTCCACCCATACATTGGGCTTTCTCCTATAGACACTTCATATAAAGTTTTTTTTCTACTTCACATGAGTCTCTAGTGTAACGTTCGTTTTTTTTAATTGAATTATTATTATTATAACAACTTTGTAAGATCTGATTTATTTAATTTTTTTTTTCACATTACGCATGTTAAATACGCCATATGTATAAACACAATAAATATGTATACATATTTTTTACAAACCTCATACATGTTATAATTATACAATACAACATTTCAAAACACAATATATATGTTTACATATATATTACAAACCTCACACATATTATATTTATATAATAAAACATTTCAGTACATAAATAAGAGTCCCTATACAGCACTTCACCCTTGAAATACAAAGGGAGAGGAGGTGGTGCTGACATCGAGATATCCATCAATAACGCCATTTCTTTTTGTATCTCATTTCTTTTTATCTGAACATAACACCACAATAATAGTGAGAACAAAGGTTTCCAGTAGACTTAACATAAATAAAATATAATGAGAAAAATAGGTGTTATGTTCAGCTGTATAAGCTACAGAAAATATTAAGATTTGAAGATAAAATAATCACTTCAGTTGATGCATAATTAACATACTATATACACTAAAAATTCAACCTTTTTCTTTTAAAATAATGCTCAGATATATCACAGTTCTGAAGTCATTCATTTTCTATACGCATAGTGACCGATCGACTACAGTCACAATAAGTGATCAGGAAATGTGAGTTCATCACCCATCTGTCTCCTCACATTACCTCTGTCACCCGGTTGAAGTGGCCTTCCCCTGGCTCACTCAGGCTAATAGGGCGTCCCCCTACTCGGTATCGTCTCAATCCATACAACCTGTCGATATTTATCCATACATATAAATGTATATATAAAAATTCATATTCATTAAATATAATATATAATCAAGCAACTCGCCATGAGCTTTATGCTTGCCATTTAATCACTTTCATAATATGATGCATCATTTTTATACCAAATGATTAATAATCATTCATCTCATATCAATATTTAATATGATTCATTAAATAAAGAAAAAGAGTAATTTGTAATATCAAAATCATCCTTTTAAAAGTATATTTCAGGGATATATGTTTCTTAAAAATATTTCAACAAACAAAATTATTTTTAGGTAGAAAACAGTGAAAAATATGATAATCCAACACCCAACACGTCTTAACCATGTTCAAGACACAACCATTCATGAAAAATACTTCAAACATGCTTAAAACTAGCTCTGAACACGGCCTACCCGTGCTGAAGCAACCCAGAACACGGCCTGGTTGTGTTCTATGACCCTTCTTTACTTATTCAACCATATCTCCCTCATACAAACTTCGATTGAGCTTATTTCAAATCCTATAAAAAGAGATAATTATCTACAACTTTCATGTTTATCATATCTTCAAATTTCTTATGGATTATCCCCAGCAAATAAACAATAAAAATACTTATTTTATCAAATTAGATTCTAGACTGATTCTGACATTTGCTCAATTAAGTAGTCATATCTCTATCATTATGACTCTAATTGAGGTTATATTAAAGCCTATAAAAAGCTAAGACAATTATCGATAACTTTTATTTTTATGATTTCTTCATATTCGTTACAAATAATTCTAAAAAAAAAAAACAAAAACGATTATTTTTACTATCCTGGATTCTGACTTCTGCTCAATTAATTATACATATCGCCCTTATATGAAATCCGAATTAAGTGATTTTAGATCCTATAGATCCGTGAGTCATATATCTACAATTCATATGTTGACAATTTCTTTAAAATCCTTATCAAATGTTCCGAAAATTCCAAAAACATAGGCTTCCCAAATTATTCTGAAATTCACCTTAGTCTAATTTCTCCTTTATTTTTCTTTTATGTAATCCCATGCACCCATATGCATGTCCATACGACCAAAACATAATTCTATATAAATATCCTGACCACATGTTATCCAAAATCATATCTAAACAAATCTAAAGATATATATATATATATATATATATATATATATATATATATATATATATATATATATATAATTTTGTACAAAATTTATGAGTAGATGTTAAACCCACCTCAAAAAAATCCTTAAACTTGTACTTGATTCCTACCACTTAGAAATCCTTGATTTCCCTTTCCTCTTCCTTCTCCTTCTTCTTTCTCTTCTTCTTATTCCTTTTGCTCTTCTTCCTCTTTCTCTTCTTTTTTTCTTCCCCTTTCTTTTTCTACTCTTCCTTTTCTTCTCTTTTTTTTCCTTTCTCTTTCTACTGACACTCCTTTCTCTCCCTCATAATTATCACATTTTTCCTCACCTATCTCATATTAAAATATTTCCTACCTACTACCATTATTTATAACTTTTCCATCTTCTATTATTTACAAAACTGCCATCTCAAAGAATTTACATAAATACCATTTTAACCATCCTAAGATGTTGTTTGATTTGAGTAAAATTGTAAAATAATTTAATCTTCCCTTGGGATCCAAAATGCTTTCTCCTTTCTAAAAGAAATAAATTCCAATTAGTAACATAAGGAAAAATTGGGGATGTTATAGTTCTCCCCTCCTAAAAAGAATTTTGTCGCCAAAATTCAAGGTATACTTGTCTTCAAATAGTTGTGGATATTTCTATCTTATGTCATCTTCCCTTTCCTATATGGCTTCTTCCATTGTTAAAATCTCCTAACCTACCTTCACTAATGGAATAGTTTTATTTCTCAACTGTTTCATGTCTTTATCCAGAATTACTATCGGCCTCAATCGGTAGGTTAGATTCTCGTCCACAGCTATTATTTCTTCTTGAATTATGTGCGACGGATCTGGTAGATACTTCTGAAGTTGAGAAACATGGAACATATTATGGAGATTTGACAAATGCGGAGGAAGTACAATCTAATACGTTGTTGACTCTATCCTTTTCAGAATTTGATAAGGTACTAAATATTTCGGACTCAATTTCTTAATTTTCATTACTCGGCAATTCCAGTAGTAGGAGAAACTTTCAAGAACACATGCTCACCTTCTTGGAATTGTATCGGTCTCCGTCTCTTATCGAAATAGCTCTTTTGTCGACTCTGAACTGTTCGCATTTTATCTCGAATTATCTGTATTTGCTTTGAAGTATGTTGCACTAACTTAGGCCCCAATAACCTTTTCTCCCCCACTTCATTCCAACATAATGGCGATTTACATCTCCTACCATACAAAACTTCATAAGGTGCCATTCTAATATTAGAATGATAACTGTTATTATACGGAAACTCAGCCAGTGACAGATATCCATCCCATCCTTTTCCTTGCTCTAACACGCACGCTTTTAGCATATACTCTAGAGTTTGTATAGTTCTCTCAGTTTCACTGTCTGTTTGAGGATGATATGCAGTACTAAAACACAAACGAGTACCAAAAGCTTCTTGTAGTGGTCTCTAAAATCTGGAAGTAAATCGAGGATCTCGATCTGAAATGATACTATTATAAATTCCATGCAACCGTACAATTTCCTTCATATACAACTGGGCCAACTTATTCAACGAGTAGTTTTTCTTAATGGGTAGAAAGTGCGTAGATTTTGTTAGTCTATCAAGTATTACCCATATCGCATTATGACCTGTTTGAGTCTTAGGTAATCCGACAACAAAATCCATGGATATACTATCCAACTTCCACTTAGGGATTTCTAAAGGTTGTAACATCCCAGAAGTTTTTTGATGTTATATCTTTACCTTTTGAGAAACCAAACACTTAGACACGTATTCAGCAATGTCTCTCGTCATTCCTAGCCACCAGTATCATCTCTTCAAATCTTGATACATTTTTGTAGATCCCTGATAGATTGTATACTTACTTTAATGAGCTTCTTCCAGAATCTTACCCTTCAAATTCTCTCCTTGTGGTATACATGTTCTGCCCTGGTACATAATAATTCTATCCTTTGACATTGCAAAGTAAGGCTGATCTCTTCGATCTTGTAAAAATTGATCATGTGTCTGTGCTTCCTTAATCTGAGTCTTCAAGTCACTTTCAATTCTTAATTCACTAACAATCAGACTTCTAGGGACAGTCATAACTGATAATTTCAAATTTATGAATTCCTCAATTAACTCCATTTCTTTTATTAGTATTTGACTTAAATGTAATGACTGCCGGCTCAATGCATCAGCTACTACATTTGCCTTCCCTTGGTGATACTTTAATTCAAATTTGTAATAATTAATGAATTCCATCCACCTTCTTTGCCTCATATTCAATTCTTTTTGGTCAAAGAGATACTTTAAACTCTTGTGGTCACTATATATTTCAAATACAGTTCCATACAAGTAGTGTCTCCACATTTTCAGAGCAAAAACTATTGCAGCCAACTCTAAATCATGAGTATGATAGTTCTCTTCATGCGGTCTCAATTGTCGAGACGCATAAGCAACTATTCTACTTTCTTGCATCAAAACATAACCTAAACCTTTCTTGGAAGCATTCGTATAGACTACAAAGCATCTAGAAGGGTTAGGAACAACTAGAACAGGTGGAGAAGTTAATTTAACATTAAGCTCTTGGAAACTATTCTCGCATTCTTCAGTCCAATTAAAAAGACTTCATTTTCTGGTCAATCGAGTCAAAGGCAAAGCTATTTGAGAGAATCCTTGTATAAACCTTCTGTGATATCTTGCTAAATCCAAGAAACTTATAATTTCAATCACAATTTGTGGTCTTTCCCATTTCAACACTGCTTCAGCTTCACTGGGATCCCCCGACACACCATCTTTAGAAATTACGTGACCCAAAAGCTTCACTTCTTCCAGCCAAAATTTAGATTTTTCCAACTTAGTGAAAAGTTTCTTTTCCTTCAAGACCTGAAGTACTAATCGGAGATGCTGGTTGTGTTCTTCCTCACTCTTAGAGTATATTAAAATATCATCTATGAACACTACTACGAATTAATCCAAGTAGGGTCTAAAAATGCTATTCATATAGTCCATAAAGACTGTAGGTGCATTTGTGACTCCAAAAGGCATGACTAAAAATTCGTAGTGTTCATAACGAGTTCTGAAAGCTGTTTTTGAAATGTCTTCTTCTTTAACTCTGATATGATGATATCCAAACCTCAAGTCTATCTTAGAGAAAATAGTTTCTCCCTTTAATTGATCTAATATATTGTCTATTCTAGGCAACGGATACTTATTCTTAATAGTATCCTTATTCAATTGCCTGTAATCAATACACAATCTCAAACTGCCATCTTTCTTATTTATAAACAATACAGTCGCTCCCCAAGGTGATACACTAGGTCTAATAAAGTTCTTTTCTAACAGCTCTTTGATCTGCTTCTTCAGCTCTTATGGTTCCACAGGAGACATTCTATAGGGAGTGATAGAAAGAGGTCTTGCCTCTGGTGCTAGATCGATGGAAAATTCCACTTTTCACTTCGGTGGAGGTTCAGAAATCTCAGAGGGAAAAAACTCTGGAAATTCATGAACTACTGGAATCTCAAGCAGTTCCCGTTTCATACTCGGGTTGATAGTGTACAGGAAAACACATCTCAGATCCGCATCCCTCATCTCCTTATAGAGTCGATGCGCACTAAGAATGCTATACTTTTGGTCCTCTAGTGGGTCCAAGAGAAACTCGAAAGTCTTTTTGCAACAATCCATTAGGACTCGATTCTGACTTAACCAATCCATACCCAAGATGACATCTATATCATCCACAGGTAGATAGATCAGAACCACAATAAATGACCTATCATTCAAAACAATGGGACAATTCAAACACACTGAGGAGGTAAGTTTTTTTCCTCCTATAGGTGTCACCACTGCTAACTCGTATGGTAACTCTGCAATAGAGTATTGTAATTTCTCTATACATTCTATGGCTATGAAAGAATGACTTGCACTAGAATCAAACAATACAATCAGAGGCAGATTATTGATACAACACGTACCTTGCATTAAATTAGGAGCCGTCTTTGCTTCAGCACCACTCAAAGTGAAAATTCTTCTTGTCGTTTGTTGAGTTCGTGCAGTACCTTTCTCATTTTTAAGTGGACAATGCCGTGCCACGTGCCCCTTCTGGCCACATCGGTAGCAAGTAACTAGACCAAAATAACATGGTTTATCCCCATGGAATTTTTTGCATTTTCCACATTGACCCGTTGTCGACTTTTTCAGAAAAGGTCTGGGTTCCACAATTACTGGTTGTTTACCTCTCAAGATATTCTTTCCTCTGGTATTTTTATCCATAACTGGGAACTCTCTCTTCCGCTTCTTGTAACAACTCCATTTTTAAGTATCAATTTTTTTTAAAATACCATGAAGTTATTACCTCGTTACAACTTAACTCAATATAACATTTATTTAATTTATATAATACAGAGTTCACATACATGTCATTAATCAAAACATACGTACAACATATCAAACACATAAAAATCTACATCTTATTTATTCTGGTTGACCAATTCCGGAGATACAGGTGCAGGTGGTTGCAACTTCACCGGAATCTAAGCCAACTCGACCACAAACATTTTATTTGCTTCTGGGATCTGCCCAACATAAAGTACTCGATCCAACGTGCACTAAAAGCCAAAGCTATAGAAAAATCTGGATAACTAATTTTCTGAACATGATATGGAAATATAGTGAGAATTAAATCTCAGTAAGTTCAACAATAAATCATCATTAATATAGCTCATCACATCATGTTCAGCTGTATAAACTACAGAAAATATCTTTGGTCACATGAAAGTATTATAGCTATACACATAAGAATCATACAATAATGATATGTATGACAGGATTAATTATTTTCAGAATAACATATGATGGCCATTAACTTATTCTCATTTCAAGCTACCTCGGTCAGGGTGAGTATCTTCTACTCTCCAGTACGGGCTTTTCTCGCTCCGTCCAACATGGCTCACTTTCTCTTTCTTTTCTTATTAATATGACATAACCGTTGGTAAGGCGTCCCCTACCGATGCACCACACGGATTGCCATGTGACCGTGCTTATTTCTTTTCTTTTCACAATGATAGCCAAAAATATGCTTTCAATAACAAGTATGTTCATCAAAATATAATTATTACCAAAAATCATTGGTAATTATGCCATGAACATAACCATTTCAAATATCACTTTATAAAATATTTTCATGACAAATTTCACACTTAAGATGGTAAGAAGTTCATACAATGGCAATGGCTATGGCTATACTAGTCATTTATTAAGATTCATCTTCTTTTTTAAATACTAATTTCATTTCTTTATTTTCTTGATGCAGGTTTTCATCCTATCTAAACTTCTCTTACTAATCAAAGCATAACTCCCTCAATTTAACTATGATGTAGGTGATCTTGGTGTAAATTCCAAGATAAAACAATTATCTAAAACTATTATGTTGAACATTGTAGCGAAATATTAAGAAATCAAGGTGATATTACTTCTGAAATGTATAGGTTATTTCTTCTCGAATAGGTTCTGACCTCTACCTACAAATCGGACCATATCTACCTCATATGTACTCCAACTTAAGTGATTCTAGTGGCTAAAAATCCGTGACACACATATCTATAATTCTTATGTTAACCATGTATTTTAATTCCATACAAATAATTCTCAAAAATTAAAATACAAAAATTGTCCTAACATATTCTTCCCTGATGAACCATTTTCTGACCTTTGACTACTAATAAGCTCATATGTTCTTTATATGGACTCCAAATTGAATGATTCCAGTGGCTAAAACTCCATGACACACGTAGCTATAAGTCTTATGTTAACCATTTATTTTAATTCCATATAGATAATTCCCAGAAATTAAAATACAGAAGCTGTCCTAACATATTCTTCCCTGATGAACCATTTTCTGACCTTTGACTACTAATCGGACCATATCTACCTCATATGGTCTCCAAATTGAATGATTCCAGTGGCTACAAATCCGTGACACATATATCTTTAGTTCTTTTGTTAACCGTTGATTTTAATTCCTCATATATATTATTCCCAGAAATTAAAACACCGAAGCTTAAAATTCTGCCACCCATAGCCATACCCATGCAGAACTATCTACACCAACCTAAGTATTCAAACATACATCACATGCAAGATCAATATGTAACATGATATAGCAACATCATGACCAATCATAAAGTTGTAAGATCAAAATCTCATATAAATATTATAAGTTTCAAAAGTTTTCTTCAAAAAGAAATATTGTTAAACTTACTTGGAGCACTTAGTCCCCTAGACTTCTCCTTCCTCTTTCTTCCTTTCTTCCTCTCCTTTCCTCACTCTACCTTGCTTCTATTTTCCTCTCCCTCACTTGGACGAAATTCTAATGTTGTAAGGGTGGGTTTTCTTATATGGACCACCAAATAATTCAACTTTCATGATCATGGGTCTACCTTATCACAATTAGATTACACTTGGTTGAATTTTTGGAAAACAAACAACTTATGTTCTTGTCTTCCTCTTCCTTAGTTAAGATATGCATAGGAAAAGGAGATTTGTATTTTGAAAATTATGATGATATGTTCTTAAGATAAGGGACAAGGTCCCTTTGATTTAGGGATTCATTTCCATTTTCTTTTGTCTTAAACAAGTTTGATTGGTTTTCCTTTTTAGGTGAAAATTTCTTGCCCTTGAATCTCCATTATTTGGTTGATATTATTTGTGTGGGATATGAATGTTTTGTCCTAATGCCATGTATTATCATACCACTTGCTAAAATTATGAGTGTAGGATATAGATGTTTTTGCCCTAAAGCCTTGTATTATCATGCCATTTGCCAAAATTATGAATGTAGAATCACACCCGCACCTGTATCTCCAGAATTGATCAACCAGAATAAATAAGATGTAGATTTTTATGTGTTTGATATGTTGTACGTATGTTTTGATTAATGCCATGTCACCTAATCTTGATTACACCATTATTTCATCACTTCAATTTTATTTTTATTTTTACTTTTCCTCTTGGTTGGGATTATTCCTACCCATTATGGGCTTATTCCTACCCATTTTCTTTGCTTTGGATAAAATTATACCTTTCTTGGAGGGCTTGGTCACATTTTCATAATTTTTGGGCTATTGGTCCAATTACTATATCCTAATCCAAGTCTATGTTTTATTTCTTGCTTAGGTTATCCAATGGCTTGCTAGAAACTTATGTGAAGTGGAAAAACTCTATATGAAGTGTCCATAGGTAAAAGCCCAATGTATGGGTAAAGATTTTAAACTTAGTAACTCTAGTTCTTGAATTAGGAAAAATTACTCTAATTCAATGTTCTTGAAATTTTTAAGACCTTTACTTTTTTCTAAATATTTATCTTCCTTATCGAAGAATTTTGTATCTCTTTAGTATGTTATTTCTAATTTCTTTCCTATTAGGTTTTCCCTCTTTATTTGTTCTCTTAATGTTAGAAAAATTTTCTATGCATATACATAAGGTGAAGAATTTCTAAGGATTATATTTCCTTAGATATCTAAAATATTGTCTAATAAATTTTATTTCCTTAATTAAATTTTTATGTACTTTTATCAATAAAAGAAACGAAATTAGGGATGTTACATTTCTCTCCCCCTAAAAGAAATTTTGTCCTCAAAATTTCAGAAATTACCTTATAAGGACAATTGCGGATATTTCTTCCTCATGACTTCTTCCAGCTCCCAAGTTGCTTTTTCCGGAGTCAAACCTTCCCATAACACCTTAACTAGGGGAATGGTTTTATTTCTCAGTTGCTTCACGTCAGTGTCCAATATGGATGTAGGTACTAGCTGGTATGTCATGTTCTCCTTTATTTGGATTGGTTCATCCTGTATTACATGTGATGAATCTAGAAGATACTTCCACAGCTGTGATACGTGGAAAACATTATGTAGGTTGGACAAATTAGGTGGGAGAGCAACTTGATATTATGATGTCCCTACTTTCTTCAGAATGTGGTAGGGTCCCAAAAATCGTGGACTTAACTTTCTTGTTTTGAGAGACCTACCAACTCCAGTAGTCAGGGAAAGTTTCAGAAATACATGGTCTCCTTCCTCAAACTCTAGAAGTCTATGTCTCTTATCGTAGTAACTCTTTTGCCGACTCTGAGCTGTAAGTATTTTGTCTTGTATCATCCTGATTTGTTCAGTGGTTTGTTGAACTAGATCAGGACCCAACAAGTTCTTTTCTCCTACCTCAAACCAACATAGTGGGGATCGACACTTTCTACCGTATAAAGATTCATAGGGGGCCATCTTAATACTAGAGTGATAACTATTATTATAAACAAACTCTACTAAAGGTAGGCACTTATCCCATCCTTTACCTTGCTCTATCACACAAGCCCTCAACATATCTTCTAAGGTTTGAATGGTGCGTTCTGTCTGCCCATCAATCTGAGGATGGTAGGCAGTACTGTACCGCAACTGAGTACCAAAAGCTTCCTGCAACGCCTTCCAAAACCTCGATGTGAACCTCGGATCTCTATCAGAAACGATATTTAAGGGAATTCCATGCAATCTAACTATTTCCTGGACGTACAATTGGGCTAATTTATCCAGTGAAAAGTTAATTTTTGTGGAAAAAAAGTGAGCAGATTTGGTTAATCTGTCAATTATTACCCAGATAGAGTCATGTCCTACTGAAGTCTTAGGTAAACCTACAACGAAGTCCCTCGAGATACTATCCCATTTCCATTTAGGGATCTCAAGAGGTTGTAGAAATCTCGCACGCTTTTGATGCTCCACCTTCACCTTTTGACAAATGAGACATTTCGCCACAAACTCGGCAATGTCCTTTTTCATCCCTGGCCACCAATACATCCTTTTTAAATCCTGGTACATTTTAGTGCATCCAGGATGGACTGTGTATTTACTTTGATGCGCTTCCTGTAGGATCTTAGTCCTCAACTCTCGTTCTTGAGGGACACAAATCCTTCCCTGATACATGATTGCTCCATCTTCCATGACAGAAAAATTACCTTGGTCTTTATGATCCTGTAAGTCTTGGTCGTGAGCTTGAGCCTCTTTGATCTAGGCTTTAAGGTCACACCCTATACTTAAACCATTAATGACTAGATTCTTTGGAGTAAGAATAGTGGCTAGCTTCAAATTTCGAAACTCCTCTAGCATCTGCATCTCATACACCATCATCTGACCCATGTGCAGAGATTTTTGACACAAGGCATCTGCTACAACATTTACCTTTCCGGGATGATACTTTATCTCAAACTTGTAGTCATTGAGGAATTCTACCCATCCTCGTTGCCTCATATTTAACTCCTTCTGATCAAAGAGGTATTTAAGACTCTTATGATCACAATATACTTCAAAGGTTGCCCCGTACAAATAGTGTCGCCAAATCTTTAAGGCAAACACCACTGCCGCTAATTCAAGATCATGGGTTGGATAGTTTCCTTCGTGGGGTCTCAGTTGCCTAGAGGCATAAGCAACTACTCTCTTATCTTGCATCAGCACACATCCTAGCCCTTTCTTTGAAGCGTCACTATACACTTCAAAATGTCCTGTGGGGTCTGGAATAATTAAAACAGGAGGAGTGGTCAGTCTTGTCTTCAGCTCCTAAAAACTAGCTTCACATTGATCAGTCCATTTGAAAGGACTTCCCTTCCTGGTCAATTTAGTCAATGGCAAGGCTATACGAGAGAAGTTTTGTATAAACCTCCTGTAGTATCCTGCCAAACCCAGGAAACTTCTGACTTCCGTAACCGTCTTTGGTATCTCCCACTGAATCACTGCTTTCGTCTTGCTAGGATCTACGGCTACCCCACTATTAGAGATGACATGTCCGAGAAACTTCACCTCTGACAGCCAAAATTCACACTTCTCCAATTTGGCATATAACTTTCTCTCTTTCAGCACTTGCGGCACGATTCGGAGATGTTGTTCATGTTCTTTCTCACTCTTAGAGTATATCAAGATGTCATCAATGAACACTACAACAAATTGATCTAGGTAGGGTGAAAAAATGCGATTCATGTAATCCATGAAAATTGCAGGTGTATTCGTCAACCCGAAGGGCATTACGAGAAACTCATAGTGCCCATACCTAGTTCTGAAGGCAGTTTTTGGTACGTCCTCCTCCTTGATCCTAATCTGATGATATCCTGACCTTAAGTCAATTTTAGAAAAGAAGGAGGCTCCCTTCAATTGATCCAATAAGTCATCGATCCTAGGGAGAGGGTACTTGTTTTTGATAGTCACCTTATTCAGCTGTCTGTAATCTATGCATAGTCTCAAACTTCCGTCTTTCTTCTTAACAAATAATACAGGAGCTCCCCAAGGTGATTCACTCGGTCTAATGAATTGCTTGTCTAATAGCTCCTCCAATTGCTTCTTTAGTTCCTGTAGTTCCTTCGAGGCCATTCGATATGGTGCAATAGAGATAGGCCCTATCCAAGGTAGGAGATCAATAGAGAACTCTATCTCTCTCTTGAGAGGTAAGCCTGGAATATCTGATGGAAATACTTCAGGAAACTCGTTGGCTATTGGGATTTCATCAAGCTTCGATTCGACTTTTAGGTTTGATAAATACAAGAGAATGTATCCAAGTACTCCATTCTTCAACTCCCTATTAACTTGATTGGCATTTAGCATCAATAACTAGACCTCTTCTTTCGGAGTAGGAGGTAGAAATTCAACGGTCTTGTTACAAAAATTCAACAAGACTCGATTTCTAGACATCCAGTCTAACCCTAGAATGACCTCAATACCTCTTAAAGGTAAACAGACGAGGTCTACAGAAAAAGTTCTCTCCTGGATGGTGACTTTATAGTCCTTACATACAGAAGAAGTTAATACCCGTTCCCCTGTAGGGGTTACTACGGATAGCTCATAGAGAGTTTCAGAAATAGGGAACTAAAACTTCCTAATACATTCTTCCGATATGAATGAATGACTAGCGCCAGAGTCAAATAACACCATAACAGCAGATCCATAGATATAGCATGTATCTTGAATCATTTCAGAAGATTGGGCTGCCTCTTGGCCGCTTAGAGTGAAAACCCTTCCTTTCACCTGAGGCCTCTGTTCTGGCTGCTTCCCCACATTCTGTAGGCAGTTTTTCGCAAAATGTCCCTTCTGTCCGAAATTGAAGCAGACATCTTGTCCCATGTAGCATGGCCGGTTACCATGCATGCGTCCACACTTAGCGCACTTGACTGAGGCGAGGTCTTCTTGAAAAGGCTTAGGACTTGCAATCAATGGCCTCTTACCAGCTCCATATCCACTTTGTCTCACGTTCTTTCCAGGGTCGGGAAAATTTTTCTTCCTTTTCCATAGGTTTTGCCTTTGCTTTTCGTCCTCCACTGCCTTTAAACTCTTTTCCAAGAGTCTGCATTTATTTATCAGAGGTACAAACTCCCTGATCTCTATAGCTATAACAGCATTCTTTATCTCTGGGTTTAGTCCCGCTTCAAACTTAACCGCCTTCCATGCTTCATCTGGATTATATCGCAGATAAGAGGAGAACTTAGACAGCTCCTCGAACCTTGCGATATACTGATCCACGGTCATGCTGCCTTGCCTGAGTTGGAAAAATTCGATCTCTTTCTCTGCCCGTACAGTACTTGGAAATTACTTTTCAAAAAAAATGTCCTTGAACACTTGCCAGGTGATCTGTCTTCTCTGATGAGCTAAAAGTTCTCTAGCTCCACGCCAACAGTATTCTGCTTCATCCTTTAACATATATGCAGCAAAAATAATTTGCTGCTCTTCAGTACAGCCCATCACTTCAAAGATTTTCTCTAATTCCATAATCCACCTTTCGGCTACCGTTGGGTCATAGCCACCTTGGAAACAAGGTGGTATAGTCCACTGGAACTTGGATATGCCATTATCTTTTCCACCCATTCGGTTGTTAGCACCATTCTCACCATTTGGGATATTAGCATTCTGGAGATATTGTAAAATTTGGTTGGTGGTCATGACTTGGTCTCGAATTGCCGTGGCCAGGTTGTATAGGGTTTCCTCTGTATTGGTTGCTGGATTCCTACTTGGTGGTGCCATTTCCTATAATGGCAAAAACAAAGTTATGCTGCTATTGAGGTGATTAAGCCCAATAGTTAGTTCAAAAATATTTAATAGCAGTCATAACACCACCTCGGCATATAGATAGGAAACACTAGTAATTTCTTACCTATATGAATCACTGGTCCCCTACACAGCACAACCATAACATACTCAAGACACTATAAGTTCGATTCAGATAACCATCCACCCACTGGCCATCCAGGATCGACCTGCTCTGATACCAATTATGTAACAACTCCATTTTTAAGTATCAAATTTTTTTTAAAATACCATGAAGTTATTACCTCGTTACAACTTAACTCAATATAACATTTATTTAATTTATACAATACAGAGTTCACATACATGTCATTAATCAAAACATACGTACAACATATCAAACACATAAAAATCTACATTTTATTTATTCTGGTTGACCAATTCCGAAGATACAGGTGCGGGTGGTTGCACCTTCACCGGGATCTAAGTCAACTCGACCACAAACATTTTATTTACTTCTGGGATCTGCCCAACATAAAGTACTCGATCCAACGTGCACTAAAAGACAAAGCTATAGAAAAACCTGCATAACTAATTTTCTGACATGATATGGAAATATAGTGAGAATTAAATCTCAGTAAGTTCAACAATAAATCATCATTAATATAGCTCAGCACATCATGTTCAGTTGTATAAACTACAGAAAATATCTTTGGTCACATGAATGCATTATATCTATACACATAATAATCATACAATAATGATATGTATGACAGGATTAATTATTTTCAGAATAACATATGATGGCCATTAACTTATTCTCATTTCAAGCTACCCCGGTCAGGGTGAGTATCTTCTACTCTCCAGTACGGACTTTTCTCGCTCCGTCCGACATGGCCCACTTTCTCTTTCTTTTCTCATTAACATGATCATAACCATTGGTAGGGCGTCCCTACTGGTGCACCACACGGATTGCCATGTGACCGTGCTCATTTCTTTTCTTTTCACAATGATAGCCAAAAATATGCTTTCAATAACAAGTATGTTCATCAAAATATAATTATTACCAAAAATCATTGGTAATCATGCCATAAACATAACCATTTCAAATATCACTTTATAGAATATTTCCATGTCAAAATTTCACACTTAAGATGGTAAGAAGTTCATACAATGGCAATGGCTATGGCTATACTAGTCATTTATTAAGATTCATCTTCTTTTTTAAATACTAATTTTATTTCTTTATTTTCTTGATGCAGGTTTTCATCCTATCTAAACTTCTCTTACTAATTAGAGCATAACTCCCTCAATTTAACTCTGATGTAGGTGATCTTGGTGTAAATTTCAAGATACAACAATTATCTAAAACTATTATGTTGAACATTGTAGCAAAATATTAAGAAATCAAGGTGATATTACTCCCTAAATGTATAGGTTATTTCTTCTCGGATAGGTTCTGACCTCTACCTACTAATCGAAACATATCTACCTCATATGGACTCCAACTTGAGTGATTCCAGCGGCTAAAAGTCTATGACACACATATCTATAATTATTATGTTAACCATTTATTTTAATTCCATCCAAATAATTCTAAGAAATTAAAATACAGAAGCTGTCCTAACATATTCTTCCCTGATAAATCATTTTCTGACCTTTGACTACTAATAAGCTCATATCTTCCTCATATGGACTCCAAATTGAATGATTCCATTGGCTAAAACTCCATGACCCACGTAGCTATAAGTCTTATGTTAACCATTTATTTTAATTCCATATAGATAATTCCCAGAAATTAAAATACAGAAGCTGTCCTAATATATTCTTCCCTGATGAACCATTTTCTGACCTTTGACTACTAATCAGACCATATCTACCTCATATGGACTCCAAATTGAATGATTCCAGTGGCTACTAATCCGTGACACATATATCTTTAATTCTTATGTTAACCATTGATTTTAATTCCTTATATATTGTTCCCAGAAATTAAAACACCGAAGCTTAAAATTCTGCCACCCATATCCATATCCATGCAGAACTATCTACACCAACCTAAGTATTCAAACATACATCACATGAAAGATCAATATGTAACATGATATAGCAACATCATGACCAATCATAAAAGTTCTGAAATCAAAATCTCATATAAATATTATAAGTTTCAAAAGTTTTCTTTAAAAAGAAATATTGTTAAACTTACCTGGAGCACTTAGTCCCCTAGACTTCTCCTTCCTCTTTCTTCCTTTCTTCCTCTCCTTTCCTCACTCTACCTTGCTTCTATTTTTCCTCTCCCTCACTTGGACGAAATTTTAATGTTGTAAGGGTGGGTTTTCTTATATAGACTACCAAATAATTCACCTTTCATGATCATGGGTCTACCTTATCACAATTAGGATACACTTTGTTGAATTTTTGGAAAACAAACAACTTATGTTCTTGTCTTCATCTTCCTTAGTCAAGATATGCATAGGAAAAGGAGATTTTTATTTCGAAAATTATGATGATATGTTCTTAAGATAAGGGACAAGGTCCCTTTGATTTAGGGATTCTTTTCCATTTTTTTTCTTAAACAAGTATGATAGGTTTGCCTTTTTAGTTGACAAATTTCTAGCCCTTGAATCTCCATTATTTGGTTGATATTATTTGTGTGGGATAGGAATGTTTTGTCCTAATGCTATGTATTATCATACCACTTGCTAGAATTATGAGTGTAGCATATAGATGTTTTTGTCCTAAAGCCTTGTATTATCATGCCCCTTGCCAAAATGATGAATGTAGAATCACACCACTTGCTAAATTTTTGTCTTAATGCCATGTAACCTAATCTTTGTTATTACATTATTATATCATCACCTAATTTATTTTATTTTATTTTTCCTCTTGGATTTGGGCTTATTCCTACCCATTATGGGCTTAGTCCTACCCATTTTCTTTACTTTGGATAAAATTCTACCTTTTTTGGAGGGCTTGGTCACATTTTCATAATTTTTGGGCTATTGGTCCAATTACTATATCCTAGTCCAAGTCTATGTTTTATTTCTTGCTTAGGTTATCCAATGGCTTGCTAGAAACTTATGTGAAGTGGAAAAACTCTATATGAAGTGTCCATAGGTAAAAGCCCAATGTATGGGTAAAGATCTTAAACTTTGTAACTCTAGTTCTTGAATTAGGAAAAATTACTCTAATTCAATGTTCTTGAAATTTTTAAGACCTTTACTTGTTTCTAAAAATTTATCTTCCTTTTCCAAGAATTTTGCATCTCTTTAATATGTTATTTCTAATTTCTTTCTTATTAGGTTTTCCCTCTTTATTTGTTCTCTTAATGTTAGAAAAATTTTCTATGCATATACATAAGGTGAAGAATTTCTAAGGATTATATTTTCTTAGATATCTAAAATATTGTCTAATAAATTTTATTTTCTTAATTAAATTTTTATGTACTTTTATCAATAAAAGAAACAAAATTAGGGATGTTACACTTCCACTGTGTCCATCTCTCCTCTTCATCCTCTACTGCTTTTAGACTTGTCGCCAGCATCCGACATTTATTTATCAATGGGACATATTCCCGAATCTCTAATGCCACCACAACATTTCTAAGCTCCAGGTTCAGTCCTGATTCAAACTTCACTGCCTTCCAAGCTTCATCCGGATTATTCTTCAGAGTACTTGAGAAGTTAGACAGTTCTTCAAACTTGGTAATATAGTGCTCAATGGTCCCATTTGCCTGTCTAAGCTGAAGAAACTCAATCTCTTTCTCAGCTTTCACATTACTGGGAATATATTTGTTCAGAAAAGTCTCTCGGAACAAGTGCCATGTAATTTCCTTGTCTTGATGTACTAGTAACTCTTTGGCTTCTCTCCACCAATATTTAGCTTCTTTTTTCAGCATATATATCCCAAAATTGACTATCTGCTCATCAGAACAATTTAAAACTTCAAAAATCTTCTCAAGTTTCGTCAGCCATATCTCAGCAACTATCGAGCTATATGCACCCACAAAAGACAAAGGTCGCATTCCCATAAATTCAGACCAACCATTACCATTTTCAGTTCAGTTTCCATTTCGATTTCTTTCGTTTTCCCTAATCTCGTCATTATTATTAATATTCTGAAGGTGCTGTAGAATATGATTCGTAACAGCTGCCTAAGCTTGAATAGTTGCGGCTATGTTATTTAAGGTAGCATCTGCGTTGTCTGGCAGATTCCTTTTTGGTGGTGCCATAACTCACTGTATTAGTAAAGCAAAATATTAGTCAATATTGAGGTGATCAAGCTCAACAACAGTTTAAAATTTTACAGTAGTTATCACACTACACAAGATTATAAATAGGAAATACTAGTACTTTCCTACTGAATTTATCCGTTACCTTACACAATGTTTCCACATAACTATTCAAGACTCCTCTAAGTCAATCTAGGTGACCACCCACCCCATGGTCGCCTAAGATCGACCGGCTCTAATACCAACTTTGTAACGTCCGATTTTTTTTAAATTGAATTATTATTATTATAGCAACTTTGTAAGATACGATTTAATTTAATTTTTTTTTTCACAGTACGCATGTTAAATACGCCATATGTATAAACACAACATATATGTATACATATTTATTACAAACCTCATACATGTTATAATTATACAATACAACACTTCAAAACACAATATATATGTTTACATATATATTTGAAACCTCACATATGTTATATTTATACAATACAACATTTCAGTACATAAATAACAGTCCCTATACAACACTTCACCCTTGAAATACAAAGGGTGAGGAGGTGGTGGTGACATCGAGATTTTCATCAATACCACCATTTCCTGTTGCATCTCATTTCTTTTTATCTGAATATAACACCACAATAATAGTGAGAACAAAGGTTCCCAGTAGACTTAACATAAATAAAATATAATGGGAAAAACACGAGTTATGTTCAGCTGTATAAGTTACAGAAAATATTAAGATTTAAAGATAAAATCATCACTTCAGTTGATGCATAATTAACATACTATATACACTAAAATTTCAACCTTTTTCTTTTAAAATAATGCTCAGATATATCACAGTTCTCAAGTCATTCATTTGCTATACGCATAGTGACTGATCGACTACACTCACAATAAGTGATCAGAGAATGTGAGTTCATCACCCATCTGTCTCCTCACATTACCTCTGTCACCCGGTTGGAGTGGCCTTCCCTTGGCTCACTCAAGCTAATAGGGCGTCCCCTACTCAGTATCGTCTCAAGCCATACAACTCGTCGATATTCACCCACACATATAAATGTATATATATATATATATATATATATATATATATATATATATATATATATATATATATATATATATATATATATATATATATATATATATATATATATATATATATATATATATATATAAATTCATATTTATTAAATACAATATATAATCAAGCAACTTTCCATGAGCTTTACGTTTGCCATTTAATCACTTTCATAATATGATGCATCATTTTTATACCAAATGATTAATAATCATTCATCTCATACGATTATTCAATATGATTCATTTTAAAGTAATTAAAGAAAAAGAGTAATTTGTGATACCAAAATCATCATTTTAAAAGTATTTTTCTTGGATATATGTTTCCTAAAAATATTTCAATAAACAAGATTATTTTTAGGCAGAAAATAGTGAAAAATATGATAATCCAGCACCCAACACTGCTTGACCATGTTCAATACACGGCCATGCTTGAAAAATACTTCAAATATGGTTAAAAACAGCCCCGAACATGGTCTACCCGTGATGAAGCAACCCAGGGCTATGTTCTGGGACCTATCTTTTCTTATTCAACCATATCTCCCTCATAAAAAATTCGATTGAGGTGATTTCAAATCCTATAAAAAGTTAAGACAATTATATACAACTTTTATGTTTATTATTTCTTCCAATTCCATATGGATTATCCGCAGAAAAGTAAAATGAAAAATACTTATTTTATCAAATTGGATTCTAGATTGATTTTGAGCTTTGCTTAATTAAGCAGTCATATCTCTCTCATATGAACTCTAACTGAGGTAATGTCGAAGCCTCTAACAATTATCTACAACCTTTATTTTTATGATTTCTTCGGATTCTTTACGGATAATTCTAAAAGAAATTAAAACAAAAATGATTATTTTTACTATCCTGGATTTTGACGTCTACTCTATTAATTAGCATATCGCCCTCATATGAAATCCGAATTAAGTGATTTTAGAGCCTATATTTCCGTGTGTCATATATCTATAATTCATATGTTGACCATTTCTTTAAAATCCTTGTCGAATTTTTCCAAAATTCCAAAAATAGAAGCTTCCCAAATTATTCCGAAATTCAGCTTAGTCTAATTTCTCCTTTATTTTTCTTTTATGTAATTCCATGCACCTATATGCATGTCCATACAACCAAAACATAATTCTATATAAAAATCTAGACCACATGTTATCCAAAATCATATCTAAGCAAATCTAAAGGTATATACATATACATATATATATATATATATATATATATATATATATAGATATATATATAATTTTGTACAAAATTTATTAGTAGATGTTAAACCTACCTCAAACAAATCCTTAAACTTGTGATTGATTGTTACCATTCAGAAATCTTTGATTTCCCTTTCCTCTTCCTTCTCCTTCTTCTTTCTCTTCTTCTTCATCCTCTTTCTCTTCTTCTTTTCTTCCCCTTCTTTTTCTCCTCTTCCTTTTCTTCTCTTTTTTTCCTTTCTCTTTCTACCGACACTCCTTTCTCTCCCTCATAATTATCACAATTTTTGCCACCTACCTCTAATTATTAAAATATTTCCTACCTACCACCAATATTTACAACTTTGCCATCTTCCATTATTTACAAAACTGCCATCCTAAAATATTTACAAAACTGTCATCTCAAAAAATTTACATAAATACCATTTTAACCATCCAAAGATCTTGTTTGATTTGAGTAAAATTGTAAAATAATTTAATCCTCCCTTGAGATCTAAAATGCTTTCTCCTCTTTGAAAGAAATAAATTCCAATTAGTAACATAAGAAAAAATCAGGGGTGTTACATCTAGCAAGCCAGCCCAAGCAAGAGATAAAACATAGACTTGTATTAGGATATAGAAGGTGGACGGATAGCCTAAAAATCATGATAATGAGACCAACCCTCCATGAAAGGTAGAATTTCAACCAAAGCAAAGGAAATGGGCAAGAATGAGCCCAAATCTAGGAGAGAAAAATAAGAACCATGTGAGCAAATAGTAGTGTAATAATAATTAAGATTAGGTCACATGGTATTAGGATAAAATATCTATATTATACATTTATAATTTCAGCAAGTAGGTAATTATACATGGCATTAGGACAAAACATCTATATCCTACATTCATAATTTCAGCAAGTAGGTAATAATACATGGTATTATGACAAAACATCCTTATCCTACACAAATAATTTCAACCAAGTAAGGAAGACTCAAGTGCTGAAAATTTGCCACCTAGAAAGGCAAACCTATCATACTTGAATGAGACAAAAGAAAAAGGAAATGAATCCCTAAATCAAAGGGACCTTGTCCCTTGTTTTAAGAATATTTTATAATAATTTTCAAAATACAAATATATTTTTGCTATACATATCTTGACTAAGGGAGAGGAAGATAAGAACACGAGTTGCCTTTCTCCAAAAAATAACCAAGTGCATCCTAATAGTTATAAGGTAGACCCATGATTATGAAAGTTGAACCACTTGATAATTTATTTAAGGAAAACCCACCCTTATAACATTATAATTTCATCTAAGTGATGGAGAGGAAAAATAGAAGCAAGGTAGAGTGAGTAAAGGAGAGAAAGAAAGGAGAAGAGAGGAAGAAAGAAGAAGATTTCTAGAGGATTAAGTATTCAATGTAAGTTAGCTTAATCTCTACTTGAATCCATCTTTTCTCTTCATTCTTAGGGTTCAAAAATCACCCTCCTTCTCTTATTTAAGCTGCTAAAAAAAGTTAAGGGAAAGGAGGAATCTTGCTACTTCCTTCAAGAGGAAATAAGAAAAAGAATTCACTAAGTGAGTTGGGGAGATCTTTAGGTAGGTTTAACAATATCTCTTTTTGAAGAAATGATTTGAAATTTTTAGCATTTATATGGAATGTTGATCTTAGAGCTTTGATAAAATTTAAAATATTTGCTACTTTGATGATTGGCCATGGATGTTGCTATATAATGTTACATGTTGATCTTGCATATGATGGATGTTTCAAATACTTTGGTTGGTATGAAAAGTTCTGCATAGATATAGCTATGGGTGGTAAAAATTTAGGGCTTTTATGCTGCTGTTATGTATATTTGAATATGGTAAAAATGGATGGAAGATGGTTAGGTTGGTAAATTAAGTATAGTCTTAAACAACTTGGGGAAGACCATGAGAAATTTCTATTGACAAACACCCTTAATGATGCATGATTTGATTATGTTTTTCTTTTTAAGTGGATGATGAAATATGTTAAATTAAGTAAGAAATATAATTAAATGTTGAGATGAGTAATTCTATTGTTAGGTGGAAATTTGGATGAAAAATGGAAGATGAATTAATAAAAGGATGAACTAGAACTTTAGGAAATGCTAGGTTAAGAAAACTGGATTTTGGAGTAATCAGGGAAGCTTCTATTTTTGAAATTATGGGAAGAATTGTTTAGGAATTAAAAGAAATGGTTAACATAAAAAATGTAGATATATGTCTCACAGATTTTTAACTACTAGAATCACCCAATTTGAAGTTTAAATGAGGGAGATATTGTTCAATTAGTAAGCAGTGGTCAGACCATGGAATAATCTGTTAAGCAAGTTTCTGTGTTTGAATTAAGGAAAAAATCTATAGAGAATTAAAATAAATATTTAACATTATATATATATATATATATATATATATATATATATATATATATATATATATATATATATATATATATATATATATATATATATGTCTCAAGAATGTTTAGCCACTGGAATCATTTAATTTAGAATCCATATTAGGAAGATATAGTTAGATTAGAAAGTTGTGGTTATAAACTAGCTAACCAGAGAATAATCTGTTAAGTAAGCTTCTGTGTTTAAATATTTTGGCAAAATCTATAGGGAATTAAAGAAAATTTTTAACATAATAAATATAGATATATATCTCATGGATCTATAGGCTCTAAAATCACTTATTTTGGAGTATATATGAGGGAGATATGGCTGATTAATGAGTATGAGTCAGAATCAGTCTAGAATCCATGATGTTGAATGTAAGTATTTTTGTTTTCGCTTTTACTAGAAAAAATATGTAAAGAATATGAATAGTTGTAGATAATTTTCTTATCTTTTTATAGGCTTTGGAATCACATCAATTAGAGTTTGTATGAGGGAGATATGGTTGAATAAGTGAGAAAAGGTCACAGAACACAGAAATATTATAAATGGAAATAATAAATAACTAGTGTATACCCTAGCCATTGACATTGCATGAACTCCTTACCATCTTAAGTGTATAATTTTGACATGAAAATATTTTATAAAGTGATATTCGAAAATGGTTATGATCATAACATGATTGCATTTTACCAATGATTTTTGGTAGTGGTTATACTTTAATGATAAATTATGACGTGAGTATAATGAACATGCTTGTTATTGAAATAATATTTTTGGCTATTAACGTGAAAAGAAAAGAAAAGAAAGAAGACGAGCACATTCATATGGCGGTCTATGTAGTGCACCAGTAGAGGATGCTATACTCACAGCTATGATTATGTTAATGAGAAAAGAAAGAGAAAGTATGTCATGTTAGATAGAGCGAGAAAAGTCTGTATCAGAGAGTAGAAAGTACTCACCCTGATCGGGGTAGCTTGATATGAAAATAAGTTGATAGTCGTCATATGATATTCTAAAAATATTTATTTATGCCATACATGTCATTATTGCACGCTTTTCATGTGCATAGATAAAGTACATTCATATGACTAAAGTTATTTGCTGTAACTTATACAGATGAACATGAGATGATGAGTTATATTGATGATAATTATGATTTATTGTTGAACTTATTGAGATTTATTCACACTATATTTTAATATCATGTTTAGAAGGTTAAATATGTAGATATTTTTTATGACCAGCTTTTAGCATACCTTAGGGCGAGTTGGCTAAGATCCCGATGAAGGTGCAACCACTTACAACCGTATCCCCTGAACTGGTCAATATGGATGAATAAGATGTAGACATATATGTGTTTGATTTTTGTATGGATGTTTTTAATTAATGATGTGTATGTGAACCCAGAATTGTATCAGTGTTAATGGTATACCATAAACCTTAATTATGCTTGGTTAATTTAATTGAATGTTATTATGAGTTAAATAGTTAGAAGTAAAGAGGTAATGACTTTATTGGATTTTAAAATATATATATATATATATATATGAAAAAAATATAGTTATTATATCTGTCTGCTCCTCCATAAGATCTGCTTTTGGGTACTAAATCTGGGAGGAGGCCTAACTGGTGGTTGTAGTGGAAAATATACCTAGGCTCCTATAGTTAAGTTAATTGGTTGAGATAGTCTACCATATATTAGCTGGCTAATGTAAAGCACTCACATATGTACTGGCTTAGGGAGTTTCCCATATAAGTTACGTCCCTCTATAGTGCCTCAGTACACTCCCATAGGTCTTCGATGGAGTAAGATGGCTATAGAGGATTAGAGCCACCTCTAACTTCCTTTGTTATGGTGGGAATGGTGGGATAGGTAGCCTAGCTATGCTTGGTGGCAAGGCCTCAAAGTGTTTATATCAATATATATATCCCTATGGATGATAGCCTTCACAAGGTGCACTAAGGTCTCAATAGGGCTCTACTATGTGATAAGTCCTAGCACAAATAGTCTATTGATCTTTGAATAAATTCAAGAGACTATGCTTTAGTGGATAGCTTTGCCCACATCTATGGAGTAGCCTTACATAATGGCATATAACAATATGTCCCTATCCATTATAACATCACTCATTTGAGCCATTGGCATCAATCTTTGGGAAGCAAAATATAATCAGGCTTTCGAAAATTTAGTGAGATAGCCTTTGTGAATGTGCTTGAGCTGCCCTTAAAGTTCATAGTCTAGTAGACTTCCTCATAACATAAGATGTTAAGAAGCTTAGTGGTGTTTATCTCTTGCTGTAGTACGATGATGTAGCCATCATCTTCTAGGTTAGGCAGTGCATATACTTCATTAATATCCTATGGGGTGAATGAAATTGGTCATCCTCTAATCATAGATATATGCATATGATGTGTTGTGGCATTGAAGTAAAACTCTTGAACTACAAGGACCACCCCTAATTTGGCTTCCCCAACAAACAATTCCTAGTCTTGGTGTATAAAATAATGCTTGAGCTAGAGTTTGTCCTATAATATATTGAAACAATGCTCCTAAATGAGCTGTTTATTCACCACCAATTTCGTGTGGTACTGGTAAACCTCTTCACTGACAAAGATGCTAAGGTCATAAGTAAGGGTGGGTTTAGTTCTCCTGGTCTTTCTAGAGGTGCCAATCTATGTTTTCTTGGGTACGATTGGAGGTGGGATTATGTGGTTGGGTGAGTGGCTTTAAGGAGTGGTGTGAAGGCTAGGTCTTTAAGGGTCAGTGGAGGCTACCAAATAATTAGTCTAAAAAATCACTAATATTCGATGCCTAATATGCATACAATTCATCCGAGGAATTTACAAATTCAACTAGTAAATGATGCTCTAATTTGTGAATTGAAACTGTGAAGATGAAAAAGAATATTGTTTGACTCAAAATTGCCACCTAATTAACAAAATTGAGGGTAAATTTTATTACCTTCAAGTTTGGGGCTTTAGGGTCCCCAATATTTCTTACAACCAATTCATTGAAAATTCCATTAAAATTGTGAAGAATTTAGTTTATGGGAGCTTTAGTGGTGCCAAAATTATCATAGATTTGCATGAGCTTGGGGAAATTAAGGGAGAATGAAGGATTGGGGTTTAGTTGCACTGTTTACATAAGGAATGTCACGAAAGGAGACCGACAGTTTTATATTTTTTAAGCTATTGTGCCAGCATCGTAACTCTATTTTCTCCTTGTTGCAATGTTGGGGCTTTAGGGAAACTGGAAGGTTATTTGGAAAATTTGTGTCATAATGCTCGTAGTCCTCCATCATGACGATGAAGCTTCAAGTTTACTAGGATTACTATATGGAGATTTTTCATTGCAATATAAAGGGATGGACGTTATGATGTTAAGGTCACTAGATTGCTGAAGAATTTTTTGGGAACATTTCTATCGCAACATGAAGGGATGAACATTGTGACATTAATGCTTCTAGGTTCTGCCTTATTTGCTCTCGATTGGGGTTGTGACATTGTCACGGCCCCAAATGATGGAACACATGACCGGCACGGCATAAGGGTTTCCCACTAGCCGCAAGCCTAACACATAGCATGCACAAACAACCAGTATACAATCCAGAGTACATAATAAATATAACTGGCCACATATGTCACATCCAATATAAGAAAATACTGTATATATATATATATTTATATATATATCTCATGAATCCAACATCTGTGATTCAACTTGGCCCATGGCCTCATAATACAAACATCGTTGTAAAACAAAAAACTATTTTTCCAAACAACACATCAAAATACGTAAGAAGCAAGGATCCTGCCTGTATGTTCATAGAGGTACACTAGACATAAACTAAACTAAACAAACAGTACAAAAGAGTCTTGCTCAAACTGGGGCTCACCAACGCTATCTTCAGCCTTCTACGAAGCTGTAGCTGGATCAAAGTTTCTTTGACTATCTGTGGGGAGAAAACAAAAGAGGGGTGAGATCACCACATCTCAGTGAATGGATAAATCACACTATAACAGAAACAGGGCAAACCAAGCACGAATGTTTCGCAATGAGTTTAATAATTGAAATCAAAGTGTAAAGATAATAATAGAAACATTAAGCATTGAACCATAATTTATTGAAAGAAAAACTAAACAGTTCAAATGTATGTTCAAAAGATAAAACATGATTAAATCAGTAACAGTAGAGCAAATCAATTATGCAAGGTAAGTAATAAATGAATTTATTTATGCAATAACAATGATGAATGAGATTGTTTAGAAATATTTAATCTTTTTAAAAAAATGCACTAGTCTATTGGAGGTCTTTCCTAACAGATCTATCATCTCCCCCAAGCACACAATAAGGGTAGGGTAATCACTGTAGGCGTAGACATAAGTCCACCCTAAATCCCCCAAGCACATAGCAAGGGTATGGCAATCACTGTAGACGTAGACATAAGTCCACCCTAAATTCTGTAACTCAGGCGGTCATAAACCCGTCACAATATCTCAGGCCGAAGCCTTAACATGATCATGGTGCACCAGGGCTAGCACTACCTGCGGCTAGCTAACAGTGATCTAAAAGGATTCCTCCAATAGCAAATATTTAAAAAATATACTATTCAAAGAGTTTAAAATAAAACATTTCAATAACATTATAATAAAGCTATAATTCTCCATCTAGCTCTTTTCATGCATAAAATTCCATTATAAAATATGTCTCATCCATGAATTCCCATGGAGACCTTTATAATCATAAACTTTCCCTTTAAACATATCGTCCGTAGACGTCGCATAGATGTTCGCATGCATCAAATCATTTCATGGCTAACTTAGTTCATTTCTACGACTAAGTTCGCATTTCTATAAATCTAGCTCAAATGAAGAATTATCAGTCTAGATGCTTGCCCTGCATACCTAGGGTTCAACTAGGATTGAAATTTACAATTTCTAACATGATTGGAACATATTGATTTTCAAAGCGGTAAAACAATTTAGCATACATTCCAACTAGTTAAAATCATACGAGAGAGTTATAAACCGAATTCGTAAAACATGCGCTATAGTATGAAAAATCCACTCACAGGTAAGGGCTCCAGATTGGACAACCCTAAAATTCTTGTTTCTGGTCTGAATTTGGTAAAACAAACACCAAAATCGAGTCCGGAAGGTCCAAAAACTTGAAAAATGACTTCGGGAGTTTAGTCACTATTCACCGCCGAAAAACACTATTCACCGTCACAAAAATTTTACCAAATCAACAAAACAAATTCATACCCTAATGTTTATCTAGTTTCTGAATCCATCTACAGAGTCAGATTTCTAATTAGAAGTCTCTAAGTAAAGTTTTTCAGAACTTACCTTTTACCGAAATTTTCTACTTCAGATCTACGCGATTCAACAGTTGATTTGAAAAACTGATCGGTCAAAACTGAAGTACTCTTCATCCTGAATCCAATAACATTTTTAGTTTTGAGATTGAAAACCCATAAGCACTCCAAATCGAAAGATGAAATTGGATGTTACTATTCATACACTATGCATTTTCTTCATTTTTCTCGAATCCGATCGTCGCCCCCGGTTTTCGTTTTATGGTTTCTATTTTTTTTAATATAATAATTATTATTAAATAATTAATAATAAGATTTTCTTTTATAAAAATTCATATAAATTCCGTTTTTTATCATAAAATTTCCCAAATTTTTTTAAAAATTCCTATTCTCATAAATCTTTAGTTAAACTCTTAAATCATGATTTTTTTCTTGATAAAAATCATAATAAAACAAATTTCAAAAAAAATATCTTTATTCATATTAAAAGAAAGAATATTTCTAAAAATACCGTAAAAATTCAATAGAGGCCGGTATAATTATTTTAAGAAACACAATACTTCTTTTACTTAGAAGTCCACTTACTTTTAACAAATCATAATCATTTCTATATAAATAAAAATATATTTGCTTATAGCGCGTTAAAACATAAATTCTCATATTTCTTTTATAATTCTTTAATCCATGTAATAAATATACATATTTTCTACGGTTCTTATCTCTATTGTCAAAATTCTCTCTTTTATTCTAAATTTCCTTTAATTGTAATTTTCGTTAAATTTTACGGTTATTACATTCTTCCCCCTTAACGAAATTCGGTCCCCGAATTTCATCACCATAGTTGCAGATAAATACTAATCTCATTGTTCAAATAAATGCAAATATCTAGCGCGTATATTCTCCTCTCTTTCCCAAGTAGTTTTCTCAGAAGAATGATTTTTCCATATCACTTTTACTGTAGGTGTTTCTTTTGACCGTAACTTCTTTATTTGTCTGACCACTATTACTACTGGTTATTCTTCATGGGTTAAATCTTTCTGTAACTGAATCTATGGACACTGTATAACATGTGTAGAATCCGGTAAATATTTCCTTAGCATAGACATATGAAAAACTGGATGGACATTACCCAATTTAGGAGGTAAAGCCAAACAATAAGCCACTGAACCGATCCTATCAAGAATTTAAATAATTCTATATACCGAGAGGGTAACTTCCCTTTCTTTCCAAATCTCATTACCTCTTTCATTGGTGAGTCATTAAAGAATATATGGTCACCAACTGAAAATTCCTAGTGCTCAACATTCATGGTCCTTATAGACCTTTGACTAGTATTGAGTTACTTGTATTTCTTTTTCTAATCAATTTTCACTTTTTCAATGACATCTTATTAATAAATCTAACTCCACTGAGTCATTTAACAAAATATTTGTAGCACCTCTTACATAAGGCTTAAATCTTCTAATATCATTTTATTATAGACAGATTCTGCTAAGGAATCTCTTACCAATCTTAAAAAAAAAATGCTTGAAGCATGCTCTCCAAGCTAGCATCATCAATTTAGATAAGTCATATTCTATCTATTGCATGTTATTCCAAATTAAATTTCCAAAGTTTAACTTTTCTCAATTCACTCACATATTAAGAAACCTATGATGTTCATGTAAAACTTCAAGTGATGACATTGTATATTGGCATGATAAATACTGCTATGAGCAAGTTCAACTATGAACAATTAATTTCTCCCAATTTTCACCACAATAATATAAAGACACTTAAAGCATAATTTCTAATGTATAAACACATCATTTAAATTTAGTATCAGTCATACTATAATCTAATAAAGATCTTTAGACTTCCTGACTAACTCTCTTGAGATAATATATTCAATTCGTATTTGCCAACATACCCACCAATGAAAAATTTCACTTATATCTTCTTTTTACCATTATACTAGTACCATTTTTTTTATATCTCAGTATATCTTTATTACTTTGGTTTATCCATATTTACAATCTATGGCTTCTTCTGAAATCTCTTTTCTCAACAATTATTCATACGTGAATTTCCAATCTCAACATAATTCACATATTAAATACTAAATTTGATTTAAACCTTTAACACAAATATCTTGAATACTTACATTATTCTCGGAGATGATTTTCAAAATATTTTTCGTATTTCCAAATTTTAAAAAAATTTCAAAATTAACTTAAATCTTATTTTCCATACTTTACTCTTCAAAAACTTTAACATCGTTAATTCCTTTGATTATATTCGTCAAAGAACCATTAAATCATTATCCATCTATTCTTTTCAAAATCTCTATTACTTTAATCTACTAATCAGTTGAACACCATAATAACTGAGTTCCAAAGATTAGAAATTAACCCTCCTTATAATAAGGAAAAAGAATCTTGCATTTAATGCCAAATATTAATGTAGGACAATGTAGCAGAAAATACGAAACACGTAATAGAGCATGGTGTCAAAATAGGAAGTCAGAAATTTGGACAAAAATATCGACAGGAAATTAAAATCGGTGGCCGTAGTTCTTGAAAATCTGTAAATAAAATCTAGCTGCTATTTTGGGAAAAATCGGTGGCCGCAAATTTTGAATATATGTGCCAAAATTTAATTCAATGCTATCGTTATTCGGTGAAAGAATATCATATGAAAAATAACTATTTCTCAGCTTACAAAAGTCTGTGAATAATAAGAGCACATAGTTAACTGGTAGGATGCAGTTGATTGCTTCAAAACAGATGTAATCAATCAACTGTAAAATAACCAGTCCAAATTAAAATTTCTCAAAATAGCTAGTCAACTTATAAATCAATAGTCGACTGGTAAGAACATTGGAAAAAACAAGATAAATATTTTGATTGTCCCTCTTCAACAACTAACTGGTTTGCATTTTTCAATCTTTTCTCTTTACGTGCTTAATATGGTCATAGTCATAACTATTGTATATATACATGCTTACCGTCATTTTTTTTGAAAATTTTATCTTCAATTTAGCTAATATCTATCAATCACTCACATAGTTGTTCTCATTATGTCCAGCCTATTCGCATAGCTATTATAAGTATGTTTTTCTCTGAGTTCTGTAAATGCACACATTAGTATCTTTATTTTCATACTCAAAATTAGGGTGTGTGCAGCTATAGAGGGAATTGCATTTCGTCAATTTCGAAATATCTGTGTCTTTTGTGGTTCCAGTCCTGGAAAAGATGGGGAATATGTGAAAGCAGCACAAAACCTGGGTATGGTGCTGGCCAGAAGAAAAATTCATCTAGTCTATGGTGGAGGTAACTGTGGGTTAATGGGGTGTGTGGCTACAGCTGCACATGTAGGAGGATGCCAAGTTCTAGGTATTATTCCTACAGCTTTAGCTGCATCCAGCAACATAGGGAAAACAATTGGGGAAGAATATAGAGTAGCTTCCATGTATGAACGCATGCCTTACCAGGTGGTTTTGGTACTTTAGAGGAGATTTTCGAAATAGTCTCTTGGGCACAACTGAATATGCATCACAAACCGATAGTTTTGTTAAATGTTAATAACTTCTTTGATGGTTTGTTATCTTTCCTTGATCATGCTATGGAACAAAGGTTTATCCCACATTCAGCACGACGAATTCTCATCTTAGCTTCAGATGCTGAGGAGTTGATTGATGCTTTACAAGCATATGTTCATGTACCTGATCCAATCACAGCTTAAATAGAATGGACAACAGACCACAGCAGAAAGTGCAAATTGGACTTGGATCTTCAGCTGTAACTATAGCAAGATGTGGACATTGCTGTACCACTTTTACTTTCTTAGGGTTATCTTGGACACCATATTGCTAGCCACATACCTTAAGAAAGTACTATTACTAAGTCAAAATTCATATTTTGAGAACTTAGCATATAGCTGATACTCCCTTGGAGTTTGTAATACTATCTTTAAATATTGCTTATGATCCTCTGAACTCTTGAAATATTCTAGTATATTATCAATAAATATAATAACAACTTGATTTAGGGATGGCTTAATTACTTATTCATTATACTCCCTTGGAGTTTGTAATACTATCTTTAAATATTGTTTATGATCCTCTGAACTCTTGAAATATTCTAGTATATTATCAATAAATATAATAACAACTTGATTTAGGGATGGCTTAATTACTTATTCATTAACTCTATGAATGTAGCTGGGGCATTTGTCAATCCAAATGACATAACTATAAACTCATAGTGTCCATGCCGAATCCTGAAAGCGAATTTTTTTTTAATATCCTCCTCTCTTATCCTTAATTGATGATATCTAAATATCAAATCACGTTACATTTTTTTTTTTGAAAAATGTTGAGCACTTTCTAACTGATCAAATAGATCATCTTTACGAGGTAATGAGTATTTATTCCACATTGTCACTTTATTCAACTGTCTATAATCTATGTATAGTCATAGTGATCCATCTTTCTTTTTCATAGATAGAACTAGAGCACTCCAAGTAAAAGTTCTAGGGCTTTTAAATCCCTTGTCTAACATGTCTTGTAACTATTTCTTTTTCAGTTCTTTAAGTTCAGTGGGAGCCATTCTATATGGAAATATAGACGCTGGCCAGGAAATAAATCAATACCAAATTCTATTTATTATTTCGGGGTAATCCTGGCAATTCTTCAGGAATTATATCAAAAAATTTTCTAATCACTGGAACTTGATTTACACTGATATACTTTATATCAGCATATCTCACCACTGCCAACTATTCTTGGCACCTTTTTGTAATCACTTATGGACTGCTAAAGCAGAGATTAAGTTACTGGGTATCTCACTAAGATTTCTTTGTATCAATAGAGAAAATTCTCCAAGAATATTGAATTTAATCACCTTCTAGTGACATTTCAAAATGACATGACATAATGCCAGCAAATTCAATCTCAATATCACATCACAATCTACCATATCTAGACAACCGGGTATAACGGATATCACATTCAGAAACCATCATACCAGAGTTTGACCTCTTCCGTACCTTAGTTGTATAGGATTTGCCTAAACTCAGCATTCCGCTGAGGTTTGCCCTACTACCATTGAAGAGGACACGCGAAGAGACTCTGTATGGGTCTTTTCCTAAGCACACAGCAAGGGAAGGCATATAACATCTCATATAACTGGCATCTCGCTATAAAACAGAAATAGCCTAACCGTCACTTAACCATGCCAACATAGCATACTATAAACTGACTTACTTGAACAAAAGGACAACATCCTATCAAACCCCTTTAGCAGCACCGTGAGTATAAGTATGTCCGGATTCATACCCATACTCAAAGTCCTACCTAAAGGTTCGTTACTCCATGGACACAGGAAAACCTAAAGCTCTGATACCACTCTGTCACGGCCCCAAATGATGGAACACATGACCGGCACGGCATAATGGTTTTCCCCTAGCCGCAAGCCTAACACATAGCATGCACAAACAACCAGTATACAATCCAGAGTACATAATAAATATAACTGGCCACATATGCCACATCCAATATAAGAAAATATTGTGTATATATATATATATATATTTATATATATATATATATCTCATGAATCTAACATCTGTGATTCAACTTGGCCCATGGCCTCATAATACAAACATCATTGTAAAACATAAAACCATTTTTCCAAACAACACATCAAAATACGCAAGAAGCGAGGATCCTGCCTGTATGTTCATGGAGGTACACTAGACATAAACTAAACAAAACAAACAATACAAAAGAGCCTTGCCCAAACTGGGGCTCACCAATGCTATCTTCAGCCTCCTACGAAGCTGTAACTGGATCAAAGTCTCTTTGACTATCTGTGGGGAGGAAACAAAAGAGGGGTGAGATCACCACATCTCAGTGAATGGATAAATCACACTATAACAGAAACAGGGCAAACCAAGCACGAATGTTTCGCAATGAGTTTAATAATTGAAATCAAAGTGTAAAGATAATAATAGAAACATTAAGCATTTAACCATAATTTATTGAAAGAAAAGCTAAACAGTTCAAATATATGTTCAAAAGATAAAACAGGATTAAATCAGTAACAGTAGAGCAAATCAATTATGCAAGGTAAGTAATAATTGAAGTTATTTATGCAATAACAATGATGAATGAGATTGTTTAGAAATATTTAATCTTTTTAAAAAAAATGCACTAGTCTATTGGAGGTCTTTCCTAACAGATCTATCATCTCCCCCAAGCACACAGCAAGGGTAGGGTAATCACTGTAGGCGTAGACATAAGTCAACCCTAAATCCCCCAAGCACATAGCAAGGGTATGGCAATCACTGTAGGCGTAGACATAAGTCCACCCTAAATTCTGTAACTCAGGCGGTCATAAGCCCGTCACAATATCTCAGGCCGAAGCCTTAACATGATCATGGTACACCAGGGCTAGCACTACCTGCGGCTAGCTAACAGTGATGTAAAAGGATTCCTCCAATGGCAAATATTTAAAAAATATGCTATTCAAAGAGTTTAAAGTAAAACATTTCAATAACATTATAATAAAGCTATAATTCTCCATCTAGCTCTTTTCATGCATAAAATTCCGTTATAAAATATATCTCATCCATGAATTCCTATGGAGACCTTTATAATCATAAACTTTCCCTTTAAACATATCGTCCGTAGATGTCGCATAGATGTTCGCATGCATCAAATCATTTCATGGCTAACTTAGTTCATTTCTATGACTAAGTTCGCATTTCTATAAATCTAGCTCAAATGGAGAATTATCAGTCTAGATGCTTGCCCTGCATACCTAGGGTTCAACTAGGATTGAAATTTACAATTTTTAACATGGTTGGAACATATTGGTTTTCAAAGCGGTAAAACAATTTAGCATACATTCCAACTAGTTAAAATCATACGAGAGAGTTATAAACCGAATTCGTAAAACATGCGCTATAGTATGAAAAACTCACTCACAGGTAAGGGCTCTAGATTGGACAACCCTAAAATCCTCGTTTCTGGTCTGAATTCGGTAAAACAAACTCTAAAATTGAGTCCGGAAGGTCCAAAAATTTGAAAAATGACTTCGGGAGTTTAATCACTATTCACCGTCGGAAAATACTATTCACCGTCACAAATTTTTTACCAAATCAACAAAAAAAATTCATATCATAATATTTATCTAGTTTCTGAATCCATCTACGTAGTCAGATTTCTAATTAGAAGTCTCAAAGTAAGGTTTTTCAGAACTTACCTTTTATTGAAATTTTCTACTTCAGATCTACGGCGATTCAACGGTTGATTTGAAAAACTGATCGGTCAAAACTGAAGTACTCCTTGTCCTGAATCCAATAACATTTTCAGTTTTGAGATTGAAAACCCATAAGCACTCCAAATCGAAAGATGAAATTGGATGTTACTATTCATACACTATTTATTACTATGCATTTTCTTCATTTTTCTCGAATCCGATCGTCGCCCCCGGTTTTTGTTTTATGGTTTTTTTTAATATAATAATAATTATTAAATAATTAATAATAAGATTTTCTTTTATAAAAATTCATATAAATTCCGTTTTTTATTATAAAATATCCCAAAAATTTCTAAAAATTTCTATTCTCATAAATATTTAATTAAACTCTTAAATCATAATTTTTTCTTGATAAAAATCATAATAAAACAAATTTCAAAAAAAATATCTTTATTCATATTAAAAGAAAGAATATTTCTAAAAATACCATAAAAATTCAATAGAGGCCGTTATAATTATTTTAAGCAACACAATGCTTCTTTTACTTAAAAGTCAACTTACTTTTAACAAATCATAATCATTTCTATATAAATAAAAATATATTTACTTATAGCGCTTCAAAACATAAATTCTCATATTTCTTTTGTAATTCTTTAATCCATGTAATAAATATACATATTTTCTACGGTTCTTATCTCTATTGTGAAAATTCTCTCTTTTATTCTAAATTTCCTTTAATTGGAATTTTCGTTAAATTTTACGGTTATTACAGACATTATTTCAACACAGTCACGATGTTAGACCCCTTGCTAAGATTGCTACCTGAAATTTCTACACAAAAAGCAATAAATTCACCAGACTAAAAACTAAACTAGGAAAAGTACTTACCTATTGGGTTGCCTCTCAATGAGTACCTTTGTTTAACATCATTGGATTGCTAGAATGCCAATTTGTTAATTAGAGTATGTGGGTTCATCAAGATCCATCCATGCTTATTTTTCTTTTTGGAACCCCTTGTAATATGGTTTAAGCTAATTAACATTTTCCTTGAATCTATTGGCGTTATCCATGCTATGAATCTCCATTACACTATGAAGGAAAAAATTAGTAACAATAAAAGGACCATCCCATCTAGAACATAACTTACTTGGGAAGAACTTGAGCCTTGAATTGTAGAGGAGCACTTTTTGTCCTACAAAGAACTCCTTCCAGGGGATCATTTGGTTATGTAGAAGTTTATATGTTCCTTATAGATGTGTGCATTGAGTAAGACTCATTCCTAATCTCCTCTAATGCTTGCAGTTGTAGCTTTCTATACTCTTTGTTTTCATTCAAGTTCATGTTAAAAGACTTTATGCCCTATATGCTCTATGCTCTAATGCTACTAGAAGATGGAAGGGTTTACCAAACACTATTCGATATGATGACATGCCAATGGGGGTTTTAAAGGCTATCCTATAAGGCCATAAAGCATTATCTAAGCATAAACTCTAATCCCTTCAGTTAGGGTTAATGGTTTTGCTGATGATAGATTTGATTTCTTTATTTGATACTTTAACTTTACCATTAGCTTGCAGGTTGTATGTAGTTGCCAACTTATGAGTGACATGATATTTTCTTAGAAATTCCTCCATAGTTTTATTGCAAAATTGTGTCCCCTTATCACTAATTAAAGATTTAGGGACCCAAAATATGAAGAGAATATGGGATTTGATGAAGTCTGCAACCACTTTAGAATCATTAGTCTTGGTGGCTTTAGCTTTAACCCATTTAGAAACATAATCAATAGCAAGTAAAATGTAATTGAAATCAAAGAAGGTAGGGAAAGGTTCCTTGAAATCAATGCCCCAAACATTAAAATTTTCATAAAACAACAATAAGGGTGTTTTTGGTATCTCTTTTTTTTTTGGGATATGTTACTTTCTTTTTGGCAATTTGTACATCTTACAAAATAAGCACGAGTCCTTAAATAGAGTAAGCCAATAAAAATTGCATTCTAACACCTTTCTTGCATTCCTTTTGGATCCAAAGTCCCCTCCACATGTATAAGAGTGGTAGAAGGTTATGATAGATAAAATTTCAAATTAAGGTACACACTTTCTCAATATTTGGTATGCACATTATTTCTATAGGTATGATCATCCCAAACAAAATATTTGGCATCAATTTTGGTTTTTTCCTTGGTTGCCCTAGACAAAAGTAGGGGAAATTTATGGGGAGCTAGTTAATTAACAATATGTGCATACCATGGTGCTTTAGCTATTGTTAAAAAATTTTCATCTAGGAAGTTGTCCTGTAAGTCTGAATTTTCCTCCACATGAATTAAGTAACTCAGGTGATCAAACCCACTGTTTTTTGCTCCCTTTAAGTCTTTTATTTCTAAATTAAATTCAGTTAAGAGCAAGGCCTATATGATTAATCTTGGGTTAGCCTTCTTATTCATCACTAAGTATCTTAAAGCTGCTTGATTAGTATAAATGATAACTTTAGTACAAATTAGATATAATCTAAATTTTCTCAAGAAAATACAATAGCTACAAGTTCTTTTTTAGTGATGGTGTAATTTATCTGGGTATCATTTTGTGACAAAAATGAATAACAGATGACATATGAAGCTTTTCCAATTCTTTGACCTAGGACCGCATCAACTGCATGATCACTAGCATCACATAAAATTTTAAATGGCAATTCCCAATTTAGAGGCCGAATAATATAGGCATAATTAGTAGCTCTTTCGGGGTGTCAAATGCTTGTTTGCTATTCTTGTCAAATCCAAACACTATCTTTTTTTATAGTAGCTTATATAGAAGGGCTGCTATCTTAGAGAAGTCCTTAATGAATCTCCAATAAAAATCTAAATGTCCAAGAATAAAATGGACTTCTCGCACATAAGTAGGTTAAGGTAGAGATTGAATAACATCAATTTTGGCCTTATCTACTTCTATCCCTTTTTGAGAAATAATATACCATAAAACTATGCCATGTTCCACAAAAATTGGCATGTTTCAAAATTCAAAACAAGGTTAGTCTCCTAAACCTTTTCAAAACGAGTGTAAGGTTATTTAGACAATCCTCAAATGAATTACCATAGATAATAAAATCATCCATAAAATTCTTTACAAAATTTTCAATATAATCAGAGAATATATTAACCATACACCTTTGAAAAGTGATTGGTGCATTGCATAGTCAAAAAGGCATATGCCTATAAGCGAATATTCCAAATGGACAAGTAAAAGTAGTCTTATCTTGATTTTCTGGTGCAATTGCAATTTGAAAACAACCTGAATAACCATCAAGAAAATAATAGTAAGGATAACCTGCTAGCCTTTTAGGCATATGATCAATGAAAGGTAAAGGAAAATAATCTTTTTTAGGTTACAAAATTTGGTTTTTCGTAATCTATACAAACCCTCCACCCATTTTGAATTTGGATGGGTACCAAATCCTCTACGATGATTATGATCTTCTTAGGGACCACTTGCACTTGACTAACCCAATTCCTATCTAAAATATGTGATGTGAACCCCTGATATGAACCTCACCAAAAGTAGTGAGACCCGGAATCAATATGGGATCCAAGTTCAATGATCGTGTTCTAATTCAGACTTATATAAGAAAATAAATAAAAGAAGACCTTGACTCGTTATGTATAAAGAGATAAGAACCAAAGGTATAAGAAAATATTGCAGACGCCACACTCAAAAAAGAGGAAGAAGATTGTGAGTGATAAGTCTTGCTTGAACACCACAAGATAAATCTTGATAAGTTCAGAAAAGTTCTTTAAAGAACTTGGATCCCATATTGATTCCGGGTCTCACTACTTTTGGTGAGGTTCATATAAGGGGTTCACATCATTTGGTATCAGAGCCTAAATTCTAAATCAGGTTTGATCTATCCTATTTGTTTTCTTTTTTTTATTCCATCTTACTATCTCGTATCTTTTTTTTTTTTCTGTGTTCTTCGTTCTTCTTATCTTCTAATTTTCGTTTTATTTCTAGTGTTCTTAGTTCAAGTACATATTCTGAAAAAAAAGAAATTTGAAAAAAAAAATCGGAATTGAAAAAAAAAATAGAAAAAAAAGTAGTGCAGAATTCTGAAAAAAAAGGAAATTCGAAAAAAAAAATAGAACCAATTGTTGTTGACATTCAAGTTCCACCTAGAATTTGCATTCTGATCTTAAAAAAAAGTGTCTAGTAATTCTAATTGCATCAATTTTTTTTCTTGCTTTGATATTTGGTTTTCTTATTTTGGTTATTTTTGCCATCTTAGTTGTTTTCTTTTCTCTAGTCATTGATTTCTTTCTATTCTAGTTGCTTTGTGGTGTGATTTTTCTTATTCAACTTCTTTTCTTGTCTTTAATTTCGTTTTTTCTTCTTCTAAAGTTCTATTGCTTTGTTCCCTTTGTTTCTCAAAATTCTGTTCTTTTTCTTCTTCCTTAACTCTTTGTACTCTATTAGTTGAGTTTGGATTGTTGCAAGAAAATTTTTGTGTGAGTTTGTTTGAGTTCAATAAAGAACTGAAAAAGGGGACTAAGAGAGGAAAAATGCAAGAGTGTGCGAGCTTATAAGAGGGTAAAAGCCAAAATTTGAGTAAACACGAGTGTGAGTGCCATTAATCTTGAGAGAAACACGTAAGCTAGTGATTGTGAGAATTTGTTTTACTCTAACATTGTTTTCCAGGAAAATCAAGTCCCACAACAAGGAAAAAACTATTTCCGAAGGTGTGTCGGGAATGGTGGATCCAAAGTTGATGATGGAAGCTTTAGTAAGTGAGATGAGAAGAGTTTTGAGAGTGGAGATGGAGAAAATTCATAAACGGTTAGATCGAGTAGAGAATGCACATGTGGAAGAGTCACAAAACACTCCTAATATACGTAGGAAGGGGAGAGTTCAATCAAGTGAGAATGTTGAAGATGAAGAGTATTATAGAGATGGTTTTGATGAAGTTGATAGGAATTTGAGTGACAACAATAGGAGATATGGTAGGAGGTTTAGAGAAGTTAGGAATCGGGTTGATAATAATTTAGAAAGTATTAAAATGAAAATTCCACCCTTTCAAGGTAAAAATGATCCAAAAGTTTATTTAGAATGGGAGAAAAAGATGGAGTTTGTGTTTGATTGTCACAACTATTCTGAGTTGAAAAAGGTAAAATTGGCTGCCATTGAATTTACTGACTATGCTATTATTTGGTGGGATCAATTGATTTTAAGCAGGAGACGAAATGGAGAAAGACCCATTGAGACGTGAGAGGAGATGAAAGCAGTTATGAGGATGCGATTTATTCCAAGCCACTACCATAGGGACTTGTTTAGGAAATTGCAAAGCCTTACTCAAGGTTCTAAAAGTGTTGAAGACTACCATAAGGAGATAGAGATAGCCATGATTCGAGCCAATGTGGAGGAGGACCGAGAAGCTACAATGGCGAGATCCTTAGTAAGCTTAAACCGTGATATAGCGAATGTGGTAGAGTTGCAACATTATGTGGAGTTGGATGACATGGTGCACATGGCCATGAAGGTGGAGTAACAACTAAAAAGGAAGGGATCCTCAAGAATGGGACAAAATTCGAGTTCTTCTTCAACATGGAAGTCAAATTAGAGTAGGAGGGACGAAAAACCCAAGGCCAAACCCTTCAAAGAAAATAAAAATGGAGGTACACCAAATGCAGGTAAAACTGTTTCCCAACCTTCTAGAACTAGAGATGTTAAATGTTTTAAGTGTTTGGGAATGGGTCATATTGCTAGTCAATGTCCAAATAAAAGAGTAATGATATTGAAAGAAGATGGTGACATTGAGACCGAAGGTGAGTCCGATAATGAGTCTATGCCCCCTTTGGAGGATGCAAGTGACGTTGAGTATCCCATTGATGGAGAACTTTTGATTACAAGGAGAGCCCTTAGTGTGCAAATCAGACAAGATGAAGAGGTACAACGAGAAAATATTTTTCATACTAGATTTCATGTTAATAATAAAGTATGTAGCATGATTATTGATGGGGGAAGCTTTACTAATGTAGCTAGCACTAGTTTGGTTGAAAAATTGAGTTTGGCCACTTTAAAGCATCCAAAGCCATATAAGCTACAATGGTTGAATGATTGTGGAGAAATTAAGGTGACTAAACAGGGTTTGGTGTCAATCTCCATTGGAAAGTACGAAGATGAAGTTTTATGTGATGTGGTGCCAATGTAGGCAGGATATATTCTTTTGGGAAGACCGTGTCAATTTGATAGACATGTAATTCATGATGGTTATACCAATAGATACTCATTTGTACATGATAAGAGAAAAATCACTCTTGTACCCTTAACTCCAAAGCAAGTGTTTGAAGATAAAGTGAAGTTGAAAAAAGAGAGTGACATCAAAAAAGTGAGTGATGTTTCAAAAGAAAGAGAGGCTGAATCAAGAGAAAGAGAAAGAAAACAAATGAATTTGTATGCAAGAGAGAGTGAAGCCAAAAGAGCATTGTGTTTAAATAAGCCTTTAATTGTACTCTTGTACAAAGAGACTTGTTTAAGTATTAATGAATTTAACTCTTTTTTGCCTAGTGTTGTAGTTTCTCTTTTGCAGGATTATGAGGATGTATTCCCCGAAGAAATACCCAATGGCTTACCACCAATTAGGGGAATTGACCATCAAATAGATTTTATACCCGGAGCATCAATTCCAAATAGGCCAGCCTATAGAAGCAATCTGGAGGAGACAAAAGAACTTCAAAAGCAGGTTGGAGAGCTCATGGAGAAGGGGTATGTGCGAGATTGCATGAGTCCTTGTGCAATTCCGGTGTTACTTGTGCCTAAGAAGGATGGGACATGGAGGATGTGTGTTTTCTGTCGTGCTATTAATAATATCACTGTAAAGTATAGACATCCCATTCCTAGATTATATGATATGCTTGATGAATTGCATGGTTCTTGTGTTTTTACAAAAATTGATCTTAAAAGTGGATATCATCAAATTAGAATGAGAGAAGGTGATGAATGGAAAATTAATTTTAAAACAAAATATGGTTTTCATGAGACTGATGAATCTTATTTTGCATACTTTTATTGGCACATTTTTGGTTGTGTACTTTGATGATATTCTGATTTATAGCAAAAACTTGAATAAACATGTTGAGCATTTAAAACTTGTTTTAGATGTTTTGAGAAAAGAAAAGTTGTTTTCTAACATAAAGAAGTGTACCTTTTGCACAGATAAACTTGTATTCCTTGGATTTGTTATTAGTGCTAAAGGAATTGAGGTGGATGAAGAAAAGGTAAAGGCAATTCAAGATTGGTCAAGCCCTACAAATGTGGGTAATGTTAGAAGTTTTCATGGGTTGGCTAGCTTTTATAGAAGGTTTGTAAAAGATTTTAGTAGCCTAGCTGCACCTTTGACTGAAGTCATAAAAAAGAATGTGGGGTTTAAGTGGGATGATGAACAAGAAAAGTCATTTAATTTGATTAAAGAAAAATTGATTAATGCACCCTTACTTTCTTTACTTAACTTCACAAAAACTTTTGAAATTGAGTATGATGCCTCAAGAATAGGTATTGGAGCTGTTCTAATGCAAGAAGGGTGTCCCATTGCCTACTTTAGTGAGAAACTAAGTGGAGCAGCCCTAAACTATTCGACATATGACAAAGAGATGTAGGCATTGGTTAGGGCATTGAAAACTTAGCAACACTATCTTTGGCCAAAAGAGTTAGTGATTCACACTGATCATGAATCTTTAAAGCATTTGAAGGGTCAACACAAGCTAAACAAGTGACATGCCAAATGGGTAGAGTTTATTGGAACATTTCCTTATGTGATTAAGTACAAGAAAGGTAAGGAAAACATTATGGCTGATGCATTGTCTAGAAGGTATGTTTTACTTTCTACTTTAGATGCAAAATTGCTTGGGTTTGAATAAATAAAAGACTTGTATGTTGATGATTCTGATTTTTGTAATGTATTAAATGCATGTGAGAAAGTTGCGTTTGGTAAGTTCTTTAGGCATAATGGATTTTTGTTTAGAGAAAATAAATTGTGTGTGCCTAAATGTTCATTACGAGACTTGCTTGTTAGAGAAGCTCATTGAGGTGCTTTGATGGGACATTTTGGCATATCCAAGACTTGGGTTGTTTTGCATGAACATTTCTTTTGGCCTCATATGAAACGTGATGTAGAACGGATATGTGAAAAGTGTATCATCTGTAGACAAGCTAAGTCTACAACTAAACCTCATGGGTTATATACTCCTTTGCCTATACCCAATGAACCTTGGATGGACATATCTATGGATTTTGTATTAGGCTTACGTAAGTCAAAAAGGGGTAGGGATTCTATATATGTGGTTGTTGATAGGTTTTCTAAAATGACACATTTCATACCATGTCATAAAACTAATGATGCATCACATATTGCTGATTTGTTTTTCAGAGAAATTGTGAGATTGCATGGCATGCCTAGGAGTATTGTGTCTGACAGAGATGCAAAATTCTTAAGCTATTTTTGGAAGACTTTGTGGGGTAAGTTAAGGACAAAAATTTTATTTTCTACTACTTGTCATCCACAAACTGACGGTCAAACTAAAGTAGTAAATATGACTTTATCTACTTTGTTACGTGCAATAATACAAAAAAATTTGAAATCATGTGAGGAATGTTTGCCACATGTTGAGTTTGCATATAATAGGAGCGTACATTCTGCAACTAAGTTTTCACCTTTTGAAATTGTGTATGGGTTTAATCCATTAACTCCTTTGGATTTAACTCCTTTACTTATGGCTGAGCGTGTTAACTTAGATGGAAAGAAGAAAGCTGAATTTGTTACCCAAATTCATGAAAAGGCTCGACAAAACATTGAGAGAAAAACTGAGCAATATGTCAAACAAGCTAATAAGGGGCGCAAGAAAGTTGTATTTGAGCCCAGTGATTGGGTTTGGTTGCATATGAGGAAGGAAAGGTTTTCAGCTCAAAGGAAATCTAAATTACTTCCAAGAGGGGATGGTCCATTTCAAGTGATTGAAAAGATCAATGATAATGCCTATAAATTAGATCTTCTAGGTGAGTATAATGTTAGTGCAACTTTTAATGTTTCTGACTTGTCTCCTTTTGATGTAGGTGATGATTTGAGGACAAATCCTTTTCAAGAGGAGGGGAATGATTAGATCATGGCTAGGGCTGATAAACGAAAATGGAATGTAGATTCGCTTCAAGTCCCAGTTGGACCTATCACAAGAGCTCGGGCTAAAATATTTAAAGAAGCACTTAATAGTCTAATCCTAGAGGCCCATCAAGGAGATACTTGCATTATTGCAAAAGAAGAGCCAAAATTGGTCCATGTCATTAAAACCCATTTAAATATGGGCCAAGACTAGCCAATTTAAATATGGACCTAAAGTACAAGAAGATTGAAGCCTGAAGATTGAATATAGGCCAAAAATCAGTGAATTATTTTATGGCCCAATTTAGGCTACGTTTTTTTTTTCTGATTTATTTTACTTTATTTGACTGGGAATGTTTAGTATTTGATGGTTTCCTTGTTTGACTACAAGAGTTTATCGTAAGCTCTCTAGGAGTTTTAAGTTTAGTATTTGATGGTTTCCTTTTCTGGCTAGAAGAGTTTTTCCTAAACTCTTTAGGAGTTTCCTATTTTTAGGTTTCCTTACTCTATAGGAGTTTTCTATTACTTTTCCTTGTTTGTTTAGGTTATTGGCCTATAAATAGGCATGTATGCTCATGAAAAATTCAGATTATCATTTATATTATTGAGAGTGTTTTCTCTTTGGTTAGTTAAAGAACTTTTCTGAACTTATCAAGATTTATCTTGTGGCGTTCAAGCATGACTTATCACTCACAATCTTCTTCCTCTTTCTTGAGTGTGGCGTCTACAATATTTTCTTATACCTTTAGTTCTTATCTCTTTATAGATAACAGGTCAAGGTCTTTTTTATTTATTTTCTTATATAAGTTTGAGTTAGAACACTATCCTTGAACTTGGATCCCGTATTTATTCCGAGTCGCACTACTTTTGGTGAGGTTCATATCAGGGGTTCACGTCAATATGGTATATTACCCCTACCTCAAAGAGCTTGGGAATATCCTTTTTAACCATCTTCATCATAGGTGGGTTTAGCTCTTTTTCGAGGTTATTTAGAAGGTTTAACTTTCTCTTCCAATAGCTTCCTATGCGTGCAAGTAGAAGGACTAATACCCTTAATATAAGCTATGGTTCACCCTATGATTGTTTTGTACTATTTAAGCACTTGCACCAACTTTTCCTCTTGTGTAGCCTTTAGTTTATTGGAAATAATGACCAAAAGGGTCTCTGTTTCCCTTAAGAACACATAGTTGATGTGATCAGGAGGTGGCTTTAATTTAGAGGTACGTGTAGAGGTAGGTGCCTACAAAACAAAAGGTAGAGATTTCTCATCAGAAATTGGCCATTCAATGTATGAAACACTAACTGTTTGATGGGTCTCTAAATTATATGTCTAATACAGCCACTTATTCCTTTAATTTAGTGTCCATCTCCACCCTTTATTATTTTCTTCAATGGGTTTCCTCAAGGCCATTTCCAACTTGTCTTTTCCATGCACTTCAAAACATCCTATGCTAAGGAATCAATAACATCAATACAGTATCTAGGGGCATCATGATATGGACATTTCATACCATTATATATATTAAAGTTAACCACCTCACCATTAAATTCCTTGGTAAACTTACCTTCATGAAGATTTATAACTATCTTAGAAATCATTAACAAAAGGTATTCCTAGCAGAATTGGGAGGTTAGTATCACCTCTCTCCATGTGAAGCATATAAAGATCAGAAAGAAAAACCAGATATCCTCAATTAACACTCTTAGGTATGCATTGGACCTATATGCTAATTAGATTATCACATTGGTTGAATTTAAGGGCACCAATTTCAATGGATCATAAATAGAGTATGACGTTACATTTGTAAGTGCTCCAAAATCAAGCATTGCCCTTTCAACCATAGAATTTCCAATCTTGCATGGAATAGCAAATATACCTGGACCCTTGCACTTTGTTGATAACTTTGTTTGTATCATAGTAGATATATTTTTCCCTACCTGCACCTTTGTACACCCTTTTAATTTTTTTTTCTTTCAAGTTGCATAATTCAAGAATTTAACATAATAAGGCACTTATTTAATTGGATCCAAAAGAGGGATATTTACCTAACACTCCTAAAGATTTTATATAAATCTAACTATTTTTCAATTTTTCTATTTTCCTTCAGTACTTTAGGAAAAGGGAATACTGATTCATATTTAGATAGGGGTGAAAACTTTCCTCTTTATGCTCGATCCTCCTTAATTTTATCTTTCTTTTCTTTCTTTTGATGAGAAAGAGCTAGTGTTGGGCCATCAATGTCTGTGCTGTAACAACTTTTTTTTAAAAAAATACTATGAAGTTATTACCTCGTTACAACTTAACTCAAAATAACATTTATTTAATTTATACAATACAGAGTTTACATACATGTCATTAATCAAAACATATGTACAACATATCAAACACATAAAAATCTACATCTTATTTATTCTGGTTGATCAATTCTGGAGATACAGGTGCCGGTGTGATTCTACATTCATAATTTTGGCAAGTGGCATGATAATACAAGGCTTTAGGACAAAAACATCTATATCCTACACTCATAATTTTAGCAAGTAGTATGATAATACATGGAATTAGGACAAAACATTCCTATCCCACATAAATAATATCAACCAAATAATGGAGATTCAAGGGCAAGAAATTTGCCACCTAAAAAGGCAAACCTATCATACTTGTTTAAGACAAAAGAAAATGGAAATGAATCCCTAAATCAAAGGGACCTTGTCCCTTATCTTAAGAACATATCATCATAATTTTCAAAATACAAATCTCATTTTCCTATGCATATCTTGACTAAGGAAGAGGAAGACAAAAATATAAGTTATTTGTTTTCCAAAAATTCAACCAAGTGTAATCTAATTGTGATAAGGTAGACCCATGATCAAGAAAGGTAAATTATTTGGTGGTCCATATAAGAAAACCCACCCTTACAACATTAGAATTTCGTCCAAGGGAGGGAGAGGAAAATAGAAGCAAGCTAGAGTGAGGAAAGGAGAGGAAGAAAGGAAGAAAGAGGAAGGAGAAGTCTAGGGGACTAAGTACTCCAGGTAACTTTAACAATATTTCTTTTTGAAGAAAACTTTTGAAACTTATAATATTTATATGAGATTTTGATCTTAGAACTTTGATGATTGGTCATGATGTGTTGCTATATCATGTTACATATTGATCTTGCATGTGATGTATTTTTGAATACTTAGACTGGTATAGAAAGTTCTGCATAGGTATGGCTATGGGTGGCAAAACTTTTAGCTTCTGTGTTTTAATTTCTGGGAATTATCTGTATGGAATTAAAATAAATGGTTCACATCAGAATTAAAGATATATGTGTCACGGATTTTAAACCACTGTAATCATTCAATTTGGAGTCCATATGAGGTGGATATGCTCTGATTAGTAGACAAAGGTCAGAAAATAGTTCATCAGGGAAGAATATGTTAGGATAGCCTCTGTATTTTAATTTCTGGGAATTATCTGTATAGAATTAAAATCAATGGTTAACATAAGAATTATAGCTATGTGTGTCACGGATTTTTAGCCACTGGAATCATTCAATTTGGAGTCCATATGAGGAAGATATGAGCTAATTAGTAGTCAAAGGTCAGAAAATGGTTCATCAGGGACGAATATGTTAGAATAGCTTCTGCATTTTAATTTTTGGGAATTATTTGTATGGAATTAAAATAAATAGTTAACATAATAATTATAGATATGTGGGTCACAAATATTTAGCCACTAGAATCACTCAAGTTGGAGTCCATATGAGGTAGCTATGGTCCGATTAGTAGGTAGAGGTTAAAACCTATCTGAGAAGAAATAACCTGTATATTTAGGGAGTAATATCACCTTTATTTCTTAATATTTCGCTACAATGTTCAACATAATAGTTTTAGATAATTGTTTTTTCTTGAAATTGACACCCAGATCACCTACATCGGAGTTCAATTTAGGGAGTTATGCTTTGATTAGTAAGAGAATGTTAGATATGATGAAAACCTGCACAACCTGGCCACGGCAATTCGAGACCAAGTCATGACCACTAACCAAATTTTACAATATCTCCAGAATGCTAATAACCCAAGTGGTGAGAATGGTGCTAACAACTGGATGGCTGGAAAAGATAATGGCATATCCGAGTTCCTGAGTATTAGACCACATTGTTTCCAAGGTGGCTATGACCCAACGATAGCCGAAAGGTGGATAAGGAAATTAGAGAAAATCTTTGAAGTGATGGGCTGTACTAAAGAACAGCAAGTTATTTTTGTTGCATATATGTTAAAGGGTGAAGCAGAATACTGGTGGCATGGAGCTAGAGAACTTTTAGCTCATCAGGGAAGACAGATCACCTGGCAAGTGTTTAAGGACATTTTTTTTGTAAAGTACTTTCCAAGTACTGTACGGGCAGAGAAATAGATCGAATTTCTCCAACTCAGGCAAGGCAGCATGACTGTGGACCAGTATATCGTAAGGTTCGAGGAGCGGTCTAAGTTCTCCTCTTATCTGCGATATAACCCAGATGAAGCATGGAAGGCGGTTAAGTTTGAAGCGGGACTAAACCCGGAGATAAAGAATGCTGTTATAGCTATGGAGATAAGGGAGTTTGTACCTCTGATAAATAAATGCAGACTCCTGAAAAAGAGTTTAAGGGCAGTGGAGGACAAGAAGCAAAGGCGAAACCTATGGAAGAGGAAGAAAAAATTTCCCAACCCTAGAAAGAATGTGAAAAGAAGTGGATATGGAGCTGGTAAGAGGCCATTGAAAGGAAGGGTTTTCACCCTGAGCGGCCAAGAGGCAGCTCAATCTTCTGAAATGATTCAAGGTACATGCTATATATATGGATTTGCTCTTATGGTGTTATTTGACTCTGGTGCTAGTCATTCATTTATATCGGAAGAATGTATTAGGAAGTTTCAGTTTCTTATTTCTGAAACTCCCTATGAGCTATCCGTAGTAACCCCTACAGGGGAACGGGTATTAACTTCCTCTGTATGTAAGGACTGTCAAGTCACCATCCAGGAGAAAAATTTTTCTGTAGACCTCGTCTGTTTACCTTTAAGAGGTATTGAGGTCATTCTAGGGTTAGACTGGATGTCTAGAAATCGAGTCTTGCTGAATTCTTGTAACAAGACCGTTGAATTTCTACCTCTTACTCCAAAAGAAGAGGTCCAGTTATTGATGCTAAATGCTAATCAAGTTAATAGGGAGTTGAAGAATGGAGTACTTGAATACATTTTCTTGTATTTATCAAACCTAGAAGTCGAATCGAAGCATGATGAAATCCCAATAGCCAACGAGTTTCCTGAAGTATTTTCATAAGATATTGCAGGCTTACCTCTCAAGAGAGAGATAGAGTTCTCTATTTATCTCCTACATGAGATAGGGCCTATCTCTATTGCACCATATAGAATGGCCTCGAAGGAACTACAAGAACTCAAGAAGTAGTTGGAGGAACTATTAGACAAGCAATTCATTAGACCGAGTGTATCACCTTGGGGAGCTCCTGTATTGTTTGTTAAGAAGAAAGACGGGAGCTTGAGACTATGCATTGATTACAGACACCTAAATAAGGTGACTATCAAAAACAAGTACCCTCTCTCTAGGATAGATGACTTATTGGATCAATTGAAGGGAGCCTCCATCTTTTCTAAAATTGACTTGAGGTCAGGATATCATCAGATTAGGATCAAGGAGGAGGACGTACCAAAAACTGCTTTCAGGAGTAGGTATGGGCACTATGAGTTTCTCGTAATGCCCTTCAGGTTGACGAATGCACTTGCAATTTTCATGCATTACATGAATCGCATTTTTCGACCCTACCTAGATCAATTTGTTGTAGTGTTCATTGATAACATGAACAACATCTCTGAATTGTGCTGTAAGTGCTGAAAGAGAAAAATTTATATGCCAAATTGGAGAAGTGTGAATTTTGGCTGTCAGAGGTAAAGTTTCTCGGACATGTCATCTCTAATAGAGGGGTAGCCATAGATCCTAGCAAGACAGAAGCAGTGATTCAGTGGGAGAGACCAAAGACGCTTACGGAAGTCTCAAGTTTCTTGGGTTTGGCAGCATACTACATGAGGTTTATACAAAACTTCTCTCGTAAAGTCTTGCCATTGACTAAATTGACCAGGAAGGGAAGTCCTTTCAAATGGACTGATCAATGTGAAGCTAGTTTTTAGGAGCTGAAGACAAGACTGACCGCTCCTCCTGTTTTAATTATTCCAGACCCCACAGGACATTTTGAAGTGTATAGTGACGCTTCAAAGACAGGGCTAGGATGTGTGCTGATGCAAGATAAGAGAGTAGTTGCTTACGCCTCTAGGCAACTAAGACCCCACGAAGGAAACTATCCAACCCATGATCTTGAATTGGAAGCAGTGGTGTTTGCCTTAAAGATTTGGTGACACTATTTATATGGGGCAACCTTTGAAGTATATTGTGGTCATAAGAGTCTTAAATACCTCTTTGATCAGAAGGAGTTAAATATGAGGCAACAAAGATGGGTAGAATTCCTCAATGACTACAAGTTTGAGATAAAGTATCATCCCGGAAAGGCGAATGTTGTAGTAGATGCCTTGAGTCGAAAATCTCTGCACATGGGTCAGATGATGGTGTATGAGATGCAGATGCTAGAGGAGTTTTGAAATTTGAAGCTAGCCACTACTCTTACTCCAAAGAATCTAGTCATTAATGGTTTAAGTATAGGGTGTGACCTTAGAGCCCAGATAAAAGAGGCTCAAGCTCACGACCAATACTTACAGGATCATAAAGACCAAGATAATTTTTCTGTCATGGAAGATGTAGTGTATCAGGGAAGGATTTGTGTCCCTCAAGAACGAGAGTTTAGGGCTAAGATCCTGCAGGAAGTACATCAAAGTAAATACACAGTCCATCCTGGATGCACTAAAATGTACCAGGATTTAAAATGGATGTATTGGTGGCCAGGGATGAAAAAGGACATTGTCGAGTTTGTGGCGAAATGTCTCATTTGTCAAAAGGTGAAGGTGGAGAATCAAAAGCCAGCGGGATTTCTACAACCTCTTGAGATCCCTAAATGGAAATGGGACAGTATCTCAATGGACTTTGTTGTGGGATTACCTAAGACTTCGTGGGACATGACTCTATCTGGGTAATAATTGACAGATTAACCAAATATGCTCACTTTTTGCCCATAAAAATTAACTATTCATTGGATAAATTAGCCCAATTGTACGTCTAGGAAATAGTTAGACTGTATGGAATTCCCTTAAATATCGTTTCTGATAGAGATCTGAGGTTCACATTGAGGTTTTGGAAGGTATTGCAGGAAGCTTTTGGTACTCAGTTGCGGTTCAGTACTGCCTACCATCCTCAGACTGACGGGCAGACAGAACGAACCATTCAAACCCTAGAAGATATGTTGAGGACCTGTGTGATAGAGCAAGGTAAAGGATGGGATAAGTACCTACCTTTAGTAGAGTTTGCTTATAATAATAGCGATCACTCTAGTATTAAGATGGCCCCCTATGAAGCTTTATACGGTAGAAAGTGCCGATCTCCACTATATTGGTTTGAGGTAGGAGAAAAGAACTTGTTGGGTCCTGATCTAGTTCAACAAACCACTGAACAAATCAGGATGATACGAGACAAAATACTTACAGCTTAGAGTCGGCAAAAGAGTTACTACGATAAGAGACATAGACCTTTAGGGTTTGAGGAAGGAGACAATGTATTTTTGAAACTTTCCCCGACTACTGGAGTTGGTAGGTCTCTCAAAACAAGAAAGCTAAGTCCGCGATTTTTGGAACCCTACCAAATTCTGAAGGAAGTAGACACATCAACATATCAAGTTGCTCTCCCACCTAATTTGTCCAACCTGCATAATGTTTTCTACATATCACAACTGCGGAAGTATCTTCCAGATTCATCACATATAATACAGGATGAACCAATCTAAATAAAGGAGAACATGACATATCAGCTAATACCTGCATCCATATTGGACACTGACGTGAAGCAACTGAGAAATAAAACCATTCCCCTTGTTAAGGTGTTATGGGAAGGTTTGACTCTGGAAGAAGCAACTTGGGAGCTGGAAGAAGTCATGAGGAAGAAATATCCGCAATTGTTCTTATTAGTTAATTTCTGAAATTTTGAGGACAAAATTTCTTTTAGGGGGAGAGAAATGTAACATCCCTAATTTCGTTTCTTTTATTGATAAAAGTACATAAATATTTAATTAAGGAAATAAAATTTATTAGACAATATTTTAGATATCTAAGGAATCATAATCCTTAGAAATTCTTCACCTTATGTATATGCATAGAAAATGTTTCTAACATTAAGAGAACAAATAAATGGGGAAAACCTAATAGGAAAAAAAAATTAGAAATAACATACTAAAGATATGCAAAATTCTTGGATAAGGAAGATAAATTTTTAGAAACAAGTAAAAGTCTTAAAATTTCAAAAACATTGGATTAGGGTAATTTTTCCTATTTCAAGAACTAGAGTTACTAAGTTTAACATCTTTACCCATACATTGGGCTTTTACCTATGGACACTTCATATAGAGTTTTTCCACTTCACATAAGTTTTAGCAAGCCCATTGGATAACCTAAGCAAGAAATAAAACATAGACTTGGACTAGGATATAGTAATTGGACCAATAGCCCAAAAATTATGAAAATGTGACCAAGCCCTCCAAGAAAGGTAGAATTTTATCCAAAGCAAATAAAATTGGTAGGAATAAGCCCATAATGGGTAGGAATAAGCCCAAATCCAAGAGGAAAAATAAAATAAAATAAATTAGGTGATGATATAATAATGTAATAATAATAAAGATTATGTTACATGGCATTAAGACAAAAATTTAGCAAGTGGTGTGATTCTACATTCATAATTTTGGCAAGTGGCATGATAATACAAGGCTTTAGGACAAAAACATTTATATCCTACACTCATAATTTTAGCAAGTGGTATCATAATACATGGCATTAGGACAAAACATTCCTATCCCACACAAATAATATCAACCAAATAATGGAGATTCAAGGGCTAGAAATTTGCCACCTAAAAAGGCAAACCTATCATACTTGTTTAAGACAAAAGAAAATGGAAATGAATCCCTAAATCAAAGGGAATTTGTCTCTTATCTTAAGAACATATCATCATAATTTTCAAAATACAAATCTCCTTTTCCTATGCATATCTTGACTAAGGAAGAGGAAGACAAGAACATAAGTTGTTTGTTTTCCAAAAATTCAACCAAGTGTAATCTAATTGTGATAAGGTAGACCCATGATCAAGAAAGGTGAATTATTTGGTGGTCTATATAAGAAAACCCACCCTTAAAACATTAGAATTTCGTCCATGTAAGGGAGAGGAAAACTAGAAGCAAGGTAGAGTGAGGAAAGGAGAGGAAGAAAGGAAGAAAGAGGAAGGAGAAGTATAGGGGACTAAGTGCTCCAGGTAAGTTTAACAATATTTCTTTTTGAAGAAAACTTTTGAAACTTATAATATTTATATGAGATTTTAATCTTAGAACTTTGATTATTGGTCATGATGTGTTGCTATATCATGTTACATATTGATCTTGCATGTGATGTATATTTGAATACTTAGACTGGTATAGAAAGTTCTGCATAGGTATGGCTATGAGTGGGAAAAATTTTAGCTTATGTGTTTTAATTTCTGGGAATTATCTGTAGGGAATTAAAATAAATGGTTCACATCAGAATTAAAGATATATGTGTCCCAGATTTTAAGCCACTGGAATCATTCAATTTGGAGTCCATATGAGGTGGATATGCTCCGATTAGTAGACAAAGGTCAGAAAATAGTTCATCAGGGAAGAATATGTTAGGATAGCTTCTGTATTTTAATTTTTGAGAATTATCTGTATGGAATTAAAATAAATGGTTCACATACAAATTATAGCTATGTGTGTCATAGATTTTCAGCCACTGGAATCATTCAATTTGGAGTCCATATGAGGAAGATATGAGCTGATTAGTAGTCAAAGGTCAGAAAATGGTCCATCAGGGAAGAATATGTTAGGATAGCATCTGTATTTTAATTTTTGGGAATTATCTGTATGGAATTATGATAATTGCATTGTGTTAACTGCATTTCACTATAGTTTCCATGCATTTCCCATAATTATTTACTGAATTTTCTGGTGTTTTAAGCACTTTTGCCCTCTGATTTAATAAAAAAGGATGACTCGTCTAGATATGACATCAGCTACCCATTGCTGCAGCATTTCACTGAGCATCTGTGGCAATGATAGCAGAACCACAAGTGATAGAGGGTGAGCTGCCCCTTCCTCCCGAAATACCCTGATTCCTTTTGATTTGGTGCAGCAGCAGACAGCAGCAGACAGCAGCAGACATCAGCAGACAGCAGCAGTGCAGGCAGAAAGCAGCAGGGTCACTACAAGCCGTTGGTACAAGACTGCCTCCACTACTGAAAGTGGAGAGTATAAAAGCTGCAAGGGCGCCTGCTGCAGAGCAGAAGGAATGGCAAGATCCAGGCAGCTTTTCTGGGGCCACAGAGGCTGCTGATAAAAGACCGAAAAATAGAGAATGAAAGGGGGGCGAGAGAGAAAGGAAAAAACGAGAATGAGGTAGAAAAATCATTCCACAACAGAGAGTGCTGATAACACCGGAAGTTGTAGCATAAGGCAGGAGAGGAGTAGTGTTAAGGAACTTAGTTTTCTGCGGAGGTTTCGTTGTTTATCAAAGGAAAAGAAAGAACCGCATTTTACAACAAGTTTTTATCTTTTCGAATGCATACTAGAGTTTCAAAACCTTTTGTAACTAGTGCACCCATGAGGCTCGGCTAGTTTCCAGCTGGGGTTGCACAAGGGGTTGTAATGGATTGAGGCACATTTTTAACGTGAGTACATTTGCTGCAGTTTTGTTTACATTCAGCTGTTGTTCCAGTAACTTTTCTTTCCTTAATAACGGAAGTTTGAAGGAAGAAATCCAAGGCCACCATTCACCTGGGAGGGTAATAGAGGCTGGAAAAAGAGGCTGATTGTAGGGGGTTACCTCATGTAGGGATATACGGGTACCCCATTAGTCCATAACGAAATGCATGCACAACTAAGAGGTGAGGACTAAGGCAGGATTGCGTGTTTGAACCTTGGAGTTGTAAGGAATGGCAGTCTGGGAAGACTCCATTCAGGACTAAGTTTAGCACCAGGGACCTTGCTGCAGCAAAGTCTATAGCATCTCTGAATGCTGAAGTCCATGGCAACCCCGAGCACCCCAGATCCCCTTACATATTTCCTTTTCTATTCCCTAATACTCTTCACTTTAGTCACAGTAAAAATCGGATAAACCAAGCGTATTCCAATTTTGTGAAACAACTTGACATTGCTACAGCATTCATACAGCAAAGGTATCTTGACAGTTTCAGTTCACTCCTCGTGGGACGATACTCACTCATCACTTTATTACTTGGTCACGATACGTGCACTTGCGTACCGATATTGTATTCATCTTTGTATGAATAACACACAAACGTATCCCAACAAGTTTTTGGCGCCGTTGCCGGGGAGTGTCAAACTTTGAAAATTGTTTTTAGATACCCTACTGTGTGAAGGATTGTTGTGCTTTTATTCTAGTGTCCTGATTTAGCAGGTGACACGGTGTTTGAGCAGGGCTGACAGAGAACTTCTGCCCCTTGACCCAGAAATAGAAAGAACACTTCTGAGAAGAAGAAGAGGACAGCTAACACACCAGCAGCAGGCGGAGATGGCAAATCAAAATGGAACAGACAACATGGACGATAGAGATAGGGTCTTGAATGCTTACGTTCAACCAAATCTGAATGGATTGAACCCAAGCATTGTGAGACCAGAGATTGAGGCTCTACATTTTGAACTTAAACCAGTAATGTTCCAGATGCTGCAAACTACTGGGCAATTCAATGGCATGCCTACTGAGGACCCCCACCTTCATTTAAGAGTATTCATAGAAGTCACGGATGCTTTTAAAATGAATGGTGTAACAGAAGAAGTGCTCAGGCTTAAGCTGTTTCCTTATTCATTAAGAGACCGAGCAAGAGCCTGGTTAAACTCTCTGCCACCTGACTCTATCACTAACTGGAGTGATTTGGCAGAAAAATTTCTGCTGAAATACTTCCCGCCTACCAAAAATGCCAGATTGAGAAACGACATCACCTCTTTCCAGCAATTAGAAGGTGAATCTTTGTATGAGACGTGGGAGAGGTATAAAGAGCTATTATGGAGATGCCCACATCATGGAATCCCTTACTACATTCAGATGGAGACCTTTTATAATGGTATCAATGCCCAAACCCGGACCATAGTAGATGCAGCGGCCAATGGGGCACTCTTGTCCAAAACATACAACGAAGCATATGAGTTGCTCGAAAGAATGGCCAGTAACAACTACCAATGGTCAATGGACAGGGTTTCAAACGGAAAGAAAGCAGCAGGCATGCATGAAGTAAGTGAAGTGACTTCTCTCACAGCCCAGCTAGCCTCGCTAGTCAACGTTTTGAAAAGCCAGCAGTCTCACCGCCCTCAAGGAACCAATGCAGTCCAGGAAACCGGACCATCTTGCGTACTATGCAATGGATCTCATTTATTTGAAGCTTGTCCCTCAAACCCTGTATCAGTGTGTTTTGTGGGCAATATGAATCGCAATAACAACCCTTACTCCAACACATATAACCCAGGATGGAGGCAACACCCCAATTTCTCCTGGAGCAATTATGGTGCAGGACAAGGGAGCAACTCTGCCCCACAAAGGCCACAGGGTCCACCAGGCTTTCAGCAACAGAGACAACAGCCTCAGGAAGCCCACACTTCACTGGAATCCCTGTTGAAGGAGTATATGGCAAGGAATGACGCTTTAATCCAGAGTCAAGCAGCCTCACTGAGGAATCTGGAGACTCAAGTGGGACAGCTTGCCAATGAACTGAAAAGCAGACCCCCAGGGACACTTCCTAGCAATACTGAAGTCCCTAGGAGAGAGGGGAAAGAACACTATAAAGCCATAGCCCTGAGGAGTGGAAAGATGGTGGAAACACCAAAAGCAAGAGAGCAAGACCAGACAGGCTCCACTGCACCCCTGGAGAACGAAAACGCCAAGAAAAAGCAAAAGGAGGAGATAAGCAAGGACGAAAACATCTCTGGAGAGAATGCTGCAGCTATGCCGTAGCAAAAGTCGTCAACTTTGCTGCAGCAGGATATGCAGCAATCCAAGCTACCTCCCTCTTTCCCTCAAAGATTTCAGAAGCAGCAGAATGACCAGCAATTTAGAAGGTTCTTGGATGTCCTGAAACAGCTACACATCAACATTCCGCTAGTGGAAGCACTGGAGCAGATGCCAAATTATGTGAAGTTCATGAAGGACATTCTGACAAAGAAAAGGAGGTTTGGCGAGTTTGAAACCGTTGCCCTCACAAGAGAATGCAGTGCTGTACTGCAAAATAAGTTGCCACCCAAACTTAAAGATCCAGGCAGTTTCACCATACCTTGTTCGATTGGAAACCAGTATTTCGGCAAGGCACTTTGTGATTTGGGAGCAAGTATCAACCTTATGCCAATGGCCATCTTTAAAAAGCTAGGAATTGGAGAAGCTCGGCCTACCACAGTTACACTGCAATTGGCAGATAGATCCATTGCACACCCAGAGGGAAAAATAGAGGATGTCTTAGTTAAGGTGGACAAGTTCATTGTAACAACTCCATTTATGTAATTTTTTTTTTTTTTTAAATACCATGAAGTTATTACCTCGTTACAACTTAACTCAATATAACATTTATTTAATTTATACAATACTGAGTTTCCATACACACTATTATTTTACAAACTACAAACCATTATTTTACAAACATTTGTACAAAGATACATATTAGTTCTAATCATCTATATCGACTACTTCCGGGGACACTGGTTCGGGTGGCACGTCCACCGGAATCTCAGTTACATCTACGACAGTTACATCAGAAATAACTGGAAGTTGCCCAAGGTAGGGCACCTCGATCCAACGTACAGAGATAATAAGTGTCATAGAGAATATCTGCATATTTATTCTTCTGAACATGATATGGAAATATAGTGAGAATTAAATCCCAGTAAGTTCAACAATAAATTATAATTTACCATCAATATAGTTCATCACGTCATGTTCAGCTGTATAAACTACAGAAAATATCTTTAGGTCACATGAATGCACTTTATCATGCACATGAAAATTATACAGTTATGACATGTATGGCATGAATAACTATTTTTCGAATTTCATATGATGGCTATCCACTTATTCTTACTTCAAGCTACCCCGGTCAGGGTGAGTATTCTCTACTTTTCGGTACGGGCTTATCTCGCTCCGTCCGACATGGCACACTTTCTCTTTCTTTTCTTATTAACATGATCATAACCGTTGGTAGGGCGTCCCCTACTGGTGCACCACACGGATTGCCATGTGACCGTGCTCATTTCTTTTCTTTTCACAATGATAGCCAAAAATATGCTTTCAATAACAAGTATGTTCATCAAAATATAACTATTACCATAAATCATTGGTAATCATGCCATGAACATAACCATTTAAAATATCACTTTATAAAACATTTCCATGTCAAAATTCCATACTAATACCTTAGTAACTGGATAGTAATTGTAGTCTGTAAACAGCGCACCAGAAAAGTTCCCAGGAAAGAGAGGTGGGTCACTAATGGACACGCTTAAGTACCATGTCTTTCCTTGCCAGAGCTTTCCTTAGACATGCACTTTTCACAAATCACAATTTTGTTTTCCAGTAACTAGAATAATTCTTTTCTGATGTGAAAATACTGCAACCACGGAGCATACTAAGATTTTTCAAATAAAAACCGGCACTTTCAAAACTTCTTGTAAATTTATATGAGTACTAGGGTAAATTCCATGTTAAAAATTACACACTTAAAATGGTAGTAAGTTCATGCAATGGCAATGGCTATGGCTATACTAGTCATTTATTAAGATTCATCTTCTTTTTTAAATACTAATTTTATTTCTTTATTTTCTTGATGCAGGTTTTCATCCTATCTAACCTTCTCTTACTAATCAGAGCATAACTCCCTCAATTTAACTCTGATGTAGGTGATCTTGGTGTCTATTTCAAGATAAAACAATTATCTAAAACTATTATGTTGAACATTGTAGCGAAAAATTAAGAAACAAAGGTGATATTACTCCATCAAAGTACATGATAGTTCCTCTCGGATAGGTTCTGACCTTTACTGACTAATTAGACCATATCTCCCAAATTGGAACTCCAAATTGCGTTATTCCAGTTGGTAAAAATCCATGAGCCATATATCTATAATTGTTATGTTGGCGCGCTATTTTAATTCCCTACAGAATATTCCCAGAAATTCAAAAACTAAAGCATTAATAACATACTCTTCCCTGAATAAACATTTTCTGACCTCTGCTTGCTAATCGGATTATATCTACCTCATATGAACTCTAAATTGCATAATTCCAGTGGGTATATTTCCATGAGACATAGATATATAACTTTCATGTTAACCATTTATTTTAATTCCATAAAGAAAATTCCCAGAAATTAAAATACAAAAGCTGTCCTAACATAATCTTCCCTGATGAACCATTTTCTGACCTTGGCTTACTAATTGGACCATATCTACCACATGTGAACTCCAAATTGAATGATTCCAGTGGCTAAAAATCCATGACACACATATATTTAATTCTTATGTTGACCATTTATTTTAATTCCCTACCAATAATTCCCAGAAATTAAATTACCGAAGCTATCCTAACATATTCTTCCCTGATGATTCATTTTCTGACCTTTGACTACTAATCAGACCATAGCTACCTCATATGGACTCCAAATGGAATGATTCCAGTGGCTAAAAATCCATGACACATTTATCTTTAATTCTTATGTTAACCATTTATTTTAATTCCCTACCAATAATTCCCAGAAATTAAATTACCGAAGCTATCCTAACATATTCTTCCCTGATGATTCATTTTCTGACCTTTGACTACTAATCAGAACATATCTACCTCATATGGACTCCAAATGGAATGATTCCAGTGGCTAAAAATCCGGGACACATATATCTTTAATTCTTATGTTAACCATTTATTTTAATTCCTTATAGATTGTTCCCAGAAATTAAAATACCGAAACTTAAAATTCTGCCACCCATAGCCATAACCATGCAGAACTATCTACACCAACCTAAGTATTCAAACATACATCACATGCAAGATCAATATGTAACATGATATAGCAACATCATGACCAATCATAAAAGTTCTAAGATCAAAATCTCATATAAATATTATAAGTTTCAAAAGTTTTCTTCAAAAATAAATATTGTTAAACTTACCTTTAGCTTTCTAAACTTCTCCTTCTTCTTCCTTCCTTTCTTCTTCTCTCTTCTCTCCTTTCCTCACTCTACCTTGCTTCTATTTCTCTCTCTTTCTCACTTGGACGAAATTAAAGTGTTGTAAGGGTGGGTTCTCTTATATAGACCACCAAATAATTCACCTTTCATGATCATGGATCTACCTTATCACAATTAAGATACACTTTGTTGAATTTTTGGAAAACAAACAACTTATGTTCTTGTCTTCCTCTTCCTTAGTCAAGATATGCATAGGAAAAGGAGATTTGTATTTTGAAAATTATGATGATATGTTCTTAAGATAAGGGACAAGGTCCCTTTGATTTAGGGATTCATTTAATTTTTCTTTTGTCTTAATCAATTATGATAGGTTGCCTTTTTAAGTGGCAAATTTCTAGCCCTTCAATCTCCATTATTTGGTTGATATTATTTGTGTGGGCTATGAATGTTTTGTCCTAATACCATGTATTATCATACCACTTGCTAAAATTATGAGTGAAGGATATAGATGTTTTTGTCCTAAAGCCTTGTATTATCATGCCACTTGCCTAAATGATGAATGTAGAATCACACCACTTACTAAATTTTTGTCTTAATGCCATGTAACCTAATCTTTATTCTTATTATTATTTCATCATCTAATTTATTTTATTTTATTTTTCCTCTTGGATTTGGGCTTATTCTTACCCATTATGGGCTTGTCCTACCCATTTTCTTTGCTTTGGATAAAATTCTTCCTTTCTTGGTGGGCTTGGTCACATTTTCATAATTTTTGGGCTATTGGTGAAATTACTATATCCTAGTCCAAGTCTATGTTTAATTTCTTGTTTAGGTTATCCAATGGGCTTGCTAGAAACTTATGTGAAGTGGAAAAACTCTATATGAAGTGTCCATAGGTAAAAGCCCAATGTATGGGTAAAGATTTTAAACTTAGTAACTATAGTTCTTGAATTAGGAAAAATTACCCTAATTCAATGTTCTTTGAAATTTTAAGACCTTTACTTGTTTCTAAAAATTTATCTTCCTTATCCAAGAATTTTGCATCTCTTTAGTATGTTATTTCTAATTTCTTTCCTATTAGATTTTCCTTCTTTATTTGTTCTCTTAATGTTAGAAACATTTTCTATGCATATACATAAGGTGAAGAATTTCTAAGGATTATATTTCCTTAGATATCTAAAATATTGTCTAATAAATTTTATTTCCTTAATTAAATTTTTTATGTACCCTTATCAATAAAAGAAACGAAATTAAGGATGTTACATTTCTCTCCCCCTAAAAGAAATTTTGTCCTCAAAATTTCAGAAATTACCTTATAAGAACAATTGCGGATATTTCTTCCTCATGACTTCTTCCAGCTCCCAAGTTGCTTCTTCCGGAGTCAAACCTTCCCATAACACCTTAACTAGGGGAATGGTTTTATTTCTCAGTTGCTTCACGTCAGTGTCCAATATGGATGCAGGTACTAGCTGGTATGTCATGTTCTCCTTTATTTGGATTGGTTCATCCAGTATTATATGTGATGAATCTGAAAGATACTTCCGCAGCTGTGATACGTGGAAAACATTATGCAGGTTGGACAAATTAGGTGGGAGAGCAACTTGATATGCTGATGTCCCAACTTTCTTTAGAATTTGGTAGGGTCCTAAAAATCGCGGACTTAGCTTTCTTGTTTTGAGAGACCTACCAACTCCAGTAGTCGGGGAAAGTTTCAGAAATACATGGTCTCCTTCCTCAAACTCTAGAGGTCTATGTCTCTTATCGTAGTAACTCTTTTGCCGACTTTGAGCTGTAAGTATTTTGTTTCGTATCATCCTGATTTGTTCAGTGGTTTGTTGAACTAAATCAGGACCTAACAAGTTCTTTTCTCCTACCTCGAACCAACATAGTGGAGATCGGCACTTTCTACCGTATAAAGCTTCATAGGGGGCCATCTTAATGCTAGAGTGATAGCTATTATTATAAGCAAACTCTACTAAAGGTAGGTACTTATCCCATCCTTTACCTTGCTCTATCACACAGGCCCTCAACATATCTTCTAGGGTTTGAATGGTTCGTTCTGTCTGCCCGTCAGTTTGAGGATGGTAGGCAGTACTGAACCGCAATTGAGTACCAAAAGCTTCTTGCAATGCCTTCCAAAACCTCGACGTGAACCTCGGATCTCTATCAGAAACAATATTTAAGGGAATCCCATGGAGTCTAACTATTTCCTGAACGTACAATTGGGCCAATTTATCTAGTGAAAAGTTTATTTTTATGGGCAAAAAGTGAGCAGATTTGGTTAATCTGTCAACTATTACCCAGATAGAGTCATGTCCCACTGAGGTCTTAGGTAAACCTACAACAAAGTCCATCGAAATACTGTCCCATTTCCATTCAGGAATCTCCAGAGGTTGAAGAAATCCTGCTGGCTTTTGATGTTCCACTTTCACCTTCTGACAAGTTAAACATTTTGCCACGAACTCAGCAATGTCATTTTTCATCCCTGGCCACCAATACATCCTTTTTAAATCCTGGTACATTTTAGTGCATCCAGGATGGATTGTGTATTTACTTTGATGCGCTTCCTTCAGTATCTTAGTCCTCAACTCTTGTTCTTGAGGGACACAAATCCTTCCCTGATACATGATTGCTCCATCTTCCATTACAGAAAAATTACCTTGGTCTTTATGATCTTGTAAGTATTGATCGTGAGCTTGAGCTTCTTTGATCTGGGCTCTAAGGTCAGACCCTATACTTAAACCATTAATGACTAGATTCTTTGGAGTAAGAGTAGTGGCTAGCTTCAAATTTCGAAACTCCTCTAGCATCTGCATCTCATACACCATCATCTGACCCATATGCAGAGATTTTCGACTCAAGGCATCTGCTACAACATTCGCCTTTCCGGGATGATACTTTATCTCAAACTTGTAGTCATTGAGGAATTCTACCCATCTTCGTTGCCTCATATTTAACTCCTTCTGATCAAAGAGGTATTTAAGACTCTTATGATCACAATATACTTCAAAGGTTGCCCCGTACAAATAGTGTCGCCAAATCTTTAAGGCAAACACTACTGCCGCTAATTCAAGATCATGGGTTGGATAGTTTCCTTCGTGGGGTCTTAGTTGTCTAGAGGCGTAAGCAACTACTCTCTTGTCTTGCATTAACACACACCCTAGCCCTTTCTTTGAAGCATCACTATACACTTCAAAATGTCCTGTGGGGTCTGGAATAATTAAAACAGGAGGAGTGGTCAGTCTTGTCTTCAGCTCCTGAAAACTAGCATCACATTGATCAGTCCATTTGAAAGGACTTCCCTTCCTGGTCAATTTAGTCAATGGCAAGGCTATACGAGAGAAGTTTTGTATAAATCTCCTGTAGTATCCTGCCAAACCAAGGAAACTTCTGATTTCCGTAACCGTCTTTGGTGTCTCCCACTTAATCACTGCTTCCGTCTTGCTAGGATCTACGGCTACCCCTCTATTAGAGATGACATGTCCGAGAAACTTCACCTCTGACAGCCAAAATTCACACTTCTCCAATTTAGCATATAACTTTTTCTCTTTCAGCACTTGCAGCACGATTCGGAGATGTTGTTCATGTTCTTTCTTACTCTTAGAATATATCAAGATGTCATCAATGAACACTACAACAAACTGATCTAGGTAGGGTCGAAAAATGCGATTCATGTAATCCATGAAAATTGCAGGTGCATTCGTTAACCCGAAGGGCATTACGAGAAACTCATAGTGCCCATACCTAGTCCTGAAGGCAGTTTTTGGTACGTCCTCCTCCTTAATCCTAATCTGATGATATCCTGACCGCAAGTCAATTTTAGAAAAGATGGAGGCTCCCTTTAATTGATCCAATAAGTCATCTATCCTAGGGAGAGGATACTTATTTTTGATAGTCACCTTATTCAGCTGTCTGTAATCTATGCATAGTCTCAAACTCCCGTCTTTCTTCTTAACAAACAATACAGGAGCTCCCCAAGGTGATACACTCGGTTTAATGAATTGCTTGTCTAATAGTTCCTCCAACTGCTTCTTTAGTTCTTGTAGTTCCTTCGAGGCCATTCGATATGGTGCAATAGAGATAGGCCCTGTCCCAGGTAGGAGATCAATAGAGAACTCTATCTCTCTCTTGGGAGGTAAGCCTGGAATATCTGATGGAAACACTTCAGGAAACTCGTTGGCTATTGGAATTTCATCAAGTTTCGATTCGACTTCTAGGTTTGATAAATACAAGAGAATGTATCCAAGTACTCCATTCTTCAACTCCCTATTAACTTGATTGGCATTTAACATCAATAACTGGACCTCCTCTTTCGGAGTAGAAGGTAGAAATTCAACAGTCTTGTTACAACAATTCAACAAGACTCGATTTCTAGACATCCAGTCTAACCCTAGAATGACCTCAATACCTCTTAAAGGTAAACTGACGAGGTCTACAGAAAAAGTTTTCTCCTGGATGGTGACTTGACAGTCCTTACATACAGAGGAAGTTAATACCCGTTCCCCTGTAGGGGTTACTACAGATAGCTCATAGGGAGTTTCAGAAATAGGGAACTGAAACTTCCTAATACATTCTTCTGATATAAATGAATGACTAGCACCAGAGTCAAATAACACCATAAGAGCAAATCCATAAATATAGCATGTACCTTGAATCATTTCAGAAGATTGAGCTGCCTCTTGGCCGCTCAGGGTGAAAACCCTTCCTTTCACCTGAGGCCTCTGTTCTGGCTGCTTTCCTACATTCTGTGGGCAGTTTTTCGCAAAATGTCCCTTCTGTCCGCAATTGAAGCAGACATCTTGTCCCATGTAGCATGGCCGGTTACCATGCATGCGTCCGCATTTAGCGCACTTGACTGAGGCGAGGTCTTGTTGAAAAGGCCTAGGACCCGCAATCAATGGCCTCTTACCAGCTCCATATCCACTTCTTCTCACGTTCTTTCTAGGGTTGGGAAAATTTTTCTTCCTTTTCCATAGGTTTCGCCTTTGCTTCTCGTCCTCCACTGCCCTTAAACTCTTTTCCAGGAGTCTGCATTTATTTATCAGAGGTACAAACTCCCTGATCTCCATAGCTATAACAGCATTCTTTAACTCCGGGTTTAGTCCCGCTTCAAACTTAACCGCCTTCCATGCTTCATCCGGGTTATATCGCAGATAAGAGGAGAACTTAGACAGCTCCTCGAACCTTGCGATATACTGGTCCACGGTCATGCTTCCTTGCCTGAGTTGGAGAAATTCGATCTCTTTCTCTGCCCGTACAGTACTTGGAAAGTACTTTTCAAAGAAAATGTCCTTGAACACTTGCCAGGTGATCTGTCTTCCCTGATGAGCTAAAAGTTCTCTAGCTCCACGCCACCAATATTCTGCTTCATCCTTTAACATATATGCAGCAAAAATGATTTGCTGCTCTTCAGTACAGCCCATCACTTCAAAGATTTTCTCTAATTCCCTAATCCACCTTTCGGCTACCGTTGGGTCATAACCACCTTGGAAACAAGGTGGTCTAGTCCTCAGGAACTCGGATATGCCATTATCTTTTCCAGCCGTCCGGTTGTTAGGACCAATCTCAACATTTGTGTTATTAGCATTCTGGAGATGTTGTAAAATTTGGTTGGTGGTCATAACTTGGTCTCGAATTGCCGTGGCCAGGTTGTGCAGGGTTTCCTCTGCATTGGTTGCTGGATTCCTCCTTGGTGGTGCCATTTCCTACTATGGTACAAAACAAAGTTATGCTGCTATTGAGGTGATCAAGCCCAATAGTTAGTTCAAAAATATTTAATAGCAGTCATAACACCACCTCGGCATATAGATAAGAAACACTAGTAATTTCTTAACTATATGAGTCACTGATCCCCTACACAGCACAACCACAACATACTCAAGACACTATAAGATCGATTCAGATAACCAACCACCCACTGGCCATCTAGGATCGACCTGCTCTGATACCAATTATGTAACAACTCCATTTATGTAATTTTTTTTTTTTTTTAAATACCATGAAGTTATTACCTCGTTACAACTTAACTCAATATAACATTTATTTAATTTATACAATACTGAGTTTCCATACACACTATTATTTTACAAACTACAAACCATTATTTTACAAACATTTGTACAAAGATACATATTAGTTCTAATCATCTATATCGACTACTTCCGGGGACACTGGTTCGGGTGGCACGTCCACCGGAATCTCAGTTACATCTACGACAGTTACATCAGAAATAACTGGAAGTTGCCCAAGGTAGGGCACCTCGATCCAACGTACAGAGATAATAAGTGTCATAGAGAATATCTGCATATTTATTCTTCTGAACATGATATGGAAATATAGTGAGAATTAAATCCCAGTAAGTTCAACAATAAATTATAATTTACCATCAATATAGTTCATCACGTCATGTTCAGCTGTATAAACTACAGAAAATATCTTTAGGTCACATGAATGCACTTTATCATGCACATGAAAATTATACAGTTATGACATGTATGGCATGAATAACTATTTTTCGAATTTCATATGATGGCTATCCACTTATTCTTACTTCAAGCTACCCCGGTCAGGGTGAGTATTCTCTACTTTTCGGTACGGGCTTATCTCGCTCCGTCCGACATGGCACACTTTCTCTTTCTTTTCTTATTAACATGATCATAACCGTTGGTAGGGCGTCCCCTACTGGTGCACCACACGGATTGCCATGTGACCGTGCTCATTTCTTTTCTTTTCACAATGATAGCCAAAAATATGCTTTCAATAACAAGTATGTTCATCAAAATATAACTATTACCATAAATCATTGGTAATCATGCCATGAACATAACCATTTAAAATATCACTTTATAAAACATTTCCATGTCAAAATTCCATACTAATACCTTAGTAACTGGATAGTAATTGTAGTCTGTAAACAGCGCACCAGAAAAGTTCCCAGGAAAGAGAGGTGGGTCACTAATGGACACGCTTAAGTACCATGTCTTTCCTTGCCAGAGCTTTCCTTAGACATGCACTTTTCACAAATCACAATTTTGTTTTCCAGTAACTAGAATAATTCTTTTCTGATGTGAAAATACTGCAACCACGGAGCATACTAAGATTTTTCAAATAAAAACCGGCACTTTCAAAACTTCTTGTAAATTTATATGAGTACTAGGGTAAATTCCATGTTAAAAATTACACACTTAAAATGGTAGTAAGTTCATGCAATGGCAATGGCTATGGCTATACTAGTCATTTATTAAGATTCATCTTCTTTTTTAAATACTAATTTTATTTCTTTATTTTCTTGATGCAGGTTTTCATCCTATCTAACCTTCTCTTACTAATCAGAGCATAACTCCCTCAATTTAACTCTGATGTAGGTGATCTTGGTGTCTATTTCAAGATAAAACAATTATCTAAAACTATTATGTTGAACATTGTAGCGAAAAATTAAGAAACAAAGGTGATATTACTCCATCAAAGTACATGATAGTTCCTCTCGGATAGGTTCTGACCTTTACTGACTAATTAGACCATATCTCCCAAATTGGAACTCCAAATTGCGTTATTCCAGTTGGTAAAAATCCATGAGCCATATATCTATAATTGTTATGTTGGCGCGCTATTTTAATTCCCTACAGAATATTCCCAGAAATTCAAAAACTAAAGCATTAATAACATACTCTTCCCTGAATAAACATTTTCTGACCTCTGCTTGCTAATCGGATTATATCTACCTCATATGAACTCTAAATTGCATAATTCCAGTGGGTATATTTCCATGAGACATAGATATATAACTTTCATGTTAACCATTTATTTTAATTCCATAAAGAAAATTCCCAGAAATTAAAATACAAAAGCTGTCCTAACATAATCTTCCCTGATGAACCATTTTCTGACCTTGGCTTACTAATTGGACCATATCTACCACATGTGAACTCCAAATTGAATGATTCCAGTGGCTAAAAATCCATGACACACATATATTTAATTCTTATGTTGACCATTTATTTTAATTCCCTACCAATAATTCCCAGAAATTAAATTACCGAAGCTATCCTAACATATTCTTCCCTGATGATTCATTTTCTGACCTTTGACTACTAATCAGACCATAGCTACCTCATATGGACTCCAAATGGAATGATTCCAGTGGCTAAAAATCCATGACACATTTATCTTTAATTCTTATGTTAACCATTTATTTTAATTCCCTACCAATAATTCCCAGAAATTAAATTACCGAAGCTATCCTAACATATTCTTCCCTGATGATTCATTTTCTGACCTTTGACTACTAATCAGAACATATCTACCTCATATGGACTCCAAATGGAATGATTCCAGTGGCTAAAAATCCGGGACACATATATCTTTAATTCTTATGTTAACCATTTATTTTAATTCCTTATAGATTGTTCCCAGAAATTAAAATACCGAAACTTAAAATTCTGCCACCCATAGCCATAACCATGCAGAACTATCTACACCAACCTAAGTATTCAAACATACATCACATGCAAGATCAATATGTAACATGATATAGCAACATCATGACCAATCATAAAAGTTCTAAGATCAAAATCTCATATAAATATTATAAGTTTCAAAAGTTTTCTTCAAAAATAAATATTGTTAAACTTACCTTTAGCTTTCTAAACTTCTCCTTCTTCTTCCTTCCTTTCTTCTTCTCTCTTCTCTCCTTTCCTCACTCTACCTTGCTTCTATTTCTCTCTCTTTCTCACTTGGACGAAATTAAAGTGTTGTAAGGGTGGGTTCTCTTATATAGACCACCAAATAATTCACCTTTCATGATCATGGATCTACCTTATCACAATTAAGATACACTTTGTTGAATTTTTGGAAAACAAACAACTTATGTTCTTGTCTTCCTCTTCCTTAGTCAAGATATGCATAGGAAAAGGAGATTTGTATTTTGAAAATTATGATGATATGTTCTTAAGATAAGGGACAAGGTCCCTTTGATTTAGGGATTCATTTAATTTTTCTTTTGTCTTAATCAATTATGATAGGTTGCCTTTTTAAGTGGCAAATTTCTAGCCCTTCAATCTCCATTATTTGGTTGATATTATTTGTGTGGGCTATGAATGTTTTGTCCTAATACCATGTATTATCATACCACTTGCTAAAATTATGAGTGAAGGATATAGATGTTTTTGTCCTAAAGCCTTGTATTATCATGCCACTTGCCTAAATGATGAATGTAGAATCACACCACTTGCTAAATTTTTGTCTTAATGCCATGTAACCTAATCTTTATTCTTATTATTATTTCATCATCTAATTTATTTTATTTTATTTTTCCTCTTGGATTTGGGCTTATTCTTACCCATTATGGGCTTGTCCTACCCATTTTCTTTGCTTTGGATAAAATTCTTCCTTTCTTGGTGGGCTTGGTCACATTTTCATAATTTTTGGGCTATTGGTGAAATTACTATATCCTAGTCCAAGTCTATGTTTAATTTCTTGTTTAGGTTATCCAATGGGCTTGCTAGAAACTTATGTGAAGTGGAAAAACTCTATATGAAGTGTCCATAGGTAAAAGCCCAATGTATGGGTAAAGATTTTAAACTTAGTAACTATAGTTCTTGAATTAGGAAAAATTACCCTAATTCAATGTTCTTTGAAATTTTAAGACCTTTACTTGTTTCTAAAAATTTATCTTCCTTATCCAAGAATTTTGCATCTCTTTAGTATGTTATTTCTAATTTCTTTCCTATTAGATTTTCCTTCTTTATTTGTTCTCTTAATGTTAGAAACATTTTCTATGCATATACATAAGGTGAAGAATTTCTAAGGATTATATTTCCTTAGATATCTAAAATATTGTCTAATAAATTTTATTTCCTTAATTAAATTTTTTATGTACCCTTATCAATAAAAGAAACGAAATTAAGGATGTTACATTCATCTTTCCAGTAGATTTCATAATTCTGGATTATGAAGCTGACGCAGAAGTACCTATTATATTAGGCAGACCATTCCTAGCAACTGGCCGGACACTCATTGATGTTCAGAAGGGTGAATTAACTATGAGAGTACAGGATGAGCAGGTTACATTCAATGTGCTCCAGACCATGAGGTTTGCCAGTGAAGAAGAGGAATGTGCTGTAGTGTCAATGATAGATACATTAGCATCAGAACAACTGGAAAGATGCTGCAAGGAGCCATCACCAGCAGAGTGGACAGATCACTCAAAGTCCGAAGGAGAAGATGAGAAGGAATGGGCTTGGATTGATTTCAGACAAGGCTTCAGTAAGAAGGAGCCATTGTTCGAAACCACGACAGATTCAAGACTGCTAAAAGCACCAATGGAAGAACCACCAGCTCTGGAGATGAAGCCTCTGCCAGCTCACCTTAAGTATGCATATCTAGGAGAAACAGCCACTCTTCCTGTCGTTATCTCAGCATTTCTAACAGAGGAGCAAGAGGAGAAATTGGTCCTGACACTGAAGAAATTCAGGAAGGCAATTGGCTAGACACTTGCTGACATTAAGGGAATCAGTCCCTCATTTTGCATGCATAAGATCCTTCTGGAAACCAATGAAAAAGGGTCCATTGAACCTCAGCGTAGGCTTAACCCAATAATGAAGGAAGTAGTGAAGAAGGAGATCATCAAATGGCTAGATGCTGGAATCATTTACCCTATATCAGATAGCTCTTGGGTGAGTCCAGTCCAGTGTGTGCCCAAGAAAGGAGGCATGACTGTGGTGGAAACTGATAGCAACGAGCTCATTCCCACTAAGGTGGTAACCGGTTGGAGGATTTGCATGGACTACCGAAAGCTGAACAAAAGCACTAGGAAGGATCACTTCCCTCTGCCATTCATCGATCAAATGCTAGATAGACTTGCTGGGAGGGAATATTATTGCTTCCTGGATGGGTACTCAGGGTATAACCAGATCGCCATAGCACCAGAAGATCAGCGTAAGACCACATTCACATGTCCTTATGGTACCTTTGCATTTCGAAGGATGCCATTCGGGCTGTGCAATGCTCCAGCAACGTTCCAGCGATGCATGATGGCAATATTCACAGAAATGGCTGAACAGTTTGTGGAAATCTTTATGGATGATTTCTCAGTTTTTGGAGACTCCTTCGACCAATGCTTGGGAAACCTTGCTAAAGTATTACAGAGGTGTGAGGAGACAAACTTGGTGCTAAACTGGGAAAAGTGCTAGTTTATGGTAAAGGAGGGAATTGTGCTGGGGCATAAGGTATCGCAGAGAGGACTAGAGGTGGACAAGGCCAAAGTAGAAGTTATTGAGAAATTGCCTCCTCCCACCTCGGTAAAGGGCATTCGGAGTTTTTTGGGACATGCAGGATTTTATAGAAGGTTCATCAAGGACTTTTCTAAGGTGGCCAAACCACTATGCAGTTTGCTGGAGAAGGATAGAACCTTTTGTTTTGATAAAGGCTGCATGACAGCATTCTGCGATCTCAAGTAGAAATTGAGCACAGCCCCGATCATCGTAGCACCAGACTGGACCTCCCCATTTGAGCTAATGTGTGATGCTAGCGAAACAGCATTAGGAGCTATCCTGGGACAGCGCAAAAATAAGCTGTTTCACTCTATTTACTATGCTAGCAAAATGCTGCAAGGTACCCAGCTGAACTACACTGTGACAGAGAAGGAATTGCTTGCTGTAGTGTTTGCCTTTGAGAAATTCAGAGCATATCTGGTAGGAGCAAAGGTGATAGTGCACACAGACCACTCTGCCATCAAACACTTGGTCAGAAAGAAGAATTCCAAACCGAGGCTCATTTGGTGGGTGCTTTTGCTTCAAGAGTTTGATCTAGAGATCAGAGATAGAAAGGGGACTGAGAACCAAGTGGCAGACCATCTTTCCAGGTTAGAGGAGCACAGCTCTGGAGCAGAGGCTATCAATGAAAGATTCTCGGATGAGCAACTCTATCTCATGTCTCAAATGGATGTGCCATGGTATGCGGACTATGTGAATTACCTCGTGAGTGGAATGCTCCCACCAGACCTGACATGGCAGCAGAAGAAAAAATTCCTGCATAAAGTCAACTCCTACTACTGGGATGAGCCCTATCTTTACAAACAATGTGCTGACCAGATGATAAGGAGGTGTATACCCAGTGAAGAAACAGAGCAAATCTTGCAGCAATGCCACGCTTCTCCTTATGGAGGTCATTTTGGAGAAATTAGGACAGCAAACAAAGTGTTGCAGGCGGGTTTCTATTGGCCCTCATTATTCAAGGACTCCCACGTGTATGCAAGGAAATGTGACCGGTGCCAGAGAACAGGAAATATATCTCGCAGGCATGAAATGCCACTGAACAACATCCTGGAGGTGGAATTATTTGATGTCTGGGGCATAGATTTCATGGGACCATTCCCCTCAAGCTTTGGCAACCAATACATCCTTGTAGCTGTAGATTATGTCTCAAAGTGGGTGGAAGCCAGTGCATCTCAGACTAATGAAGCCAGGGTTGTGACCAGATTCTTGAAGAGGAATATCTTTACAAGGTTTGGAACCCCCAGAGCTATCATCAGCGATGGAGAAACCCATTTTTGCAATAGGCAGTTCAAGGCACTACTGGCCAAATACGGAGTAAGACACAAGGTAGCAACCCCCTATCATCCATAAACAAGTGGGCAGGCTGAGGTCTCTAACAGAGAGATCAAGAGAATTTTGGAAAAAACAGTAAGTCCAACAAGGAAGGATTGGTCCTCAAGGTTGGATGATGCACTTTGGGCATATAGAACAGCCTATAAGACACCTCTGGGCATGTCACCTTACAGGTTGGTATTCGGGAAGGCTTGTCATCTCCCAGTAGAGCTGGAACATCGAGCATATTGGGCAGTGAAGAAACTGAACTGGAGCCTGGATGCTGCAGGGGAGAGAAGGATGCTGCAGCTAAATGAGTTGGACGAATTTCGAGGGCAGGCCTATGAGAATGCCAAGCTATACAAGGAGAAAGCCAAGCAATGGCATGACAGGAAGATACAGCCCAGAAACTTCGAAGTAGGACAGAAAGTACTACTGTACAACTCCAGGCTAACCTTGTTTCCTGGAAAGTTAAAATCACGATGGTCTGGACCCTTTCGTATAAGCCAGGTCTTTCCATTTGGGACAATTGAATTGGAAGAAGAGAAGGAAGGAAGGACATTCAAGGTTAATGGGCAAAGAGTCAAGCATTATCTGGGGGGTGACGTGGAGAGACAGCACACTTCCATTCAGCTGCAAGAGGATTGAACAGAAGGGAAGTCAGGCTGAAGACTCTAAACCAAGCGCTCATGGGAGGCAACCCATATTTAAATTTGTTATTATTTAGGATAATAGTTTTAAGACAAGCTTAGATCAAGAACCTAATAGCTTTTGTGGTTAATACGCAGGTTAGGAAGCAAGGAGTTGCTGAACCAGCCTTTGTTTTGCTGCAGCAGCATAGCACTAAAGGCAGTCCCTGGTTGCTATAGCAGAACTGGTAGCAAGCACTCTATGCTGCAGCAGGAAATTTTTAGGCTCCTAGCTTGCTGAAGCATTGCTCCAGTATTGCTGCAGCAACACAGTCAGTTTCAAGCCAAGCATTGCTCCAGGTGGGCGGGAAACTGGCAGAAGGCCATAAGACACCTACGGTCTTTAAACCTCTGCAGCTTCCAACCCACTTCTTTCGAGAGTTAACGCACCCACACTGCCACCTCTTCAACCTCCCCTCACCTCACCTCTCCCGAGTTCCAAACACTACAACCCTCTCATCACCTTCATCCCAGAAAACCCCAACCTTCAACTCTTAGAAGCAAGCATGCCGAGAATCAAGACTGTGGCGAGGAAGGCCAGCAAGATGAGGAAATTCATTTCTGAAGAAAACAGAAAGAGGCATGACGACGAAATCATGCACAAGAACTTCTGTGCCGAGAAGGGGTTCACATTCACTCCCACTGGCGATTTGGGAGTGCCGATGTACGTTGGAACGGTGGTAAAACAGAGGAATAGGGAAAATTTTGCAAGCCATCCACCAACGGCCCTCATCCCATTGGTTAGGGAGTTTTATGCGAACTTCGCCCCAGAAACGGACAAATGGGTGAAAGTTCGGGAAACAAAGGTCCATTTTGACCAAGTTGCTATCAACAAGGCCTACAACTTGCCCGACGAGGAGGACAACTACGAAGGCTATCTACAGAGTCTGCGGGATGATGATTGGGAAGCAATACTCACCAGGATGTGCCTTCCTGATACCACCTGGGACAAATCTCCCCAGGGCTCCACCACTGTAAATCGCATCTCCTTGGTGCCGGCAGTGAAGGTCTGGTACCATTTTCTCAAGACCCATCTCCTGCCTTCCACCCACGGGCAGACTGTGAGCAGAGAAAGAGTAGCAATGGTGGATGCGCTCATACTCGGCCGGCCACTCAACGTTGACTGCATTATAAGTGATCAAATCCGAGCCTGTGCCAGCTGAAAGAAGGGAAGCCTCCTCTTTCCTTCCCTCATCACCACCCTGTGCAACAATCATGGAGTGCCAGTCTCCATCGACGAAGAGGTCTTAAAGGACACTCCCCCCATCACCCCTACCACCATTTCTCGCATTGTTCTCGAGAAAGCCGCCCAGCATCCACCAACTGCCTCTCGTAATCCCCCACCAACTACTGAACCATCTGCGTCCTCCTCTACCGCTCCACCAGCTGACAAGGTCATTCAGCACCTGCTGCAGCAACAATCCACACTCCTCAAACAGCAAGAACAGTTGCTGCAGCACCAGCAAACATTCTGGCAATATGCACAGAAAAGGGACTTTGCCCTCCACACCACTCTAGAACAAAATTTCAAGCAATTTTTTCGATTCCCAGAGTTCCCAACTGCCCTGCTCCACGCCACCTTCGAGGAGTCAGCTGCAGTACCAGAAACTCAAGGAGAGCACCCTAAGGCTTCTAAAGGATCCTCCTCCAGCAAGGAGCCCTGCCCTGAGCCCCACCAGACATCGGAGGAACGTGTGTCCTCTAATGATGATGAGCCCATTGCAAAAAGGGCAGCAGTACTGCGCAAAGGAAAGGCACCACATCAATCAATGCAGAGGAGGAGTGGACTCAGAAGCTCCTCGAAATCTTCTGGGGGTCAATGACCCTAGGGTGCTGCAGCATACCTGCCAGCACCCTCAGGAAAGTTCCCTCAACCCTTTGTCCTTCTCTGCAGTATTTGGAATTTCTTTGTTTCTGTTTCTGTTTGTGAGCATATTTTATTTTCTGACTATTGCATCAGCAGTGAGGACACTGCTCACCTTAAGTTTGAGGGGGGTGTGATATAATTGTCTGTTGGGAATGAAGTTGCTAGAGCATATCACTTTTGTGTATGGATTCATTGCTGTAGCATCACTTGTGTCTTTTGATTCATTGCTGGAGCATATTTTATTTTGATTCATTGCTGAAGCATTCTGCATGATTAGTTTTGCTAGGTGTTTGTTTATAGTACTGTCTGCCTGTGTCTTCATCCACCCGTGTTGAATGAATCTTTCCCAGTAATCACTAAGTTTGTTTAATGTTTAAAAAAAAAAAGAGAAAAGAGGGGGGAACAGATGCTTATCCTGCTGAAAGTTTTGGGATACTCCATGAGGAGGATTGGGTATTCTGTTAAAAATCAAAATATGGAACCTTCAGTCTCACCCCATCACACAGCACCTTCCTCTTATAAGCACTGGATCATGGGCAGCTTGCCCATAAGAGAATTTGGTGAACTTCCAAAAAGAGGCCCTTAGTCTTAGAGCTAGTATTGAGAGCTTCCAGTAAAATTAAAAAAAAAAAAAAAGAGGCAGAATCATAGGGGCATAACAGCTTAAGTATGGGGGAGGGGAGTAGAAAATAAAGAAAAATATGGACGCTCAAATGCTCTGTAATTCCTTAGTAACCAGGGGCATGCATGAGTCCCATGTGTGCCTTTGCGTAAAACGGGGATGAAGAGTGGACACTCCAATGCTCTGTAATCCCTTAGTAACCAGGGGTATGCATGAGCCCCATGTGTGCCTTTGCGTAAAACAGGGATGTAGAGTATGAGTGGGGAGTAGTTGAAAGGTGATAAGGTTGAGTAACCGGGTGCCGGCATTGAACATGTTGGCACTCGCGTCAAACGGCCGTAATGACCTCTGCTGTAATAAGATCCATATCAAAAACAACAGTAAAAGGAGAAAAGTCAGTAAGCTGCCCCTTTTTCCCCCATATCTGCTGCCCTTATTATGATGAATGCTAGCTTGACCTAGGAAAGGAAGCTCAAAATATTAGCATAAAAGTCTTAAGAACTCTAGCTGTTTGTGACCCAAGTAACTCCTAGACAAATTGTCCATACCACACACACACAAATTCAAATAAGGTATTACTGTGATTGGGAGAAAGAGTTGTGGTATCCTTTGTATGAAGGCAATCCTGAGAGTTGAGAGCTTTCAGCAGAACCAAGGCCTAAAACTGCCAGGTGTTTAGTTTGTAGTGGGCAATGTAGGATGCTTGGGGACAAGCAATCCTTTAAGTTTGGGGGGATTTGATAACTGCATTGTGTTAACTGCATTTCACTATAGTTTCCATGCATTTCCCATAATTATTTACTGAATTTTCTGGTGTTTTAAGCACTTTTGCCCTCTGATTTAATAAAAAAGGATGACTCGTCTAGATATGACATCAGCTACCCATTGCTGCAGCATTTCACTGAGCATCTGTGGCAATGATAACAGAACCACAAGTGATAGAGGGTGAGCTGTCCCTTCCTCCCGAAATACCCTGATTCCATTTGATTTGGTGCAGCAGCAGACAGCAGCAGACAACAGTAGACATCAGCAGACAGCAGCAGACAGCAGCAGTGCAGGCAGAAAGCAGCAGGGTCACTACAAGCCGTTGGTACAGGACTGCCTCCACTACTGAAAGTGGAGAGTATAAAAGCTGCAAGGGCGCCTGCTGCAGAGCAGAAGGAATGACAGCATCCAGGGAGGTTTTTTGGGACCACAGATGCTACTGATAAAAGACCGAAAAATAGAGAATGAAAGGGGGGCGAGAGAGAAAGGAAGAAACGAGAATGAGGTAGAAAAATCATTCCACAACAGAGAGTGCTGATAACACCGGAAGGTGCAGCATAAGGCAGGAGAGGAGTAGTGTAGGAAGGAACTTAGTTTTCTGCGGAGGTTTCGTTGTTTATCAAAGGAAAAGAAAGAACCGCATTTTGCAACAAGTTTTTATCTTTTCGAATGCATACTAGAGTTTCAAAACCTTTTGTAACTAGTGCACCCATGAGGCTCGGCTAGTTTCCAGCTGGGGTTGCACAAGGGGTTGTAATGGACTGAGGCACATTTTTAACGTGAGTACATTTGCTGCAGTTTTGTTTACATTCAGCTGTTGTTCCAGTAACTTTTCTTTCCTTAATAACGAAAGTTTGAAGGAAGAAATCCAAGGCCACCATTCACCTGGGAGGGTAATGGAGGCTGGAAAAAGAGGGTGATTGTAGGGGGTTACCTCATGTAGGGATATACGGGTACCCCATTAGTCCATAACGAAATGCATGCACAACTAAGAGGTGAGGACTAAGGCAGGATTGCGTGTCTGAACCTTGGAGTTGTAAGGAATGGCAGTCTGGGAAGACTCCATTCAGGACTAAGTTTAGCACCAGGGACCTTGCTGCAGCAAAGTCTACAGCATCTCTGAATGCTGAAGTCCATGGCAACCCCGAGCACCCCAGATCCCCTTACATATTTCCTTTTCTATTCCCTAATACTCTTCACTTTAGTCACAGTAAAAATCGGATAAACCAAGCGTATTCCAATTTTGTGAAACAACTTGACATTGCTACAGCATTCATACAACAAAGGTATCTTGACAGTTTCAGTTCACTCCTCGTGGGACGATACTCACTCATCACTTTATTACTTGGTCACGATACGTGCACTTGCGTACCGATATTGTATTCATCTTTGTATGAATAACACACAAACGTATCCCAACAAATTAAAATACACAGTTAACAGAGGAATTATAGATATGTGTGTCACAAATATTTAGCCACTAGAATCACTCAAGTTGGAGTCCATATGAGGTATCTATGGTCCGATTAGTAGGTAGAGGTCAGAACCTATCCGAGAAGAAATAACCTGTATATTTAGGGAGTAATATCACCTTGATTTCTTAATATTTCGCAACAATATTCAACATAATAGTTTTATATAATTGTTGTATCTTGAAATTGACACCACGATCACCTACATAGGTGTTCAATTAAGGGAGTTATGCTCTGATTTGTAAGAGAAGGTTAGATGTGATGAAAAAATGCATCAAGAAAATAAAGAAATAAAATTAATATTTAAAAAAAAAGACGAATCTTAAAAATGACTAGTATATGCCATAGCCATTACCATTGTATGAACTTCTTACCATCTTAAGTGTGAAATTCTAACATGGAAATATTTTATAAAGTGATATTTGAAATGGTTATGTTCGTGGCATGATTACTAATGATTTATAGTAATAGTTATATTTTGATGAACATACTTGTTATTGAAAGCATATTTTTGGCTATCATTGTGAAAAGAAAAGAAATGAGCACGGTCACATGGAAATCCGTGTGGTGCACCAGTAGGGGATGCCCTACCAACGGTTATGATCATGTTAATGAGAGAAGAAAGAGAAAGTGGGCCATGTCGGACGGAGCGAGAAAAGCCCGTACCGAAGAGTAGAAAATACTCACCCTGACTGGGGTAGCTTGATATGAAAATAAATTGATAGTCATCATATGATATTTTGAAAATAGTTAACCATGTCATACATGTTATTATTGTACGATTCTCATGTTCATAGATATAGTGCATTCATGTGACTAAAGTTATTTTCTGTAGTTTATACAGCTGAACATGACGTGATGAGCTATATTGATGATGATTTATTGTTGAACTTACTGGAATTTAATTCTCACTATATTTTCATATCATGTTCAGAAAATTATTTATATAGATTTTTATGTGTTTGATATGTTGTACATATGTTTTGATTAATGACATGTATGTAAACTCTGTATTGTATAAATTAAATAAATGTTATATTGAGTTAAGTTGTAATAAGGTAATAACTACCTGGTATTTTAAAAAAAAATTGATACTTAAATGGAGTTGTTACATATACTAGTCATTTATTATTTTCATTTATAAGATTCATCTTCTTTTTTAAATATTAATTTTATTTCTTTATTTTCTTGATGCAGGTTTTCATCCTATCTAACATTCTCTTACCAATCAGAGAATAACTCCATCAATTTAACTCCGATGTAGGTGATTTCAATGTCAATTTCAAGATAAAACTATTATGTTGAACGTTGTAGCGAAATATTAAGAAATCAAGGTGATATTACTCCCTCAATGTACATGTTATTTCTTCTCGGATAGGTTCTGACCTCTACCTACTAATCTGTCTATATCTCCCTCATAATTATTCTAAATTAAGTGATTCCAGTGTCTAAAACTCAGTGACACATATATCTATAATTAATATGTTAACCATTTATTTTAATTCCTTATAGAATGTTCTCAGAAACTAAAACACTGAAGCTATCCTAACATATTCTTCCCTTATTAACCATTTTCTGACCTTTGTTTACTAATCGAAACATATGTACCTCATATGAACTTTTAATGGAATGGTTACATTGGCTAAAAATCATTGACACATATATCTATAGTTCATATGTTAACCATTTATTTTAATTCTTTATAGAATGTTCCCAGAAATTAAAACACCGTAGCTATCCTAACATATTCTTCTCTAATTAACCATTTTCTGACCTTTGTTTACTAATTGGACCATATCTACCTCATATAAACTCTAAATAGAAAGATTCTAGTGGCTAAAAATCCGTGAGACATAAATCTACATTTGTTATGTTAACCATTTGTTTAGATTCCCTTTAGAATGTTCCCAGACATTAAAACACAGAAGCTTAAAATTTTGCCACCCATAGCCATACCCATGCAGAACTATCTACACCAACCTAAGTATTCAAACATACATAATATGTAACATGATATAGCAACATCCATGACCAATCATCAAAGTTCTAAGATCAAAATCCCATATAAATATTACAAGTTTCAAAACTTTTCTTCAAAAAGAAATATTGTTAAACTTACCTGGAGCACTTAGTCCCCAAGACTTCTCCTTCCTCTTTTTTCCTTTCTTCCTCTCCTTTCCTCACTCTACCTTGCTTCTATTTTTCCTCTCCCTCACTTGGATGAAATTCTAATGTTATAAGGGTGGGTTTTCTTATATAGACCACCAAATAATTCACCTTTCACGATCATGGGTCTACCTTATCACAATTACGTTACACTTGGTTGAATTTTTGGAAAACAAACAACTTATGTTCTTATCTTCCTCTTCCTTAGTCAAGATATGCATAGGAAAAGGAGATTTGTATTTTGAAAATTATGATAATATGTTCTTAAGATATGGGACAAGGTCCCTTTGATTTAGGGATTCATTTACTTTTTCTTTTGTCTTAATCAATTATGATAGGTTTGCCTTTTTAAGTGAAAAATTTCTAGCCCTTCAATCTCCATTATTTGGTTAAAATTATTTGTGTGGGATAGAAATGTTTTGTCCTAATGCTATGTATTATCATACCACTTGCTAAATTTTTGTCTTAATACCATGTCACCTAATCTTGATTACACCAATATTTCATCACTTTAATTTTAATTTTATTTTTATTTTTCTTCTTGAGTTTGGGCTCATTCTGGCCCATTTTCTTTACTTTGGTTAAATTTTACCTTTCATAATGGGCTTGGTCACATTTTCATGATTTTTGGGCTACCGGTCCAATTTCTATATCGTAGTCCAAGTCTATGTTTTATTTCTTCATTGGGATATCCTTTTGGCTTGCTAAAAATTTATGTAAAGTAGAAAAATTCTATATGAAGTGTCCATAGGTGAAAGCCCAATTTATGGTTGGAGATAAAATTTTATTTCCTTAATTAAATATTTATGTACCTTTATCAATAAAACAAATGAAATTATGGATGTTACTTTGAATACTTTTGTACTTTTATTAATACATGAAACGAAATTAGGGATGTTACATTTCTCTCTCCCTAAAAGAAATTTTGTCCTCAAAATTTTAGAAATTACCTAATAAGAACAATTTCGGATATTTCTTCCTCATGACTTCTTCTAGCTCCCAAGCTGCTTCTTCTGGAGTCAAACCTTCCCAAAACACCTTAACTAGGGCAATAGTTTTGTTCCGCAATTGCTTCACGTCATTGTCCAATATAGATGCTGGTACTAGCTGGTATGTCATGTTCTCCTTTATTTGGATTGGTTCATCTCGTATCACATGTGAGGAGTCTGGAAGATACTTTCAGAGTTGTGATACATGGAAAACATTATGCAAGTTTGACAAATTAGGTGGGAGAGCAACTTGATATGCTGACGTCGCTACTTTCTTCAAAATTTGGTAGGGTGCTAATAATCGCGGATTTAGCTTTTTGGTCTTGAGAGACCTACCAACTCCAGTGGTCGGAGAAAGTTTTAAATATACATGGTCCTCTTCCTCAAACTCCAGAGGTCTATGTCTCTTATCATAGTAACTCTTTTGTTGACTTTGAGCTCTGAGTATTTTATCTCGTATCATCCTGATTTGTTCAATGGTTTGTTGAACTAGATCAGGACCCAGCAAGTTCTTTTCTCTTACCTCAAACCAACATAGTGGAGATCGGCACTTCCTACCGTATAAAGCTTCGTAGGTGGCCATCTTAATACTGGAGTGATAACTATTATTATAAGCAAACTCTGCTAAAGATAGGTACTTATCCCATCATTTACCTTGCTCTATCACACAATCCCTTAACATATCTTCTAGAGTTTGAATGGTTCATTCTGTCTGCCCCTCAGTCTGAGGATGGTAGGTAGTACTGAACCGCAATTGAGTACCAAATGCTTTCTGCAATGCCTTCCAAATCCTCGATGTGAACCTCGGATCTCTATCAGAACCGATATTTAAGGAAATTCCATGCTGTCTAACTATTTCCTAGACGTACAATTGGGCTAATTTATCCAGTGAATAGTGAATTTTTATAGGCAAAAAGTGAGCAGATTTGGTTAATCTATCAACTATTACCCAGATAGAGATAAGTTCCAACGAAGTCTTAGGTAATCCCACAACAAAGTCCATTGAGATACTGTCCCATTTCCATTAAGGGATCTCAAGAGGTTGTAGAAATCCTGCTGGCTTTTGATGCTCCACCTTCACCTTTTGACAAATGAGACATTTCGCCACAAACTCGGCAATGTCCTTTTTCATCCTGGCCACCAATACATCCTTTTTAAATCCTGGTACATTTTAATGCATCCAGGATGGACTGTGTATTTACTCTGATGCGCTTCCTACAGGATCTTAGTCCTCAACTCTCGTTCTTGAGGGACACAAATCCTTCTCTGATACATGATTGCTCCATCTTCCATGATAGAAAAATTACCTTGATCTTTATGACCCTATAAGTATTGGTCGTGAGCTTGAGCCTCTTTGATCTGGGCTCTAAGGTCACACCCTATACTTAAACCATTAATGACTAGCTTCCTTGGAGTAAGAGTATTGGCTAGCTTCAAATTTTGAAACTCCTCTAGCATCTGCATCTCATACACCATCATCTATCCCATTTGCAGAGATTTTCGACTCAAGGCATCTGCTACAACATTTGCCTTTCTGGGAGGATACTTTATCTCAAACTTGTAGTCATTGAGGAATTCTACCCATCTTCGTTGCCTCATATTTAACTCATTTTGATCAAAGAGGTATTTAAGACTCTTATGATTACAATATACTTCAAAGGTTGCCCCGTACAAATAGTGTCGCCAAATCTTTAAGGCAAACACCACTGCCCCCCAATTCAAGATCATGGGTTGGATAGTTTCCTTCGTGGGGTCTCAGTTGCCTAGAGGCGTAAGCAACTACTCTCTTATCTTGCATCAGCACACATCCTAGCCCTTTCTTTGAAGCGTCACTATACACTTCAAAATGTCCTGTGGGGTCTGAAATAATTAAAACAGGAGGAGTGGTCAGTCTTGTCTTAAACTCTTGGAAACTAGCTTCACATTGATCAGTCCATGTGAAAGGACTTCCTTTTCGGGTCAATTTAGTCAATGGCAAGGCTATACAAGAGAAGTTTTGTATAAACCTCCTGTAGTATCCTGCCAAACCCAGTAAATTTCTAACTTCTCTAACCGTCTTTGGTCTCTCCCACTGAATCTTTGCTTCTGTCTTGCTAGGATCTACGACTACCCCATTATTAGAGATGATATGTCCGAGAAACTTCACCTTTGACAGCCAAAATTCACACTTCTCCAATTGGGCGTCTGTTTCAGTTCTTCAAATTCTCTATCTCTTCTATCCCTTTCACTTAATGGTAAGAAACGATTTATGAATGCTTCCTTAAATTCATCCCACTCCATTGGTGGGAAGGTAACTATTTTTCCATGCATCACAGTCTTATACCAGACTTGTGCGACATCCAAAATTTAAAAAGATACTAGTTCAACAAATCTTTTAGTAGAGCACCCTAAAGCCTTGAGAATACTCTCCATTACGTCAACAAATATCTCTGGGTCCTTCTTAATATCATATCCAAAACAATTTGGGGGCTTTAGCTTTAGGAACTATAGTAACATCATCTCAATCCCTATAAAATATTCTCTTGTTCAGTTGGTCTTTCTAGTTCTTGAGCAACAAGAGCATTTTTTGGTGCTGGACATCTTTTTTGCCCTGCTCTACTATAAATCCTGACAATGTCTCTAAACTCCTGTGTATGCTAGTAATCATTTTAGCTGTTCTGTCATGTGGATCCTGAGAGGGATCTATTCTCTCCTCGGGGACTTTGTTAGATACATAATCATGTTCATCTTGTCCCAAGGTTCTTCTACCCGTTACACGTCCCTTACCTCTTCCTCTAAGCCGACCTCTACCATGGCCTCTTTGTACTGGGATTGCAGATTGTGCATATGCTTTTGCAGAGGGCGCACAATTTGCAGCTTCTCTAACAACCACTCTAGTTCTTGGCAGCATCATAGACTATAAAAAACAAAACACATTTTAAGATTCATACTAAAGGTCCTACTAAAATCTCTCAGCAGCACTTGAAGTATAAACATGTCCGGCTTATATCCATACTAAAGGTCCTACTAAAGAATCCTTTGCTTTGATAGCCACAAGAAAACCTAATGCTCTGATACCAACTTGTCACGCCCCTAATTTAAGGGCACGTGAAACACATATTTCACAAACGAATATTTGCCATAACATACATATTACAATCCTTTATCATAGAAATAGATTCATATAGGTTCTCCTATGTATATACAATATAAAAATCAAGTTCATAAACATTAGAGTAACAGCAGAAGCAGTGATCCTACCTGTGGCATATAAAGCATACTCTAAAATACAAATATAATACAATCCAAATAATGTGAGCCTTGGAAGCAACGTAGGCTCACCCAAAGAGTAAGCAACCTAGTTAATCACCTATCTGTAAGACCAGACTCTGTATCCTTATATGAAAACTATGTAAATATCTTGTAGTGAGTTTGACAACTCAGTGATTAGATCATACCTTCTATGACTTCTTAGGTTAGCATATCGATGAACTCATATTTTAAAATTTGTCTCACAGAAAATAAAATTTGGAAGTGCATCTATATGGGACCTGCATTTCAAATATCCTCATTTTAAAAGATAGTCAAAGATTCAAAACCAAATACAGTACAACATGATTATAAAATAACTATTATTATGGAATGAAAAATTTCACATTCTTTAGGAGGATTCCATATCAAAATCACCAAATCAGAGTTCAACCCTTTCCATATTTTGCCGGTGTAGGATTTGCCTAAACTTAGCATTTCAGCTGAGGTTTTCTTCACCACTGCCCAAGAGGACATATGAAGGGACTCTAATATAGGCATTTTCCAAGCACACATCAAGAGATGTGCAATCTCAATCACATGGCATTCCACCTCTTTTACATAATTCATATTACGTGTGCGGCCAATACAAAGTGGCTAGCTGAGGTCTCAAGGTGCACCTGAGTTAGCATTACCTGTTGCTAACAACACAGTGTTTTCAACAGGATTCCTCCATAGAAAATAGTTGCATAAAAATAATATACTATTCAAATAAGAATAATTTTCATGTTCAATTCCTTTTCCACAATTTCCAGAAAATTCAATATGGGTTATCAATTTCCAAATACCCCTGAATCTTCCTTCTCCAGTAGTGAAATGCATATATGCAACATATATTCCAGGGGTTCCAATTTCAAGGAATTTGAACATGTACAATTTCTATCATAGTCATAACATTCTTTATCATGGAAATAGATACATATAGGTTCTTTTATGTATACACATTATATAGACCCACCAAAGTAACAGCAAAAGCAGGGATCCTGCTTGTGGCGTTCAAAGCACACTCTAGAATATAAACACTGTATAATTCAAAAACTGTGAGCCTTGGAAGCAACGTAGACTCACCTAGAGAATATGTAACCTAATTGATCACCTATCTGTAGAATCAGACTCTTTATTCTTATGTAAAAAATATGGAGATATCGTGTAGTGAGTTTGACAACTCAGTGAATAGATAATACCTCTTATGACCTCTTAGGTTAGCATATAAATGTACTCATGTTTTAAAATTTGTCACATAGAAAATATAGTTCAGAAGTACATTCATATGGGACCCGTATTTCAAATATTCTCAAATCAAAGGATATTCAGATATCCAAAATCATATTCAGCACGGTATGATCATTAAACAAATGTTGTTATGCATTAAAATATTTCACATGAAAACATTAGGAGAATTCCATATCAGAACCATTAAATATTCCAAGCACACAGCAAGGAATAATGTTATGTTCAGCTGTATAAGCTACAATAAAATATTAAACTTGTGAGATAAAGTCATAACTTTTGTTAATGCATAATTAACATACTATATATGCACTGAAAATCCACTCTTTTTACATAATGCTCAAGCATGTTACAGCTTTCTATACACTCAATTCACTCATTTGATATACGCATAGTGATTGATCGACTACATTCACAATAAGTGATCAGGGAATGTGAGTTCATCACCCATATGCCTCCCAACATTACCACTGTCACCCAATTGGAGCGGCCTCCCTTGGCTCACTCAGGCTAATAGGGCATCCCCTACTCGGTACCATCACAAGCCATACAACCCGTCGATATATATATATATATATATATATATATATATATATATATGAGCTTTAAGCTTGCCACTCAATCATAATCAGCAACTTTATATCTTTATAAATCAATACCTCGTGCACATAATATTTACTTTATCGAATAATGATAAATACATTTAAAACTACATCTTCAATGAGTTTAAAAATTTATTTGCAAAATCGTATTCTTCTTGAACTATGTGCCAGTTCGTAAGTAAAACAGATATTTTAACATATTTCAGAAACTTACGATAGCATAAATAATTTATAAATAGAACCAATTATACATTTTAAGTTCAAGAAGAGCATAGAGTAAGTCATAGAAAGAATTATCTACTCACAGGGTTAGGGATCTAGATTGGACAACCCTAAATGTATTTTTTTCAAGTCAAATTTGCTCAAATGGACCTCAAAAACAAGTATGGAGGGTCCAAAAATGTAGAAAATGACTCTGGAATCACGAAATATGGCCTCCGAGAGCTTGGTCAACACTAGTTAATTGATGGGGCACTATTCACTATCAAAAAATACTATTCACCACCAAAAATATTATTCACCATCAAAAGTACTATTCATGCCAGCTAGATTTACTGTTCACATCTGTCGGAATCACTATTTACGCCAGTAAGAGTTACTATTCATGACACCAAAAATTGTCATATGACTGTGAAACTTCATATCCCTTAGTTTATCTATCTCCTGAATCCATCTATGATGTCAGATTTTCAATTTGAGGTCTCTAAATAGGAGTTTCAGAGTTTACTTTTTTAAAAAAATTTCTACTTCCGATCTGCGGCGATTCTTTGACCGATTTGCAAAATTGTTTGGCCAATAGTATGGTACTCTTCGTCTTGAATCCAGTGGTACCTTTAGTTTTGAGATCGAATGCTCGAAAGTACTCTAGATCTAGAGAGAGAAAATGAGTCGAGAGAAAGTTACTATTTATACTATTCATTCATCTCGAAAATCTTTCCGTCTTTTTTTTTAATAAATGATTGAGGACCAATTAACAATTTGCTAATTGTTAGAAAAAAATCCTTACAAATTTTATTATTTACATTTTGACCCCTAAAATTTTAAGAAATTACAATTTGACCCCAAAAATATTAACAAGTTTTCATTTCATCCTTAAAACCTTTTAATTATATCCCTACTCCTTTATTTCTTTTAATAATCCATACATAAATGAGAATTACTAAATTTTAGGGATGTCACAATCAGTGCATGTCCTTGAAAAGATGATTTGTCCTCAAGGTGGCATATTAATTTGGTCAATATGACGTCTCTTCTTGTCGTAGGTGCACCAAGGTGGTGGTCTCTTCCTATAATAAGTACACCAAGTTAGTGGTTTACACTATTAAGCTAGACAATAAGGATGAAGAGCTAGTTTTGATAAAAGAGAAATTTGTGTGTTTAATGGTTATATTTTATCTCTTAATTCTCAGTTAACTTGTGATTATTTCTCTATTTTGGTTATATTTTGTTTTGCTTGTTCTGGATACTGCTTGGCTTTATTTTCTTTTTGTAGGTAAACAAAAGAGGCCAAGAATCAAGGGAGAACGCTCAATTGAATAATTATATGGACTTGGAACAAGCTGAGGAGGATACAAGGAGGAAACACAAAAGAAATTGGCAAGAACGGACTATGGCAGCCTCCAACACGACTAGGCCATGTTCTGTACAAGACTTAAAGAAAATTCACATATTCCAGCCTAAAGCACGGCTAGGCCATGCCTTGAAACATGTCCGTGCTTCGTGTCCATACAATCTGTGTTTTTAAGTGTTTTAAATAGCCAAGATGATATATATTAGGTTTAGAGTAGGATTATAGTTTACTTTATATTCTTAGACTAGAATTGAGATTGATTCAAACATTGTATATCTAATTCATATACTTTCTACAATCAGGTTTTATCCTTCTATCTCTACACCTCTTTCTAATTCTACTTCTCTTAGATTGTATTGAACATTTATTAATTTCTTAATGAATTGAATTATGATTTCTCTTTCAATCATGTGTGAGTAGATTTTGATTTAAGGTTTCGGTAAACCCACTTATGGTGTAATGATATTGTATTGATTGAAATTGTTGGAACCCTAATTGTATTATCTATGATTAATTAGGATTAACTATTATGCACATGTATACGAATTGATAGAATGCTTTATCATTGTTTTATCAAATCTTAAGTTATTAATTGATGGACTGAAAGGTGAAAGTTAATACCGTAACTTCATATTTAATTAGGCATATCTTAATCACAAAAGTAGTTTAAGGTCTTCTAGGAATTGAATCAATTGGTAAGCACGAGAACCCATATGAATTGAATCACATACTTAGCATAGAACTTAATGGGTTAAGATTAAACTAAGAACCACGAAAGTAGGCAATTGGATTAACCTAGATGTAGTTACTAATACTTGAAAGAGGTTATTAATGAATTAAGACTAAACTATCCCCGATTACTCAGATAATTGCAATTAGAGGCAGATCTTAATTGTTGAATATTCTATGTGCGGTAAACCCTAACCCTAGACTTTTGATAATTGATTACCTTGTTTAATTAATTGTGATTTCTCTCTATCGAATTATATTGATGTAGATAGCTTATTTCGTAAAATTCTAGTAATTGGTCATTAGTCTTTTGGGATATGACCCGTACTCGTGGTTATTTAGTGAAATACACACAATAAGTTTTTGGCATTATTACTGGGAATAAATAGTATCAATAGTAGATATTTTATGAAATAGCTAGACTATATCTTTTTTCTTTTAATTTTTTTTGCATATTTTATCTTGCTAATTTTTGTCTCTTTTCTTCTTTTGTAGGTGTATTGCTCTTTTACGCAAAGAGATCATGAGTATATTGCTGAATTTGACCTGAAAATTAAATGCAACTTACGAAAGAGAAGAAGAAGAAAACAACAAGATCCTGCACCATCTACTATTGCGGACCGAGACAATCGATCTCTTAAAGACTTCACCGCCCCAGATACTTATGGCCTGAATTTGAGTATTGTTAGTCCTATTGTAGAGGCCAATAACTTTCAGTTGAACCCTTCTCTTCTTCTGATTGTTCATCAAATTCAGTTTGCAAGGTCCCCTACTGAAGACTTAAATCTCTATTTATCAGTTTTTTTGAAATACTGTTATACATTGAAGCTGAATAGAGTATCTTTTGATGCTATCCGACTAAGGTTGTTCACATTCTCTCTAAGGAACAAGGCTCGAACATGGTTTCACTCTTTTCCATCAAGATCTATAACCACTTGGTAGCAACTTTCACAAACTTTTCTGGCAAATTATTTCTGGCAAGTAAGACATCCCATCTCTGAAATCAAATTACTACTTTTGTTCAAAAAGATGGGGAGTCATTGTATGAAACTTGGGAGAGATTTAAGGAGCTTCTCAGATTATGCCCACACCATGGGTTAGATAAATGGCTTATAGTCCATACATACTATAATGGACTAATATACAGCACCCGTATATCTATGGATGCTATAGCAGAAGGAGCCTTAATGAATAAAATAGTTGATGAGGCTTATGAGCTGATTGAAAATATGGCCCAAAATCACTACTTCTGGTCAAGTGAGAGGCAGCCATCTAGGAAACCAACAGGTATATATGAACTTGATGAATTTAATCATCTGACTTCTATGGTTGATGTCTTATTTCAGAAGCTAGATAAATTGAGCATCAATGCTATTAGTTCTTCTTCATCTTTTGCATGTGAAATTTGTGGGTGTATTGGCCATGTAGCCAATGAATGCCAACTTGGAAACCCTGCACCTTAGGATTTTGAATAGGTAAAATTTGTTAATAACAATCAGAGAAACAATCCATACAATAACACTTATAATCCAAACTTGAGGAATCATCTAAATCTGTCTTACAAGCTTAATATGAATCAGTCTCCTCAGAATAATTTTAGGCAAACTCTTGGGTTTCAAAATCAAAGGTCATTTAATCCTCCTCCACATCCAAAGTCAAATTTAAAGGCTCTGATGGAGAACTTTATAGCTACTCAGACTGAACAAAATGATGAGTTTAGAGCCCAAAATGTAACAACTCCATTTAAGTATCAATTTTTTTTTTAAAATACCATGAAGTTATTACCTCGTTACAACTTAACTCAATATAACATTTATTTAATTTATACAATACAGAGTTCACATACATGTCATTAATCAAAACATACGTACAACATATCAAACATATAAAATCTACATCTTATTTATTCTGGTTGACCAATTCTGGAGATACAAGTGCGGGTGGTTACACCTTCACCGGGATCTAGGCCAACTTGACCACAAACATTTTATTTGCTTCTAGGATCTGCCCAACATAAAGTACTCAATCCAACGTGCACTAAAAGCCAGAGCTATAGAAAAATCTGCATAACTAATTTTTTGAACATGATATGGAAATATAGTGAGAATTAAATCCCAGTAAGTTCAACAATAAATCATCATCAATATAGCTCATCACATCATGTTCAGCTGTATAAACTACAGAAAATATCTTTGGTCACATAATGCATTATATCTATGCACATAAGAATCATACTGTAATGATATGTATGACAGGATTAACTATTTTCAAAATATCATATGATGGCCATCAACTTATTCTCATTTCAAGCTACCCTGGTCAGGGTGAGTATCCTCTACTCTCCGGTACGGGCTTTTCTCGCTCCGTCCGACATGGCACACTTTCTCTTTCTTTTCTCATAATCATAATCATAACCGTTGGTAGGGCGTCCCCAACTAGTGCACCACACGGATTGCCATGTGACCGTGCTCATTTCTTTTCTTTTCATAATGATAGCCAAAAATATGCTTTCAATAACAAGTATGTTCATCAAAATATAACTATTACCATAAATCATTGGTAATCATGCCATGAACATAACCATTTCAAATATCACTTTATAAAATATTTCCATGTCAGAATTTCACACTTAAGATGGTAAGAAGTTCATACAATGGCAATGGCTATGGCTATACTATTCATTTATTAAGATTCATCTTCTTTTTTAAATACTAATTTTATTTCTTTATTTTCTTGATGCAGGTTTTCATCCTATCTAACCTTCTCTTCCTAATCAGAGCATAAATCCCTCAATTTAACTCTAATGTAGGTGATCTTGGTGTCAATTTCAAGCTAAAAAAATTATCTAAAACTATTATGTTGAACATTGTAGCGAAATATTAAGAAATCAAGGTGATATTACTCCCTAAATGTATAGGATATTTCTTCTCGGATAGGTTCTGACCTCTACCTACTAATTGGACCATATCTACCTCATATGGACTCCAACTTGAGTGATTCCAGTGGCTAAATATTCGTGACACACATATCTATAATATTTATGTTAACCATTTATTTTAATACTATACAGATAATTCCCAGAAATTAAAATACAGAAGTTGTCCTAACATATTCTTCCCAGATGAACCATTTTCTGACCTTTGACTACTAATAAGCTCATATCTTCCTCATATGGACTCCAAATTGAATGATTCCAGTGGCTAAAAATCCATGACACACATAGATATAATTCTTAGGTTAATCATTTATTTTAATTCCATATAGATAATTCCCAGAAATTAAAATACAGAAGCTGTCTTAACATATTCTTCCCTGATGAACCATTTTCTGACCTTTGACTACTAATCAGCTCATATATTCCTTATATGGACTCCAAATGGAATGATTCCAGTGGCTTAAAATCCATGACACACATAGCTATAATTCTTATGTTAACCATTTATTTTAATTCTATACAGATAATTCCCAGAAAATAAAATACAGAAGCTGTCCTAACATATTCTTCCCTGATGAACCATTTTCTGACCTTTGACTACTTATCGGAACATATCTACCTCATATGGACTCCAAATTGAATGATTCCAGTGGCTAAAAATCCATGACAGACATAGGTATAATTCTTATGTTAACAATTTATTTTAATTCCTTATAGATTGTTCCCAGAAATTAAAACACCAAAACCTAAAATTCTGCCACCCATAGCCATACCCATGCAGAACTATCTACACCAACCTAAGTATTCAAACATACATCACATGCAAGATCAATATGTAACATGATATAGCAACATCATGACCAATCATAAAAGTTCTAAGATCAAAATCTCATATAAATATTATAAGTTTCAAAAGTTTTCTTCAAAAAGAAATATTGTTAAACTTACCTGGAGCACTTAGTCCCCTAGACTTCTCCTTCCTCTTTCTTCCTTTCTTCCTCTCCTTTCCTCACTCTACCTTGCTTCTATTTTCCCTCTCCCTCACTTGGACGAAATTCTAATGTTGTAAGGGTGGGTTTTCTTATATAGACCACCAAATAATTCACCTTTCATGATCAAGGGTCTACCTTATCACAATTAGGATACACTTTGTTGAATTTTTGGAAAACAAACAACTTATGTTCTTGTCTTCCTCTTCCTTAGTCAAGATATGCATAGGAAAAGGAGATTTGTATTTTGAAAATTATGATGATATGTTCTTAAGATAAGGGACAAGGTGCCTTTGATTTAGGGATTCATTTCCATTTTCTTTTGTATTAAACAAGTATGATAGGTTTGCCTTTTTAGGTAGAAAATTTCTAGCCCTTAAATCTCCATTATTTGGTTGATATTATTTGTGTGGGATAGGAAAGTTTTGTCCTAATGCCATGTATTATCATACCACTTGCTACAATTATGAGTGTAGGATATAGATGTTTTTGTCCTAAAGCCTTGTATTATCATGCCACTTGCCTAAATGATGAATGTAGAATCACACCACTTGCTAAATTTTTGTCTTAATGCCATGTAACCTAATCATTATTATTATTATTATTATTATTATTATTATTATATCATCATTTATTTTATTTTATTTTATTTTTCCTCTTGGATTTGGGCTTATTTCTACCCATTATGGACTTATTCCTACCCATTTTCTTTGCTTTGGATAAAATTCTACCTTTCTTGGAGGGCTTGGTCACATTTTCATAATTTTTGGGCTATTGGTCTAATTACTATATCCTAGTCAAAGTCTATGTTTTATTTCTTGTTTAGGTTATCCAATGGCTTGCTAGAAACTTATGTGAAGTGGAAAAACTCTATATGAAGTGTCCATAGGTAAAAGCCCAATGTATGGGTAAAGATTTTAAACTTAGTAACTCAAGTTCTTGAATTAGAAAAATTTACCCTAATTCAATGTTCTTGAAATTTTAAGACCTTTACTTGTTTCTAAAAATTTATCTTCCTTATCCAAGAATTTTGCATCTCTTTAGTATGTTATTTCTAATTTCTTTCCTATTAGGTTTTCCTTCTTTATTTGTTCTCTTAATGTTAGAAACATTTTCTATGCATATACATAAGGTGAAGAATTTCTAAGGACTATATTTCCTTAGATATCTAAAATATTTTCTAATAAATTTTATTTCCTTAATTAAATTTTTTATGTACCTTTATCAATAAGAGAAACGAAATTAGGGATGTTACATTTCTCTCCCCCTAAAAGAAATTTTGTCCTCAAAATTTCAGAAATTACCTTATAAGAACAATTGCGGATATTTCTTCCTCATGACTTCTTTCAGCTCCCAAGTTGCTTCTTCCGGAGTCAAACCTTCCCATAACACCTTAACTAGGGGAATGATTTTATTTCTCAGTTGCTTCACGTCAGTGTCCAATATGGATGCAGATACTAGCTGGTATGTCATGTTCTCCTTTATTTGGATTGGTTCATCCTGTATTACATGTGATGAATCTGGAAGACACTTCCGCAGCTGTGATACGTGGAAAACATTATGCAGGTTGGACAAATTAGGTGGGAGAGCAACTTGATATACTGATGTCCCTACTTTCTTCAGAATTTGGTAGGGTCCCAAAAATCGCGGACTTAACTTTCTTGTTTTGAGAGACCTACCAACTCCAATAGTCGGAGGAAGTTTTAGAAATACATGGTCTCCTTCCTCAAACTCTAGAGGTCTATGTCTCTTATCATAGTAACTCTTTTGCTGACTCTGAGCTGTAAGTATTTTATTTCGTATCATCTTGATTTGTTCAATGGTTTGTTGAACTAGATCAGGACCCAACAAGTTCTTTTCTCCTACCTCAAACTAACATAGTGGAGATCGGCACTTTCTACTGTATAAAGCTTCATAGGGGGCCATCTTAATACTAGAGTGATAGCTATTATTATAAGCACACTCTACTAAAGGTAGGTACTTATCACATCCTTTACCTTGCTCTATCACACAGGCCCTCAACATATCTTCTAGGGTTTGAATGGTTTGTTCTGTCTGCCCGTCATTCTGAGGATGGTAGGCAGTATTGACCCGCAACTGAGTACCAAAAGCTTCTTGCAACGCCTTCCAAAACCTCGACGTGAACCTCGGATCTCTATCAGAAACAATATTTAAGGGAATCCCATGGAGTCTAACTATTTCCTGAACGTACAATTGGGCCAATTTATCTAGTGAAAAGTTAATTTTTATGGGCAAAAAGTGAGCAGATTTGGTTAATCTGTCAACTATTACCTAGATAGAGTCATGTCCCACTGAAGTCTTAGGTAAACCTACAACAAAGTCCATCGAGATACTATCCCATTTCCATTTAGGGATCTCAAGAGGTTGTAGAAATCCCGCTGGCTTTTGATGCTCCACCTTCACTTTTTGACAAATAAGACATTTCGCCACAAACTCAGCAATGTACTTTTTCATCCCTGGCCACCAATACATCCTTTTTAAATCCTAGTACATTTTAGTGCATCCAGGATGGACTGTGTATTTACTCTGATGCGCTTCCTGCAGGATCTTAGTCCTCAACTCTCGTTCTTGAGGGACACAAATCCTTCCCTGATACATGATTGCTCCATCTTCCATGACAGAAAAATTACCTTGGTCTTGATGATCCTGTAAGTATTGGTCGTTAGCTTGAGCCTCTTTGATCAGGGCTCTAAGGTCACACCCTATACTTAAACCATTAATGGTTAGCTTCTTTGAGGAAAAAGTAGTGTCCAGCTTCAAATTCCGAAACTCCTCTAGCATTTGCATCTCATACAACATCATCTGGCCCATGTGTAAAGATTTTCGACTTAAGGCATCAGCTACAACATTCGCCTTTTCTGGATGATACTTTATCTCAAACTTGTAGTCATTGAGAAATTCCACCCATCTTCGTTGCCTTATATTTAACTCCTTTTGATCAAAGAGATATTTAAGACTCTTGTGATCACAATATACTTCAAAGGTTGCTCCGTATAAGTAATGTCGCCAAATCTTTAAAGCAAACACCACTGCCGCCAATTCAAGATCATGGGTTGGATAGTTTCCTTCGTGGGGTCTTAGTTGTCTAGAGGTGTAAGCAACTACTCTCTTGTCTTGCATTAGCACACACCCTAGCCCTTTTTTTGAAGCATCACTATACACTTCAAAATGTCCTGTGGGGTCTGGAACAAGAAAGTGCTACTATGATTATTTATGACAATATTTTGGCAATTTCAATGGTTAAAAACCTTGTTAATAATAGCAAGATCAAACACATGAAGATTAAATATATATTTTTATTCAAGATGCAGAAAAGAAAAATGAGATAACTCTTACTTATTAAAGCATAAAAAATGATGTTGTAATATATTTACTAAATCACTTCCAAGACCAATATTTGAATTTCTTAGATCTCTGCTTGGAGTATTAAGAAAAAGTGTCAAGGAACAGAATGTTAGATTATGACACCTTTTACTTTATGTGTCAAATAAGGTTCATGAAGAGCAACACCTAAGCATGGAATGTAGTAACTTGCAAGAAGACTTCATGGAGAAGGCGACATCTTGCTTAAGACAAGGCAATCAATGCAAATGAATTCAGCTTACAATGGTCTTAAGAAAAGTTTTGGAATGACACATTTTTGCTTTATGTCTTCATTATGTTGCCTCTTCACTTGTAGATATAGCCTTCACGGTTTAAAAAGAAATGAATCCAAAATTTAGTTTTATGTCTTATGTTTTATGTTCAATTCACATTATGTTTAAGTGTCATGTAACAGTGATGAGTTACTTCTATACTATTTGTTCTTTGATAACATACTAATGTTTTTGTCTCATGGGGTATTATTTTTTTCTGCCTCAACTAAATAGTACATCAATATTTGTTATCATTATGGATGATTTAGTGTACTTGAATTACATCTACTTACTTTCTCTGTAGGGATCTTTATGTAAAATATAATTTATGTACTTGAATTAGCTTTTGTGTTGTAGGAGTAAAGGAAGAATAAAAGAGGAAAAAAATAAAAGAAATTCATGAAAAAATGTTAAATTGTAGTGATTACAAACCTTTTGAAACTAATCAAACCATAACTCCTTCATACGAATTACAATTAAAGTAATTCAAGTGCTTATGTGAAGCGTTCCTCTAAACGAAGAAACGGAGTGTTTGGCGAAAGCAAGGATCGTCTTGAAAATTCAACGAATGTTTGATCGCCACGAGTTGCCTCGATAAGATCGGATTCAATTCTTTGCCCAAGAACTAAGGGAAGCTCTCACTTTAAGAGAAAACTCAATCTTTATTAATCATCAAAATCTGTTTAATACATGAACTTGAAGAACTCTTAAATAGACAATCAAACCTAACCCTAGTAGGAAAGCCAAAAGGCCTTAAACTCCTAATTGAACTTCTAATAAAAATAAGGCCCAAATAACATTAGTTATCTGGCCCAACTAAACTAATAAAAAATAAACCCATAATTAAACTATTATTTGGGCTGCATAAAGAATGGGCTCAAATACTAATAATATCCAAAACAAAACATTTAAACTAAAGCCCATAATACATCTTTAAATCAATGCAGATTTGAGCTAGTTATCTTCAAGATCCAACAAACTTTATTGGGCCTCCGAATTGCCCTCTTTAATGCAATCCTCAAAGCTGCAAAGTGTGGCCCACTTGATGTCTAAACTTGGCCCAACAACTTCCTCTTTAGCTTGCACATCCAAGATCAAGCCCAGTAAAGCTTCTTTGGCCTGCTTCGCCCTACTCCTAATCATTGCACTACCTATCCCTTGCAAAGGATCTTGGGAACGGTTTATAGTAGTTTTGACAGCACCTTGATCTCCATCATTCCCTCCTTCCTCGAAATGATTCGTCCTCGAATCAAAGGCATCACCTACATCAAATAAAGACAAGTCAGCAACATTGAATATAGCACTAATATTGCCATACTCACTTGGTAAATCAATCTTATAGGCATTGTCATTGATTCGCTTCAAGACTTGAAAAGGTCCATCTCCCCTAAGATGCAACTTAGACTTTCTCTGAACTGGGAACCTCTCTTTGTGCATATGTACCCAAACCCAATCACCAGGTGTTCGGCTCTTGTTGGCTTGTGTTGCATATTGCTTATTTTTCCTCTCAATGTTAGTTCGAACTTTAGCATGCAAATCTTTTACATATTCAGCCTTTTGCTTACCATCCAAGTTAACAAACACATTAGTAGACAAAGGTAAAATATCCAAAGGTGTTAGAGGATTAAAGCCATAAACAATTTCAAAAGGACTACAAGCAATAGTAGAATGCACAGATCTATTGTAAGCAAACTCAACATGTGGTAATGGAATATAAAGACCATGTGGCATAACCTTAGACTTAGCTTGTTTATATGTCATCCACTTAGCACAAAATGAAATGACATCATGTTTCATGCGAGGCCAATAAAAAATTTCATCCAGAATTTCTAAGGTTTTAGTCACTCCAAAATATCTCATTAAACCTCCACTATGACTCTCCTTAATTAACAAGTTACGCATAGAACACTTAGGCACACAAAGTTTATTCTTTTTCAACAAGTAGCCTCTATGTCTATAGAAACCATCAATAGCATGCTTATCACACAAATTCCAAGTAGATCCAAAATCAACATCATTAACATACATGTCTCTAATATATTGAAAACCAAGCAACTTAGCATGTAAGGATGTGAATAACGCATATCTTCTAGACAATGCATAAGCTACCACATTTTTCTTCCCATTTTTACACTTAATCACATAATTTAATGTATGAATGAATTTTAACCACTTAGCATGTCTCTTATGCAACTTACCTTGGCACTTCAAGAATTTTAAACTCTTATGATCTGAATAAATAATGAATTCTCTCAGCCATAGATAATTCTGCCAAGTTTGCAAAGTCCTCATCAATGCATATAACACTTTATCATTAGTAGGATATTTTAATACTATGAATTCCTGTATCAAAGACACAACCATACTAGGCAAAGAAAGATTATGAGTGTTAGTAAAATAAATATCCTTGTACATTAGCACAAGGAGGTTTGGCTTGCATACCAAAGCACTCTTCACCTCACTTTTTAATGTAAAAGCACTCACTCTTTTATTTTCCTCTTTCTCTGGCTCACAATTCTCTTTCTTTTTCTGCTCACATATCTGAATTTTGGCCTTACTCTCTTTCTTATTTTGCTCACATACCTCAACATCTCTCTCTTTTCTCTCACTCTCAATTTTGGCCATACAATCTTTCTTCTCTTTTTCTTGCTCACATCTTTCAGCCTCTCTTTCTTTCCTCTCACTCTCAGTTTTGGCCATATTCTCTTTTTCCTCTTTTTCTTTTGTTTCTCTCAACTTACACTCTTTTGTAATCCTCACTTGATCAGCAAAAGCCTCAGCTAGCTTTAGGGGTGTTAGAACAAAAGTTCGATTTTGCATGGTCAATGTATATCGATTCTTGTATCCATCATAATTAACCCTTCTATCAAAATGCCATGGACGTCCCAACAACAAGTGTCCAGCATGCATTGGTACTACATCACAAAGCACCTCATCTTTGTAGTTACCAATAGAAAAAGATACCAAAACCTGATTTGTCACCCATATTTCTCTACTATCATTCAACCATCTTAGCCTATATGGCTTAGGATGTTTCAATGTGGGTAGACCCAATTTATCAACCATCAAGGTACTAGCTACATTAGTGCAACTCCCACTATCAATAATCAAGCTACATACCTTGTTTTCACATAGCCCTGGTTTGGAAGATTTGCTCACATTGTTCATCATCAATATCATCATTAGGCTGCATATTAAGAGCACGTCTAATAACCAATACTTCTCTATTCACTAGCTTACTAATCTCCACATTATTACAATCCTCCATTAGTGGCATGTCATCCTCACTAGAATCACTAGAATACTTACTTTCCATACGTCCCCTTTCTTCCTCACGAAAACCAAACTGTTTGGATGGCTTAGGTTTGGATAATGACTCAAAATTATCTAACTTCATATGTATCAACTTAAATTGTTCTTGAACCGCCTTCATGTAAAATTTAAGATCAACTTTAGGTTGATTTATTTTAGTGCTCATGTTTGTCTCACAAACCTCACGTGTTTGCACTCAATTTACTCTCTTTCCCTTAAAGCTCTTAAACAAGAACCAGATCAACAAACTTATCTAAGAAAACAAGTGAATTAAGAAGAATAAATTTTCAGACAATGACAACCCTAGGAACTGAATTTAAAAAATATGAGGGATACTAATATCAGTATGCTGCTTTTTTTGAACGAATTTCTCTTCTTTCTCTTTTTTTTTATTGAACTTAAGCTCACCTCTTTCTTTCTTTTTTTGAGCGATTTTTTTTTTGCAGAAGAGACCAAATTCAACTAGGACTAGGAATCTGATTTTTTTTTTTAATTTTAAATTTTGAATTTTGAATTTTTGAACAAGAAACCAACTTGAAATAGGAATAGGACTCTTTTTTTTTCGAAATTCAAATTTTTTTGGAAGAAGAAAACTAAATTGACTAGTACTAGGAGTTAGAATAAAAGTAGGAAAAGAAAATTGACTAGAACTAGAACTCTTTTTTTTTTCTAAAAGAACTAGAAGAACATTAACTAGAACTAGAACTAGAATTAGAACTCAAATTTGACCTAAAGAAAGGTAGAAGAAGAAGAATGACTCTAGAAAATAGAAAAGAAAAGATAGGACACAAACTTAATCTCAAGGAGCCAAAGCTCTGATACCAAATGATGTGTTCCTCTAAACGAAGAAACGGAGTGTTTGGCGAAAGCAAGGATCGTCTTGAAAATTCAACGGATGTTTGATCGCCACGAGTTGCCTCGATAAGATCGGATTCAGTTCTTTGCCCAAGAACTAAGGGAAGCTCTCTCTTTAAGAGAAAACTCAATCTTTATTAATCATCAAAATCTGTTTAATACATGAACTTGAAGAACTCTTAAATAGACAATCAAACCTAACCCTAGTAGGAAAGCCAAAAGGCCTTAAACTCCTAATTGGACTTCTAATAAAAATATGGCCTAAATAACATTAGTTATCTGGCCCAACTAAACTAATAAAAAACAAACCCATAATTAAACTACTATTTGGGCTGCATAAAGAATGGGCTCAAATACTAATAATATCCAAAACAAAACATTTAAACTAAAGTCCATAATACATCTTTAAATCAATGCAGATTTGAGCTAGTTATCTTCAAGATCCAACAAACTTTATTGGGCCTCCGAATTGCCCTCTTTAATGCAATCCTCAAAGCTGCAAAGTGTGGCCCACTTGATGTCTAAACTTGGCCCAACAACTTCCTCTTTAGCTTGCACATCCAAGATCAAGCCCAGTAAAGCTTCTTTGGCCCGCTTCGCCCTGCTCCTAATCATTGCACCGCCTATCCCTTGCAAAGGATCTTGGGAACGGTTTATAGTAGTTTTGACAGCACCTTGTTCTCCATCATTATGAAAATATAAGACAATAATCTACAACTTTTATTTTGAGAAATTTGGCAAATTTTGGATAAATCAGAGCATTACAGTGCTTGAATTCAGAATCATAGGGCAACAAGATGAATCCTAACCTTTTGTAACTAATTGGGGCATATCTCTCCCATATGAGCTTTTGAGAGACGGGGTTATAACCAATTTTGCATATTCTATAAAAATCATAGTGCCATAGTGCCCGCAAATGAACCCCATAGCACAATGTCAGTTTATGAGTGAGTTGTTTATACCATCATGGTGCTCGCCACGCAGCAAGGATTTTAACGCGATTTTAAGTTTGTTTAGACTCCAATAAAACCCCAAAAGGTTAGGAATTGACCTAAAAGCAATCTTATTTCATTTAGGACATTTCAATCTATAAATATGAGGCAACGCTAGTAGTAAAAGAGGATCTTATCATTTAAAGATCCAATCGTCAAATTCTCAAGCATTCTCTCATATTCTTCTCTTAGATTTTCTTATGGCCATGTATAGCTAATTTCATTTTTGTGGGTTGAGGAAGACTGAAACCTCAAGGATCTTTTATAAATTGTGAGATTTGGATTAGTGTTTAATGGTTAAATTTTAATTGAGTATTGATTATTCATCTACTCTTATTTTCCATAATTTATCATATAATTGCTATAAGGCCTACTAGTATATTATTTGTTTCAATCTATTGTTGAATCATATTTTGAACAATTCTTTTATCACTATGATGTAAGAGGCAAGTAGCATTAATAATTATATGATTATGAATTATTAACCTATGGTGAATAATTAACTAGATTACATACAACTAATGTGCTATGCTATTTAGTTCTATCAGTTTCTCTAATTCTTTATGTCGTTAATAAGTTGAATTTTACCAATTGGCTAAGGTTACTTGTTAATTAGGTTTAGTTGAGATGATTGTCATCAAATAAGTAAACCTAAGGAGGAATAGGGAAAACATCCTAATGGTAGATACTTAATATAGAATTAATTATATTGTCGATAATCAATGCAATCATTGATAGTGGAAATCAACCAAAACTAACACTTTAATTATTGATTTATCTTATATTAAGTTTATTGTAATCGTTCCATTCTATACTTTATTTATAACTTTCAAAACCCCATTTATTCTATTCAAAAAATGTAATACCAGTCTCTATGGGATCGAATCTTACTCCCACTACTATAGGTTAATTTTGAGATAAAGAATTTATTATATTTAGTGTACATGCGACAATACCCACCAAACTTTGGCAACATTGCCAGGGACTTACATCTATTATCTTTTTGTGATTTTTACTTTGATTTATGCTTGACTCATTCTATTAATTCTCAAGTTTTTCATTACAATCCAACCATTTGAAAAATCTATATACAAGCACAGAAGAGAACTTCAAGAAGACATTGATTATGAGAAGGAGGAAGTAATCATTGTAACAACCTTTTTTTTTCTCTTTATTATTATACAATATCGAGTTCACATACACGTCATTAATCAAAACGTACATGCAACATATCAAACACATAGATATTTACATCTTGTTTATTTTGGTTGACCAATTCCGGATATACAGGTGCAGGTGGTTGCACCTTCACCGGGATCTGAGCCAACTCGACCACAAACATCTTATTTGATTCTGAGATCTGCCCAACATAAAGTAACTCGATCCAATGTGCACTAAAAGCCAGAGCCATAGAAAAAGCTGCATAACTAATTTTCTGAACATGATATCGAAATATAGTGAGAATTAAATCCCAGTAAGTTTAACAATAAATCATCATCAATATAGCTCATCACGTCATGTTCAGCTGTATAAACTACAGAAAATATCTTTGATCACATGAATGCATTATATCTATGCACATAAGAATCATACAATAATGATATGTATGACAGGATTAACTATTTTTAGAATATCATATGATGGCCATCAACTTATTCTCATTTCAAGCTACCCCGGTCTGGGTGAGTATCATCTACTCTCCGGTACGGGCTTTTCTCGCTCCGTTTGACATGGCCCACTTTCTCTTTCTTTTCTCATTAACATGATCATAACTGTTGGTAGGGCGTCCCCTACTGGTGCACCACACGGATTGCCATGTGACCGTGCTCATTTCTTTTCTTTTCACAATGATAGCCAAAAATATGTTTTCAATAACAAGTATGTTCATCAAAATATAACTATTACCATAAATCATTGGTAATCATGCCATGAACATAACCATTTCAAATATCACTTTATAAAATATTTCCATGTCAGAATTTCACACTTAAGATAGTAAGAAGTTCATACAATGGCAATGGCTATGGCATATACTAGTCATTTATTATTTTCATTTATAAGATTTGTCTTTTTTTAAAAAATATTAATTTCATCTCTTCATTTTCTTTATGCTTGGCCTTTAGTCAATTTCTTCTTATTTATATCATTTCTAACACATGTTCTTACAAAGTTATAGAGCATTTTCCTCCAATTTAATTTCTACTATTACCCTATAGTTAAAGAGGTTCATCTAGGGTAGAAAAATGTTGAAAATAGGTTTCACCAGCTTCCAACACGGTCTGGCCATGTTCCAGGACACGGCCACGCTTTAAAAATACCTTAAATGTACTCAAAAACAGCCCCGAACACGGCTAACCCGTGCTTGAAGCACACAGAACACGAGCTGGCCGTGTTCTGTGACCTTTGTACACTAATCAGAGCATAACTCCCTCATTTTAACTCTGATTGAGGTGATCTTGGTGTCTATGGAAAGTTAAGACAATTATCTAAAACTATTATGTTAATAATATCAGTAAAATAGTAATAAATCTTAGTGTTATTACTCCCTTAAATTCAATATTATTTCTTCTTGGGTAGGTTCTAACCTTTACTTACTAATCTGACTATATCTCCCACATACGAATTCCAAATTAAGTGATTCCGGTCGCTAAAAATTCATGACACATAAATATATAATTCATATGTTAACCATTTATTTTAATTCCTTATAGAAATTTCCCATAAATTAAAAAACCGAAGCTATCCTAACATATTCTTCCCTGATTAACCATTTTCTGACCTTTGTTTACTAATCGGAACATATTTACCTCATATGAACTCTAAATTGAATGATTCTAGTGGCTACAAATCTGTGACACATATATCTTTAATTCTTATGTTAACCATTTATTTTAATTCCTTACAGATAATTCCCAGAAATTAAAACATAGAAGCTATCCTAACATATTCTTCCCTGATGAACCATTTTCTGACCTTTACTAATCGGACCATATCTACCTCATATGGACTCCAAATTGAATGATTCCAGTGGCTATAAATCTATGACACATTTATCTTTAATTCTTATGTTAACAAGTTATATGTAACATGATATTAAAACACCGAAACTTAAAATTCTGTCACCCATAGCCATACCCATGCAGAACTATCTACACCAACCTAAGTATTCAAACATACATCACATGTAAGATCAATATGTAACATGATATAGCAACATCCATGACCAATCATCAAAGTTCTAAGATCAAAATCTCATATAAATATTATAAGTTTCAAAAGTTTTCTTCAAAAAGAAATATTGTTAAACGTACCTGGAGCACTTAGTCCCCTAGACTTCTCCTTCCTCTTTCTTCCTTTCTTCCTCTCCTTTCCTCATTCTACCTTGCTTCTATTTTTCCTCTCCCTCACTTGGACGAAATACTAATGTTTTAAGGGTGGGTTTTCTTATATAGACCACCAAATAATTCACCTTTCATGATCATGGGTCTACCTTATCACAATTAGGATACACTTTGTTGAATTTTTGGAAAACAAACAACTTATGTTCTTGTGTTCCTCTTCCTTAGTCAAGATATGCATAGGAAAAGGAGATTTGTATTTTGAAAATTATGATGATATGTTCTTAAGATAAGGGACAAGGTCCCTTTGATTTAGGGATTCATTTCCATTTTCTTTTGTCTTAAACAAGTATGATAGGTTTGCCTTTTTAGGTGGCAAATTTCTAGCCTTTGAATCTCCATTATTTGGTTGATATTATTTGTGTGGGATAGGAATTTTTTGTCCTAATGCCATGTATTATCATACCACTTACTGGAATTATGAGTGTAGGATATAGATGTTTTTGTCCTAAAGCCTTGTAATATCATGCCACTTGCCAAATTATTAATGTAAAATCACACCACTTGCTAAATTTTTGCCTTAATGCCATGTAACCTAATCTTTATTATTATTACATTATTATATCATCACCTAATTTATTTTATTTTATTTTTCCTCTTCGATTTGGGCTTATTCCTACCCATTTTCTTTGCTTTGGATAAAATTCTACCTTTCTTGGAGGGCTTAGTCACATTTTCATAATTTTTGGACTATTGGTCCAATTACTATATCCTAGTCCAAGTTTATGTTTTATTTCTTGCTTAGGTTATCCAATGGGCTTGCTAGAAACTTATTTGAAGTGGAAAAACTCTATATGAAGTGTCCATAGGTAAAAGCCCAATTTATGGGTGGAGATACTAAACTAAGTAACTTTTACTCTTAAATTAAGAAAAATTACCCTAATCCAATCTTCTTGAAATTTTAAGATCTTTAATTCACAAAAAATTATCTTCCTTGCCTAAGAATTTCACCTTTCTTTAGCATGTTTATTTTTAATATTTCCTCTTAGGTTTTCTTTCTTTACCTATTCCATTAATATTAGAACATTTCTATGCATATATGTAAGGTGAAGAATTTATAAGGAAAATATTTAAAAATTACGGGATGTTACATTCTTGCCCCCTTAAGAAATTCGGTCCCCGAATTTCAGTCCATCCTACCACATGTAGGTATTGAAATTAAGGCATTATTCAGAGTTACCAACCTTATTACCTAAATAATTAGGGATATCTTTTCTGTATAACATCTTTACTTTTTAATATGTCTATTCACTTGAGTGATTTTTCCATATAACTTAACCATAACGATTTCTTTCACTCATAAGTTCTTCAATTTATATCCTCTAGTTCGCATGGATATATCTATGGGTCGATATTAGAAAACACACATATAAAGGAACATATTCACCTTCATATTGGGTAACTATCTTTTCTTATTCCAAACTTCTATCAAGTCATTTTTTTTTGTTTTCATATATCAACAACGTCCCCTGAATTTATCATCTTAATTTATCATCTTTTTTTTATCCTCAAATCATTTAATCAATATGTTAAACATACATAGCAATAAATCCTTCAAACCTTTAATAACGTTTATGTACCATTGACACATGTCTAATAATTCCAACTTACCTCATCACAGTAATTCTATACAAGCTTATTAACACCATTAAACTCATTGTCAAAAATTTCAATTATTTCTTCTATCATATCCAAAAGCACATCATTCTAGCTTATGTCAATCCCATTTAATTCACCCAATCATTTCAAGAAGATTTTTCCTAACAATTACTCATACATGAATTCTCAATTCCAACATAATTCACATCCTAGATACTAGACTCAATTTAGCATGATATAATCCTTTAACACAAATATCTTGATCACTTACATTATTTTCGGACATGGTTCTCAGAATATTCTCTATATTTCCAAATTAAGAGTTCAAAGACTAACTTAAATCCTACTTCCTATATTTTATTCCTCAAGAACTTCAACACCACTAATTCTCTTGATTACATTCGTCAAAACACCATAAGACCATCATCCATCCAATCCTTACAAACTTTTTATTTCTTTAACCTACTAACCTCTTGGACACCAAAATAACTGAGTTTCAGAGAAAATAAATTAATTTTTCTTGTAATGAGGGAAAAGAACTTTGCATTTAATGCCAAACATTTATGTAGGACAATGCAGCAGAAAATGTGGAATTCATAATAGAGCATGGTGCCAAAATAGGAAGTCAAAAATTTGGATGAAGCATTGAAATAAAATTAAAATCGGTGGCCTTACTTCTTGAAAATATGTAAACAAAATCTAGCCGTTATTTCAGCAAAAATCGGTGGCCGTAAATTTTGAATATATGTGTAAAAATCTACTTTAAATCTGTTGGTATTCGGTGGAAAGATAGCACATGGAAAAAGAAATATTTCTGAGCTTATAAAAGTCTGTGAAAATCAAAGAATACGTAGTTAACTGGTAGGATGCAGTTGATTGCTTCTAAATAGATGTCATCAATCAACTGTAAGATAACCAGTCCAAATTAAAATTTCTCAGAATAGCTACTCGATTTCATAATACCGATAGTCTACTGGCAAAAACATTGAGAAAACAAGAAAAATGTCCCTTTTCACTAATTATTTGGTTTGCATCTTCATTTTTTTTTACAATGACACCTATCATCTACAACTTTCCTACATGCCTCAAGACATCACTCTTTCATCAAGGACAACAAGAAAAAGAAAATTTCCTGGTGATATCCTAACCTTATTCTCTTTATGTGCTTAATATGGGTCACAGTCATAACTACTGTACATATACATGCTTGCCGTCATTTTTGTAATTTTTTTTACCTTTAATTTAGCTGATATCCACCAATCACTCACATAGTTGTTCTAATAATACCCGGCCTATTCGCATAGCTATTATAAATATGCCATTCTCTGAGTTCTATAAATACTTACATTAGTATCTTTGTCTATACTCAGAGTTAAGGTGATAGAAATTATGGAGGGAATCGCATTCCGTCAGTTTCGAAATATCTGTGTCTTTTGTGGTTCCACTCCTGGAAAAGATGAGGAGTATGTTAAAGCAGCACAAAATCTGGGTATGGTGCTGGTTAGGAGAAAAATTTATTTAGTGTATGGTGGAGGTAATCGTGGGTTAATGGGGTGTGTGGCTACAGCTGCACATGTAGGAGGATGCCAAGTTCTAGGTATTATTCCTACAGCTCTAGCTGCATCCAGCATCATAGGGAAAACAATTGGGGAAGAATATAGAGTAGCTTCCATGCATGATCGCTTGGCTAGAACGATGAGCAATGCTGACGCGTTCATTGCCTTACCAGGTGGTTTTGGTACTTTATAGGAGATTTTCCAAATAGTCTCTTGGGCACAACTGAATATGCATCACAAACTGATAGGTTTTTTAAATGTTAATCACTTCTTTGATGGTCTGTTATCTTTTCTAAATCAAGCTGTGGAACAGAGGTTTATCCCACACTCAGCACGACAAATTCTCATTTTGGCTTCAAATGCAGAAGAGTTAATTGATACTTTACAAGCCTATGTTCATGTACCTGATCCAACTATGACTCAAATAGAATGGACGGTAGATAACCGCAGGAAGCGTAAATTGGATTTGGATCTTCATCTTTAAATGTAGTAAAATGTAGCTATTATTGTACTACTTTTACTTTCTTAGAGTCTACTTGGATACCATATTTACCAACCATACTCCTTTAGAGTTGGTAAAACTATCTTTGAATGTTGCTTATGATCCTCTGAACTTTTGAAATATTCTAGTATATCATCAATATATATAATAACAAATTGATCCAGGGATGACCTAATTACTATTCATTAAATCTATGAATGCAGCTAAAATATTTGTCAATTTAAATGCATCACCAAGAACTCATAATGCCCATAATAAGTCCTACATCCTCTTCTCTTATCCCTAATTAATGTTACTCATATCCCAAATCTATTTGTGGAAAAATATTGAACACCTTATAACTTGTCAAACAGGTAATCTATACGAGCTAATGGGTTTCTATTCTACATTGTCACCTTATTCAACTGTCTATAATCTATGCATAGTCATAGTGATCCATCTTTCTTTTTCACAGATAGAACTGGAGCACTCCGAATAAAAGTACTGGGGTATTTAAATACCTTGTCTAACAAGTCTTGTAACTATTTTTTTTTAAATTCGATCGATATCATTCTATATAAGGATATAGATACTAGTTGGGTTCTAAGGAGTAAATCAGTACCAAATTCTCGAATTGATGTGGCAAGGTTGTGCAAGATTTTCTCCGCATTGTTTGCCGGATTCTGCCTTGGTGGTGCCATTTCCTACTGTGGGAAAAAATAAAATTATGCTGCTATTGAGGTGATCAAGCCCAATAGTTAGTTTTAAAAAAATATTTAACAGCAGTCATAACACCACCTCGGCATATAGATAAGAAACACTAGTAATTTCTTACCTATATGAATCACTGATCCCCTACACAACACAACCACAACATACTCAAGACACTATAAGATCGATTCAGATAACCATCCAACCACTGACCATCTAGGATCGACCTGCTCTAATACCAATTATGTAACAACCTTTTTTTTTCTCTTTATTATTATACAATATTGAGTTCACATACACGTCATTAATCAAAACTTACATGCAACAAATCAAACACATAGATATTTACATCTTATTTACTTTGGTTGACCAATTCCGGAGATACAGGTGCAGGTGGTTGCACCTTCACCGGGATCTGAGCCAACTCGACCACGAACATCTTATTTGATTCTGAGATCTGCCCAACATAAAGTAACTCGATCCAATGTGCACTAAAAGCCAGAGCCATAGAAAAAGCTGCATAACTAATTTTCTAAACAAGATATGGAAATATAGTGAGAATTAAATCCCAGTAAGTTCAACAATAAATCATCATCAATATAGCTCATCACGTCATGTTCAGCTGTATAAACTACAGAAAATATCTTTGGTCACATGAATGCATTATATCTATGCACATAAGAATCATACAGTAATGATATGTATGACAGGATTAACTATTTTTAGAATATCATATGATGGCCATCAACTTATTCTCATTTCAAACTACCCCGGTCAGGGTAAGTATCCTCTACTCTTCGGTACGGGCTTTTCTCCCTCCGTCCGACATGGCCCACTTTCTCTTTATTTTCTCATTAACATGATCATAACCGTTGGTAGGACGTCCTCTACTGGTGCACCACACGGATTGCCATGTGACCGTGCTCATTTCTTTTCTTTTCACAATGATAGCCAAAAATATGCTTTCATTAACAAGTATGTTCGTCAAAATATAACTATTACCATAAATCATTGGTAATCATGCCATGAACATAACCATTTGAAATATCACTTTATAAAATATTTCCATGTCAGAATTTCACACTTTAGATGATAAGAAGTTCATACAATGCCAATGGCTATGGCATATACTAGCTATTTATTATTTTCATTTATAAGATTCATCTTCTTTTTTAAATATTAATTTCATCTCTTCATTTTCTTTATGCTTGACCTTTAGTCAATTTCTTCTTATTTATATCATTTCTAATACATGTTCTTACAAAGTTATAGAGCATTTTCCTCCAATTTAATTTCTACTATTACCCTATAGTTAAAGAGGTTCATCTAGGGTAGAAAAATGTTGAAAATAGGCTTCACTAGCTTCCAACACGGTATGGCCATGTTCCAGGACACCGCCATGCTTTAAAAATACTTCAAATGTACTCAAAAACAGCCCCGAACACGCCTAACCCGTGCTTGAAACACCCAGAACACGGTCTGACCGTGTTCTGTGACCTTTGCACACTAATCAGAGTATAACTCCCTCATTGTAACTCTGATTGAGGTGATCTTGGTGTCTATGGAAAGTTAAGACAATTATCTAAAACTATTATGTTAATAATATCAATAAAATAGTAATAAATCTTAGTGTTATTACTCCCTTAAATTCAATATTATTTCTTCTCAGGTAGGTTCTAACCTTTACTTACTAATCTGACTATATCTCCCACATACGAATTCCAAATTAAGTGATTTCAGTGGCCAAAAAGCCATGACACATAAATATATAATTCATATGTTAACCATTTATTTTAATTCCTTATAAAATTTACCCAGAAATTAAAACACCGAAGCTATCCTAACATATTCTTCCCTGATTAACCATTTTCTGACCTTTGTTAACCATTTATTGTTAAACCATTTATTTTATGTTAACCATTTATTGTTAAACCATATTCTTCCCTAATTCATATTGTTAAACACCGAAGCTATCCTAAAATCCGAGACACATATATCTTTAATTCTTATGTTAACCATTTATTTTAATTCCCTACATATAATTCCCAGAAATTAAAACACAAAAGCTATCCTAACATATTCTTCCCTGATGAAACATTTTCTGACCTTTGATTACTAATCAGACCATATCTACCTCATATGGACTCCAAATTGAATGTTTCTAGTGGCTGTAAATCCGTGACACATATATCTTTAATTCTTATGTTAAAAAGTTATTTAAATTCCTTATAGATTGTTCCCAGAAATTAAAACACCGAAGCTTAAAATTTTGTCTCCCATAGCCATACCCATGCAGAACTATCTACACCAACCTAAGTATTCAAACATACATCACATGCAAGATCAATATGTAACATGATATAGTAACATTCATGACCAATCATCAAAGTTCTAAGATCAAAATCTCATATAAATATTATAAGTTTCAAAAAAATTTCTTCAAAAAGAAATATTGTTAAACTTACCTGGAGCACTTAGTCCCCTAGACTTCTCCTTCCTCTTTCTTCCTTTCTTCCTCTCCTTTCCTCACTCTACCTTGCTTCTATTTTCCCTCTCCCTCACTTGGATGAAATTATAATGTTGTAAGGGTGGGTTTTCTTATATAAACCACCAAATAATTAACCTTTCATGATCATGGGTCTACCTTATCACAATTAGGATACACTTTGTTGAATTTTTGGAAAACAAACAACATATGTTCTTGTCTTCCTCTTCCTTAGTCAAGATATGCATAGGAAAAGGAGATTTGTATTTTGAAAATTATGATGATATGTTCTTAAGATAAGGGACAAAGTCCCTTTGATTTAGGGATTCATTTCCATTTTCTTTTGTCTTAAACAAGTATGATAGGTTTGCCTTTTTAGGTGGCAAATTTCTAGCCCTTGAATCTCCATTATTTGGTTGATATTATTTGTGTGGGATAGGAATGTTTTGTCCTAATGCCATGTATTATCTTACCACTTGCTAGAATTATGAGTGTAGGATATAGATGTTTTTGTCCTAAAGCCTTGTATTATCATGCCACTTGCCAAATTTTTAATGTAGAATCACACCACTTGCTAAATTTTTGTCTTAATGCCATGTAACCTAATCTTTATTATTATTACATTATTTTATCATCACCTAATTTTTTTTATTTTATATTTCCTCTTCGATTTGGGCTTATTCCTACCCATTTTCTTTGCTTTGGATAAAATTCTACCTTTCTTGGAGGGCTTAGTCATATTTTCATAATTTTTGGACTATTGGTCCAATTACTATATCCTAGTCCAAGTCTATGTTTTATTTCTTGCTTAGGTTATCCAATGGGCTTGCTAGAAACTTATTTGAAATGGAAAAACTCTATATGAAGTGTCCATAGGTAAAAGCCCAATTTATGGGTGGAGATACTAAACTTAGTAACTTTTACTCTTAAATTAGGAAAAATTACCCTAATCCAATCTTCTTGAAATTTTAAGACCTTTAATTCACAAAAATTTATCTTCCTTGCCTAAGAAATTTCCCCTTTCTTTAGCATGTTTATTTTTAATATTTCCTCTTAGGTTTCCTTTCTTTACCTATTCCATTAATATTAGAACATTTCTATGCATATATGTAAGGTGAAGAATTTATAAGGAAAATATTTAAAAATTACGGGATATTACAATCATAGCTAGACATTTTACTCTAAAAGAGCTTACAGCTCTAGATTTGCACCAATAACCCGTATACATTACTTTTCCTAATCTTGATGAGAATGTCACTTTTGAATTAAAATTTGGATTGATGAATCTCTTACCTAATATTTATGATCTTGCAAGAGAAGACCCATACAAGAATTTGAAGGAATTTCATGTAGTGTGCACTAGCATGAATTTCTTGTAATCACTGAAGAACAAATTAAACTCAGGCATTTTCCTTTCTTTGAGAGATTCAATCAAAGATTGGCTCTATATTTACCATCTATCACTATCACCACTTGGAATAAGATAAAAATATATTTTTAAAAATATATTTCCTTACATTTAAAGGCACGAATATAAGAAAAGAAATATACATCATCAAACAATTACATGGAAAAACTCTTGAGTATTTGGAGAGATTTAAAACTTTTTGTGCAAGACAGCCAGATCATCAAATTAGTAAGCAGCTATTAATCTAATATTTTTATAAAGGTCTTTTGTAAGGTGACAGAAGTATGATAAATGTAGCTAGTAGAGATGCACCAGTAGACAAGACTCCTAAAACAGCCAGAATCTTGATGTCAAATATGGCTGCTAACTCCCAACAGTTTGGCATTAGGCATAATACTCTAATTATGCATGCCCATAAGGTAAATACTTCTTCCTTTGAGCAACAAATATCTTAACATTCCTCTTTTGTTGATAAATGGGAAAATTATGTGTTTATGCATTGCTTTTCATCCCAAAACTCAATATTAACTTGTGATTATTTCCCTGTTTTGGTTCTATTTTATTTTTCTTGCTCTTGATACTGCTTGGCTTTGTTTTCTTTCTGTAGGTGAGCAAAAAAGGCCGAGAATCAACGGAGAAAGCTTATTTGAAGAGTTCTTTGAATTAGGAGCTAGCCAAGAAGGAAACATCGTAGAAATGAGCAAGATTGTATCATGGAAGCCTCCAACATAGCTAGGCCGTGTTTGTGACACCCAAAACACGGTTAGGCCATGTTCTATATATGATACAATGCAAACTTCCAGAAACCATCCCAAAGCATAGCCAGGCCGTGTCTTCGGACACAGTCATGATTCAAGTCCATACAACTCCATAAGTTTTAGGGATTTACACAAGTAAGAGGATATAAATAATGGGATTTGAATTTCTTTTGTATTCTTTACATTTTTTACATTCTAGACACTCTAGAGACACTTTAGGGCTAGGTTTTGAGTAGAATTAGGTTTTCTTTATGCTCTTAGATAGGATTTACATTGAGTTAAAGATTGGATCACAGATTCATACTAGGTTTTATCTTTCTATCTCTATCTCTACTTCTACTTCTTTCTCTTTTGATTGTATTGAACAATTAATGGTTTACTTAATGGAATTGGTTTTTCTTTCTCTTTCAATTATGTCTGAGTATATGCTATTGTTGGTTGCAAGGTATTTATGCAATGTCTGAATACAAGTACATGTATCGTGACCAAGTAATATAATGATGAGTGAGTATTGTCCCACGAGGAAGTATACTAGAAATAACTAAAAAATTCTTTGACTCGTGAAATGCTGTAGCAAAATTTTGTTGGTTCACAAGATTAAGGTTCAAGTGAAAATAAGACTAAACGAACTTAAACAAGACTTTGAAACAAGTTGAGATACACTAGGTTACATTCAAATAGATATTAGGTGAACTAGGGTTGCTTCAGGGTTGCTATGAACTTCTGCACTCATTTTGCTCTAGAAATTGCTATAACAATAGCTCAAGTGCTCAGTTTCCTCTCAAATGGGTTCTTTCCAGACTACCATTCCATGTACTTCTGGGGTTCAGTCATACATTCCTATATAAATCCAAGTCCCAGAGTCACGCTTGAAGTCCCAACTATTAGGGCATTTGGGACAACTATATATTCCTATAATAGTTATGCTTTGGTCTTTCAACCAACCCATAACATCCAACCCTATTTTAGCCTTCACCACCCTTCCAGGTCAATGTCTACCTTAGTCTTCTACTATTAAAGTTCAGTTAATAGAAGAAAGTTAAGAAATGCAAAGCAGTTAGATGACAAAAGCAAAGCTATAGCAAAATCATCCATGTATTAAAATGTGCAAGAGTTCACTGCAATCCATCTATAACCTTAGCTGAAAACTTAACCCAGATTCATATTCCAATTAGTTACAAGTATCAGAACAACCATAATGCAATGAAGAGTGATACAGTAAAAGAAAAATATAGTTCAACACTAAACAATAAGGCACAGAAGGGAAGAAGGGAATTCTCAAAAAGGATCCTCCTCTTCACGTCCAGCCGCTCCTCTTGCTGGGTGGGTTCCCGATGGGAAAGTGTTTCCTTACATCCCACTCTCGTCGGGGACTTCTGGGCTCTCCTCTCCGTTTTCTATCTCTCTGTGTATCCCTGGTTGTTTTCTCTTTTCTGCTTTTTATAGGTAAGCCTTGTGGTCCTGGTGAGGTGGCTTGAGCTACTACATTCTTTTCCTTTTTGGCCTGTACCTCTGCCAGCACCTTTTTCTCCCCTTTTCAATAGTAGAGATAGTTTCTATGCCTCTGCATCCCAGCATTCTGCTGTGTCAGCTACGTGCTACTTTCTCCACGCTGGTCAATGGTGGCTGTAACATCCCTAATTTCGTTTCATATATTCAAAGTAAAATCCTTAATTTCGTTTCTTTTATTAATAAAGGTACATAAATATTTAATTAAGGAAACAAAATCTATTAGACAATTTTTAGATATCTAAGGAAATATAATCTTTAGAAATTCTTCACCTTACGTGTATGCATAGAAATGTTCTAACATTAATGGAATAGGTAAAGAGAGAAAACCTAAGAGAAAAAATTAGAAATAAATATACTAAAGAAAGGTGAAATTATTGGGTAAGGAAGATAAATTTTTGTGAAGTAAGTAAAGGTATTAAAATTTCAAGAAGATTGGATTAGGGTAATTTTTCCTAATTTAAGAGTTAAAGTTACTAAGTTTAGTATCTCCACCCATAAATTGGTCTTTCACATATGGACACTTCATATAGAGTTTTCTACTTCATATGAATTTTTAGCAAGCCAATAGGATAGCCCAAGGAAGAAATAAAACATAGACTTGGACTAGGATATAGAAATTGGACCGGTAACGCAAAAATCATGAAAATGTTACTAAACCCATTATGAAAGGTAGAATTTTAACCAAAGTAAAGAAAATAGGCAAGAATGAGCCCAAACCCAAGAGGAAAAATAAAAATAAAAATAAAATAAAGTGATGAAATAATGGTGTAATCAATATTAGTTGACATGGCATTAAGACAAAAATTTAGCAAGTGGTGTGATATCCTACATTCATAATTTTAACAAGTTCCATGTTAATACATGGCATTAGGATAAAACATCTATATCCTACACTCATAATTTTAGCAAGTGGGTAATAATACATAGCATTATGACAAAACATCCTTATCCTACACAAATAATTTTAGCTAATCAAGGAAGATTCAAGGGTTGGAAATTTGCCACATAAAACGGAAAACCTATCATAATTGATTAAGAAAAAAGAAAAAGGCAATGAAACCCTAAATCAAAGGGACCTTGTCCCTTATCTTAAGAACATATTATCATAATTTTCAAAATAAAAATCTATTTTTCTTATGCATATCTTGACTAAGAAAGAGGAAAACAAGAACATGAGTTGTTTGTTTTCCAAAAATTCAACTAAGTGCATTCTAATTGTGATAAGGTAGACCCATGATTATGAAAGGTGAATTGTTTGATTGTCTATATAAGAAAAACCCACCCTTATAACATTAGAATTTTCGTCCAAGTAAGGGAGAGGAAAAATAGAAGCAAGGTAGAGTGAGGAAAGGAGAGGAAGAAAGGAAGAAAAGAGGAAGGAGAAGTCTAGAGGACTAAGTGCTCAAGGTAAGTTTAACAATATTTTTTGAAGAAAAGATTTGAAACTTGTAATATTTATATGAGATTTTGATCTTATAACTTTGATGATTGGTCATGGGTGTTGCTATATCATGTTACATATTATGTATGTTTAAATACTTAGGCAGGTGTAGATAGTTATGTATAGGTATGACTATGGGTGGCAAAATTTTAAGCTTCTATTTTTAAAATTCTGGGAAGAATCAGTAAGGAATTAAAACAAATGGTTAACATACAAAATGTAGATCTATGTCTCACGGAGTTTTAACCACTGGAATTACATAATTTGGAATTCTTATGAGGGAAATATGGACAGATAATAGGTAGAGGTCAGAACCTACCCGAGAAGAAATAACATGTACTTTGAGGGAGTAATATCACCTTGATTTCTTAATATTTCGCTACACTGTTCAACATAATAGTTTTAGATAATTGTTTTATCTTTAAATTGACACCAAGATAACCTACATTGGAGTTAAATTGAGGGATTTATACTCTGATTAGTAAGAGAAGGTCAGATAAGATGAAAACCTGCGTCAAGAAAATAAAGAAATAAAATTAATATTTAAAAAAAGAAGAATCTTATAAATGAAAATAATAAATGACTAGTATATGCCATAGCCATTGCCATTGTATGAAATTCTTACCATCTTAAGTGTGAAATTTTGACATGGAAATATTTTATAAAGTGATATTTGAAATGGTTATGTTCATGGTATGATTACCAATGATTTTTGGTAATAATTATATTTTGATGAACATATTTATTATTGAAAGCATATTTTTGGCTATTATTGTGAAAAGAAAAGAAATGAGCACGGTCACATAGCAATCCGTGTGGTGTACTAGTAGGGGGCGCCCTACCAATGGTTATGATTATGCTAATGAGAAAAGAAAGAGAAAGTGTGCCATGTCGGACGAAGCAAGAAAAGCCCGTACCGGAGAGTAGAAAATACTAACCTTGACCGGGGTAGCTTTATATGAGAATAAATTGATAGTCATCATATGATATTCTGAAAATAGTTAGTCCTGTCATACATGTCATTATTGTACGATTCTCATGTGCATAGATATAGTGAATTCATGTGACCAAAGATATTTGCTGTAGTTTATACAGATGAACATGATGTGATGAGTTATATTGATGATGATTTATTGTTGAACTTACTAGGATTTAATTCTCACTATATTTCCATGTCATGTTTAGAAAATTAGTTGTGCAGATTTTTCTATGGCTTTGGCTTTTAGTGCACGTTGGATCGAGTTACTTTATGTTGGGCAGATCCCAAAATTAAATAAAATGTTTGTGGTCGCATTGGTTCAGATCCCGGTGAAGGTGCAACCACCCGCACTTGCATCTCCGAAATTAGTCAACTAGAATAAATAAGATGTAGATATTTATGTGTTTGATATGTTGTACGTACGTTTTGATTAATGACGTGTATGTGAACTCTATATTGTATAATAAAAAAAAAGTTGTTACAGTGGCTGCACCTGCTACAACAGCTATGAATCACTCCCACCTGCAACGTATCACAAAAGATCAGCTTCCAATCATGTGCATCATGTTAACAGGACCAAAATCACTTGGTTTGCTGACTTAATTGCCATGCATGCATACTGAATTTCACAGCAAACGTAATGGTTGGTCTTATACTCATGAGAGGCATAAACATACTATTAAATCAAGGGGGGCATGAATGCTAATAAAACAAAATGCAGAGTAAAGGACCCAAGAAAAGTATAGAAAAACTCTAATGAATTAGAGTTATCAATTCACCCCAAACTTAGAGTCTTGCTTGTCCTCAAGCAAATTACTCTACCAACTAAACAACTTCTAATAAGCTCCAGCCCCCTATTTCATGCAACACTACTACTAGCCCTTAACTCTCAAAATTGTTTCCAAATAGAAAATACCACATGCCTTTTTCCTTTTTGTTAACCTCGACCGAAACCTCCTTCGTAATTGTGTGTGTGATATGGACAGTCTTCCAAAAGCCACTTGGGTCAAGATTAGTCAAGGTCCTATGATTTTTCATGCTAATATATCAAGTCTCCTCAACTAGAGCAAGATGGCACACATTAGAGGCGCAACTAAAGTAACCAGGGCAATTAACAGGGGGTAGATCTACTTTTTTTTCTGTTTGTTTTTTTTTAATTTTTATTTTATTTTATTTTTGTAAAGGTCATTGGTGCCTTTTGACGCGAATGCCAAAATTTGAGATGAAGGCACCTAGTTACTCAGCACTATCACCCTTAAGTGATATCCTACTTATACCTCTATGTCACTGTTTTACGCAAAAGCACACATATGGCTCATGCATACCCCTAGTTACTAAGGGACAACAGAGGCATTGGAGTGGCAAACATTTCTCTCTTCTTCCTCTCTTTCCCCCAAACTTAAGGCTCAAGCTTATGCCTCTTGTGGTCATTCAGAAATTTATTTTAAGAGACTCTCAACATTAACTCGACAATCCTAGGGCCTCTTCTTGAGAAATTACCAAGTTTTTTTCTTGTTAAAATTGACCAAAGCTTGTGCTCATAAGGGAAGGTTTCGGTTGTATGGGGTTATCATGCAGAATTCCTATTTTTCAACAGTCAATTGCCAGCCCTTCCTCATGGAGCTTCCTAAAACTAGTAGCAAGCCCTAAAACAAAGCATTTCTCTATTTTTTTTTACTTTTTTTTGGCAAAAACATGAAAGCATCCTAATTGCTACTCACTGAGCCCGTATTTACATACACTAAAATAGGACACAAATACTAGATACCTAACACAAATTAAACAAAATTATTTAAACAGAACCAGCAAACATCAAAGCAAACACCAAAGTATTAATCATTATACCTTCCTCCCCCAAACTTAAGCATGAGCCGTGTCCTCACTACTTAGCATATTGCAGAGTAAGCAGAAGAGGTAAACAAACAACACAATTTAGACTAAAGGCAGGCAGAGCAGCATGTAGGATATATTTATAACTTGAGAATAAAAAAAAGAAAATAGTAGTGAAGGGGACTTCCCTGGGGTGCTAGTAGGATTACTGCAGCACCCTTGTAGCATTTTCCCCCTCAAGAATGTGATGCGCTGTGGAGCCCACTCCTCCTTTGAGTTGACTGTGGTGGGCTCGGGAGTGTGCTCTTCCCCTTTTGAATGGCTGCCTTCCTTTTGGCAATTGGCTCGTCGTCTTTCGAGGAATCATCTTCTGCAGGAGTCATCTTTTCTCTGCTTTAGGGGGAGTCTTGGGACTCCTCTTTCTGCCCAAACTATGGTTCTGGTTCCTTCCTTTCTTCCCTAAATGTTGTGCTGAATAAGTTCGTTGGGAATTTGGATAAAGGGAAGAATTGCTTGAAATTCTGCTCCAGTGTTTGCTGGAGGGCAATATCCTTCATGTGTTGGTATTGCCAGAACCATTGCTATTGCTTTATAAATAGTGCTTGCTACTGCAGGATGGTTGCTTGTTGCTGTAAGAGCAAGTGTAACATCTTATCATCTGACTATTGGGATGAGGTTGAGGCTGCTTGGGTTTCAGGGGGTGGTGGCTCTTGTGTGAAGGCTGATGGCTCTGTCTCTCCTTTATCTTGAATGATGCGCACTATAGTGATAGTACTTATGGCGCCTCCCATCTTTAGCGTCTCTTCATCTATTGAGATGGGAACCTTGCTTGCTAAGCATAACACGGTGATAAGGGAAGGGAGGAGGAGACCGCCCTTCTTACGGCTTACACAAATTCGGAATTGGTTAGCGATGACTCGTCCCACATTGATGGGCCTCCCAAAAATTATGGCATCCACCATGGCTACCCTGTCTTTGCTTACAATCTACCCATGAGTGGAGGGCAAAAGGCAGGTCTTCAAGAAGTGATACCACACCTTGGCCACGGGCAGTAGAGAAGCTCTATTTACCGTTGCAGCACCCTGAGAAGATTTGTCCTAAGTGGTGCCTGGGACACATACTCGTGCCAGCATTTCCTCCCAATCCTTCTCTTGCAGAGCCTCCAGATGCTCCTCATAGTCATCTTCTTCATCGGTGAGCTTGTAGGTGTCATTGATGGTGACTGGGTTAATTAATACCTGGGTCTCCCTAACCCTTACCTAATCTTGGTCATCCTTAGGGAATTTAGCATAGAACTCCCTCACCAGCGGAAAAATGGTAGGCTGGGGGTGTTTGGCAAAGCTCTCCCATCTCCTCTGCTTCACCACTATGGTGATGTACATCGGCAAACCCATATCCTCAAATGTAGTAAAAGCGAAACCTTTTTCAGCGCAGAATGTCCTATGGACTATTTCTTCGTCGTGTCTCCTCTAGTTTTTGTCAGAGGTGAACTTCTTCATCTTACTTGCCTTTCTTGCAATAGTTTTGACCCTCGGCATGGCTTGCTAGTATAGGTTCCTTGAAAAGGCTGTCCAGTCTTATGCGAGGAAGGTCTCGAAGTGCAAAGGAGAACGAGAATGCAGAGGACAGGGGCTGTCAAAACTGGCAGAGGGCTGTTGGGTACACAAGAGTGGGTTGGGGAGAATGAGGGGGTGTGGTCGTGACTTATGGGATTCTTAAGGTTTTTCGGCCTCCTTTTTTTTCTTTTGTTTCTGTTAGCATTTGGGTGCCCTTTCTTATATTTTCTCAGCCCAGCTTCTTTTTTCATCTTTCCTTCTAAAATTGCTCCCTGCGTCCAGTGCCATTTCCTTACCAAGGGAGGACTCCTTGCTTTAAGGATAGTTGCTTTTGCTGTAGCAATTTCTATGGTAAATAACAAAAAAAAAACTAAATTTCACTCTGATACTTCCATAGGCCTGCGAAATGAACACAGAAGATATCAGAGGAAAAATTCAAATTACCTAACAGCTGTAAAATAAAATAAGAATGAATTAAAACATGGGTTGCCTCCCATAACCACTTGTTTTATAGTCAACAGCCTAACTTCTTCCCTGTTCATCCCTCTTGCAATTGGATTGAGGTGTACTGGTGTTCCATATCACCTCCCAAGTAGTGCTTAATCCTTTGTCCATTAACCCTGAAGGTTCTCCCTATCTTCTCTTCTTCCAATTCAATAGCTCCAAAAGGGAAGACCTTGCTAATGCGGAAAGGACCAGACCAGCGGGATTATAGTTTTCCAGGGAACAAGGTCAACCTGGAATTGAACAACAACACTTTATGTCCCACTTCAAAGTCCCGCAGTTGTATCTTCTTTTCATGCCATTGATTCGCTTTCTCCTTGTATAGCTTGGCATTCTCATATGCTTGACCACAGAATTCATCCAACTCATTTAGCTGCAGCATCCTTTTTTCACAAGCAGCTCCCAAATTCAGATTTAAATCCTTGACTGCCCAATATACCTGATGCTCTAGTTCTACTGGCAGATGACAAGCCTTACCAAACACCAACTTGTATGGTGACATCCCCAACGGTGTTTTATAGGCTGTTCGATAGGCCCACAATGCATCATCCAGCCTTGAGGACCAATTTTTCCTAGTTGGACCAACAGTTTTTTCGAGTATCCTCTTGATTTCTCTGTTGGATATTTTAGCCTGCCCACTAGTTTGAGGATGGTATGGTATTTTCACCTTGTGTCTTACTCCATATTTGACCAGAAGTGCCCTGAATTGCCTATTGCAGAAGTGAGATCCTTCATCGCTGACGATGGCTCTAGGAGTTCTAAATCTTGTGAAAATGTTCTTTTTAAGGAATCTAGTCACCACCTTTGCATCATTAGCTGGAGACGCACTTGCTTCTACCCATTTTGAGACGTAGTCAATAACTACCAGAATATATTGGTTCCCAAAACTCTAAGGGAAGGGTCCCATGAAGTCAATTCCCCATAAATCAAACAATTCCACTTCCAAGATGTTGTTTAGAGGCATTTCGTGTTTTCGGGATATATTCCCTAATCTCTAGCACCTGTCGCATTTCAACACAAAACTGTGGGAGTCTTTGAACAAAGAAGGCCAGTGAAATCCTGGTTGCAGCACCTTGTTCACAGTCTTAACTCCTCCAAAGTGGCCTCCATAGGGTGAGGCATGGCATTGCTGCAGGATTTGCTCCATCTCTTCCCTCGGAATGCATCTTCTTATCATTCGATCAGCACACTGCTTAAAGAGGTATGGTTCATCCCAGTAATATGAATTCACATCATGCAGGAATTTCTTCTTCTGTTGTGAAGTCAAATCCGGTGGGAGCAATCCACTTACTAGGTAATTTGCATAGTCAGCATACGATGGCGTACCAGCTTGGGACATGAGGAAGAGTTGCTCATCTAGGAAATTCTCGTTGATTTCTTCTGCACTTTTGCTGCTATGTTCCAGTCTAGAGAGATGGTCAGCTACTTAATTCTCGATTCCCTTTCTATCCCTGATTTTTAGATTGAATTCTTGTAACAGGAGCACCTATCGGATGAGTTTAGGCTATGAATCCTTCTTCTTAACTAGGTGTTTGATGGCAGAGTGGTCTGTGTGCACAATTACTTTTGCACCTACCAAGTAGGATCTGAATGTTTCAAAAGCGAACACCACAGTAAGCAGCTCCTTCTCAGTCACTGTGTAGTTGAGCTGGGCCCCTTGCAGCGTCTTGCTTACGTAATATATGGAATGAAAAACTTTGTTCCTGCGCTACCCAAGGATGGCTCCCAATGCTGCTTCACTCGTGTCACACGTGAGCTCAAATGGTGAAGCCCAATTAGGTGCCATAATAACAGGTGCTATACTTAATTTCTCCTTGAGGTCACAGAATGCTACCATGCAGTTCTTATCAAAGCAGAAGACTTTGAAGACTTTATCTTTCTCTAGCAAATTGCATAGAGGTTTAGCAATCTTGGAGAAGTCCTTGATAAACTTTCTGTAAAATCATGTATGGCCAAGGAAGCTTCTAATGCCTTTAACTGAAGTGGGAGGAGGAAACTTCTTAATGACCTCCACTTTGGCCTTGTCAACCTCTAGCCCATCTTAAAAAACTTTATGTCCCAGCATAATCCCTTCCTTCACCATGAATTAACAATTCTCTCAGTTCAACACCAGGTTTGTTTCCTTGCACCTTTGAAGAACCTTAGCGAGGTTTTCCAAACACAAGTCAAAAGAATTCCCAAAAACTAAAAATTCATCCATGAAAATCTCCACAAATTGCTCCACCATTTCTGTGAAAATTGCCATCATACATCGTTGAAAAGTTGCTGGAGCATTGCATAACCCAAATGGCATCCTCTGAAATGCAAAGGTGCCATAAGGGCATGTGAATGTGCTCTTGTGCTGGTCCTCGGGTGCTATAGCAATCTGATTGTAGCCTGAATACACGTCTAGGAAATAGAAGTACTCTCTTCCTGCAAGTCTCTCTAATATCTGGTCAATGAATGGCAAAGGGAAATGGTCTTTTTTAGTGCTATTGTTCAGCTTCCTATAATAGTCCATGCAAATCCTCTAACCAATCACAACCTTGGTGGGGATGAGCTCATTGTTTTCATTTTTCACCACAGCCATGCCCACTTTTTTAGGAACACATTGGACTAGACTAACCCAAGAGCTGTCTGATATGGGGTAAATAATTCCAGCATCTAACCACTTGATGATTTCCTTCTTTACCACCTCCTTCATTATTGGATTGAGCCTTTGTTAAGGTTCAATGGACCCTCTTTCATTGTTCTCTAACTGGATCTTATGCATACAGAATGAGGGACTGATACCCTTAATAATCAGAATGAGGGACTGATACCCTTAATAGGATCTTAGTCTTCAACTCTCGGTCTTGAAGAACATAGACCCTTCCTTGGTACATGAATACTCCATCTTCTGAAATAGAAAAATCAACCTGATCATTATGATCCTGTAAGTATTGGTCGTGGCCTTGAGCCTCTTTAATCGGGGCTCTAAGGTCACACTCTATACTTAACCCGTTGATGATTAGCTTCTTTGGAGTAAGAGTAGTGGCTAGCTTCAAATTTTGAAACTCCTTTAGTATCTGCATCTCATACACCATCATCTGACCCATGTGCAGAGATTTTCGACTCAAGGCATCTGCTACAACATTTGCCTTTCCTGGATGATACTTTATCTCAAACTTGTAGTCATTAAGGAATTCTACCCAACTTTGTTGCCTCATATTTAACTCCTTCTTATCAAAGAGGTATTTAAGACTATTATGATCGCAATATACTTCAAAGGTTGCCCCGTACAAATAGTGTCGCCAAATCTTTAAGGCAAACACCACTGCCGCCAATTCAAGATCATGGGTTGGATAGTTTCCTTTGTGGGGTCTCAGTTGCCTAGAGGCGTAAGCAACTACTCTCTTATCTTGCATCAGCACACACCTTAGCCCTTTCTTTGAAGCGTTACTATACACTTCAAAATGTCTTGTAGGGTCTAGAATAATTAAAACAGGAAGAGTAGTCAGTCTTATCTTAAGCTCCTGGAAACTAGCCTCACATTGATCAGTCCATTTGAAAGGACTTCCCTTCCTGGTCAATTTAACCAATGGCAAGGCTATAGGAGAGAAGTTTTGTATAAACCTCCTGTAGTATCCTGCCAAACCCAAGAAACTTTCGACTTCTGTAACTGTCTTTGGTCTCTCCTATTGAATCACTGCTTCCATCTTGCTAGGATCTACAACTACCCCTCTATTAGAGATGACATGTCTGAAAAATTTTACCTCTAATAGCCAAAATTCACACTTCTCCAATTTGACATACAATTTTTTCTCTTTCAGCACTTACAGTACGATTTGGAGATGTTGTTCATGTTCTTTCTCACTCTTAGAATATATCAAGATGTCATCGATGAACACTACCATAAATTGATCTAGGTAGTGTCGAAAAATGCGATTCATGTAATCCATGAAAATTGCAGGTGCATTTGTCAACCCAAAAGGCATTACGAGAAACTCATAGTGCCCATACCTAGTCCTGAAGGCTGTTTTTGGTACATCCTCCTCTTTGATCCTAATCTGATGGTATCCCGATCTCAAGTCAATTTTAGAAAAGATAGAGGCTCCCTTCAGTTGATCTAATAAATCATCTATTCTAGGGAGAGGATACTTATTTTTGATTGTCATCTTATTCAGCTGTCTGTAATCTATGCATACTCTCAAGCTTCCTTCTTTCTTCTTAACAAACAATACAGGTGCTCCCCAAGGTGATACACTTGGTCTAATGAATTGCTTATCTAATAATTCCTCTAGCTGTTTCTTGAGTTCCTGTAGTTCCTTCGAGGCCATTCTATAAGGTGCAATAGAAATACGCCCTGTTCCAGGTAAGAGATCAATAAAAAACTCTATCTCTCTCTTGGGAGGTTTGTAGCATCCCTAATTTGGTTTTTTTTATTCATAAAAGTACATAAATATTTAATTAAGGAAATAAAATTTATTAGACAATATTTTAGATATCTAAGGAAATATAATCCTTAGAAATTCTTCATCTTATGTATATGCATAGAAAATGTTTCTAACATTAAGAGAACAAATAAAGAGGGAAAACCTAATAGGAAAAAAAAATTAGAAATAACATACTAAAGAGATGCAAAATTCTTCGAAAAGGAAGATAAGTTTTTAGAAACAAGTAAAGGTTTTAAAATTTCAAGAACATTGAATTAGGGTAATTTTTCCTAATTCAAGAACTAGAGTTACTAAGTTTAACATCTTTACCCATACATTGGGCTTTTACCTATGGACACTTCATATAGGGTTTTTCCACTTCACATAAGTTTCTAGCAAGCCATTGGATAACCTAAGCAAGAAATAAAACATAGACTTAGACTAAGATATAGTAATTGGACCGATAGCCCAAAAATTATGAAAATGTGACCAAGCCCTCCAAGAAAGGTAGAATTTTATCCAAAGCAAAGAAAATGGGTAGGAATAATCCCAAATCCAAGAGGAAAAATAAAATAAAATAAATTAGGTGATGATATAATAATGTAATAATAATAAAGATTAGGTTACATGGCATTAAGACAAAAATTTAGCAAGTGGTGTGATTCTACATTCATAATTTTGGCAAGTGGCATGATAATACAAGGCTTTAGGACAAAAACATCTATATCCTACACTCATAATTTTAGCAAGTGGAATGATAATACATGGCATTAGGACAAAACATTCATATCCCACACGAATAATATCAACCAAATAATGGAGATTCAAGGGCTAGAAATTTGCCACCTAAAAAGGCAAACCTATCATACTTATTTAAGACAAAAGAAAATGGAAATGAATCCCTAAATCAAAGGGACCTTGTCCCTTATCTTAAGAACATATCATCATAATTTTTAAAATACAAATCTCCTTTTCCTATGCATATCTTGACTAAGGAAGAGGAAGACAAGAACATAAGTTGTTTGTTTTCCAAAAATTCAACAAAGTGTATGGTAGACCCATGAACATGAAAGGTGTATTATTTGGTGGTCTATTTAAGCAAAACCCAACCCTACAACATTTTAATTTCGTCCAAGTGAGGAAGAGAGAGAAATAGAAGCAAGGTAGAGTGAGGAAAGGAGAGAAAGAAAGGAGAAGAAAGGAAGAAAGAAAAAGGAGAAGTTTAGAAGGCTAAGTACTCAAGGTAAGTTACCTTAATCTCCACTTGAATCCATTTTTCTTCTTCATCCTTGAGGTTCAAAAACTCACCCTCCTTCTCTTACCTAAACTGCTAGAAAAGGTCAGGGAAGGGAGGAATCTTGCTACTTCTTTCAAGAGGAAACAAGAAAAACCAATTCACTAAATGAGCTAGGGAGATTCTTAGGTAAGTTTAACAATATTTCTTTTTGAAGAAAACTTTTGAAACTTATAATATTTATATAAGATTTTGATCTTAGAACTTTGATGATTGGTCATGGATGTTGCTATATCATGTTACATATTGATCTTGCATGTGATGTATATTTGAATACTTAGACTGGTATAGAAAGTTCTGCATAGGTATGGCTATGGGCAGCAAAATATTTAGCTTCTGTGTTTTAATTTTTTAGAATTATCTGTATGGAATTAAAATAAATGGTTAACATAAGAATCATAGCTATGTCTGTCACGGATTTTTATCCACTGGAAGCATTCAATTTGGAGTCCATATGAGGAAGATTTGAGTGATTAGTAGTCAAAGGTCAGAAAATGGTTCATCAGGGAAGAATATGTTAGGATAGCTTCTGTATTTTAATTTCTGGGAATTATTTATAGGGAATTAAAATAAATAGTTAACATAATAATTAATGATATATGTGTCACGGATTTTTAGCCACTGGAATCATTCAATTTGGAGTCCATATGAGGTATATATGGTCCGATTAGTAAGCAAAGGTCAGAAAATGGTTCATCAGGGAAGAATATGTTAGAATAGCTTCTGTGTTTTAATTTCGGGAAATTATCTATAGGGAATTAAAATAAATAGTTAACATAAGAATTAAATATATATGTGTCATAGATTTTTATCCACTGGAATCATTCAATTTGGAGTCCATATGAGGTAGATAGGGTCTAATTAGTAGTCAAAGGTCAAAAAATGGTTCATCAGGGAAGAATATGTTACGATAGCTTCTGTATTTTAATTTCTGAGAATTATCTGTATGGAATTAAAATAAATGGTTAACATAAGAATTATAGATATGTGTGTCATGGATTTTGAGCCACTGGAATCACTCAAGTTGGAGTCCATATGTGGTAGATATGGTCTGATTAGTTGGTAGAGGTCAGAACCTATCCGAGAAGAAATAACATGTACATTTATGGAGTAATATCACCTTGATTTCTTAATATTTTGCTACAATGTTCAACATAATAGTTTTAGATAATTGTTTCATCTTGAAATTGACACCAAGATAACCTACATCGGAGTTCAATTGAGGGAGTTATACTCTGATTAGTAAGAGAAGGTTAGATGTGATGAAAACCTGCATCAAGAAAATAAAGAAATAAAATTAATATTTAAAAAAGAAGACGAATCTTATAAATGACTAGTATATGCCATAGCCATTGCCATTGTATTAACTTCTTACCATCTTAAGTGTAAAATTCTGACATGGAAATATTTTATAAAGTGATATTTGAAATGGTTATGTTCATGGCATGATTACCAATGATTTATGGTAATAGTTATATTTTGATGAACATACTTGTTATTGAACGCATATTTTTGGCTATCATTGGTAAAAGAAAAGAAATGAGCACGGTCACATGGCAATCCTTGTGGTGCACCAATAGGGGATGCCTTACCAACGGTTATGATTATGATTATGAGAAAAGAAAGAGAAAGTGTGCCATGTCGGACGGAGCGAGAAAAGCCCACACTAGAGAGTAGAAGATACTCACCCTGACCGAGTTAGCTTGAAATGAGAATAAGTTGATGGCCATCATATGATATTCTAAAACTAGTTAATAATGTCATACATATCATTACTGTATAATTCTTATGTGCATAGATATAATGCATTCATGTGACCAAAGATATTTTCTGTTGTTTATACAGCTGAACATGACATGATGATCTATATTGATGGTAAATTATGATTTATTGTTAAACCTACTGGGATTTAATTCTCACTATATTTCCATATCATGTTCAGAAGAATAATGCAGATTTTCTCAATGAAACTTATTATTTCTGTACGTTGGATCGAGGTGCCCTACCTTGGGCAACTACCAGTTATATCAGATGTATCTGTAGTAGTTGTGACTGAGATTCCAGTGGAGGTGCCACCCGCACCAGTTTCCCCGGAAGTAGTCGACATAGATGATTAGAATTAATATGTATTTTTGTACAAATGTTTGTAAAATAATGGTGTGTAGTTTGTAAAATAATGGTGTGTATGGAAACTCAGTATTGTATCACTGTTAATAACAATTATGCTTGGTTAAAGTGATTATTATTACGAGTTAAGTGGTTATAATTAAAGTAGTAATAACTTCATGGAATTTTACAAATATAAAAAAAATTTGTTACATTTACATAAATGGAGTTGTTACATAATTGGTATCAGAGCAGGTCGATTCTAGATGGCCAGTGGGTAGATGGTTATCTGAATCGATCTTATAGTGTCTTGAGTATGTTGTGGTTGTGCTGTGTAGGGGATCAATGATTCATATAGGTAAGAAATTACTAGTGTTTCCTATCTATAAGCCGAGGTGGTGTTATGACTGCCATTAAATATTTTTGAACTAACTATTGGGTTTGATCACCTCAATAGCAACATAACTTTGTTTTGCCATAGTAAGAAATGGCACCACCAAAGAGGAATCCAGCAACCAATGCAGAGGAAACCCTGTACAACCTGGCCACGGCAATTCGAGATCAAGTCATGACCACCAACCAAATTTTACAATATCTCCAGAATGCTAATAACCCAAATGGTGAGAATGATGCTAACAACCGGCTGGCTGGAAAAGATAATGGCATATCCGAGTTCCTAAGGATTAGACCACCTTGTTTCCAAGGTGGCTATGACCCAACGGTAGCCTAAAGGTGGATAAGGGAATTAGAGAAAATCTTTGAAGTGATGGGCTGTACTAAAGATCAGCAAGTTATTTTTTCTGCATATATGTTAAAGGATGAAGCAGAATACTGGTGGCGTGGAGCTAGAGAACTTTTAGCTCATCAGGGAAGACAGATCACCTAGCAAGTGTTCAAGGACTTTTTTTTTGAAAAATACTTTCCAAGTACTGTACGGGCAGAGAAAGAGATCGAATTTCTCCAACTCAGGCAAGACAGCATGACCGTGGACCAGTATATCGCAAGGTTCGAGGAGCTGTCTAAGTTCTCTTCTTATCTACGATATAACCTAGATGAAGCATGGAAGGCAGTTAAGTTCGAAGCGGGACTAAACCCAAAGATAAAGAATGCTGTTATAGCTATGGAGATCAGGGAGTTTGTACCTCTGATAAATAAATGCAGACTCCTAGAAAAGCGTTTATGATCATATTAAAATGTGCAAGAGTTCACTGCAACCCATCTACAACCCTAGCTGGAAACTTAACCCAGCTTCATATTCCAATTAGTTACAAGTATCAGAACAACCATCATGCAATGAAGAGTGATACAGTAAAAGAAAAATATAGTTCAACACTAAACAATAAGGCACAAAAGGGAAGAAAGGAATTCTCAGAAAGGATCCTCTTCTTCAAGTCTAGCCGCTCCTCTTGCTGCGTAGGATCCCGATGGGACAGTGTTTCCTTATAGCCCACTCCCGTCAGGGACTTCTAGGCTCTCCTCTTTATTTTCTATTAACATGATCATAACCGTTGGTAAGGCATCCCCTACTGGTGCACCACACGGATTTCCATGTGACCGTGCTCATTTCTTTTCTTTTCATAATAATAGCCAAAAATATGATTTCAATAACAAGTATGTTCATCAAAATATAATTATTACCAAAAATCATTGGTAATCATGCCATGAACATAATCATTTCAAATATCACTTTATAAAATATTTTCATGTCAAAATTTCACACTTAAGATGGTAAGAAGTTCATACAATGGCAATGGCTATGACATATATTAGTTATTTATTATTTTCAGTTATAAGATTCTTCTTCTTTTTTAAATATTAATTTTATTTCTTTATTTTCTTTATGCAAGTTTTCATCCTATCTGACCTTCTCTTACTAATCAGAGTATAACTCCCTCAATTTAACTCTGATGTAGGTGATCTTAGTGTCAATTTAAATCTAAAACTATAATGTTGAACAATTTAGCGGAATATTAAGAAAGCAAGGTGATATTACTCCCCCAAAGTACAGGTTATTTATTCTCGGGTAGGTTCTGACCACTACCTACTAATCTGTCCATATCTCCCTCATAAGAATTCTGAATTAAGTGATTCCAATGGGTAAAAATTCGGAACACATATAGAAATAATTGTTATGTTAATCATTTATTTAAATTCCCTACATAATGTTCCCAAAAATTAAAACACATAAACTATCCTAAAATATTCTTCCCTGATTAACAATTTTCTGACCATTGCATACTAATTGGACCAAATCTACCTCATACGGATTCCAAATTAAGTGATTCCAATGGTTAAAAATCCATGACACATATTTCTATAATTCGTATGTTAACTATTTATTTTAATTCCCTACAGAGGGTTCCCAGAAATTAAAACACATAAGTTATCTCTACATATTCTTCCCTGATTAACCATTTTCTGATCACTGCTTACTAATCGGACCATATCTACCTCATACGGACTCCAAATTAATTGATTCTAGTGGCTAAAAATCCATGACACATATATCTATAATTATTATGTTAACCATTTATTTTAATTTCCTACAGAATGTTCCCAGAAATTAAAACACAGAAGCTATCCCTACATATTCTTCCCTGATTAACCATTTTCTGACCACTGTTTACTAATCAGACCATATCTACCTCATACGGACACCAAATTGAATCCAATGGTTAAATATCCACGAGACATATATCTACATTTTTCATGTTAACCATTTTTTTAAATTCCTTACCAATTCTTCCCAGAACTTTAAAAACAGAAGCTTAAAATTTTGCCACCTATAGCCATACCTATGCAGAACTATCTACACCAGCCTAAGTATTCAAACATACATAATATGTAACATGATATAGCAACATCCATGACCAATCATTAAAGTTCTAAGATCAAAATCCCATATAAATATTACAAGTTTCAAAACTTTTCTTCAAAAAGAAATATTGTTAAACTTACCTTGAGCACTTAGTCCTCAAGACTTCTCCTTTCTCTTTCTTCCTCTCCTTTCCTCACTCTACCTTGCTTCTATTTTTCCTCTCCCTGACTTGGACGAAAATTCTAATGTTATAAGGGTGGGTTTTGCTTAAATAGACCACCAAATAATTCAACTTTCATGATCATGGGTCTACCTTATCACAATTAGGATACACTTGGTTGAATTTTTTGGAAAACAAACAACTCATGTTCTTGTCTTCCTCTTCCTTAGTCAAGATATGCATAGGAAAAGGAGATTTGTATTTTTGAAAATTATGATAATATGTTCTTAAGATAAGGGACCAGGTCCCTTTGATTTAGGGATTCATTTCCTTTTTCTTTTGTCTTAATCAATTATGATAGGTTTGCCTTTTTAGGTGGCAAATTTCTAGCCCTTGAATCTCCATTATTTGGTTGAAATTATTTGTCTGGGATAGAAATGTTTTGTCCTAATGTCATGTATTATCATACCACTTGCTAAAATTATGAGTGTAGGATATAAATGTTTTGTCCTAAAGCCTTATATTATCATACCACTTGCTAAAATTATGAGTGTAGGATATAAATGTTTTGTCCTAAAGCCTTGTATTATCATACCACTTGCTAAATTTGTCTAAAAGCCATGTAACCTAATCTTTATTATATTATCACATGATTTATTTTATTTTATTTTTCCTTTTGGATTTGGGCTTATTCCTACCCATTTCCTTTGATTTGGATAAAATTCTACTTTTCTTGGAGGGCTTGGACACATTTTCATAATTTTTGGGCTATCGGTCCAATTTCTATATCCTAGTCCAAATCTGATATAAGGGAATTGCCTTAGGGAGTAATCATCCCCAAAAGCCAGGCTATTGGAGTGAGGGTGCCTAAGGTCTTATAAACCCCCCACCTAATGGTATTCTAGCCGATGTGGGACTTTACCGATAGTCACTCTATAATCACCCTCACCGTTGCACAATTCACCTCATTCGCCCACTCTTTTTGGCTTGCACGTCCTTGTGCAAGGTGTACAGGCTACACCACGAGCTACCGAACGACGCAGTTTTTTTTTGCCACTTGCCTCAGTCGGCAATCTGGTTTTTTTTACGACCTGCCTCAGTCGGTGATCTGGCCAACCCACACTGACTAGACGAATCAAGGCTCTGTTACCAAATGATATGAGGGAATTGCCTTAGGGAGTAATCATCCCCAAAAGCCAGGCTATTGGAGTAAGGGTGCCTAAGGTCTTATAAACCCCCCACCTAGTGGTATTCTAGCCGATGTGGGACTTTGCCGATAGTCACTCGATAATCACCCTCACCATTGCACAGTTCACATCATTTGCACAGTTCACATCATTTGGTATCAGAGCCTAAGGCCTAAGGCCAATTACCTAAACTTAGAAGGAAAACTATATAGGAAACTCCTATAGGACAAGGAAAAATAGAAATAGGAAACTATTCTAGAAACTATCAAATAGGAAACTCCTATAGGGCAAGGAAAAATACAAATAAGAAACTCTTCTAGAAACTATCAAATAGGAAACTTTCCTAATCAAATAAATAAAATACTAAAAGTAAATAAATCAAAAAAAAACGTAAATAGGTATGTATGCTCATGAATAATGCAGATTATTAATGATATGAGGGAATTGCCTTAGGGAGTAATCATCCCCAAAAGCCAGGCTGTTGGAGTGAGGGTGCCTAAGGTCTTATAAACCCCCCACCTAGTGGTATTCTAGCCGATGTGGGACTTTGCAGATAGTCACTCGATAATCACCCTCACCGTTGCACAGTTCACATCATAATTTTTGGGCTATCGGTCCAATTTCTATATCATAGTCCAAATCTTTGTTTTATTTCTTGTTTAGGTTATCCAATCGACTTGCTAGAAACTTATGTGAAGTGGAAAAACTCTATATGAAGTTTCTATAGGTGAAAGCCCAATATATGGGTGAATATGTTAAACTTAGTAACTCTAGTTCTTGAATTAGAAAAAATTACCCTAATCCAATATTTTCTTGAAATTTTAAGACCTTTACTTGTTTCCAAAAATTTATCTTCCTTACCCATGAATTTCACCTTTCTTTAGTATATTATTTCTAATTTTTCTTCTTAGGTTTTCTCTCTATACCTATTCCATTAATGTTAGAACATTTCTATGCATACACGTAAGGTGAAGAATTTCTAAGGATTATATTTCCTTAGATATCTAAAAAAATTGTCTAATAAATTTTATTTCCTTAATTAAATATTTATGTACTGAAATTAGGGATGTTACTTTGAATACTTTTGTATTTTTATTAATTCATGAAACGTAATTAGGGATTTTACATTTCTCTCCCCCGAAAAGAAATTTTGTCTTCAAAATTTCAGAAATTACCTAATAAGAAAAATTTCGGATATTTCTTCCTCATGACTTCTTCTAGCTCCCAAGTTGCTTCTTCCAGAGTCAAACCTTCCCATAACACCTTAACTAGGGGAATAGTTTTGTTTCACAATTGCTTCACGTCAGTGTCCAATATAGATGCTGGTACTAGCTGGTATGTCATGTTCTCCTTTATTTGGATTGGTTTATCTCGTATCACATGTGTGGAGTCTGGAAGATACTTCCGGAGCTGTGATACATGGAAAACATTATGCAAGTTAGACAAATTAGGTGGGAGAGCAACTTGATATGCTGACTTTCCTACTTTCTTCAGAATTTGGTAGGGTCCCAAAAATCGCGGATTTGGCTTTTTGATCTTGAGAGACCTACCAACTCCAGTGGTCGGGGAAAGTTTTAGAAATGCATGATCCCCTTCCTCAAACTCCAGAGGTCTATGTCTCTTATCATAGTAACTCTTTTGCCGACTCTGAGCTGTAAGCATTTTGTCCCGTATAATCCTGATTTGTTCAGTAGTTTGTTGAAATAGATCAGAACTTAACAAGTTCTTTTCTCCTACCTCAAACCAACATAGTGGAGATCGACACTTTCTACCGTAAAAATTTTTATAGGGGGCCATCTTAATACTAGAGTGATAGATATTATTATAAGCAAAATCTACTAAAGGTAGGTACTTATCCCATACTTTACCTTGCTCTATTACACAAGCCCTCAACATATATTCTAGGGTTTGAATGGTCTATTCTGTCTGTCTGTCAGTCTGTGGATGGTAGGCAGTAGAGAAAAGCCAACATACGTTATCCAACATACGCTAAAAGCCAGTGCCATAGAGAAAATCTGCATAATTATTCTTCTGAACATGACATGAAATATAGTGAGAATTAAATCCCAGTAAGTTCAACAATAAATCATCATCAATATAGCTCATCACGTCATGTTCATCTGTATAAACTACAACAAATATCTTTAGTCACATGAATGCACTATATCTATGCACATGAGAATCGTACAATAATGACATGGTTCTTAGTTTAACTTAAGCCCATTAATTTATGTGCTAACAAAATGATTCAATTCTTAGGGGGTCACGTACCTACCAATTGATTCAATTCTTAAGGAGTTTTAACCTACTTTCATGATTAGAACATCCCTAATTAACTATTAAATTCTGGTAATGAATTTCACCTTTCAGTCAATTAGCTATCTACCAAAGACGTGACAACTATTGGCCAAACATTCATCAACACATACATATGGATAATAGTTAATCTAATTATCACCAAATTATCATAATTAGGGTTCTAACAATTTGGTATCATTATACCATAAGCAGGTTTCCTAAAACCCTAAATTAGAATATACTCATGCATAATTGAAATAGTAATCATAATCAAATGCATTAAGTAAACCATAATCCAATACAAGTTCTGTAAAAGAGAAAGAAAATTAGAGATAGAAATATGAAAACCTGGTTAAGATGCAATCCGATGAAATACAATCTTCAATTTTATGTAAAATCTAGTCTAAAGCATAAAGAAAAATACAAATCTACTATAATACCAAACTCTAGAGTATTTTCTAAGTTTATAATAAGTCTGATTTCCTCTAGATCCGTTTTTTCTTCTCTCCCCTCATATATATACTCCTTGGCTTATTAAAACCCTTAAAAATCACGAGCTGTACGGACACGAAGCACGGTCATGTCCTAAGACACAGCTTGGCCGTGCTTCGGGCTAGATTCTGGAAAGTTCACCATCACTTGCACAGAACACGGTCTGGCTATATTCTAGGTGTCCCAAACATTGTCTACCCAAGTTGGAGGTTGTCAGTGTCCGTTTTTGCCCATCCGAAGCATGTTTCTTCCATGTCTCTTACTTTGTTTGCTCCTAGTCCAAATAGCCCTTCAAATGTGCTTTCTCTATTAATTCTTGGGCCATCTTTCTTATCTATAAACAGAAGATACAAACAAGCAATATCTAGAGCAACTGAAATAATACAAAACAAAAGTAAATAGATAATCACAAGTTAACTATGAGTAAATGGGATGAAATATAAAAATTAAACACACAATTTTTCCATTTATCAACTCCCCCATGCTTAAACATTTGCTTGTCCTCAAGCAAATGATAAGACATACCAATAGAAATGGAAAAGATAAACTTAAATTCCAGAGAATAGGCAAAATGTAACACAGCTAAGCCTTCACCCAATCAATGTATATTAACAGCTATATGAGTAGGCATTTATTATATAATCTATATTTTTCTAATACTAAATCCGAATTCTTTTATTATACACCTACTTCTATTGTTACCATAGAATTTATGTACCAAGTTAATTTTTAAGCACTTAAGTAGGTCACTGTATCTTATAGATTTCCCTACTTTTCCTTACCCCTATTTCAAATGTAACACTCATATATACTTCACTTAAGGCCTTTTTCTTCACAACTTTTTCTTTTCTTCTTTTTTTTTGAAATATATAGTGAGTGCATTTTATGCTCTGACTCACTTAGGGTAAAGGCAACTAGGTAGTCATACTAAGGCCTTGTTGGTGCCTTAAAGGGGTACTCAGAGTGAAAAAAATTTGGGTTTTACATTCCCTCATTCTTCACCTATCTCAACCTTCACACTCTTATAATGGAAAAAAAAATAAAAAAGGGACAAACAATTCATAGCACAATAGGTGAGGTGTTTTTAAAGAATTAGAAATTCAATGCTAAAAGAAAGAGATAAGATGAAAACTACCTATTTCATACTCTGTTATGCATCACATCTTTATGAGTTAAAATCAACCTATATTACATCAATCTATTCCCAAAATAGATAACTTTGTGATTATGCAATTAAAACAAGATAGATTCGAAAAACAAAATGAGGTATATATATATGCAAGAGAAAATTAGTCAATCAATGAAAACTAAGAGCCAAAAGTAACTACTCCTTTATGCTTAAACTTGACATTGTCCTCAATGTCACTAACAATTAATATATACAAGCAAAGGAAGAAAAGGAACTTACTTTTTTATTGGTCCTCTGGAGATACTAGTTATGAATGCTAGCTCAAGTGCCAAATGAGTCCATTCATAAGTAATAAGTCCTGCCTCTCTTTTTTTGTAGAGGTGGGCACAACCATGCTTGGTAGAACGGCATGCCTATGCTGGTAGCTGGGTTACCTTTATGTCTTCATTGCATAGAACATGACCGTAACCTAGGACACAGCCTGTCCATGTTCTGTGCTGGATCTTCTAGTTTATTGGCATTTAGCCCATGCTTGAAGCACGGGCATGTTCAAGAAAACGGGTATCCCATGTTAAGTGTTAGAATGTTCCTTCTCTTCGAAATTTTCCTCTGTTTTGCCCTTCTTAAGATTCCTTTGAAATTTTAACCTTTTTCCTAACCTTAGGCACATATAAATTGACTTGAAAAACACCCAAAAACATATATAAACACTCAAACTAAAAAAGAATAAACCAAAAACAAGTTCAAACATAAAACTGAAAGTATTAAAACAAAAAAAACAAGCAAAAGAAATCAAAACTAAAACATGGGTTACCTCCCACAAAACACTTGTTTAAAGTCGTTAGCTTGACTCATTTGCATGCTTTCAGCTCAATGAGGCTTTAAGAGAGTTTAGATAACTCTCTTCTCAATTTGTTGACCTTTATCGTAGTGCCTAAAGTGTCGCCTATTAGTTGGCATGTATCATAGTAGTGCTTCAATGAACGGTTGTTATGGTCTACCATTGTGTGGTCTTATCTTGCTACCATCTTCTTCTATGTAATGTCCTTTCAATTTCAGGGTCAAAGTTAGCAAGATACTCATGATCTCTTTGCATAAAAGAATAGTGAACCTACAAAAGAAAACAATGGACAAAATCAACAAGTAGAATATGCAAAAAAAATTAAAAAGAAAGGGATTTAGTCTAACTATTTCGTAAAACAACTAATATTGACACAATTGGTCTCTAACGATGGCTCCAAAAACTTGTTGTCCTATTTATTTAAATACCGCAAGCACACGGCATAGCTGTAGCAAGTACAATTCGTATCCCACATAATCCAATTTATCAATTACAAGTGTTTTACTGAACGCACTATCTAAATCAACGTAATTCGAGAGAAATAGTGAAAAGAAAATACAATCAATCTCACTAAATGTATAATAAAATTCAGTTATGAAAAGCCTATGATTAAGGTTCACCACACTTATGATATTCAACAACCAAGATAGACTTCTAATTATAGTAATCTGAGTAATCGGGGATGGTTTAGCCTTAGTTCGTTAATAACCTCTTTCAAGCGTTAATAACTGTACTTAGGTTAACCTAATTACCTACTTTCATGTTTTTTAGTTGAATTGAAGCCCATTAAGTTATGTACTAACCAAATGATTCAATTCATAGGGGGTCTCGTACCTACCAATTGATTTAATTCTTAGGGTATTTTAACCTACTTTCGTGATTAGAACATCCCTAATTAATTATTAGGTTCTAGTAATAACTTTCACATTTTAGTTCATCAATTATCTACCTAAGACGTGATAAATATTGGCTAAACATTCATCAACAAATAAAAGTGCATAATGGTTAATCTGATTATCACCAAATTATAACAATTTGGGTTCTAACAATTAAGTTCAATTCAGTATCATTATACCATAAGTGGGTTTTCCAAAACTCTAGATTAGAATCTACTCATGCATAATTGAAATAGAAATCATAATCAAATCCACTAAGTAAACCATAATCGAATACAAGTTTTGTAAAAGGGAAAGAGAAGTAGAGATAGAAAGATGAAAGCCGGTTGAGATGTAATATGATGAAATACAATCTTCAACTCTATGTAAAATCTAGTCTAAAGCATAAAGGAAACTCCAAATCTACTCTAATACCTAATCCTAGAGTGCTTTTTAAGTCCCGAATAAGTCTGATTGCCTTTGGATATGTTTCTCCTTGTCTCCCTTCATATACATACTCCTTGACTTATTAAAATCCTTAAAAATCACGAGCTGTTCAAACACGAAGCACGGCCAAGTCCCAAGACACAACCATGCTTCAAGCTAGATTCTAGAAAGCTTCATCATCTCTTGCATAGTACACGATACGGTTGTGTTCTGGGTGTCTCAAACACGATCTAGCCGTGTTAGAGGCTGCTGGTGTCCTTTTTTTTCTATCCAAATCTTATTTCTTCCATGTCTCTTCCTTTGCTTGCTCCTAGTACAAAGATCCCTTCAAATGTGCTTTTTCTATTGATTCTTGGGCCCTCTTTCTCATCTATAAACAGAAAATACAAACAAGCAGTATCCAAAACAACCAAAATAAAACAAAATGGAAGTAAACAGATAATTACAAGTTAACTATAAGTAAATGGGATGAAATGTACCAATTAAACACATAATTTTCCCATTTATCACTTAACCTAAGCTTGCGAAGGACATCAAAGGTTATAAATAGATAGCCAAAGAAGCATTAAAGACAACAAACAACATCTTTTACGCTACTAAAGGATCCAAGCATATGAATTTCTCCTTCTTCTTCTATGTTTCTTTATTTTCTTCATGATTTTCTTTATGGCCCTGCATGGCTAATTTCCTTTATTGGTTAGGAAGATTGAAACCTCAGAGTATAATTTCTCTATGAGATTAGATTTTTGGTCTTCATTAATTCAATTTTATATTTGGGTATTGAATTATTCTTCTATAGTTATTTCTATGATTTTTTTTGTTTGATTTCTAGAAAGGGCCCTCTAGTTAATTGAATGAGTATAATTTATTGCTAAATTAGATATTAAATATGGAATTTTTAATCCCTCTTATATGTAAAATAACTAGGCTCTGGTAATTTGTTGTGTCAGAAGTTATTAAATCTTTGGAAGAATATTCAACTAGATTACATTCAATCATTTGCATTTGAATTGTTTAGCTTCACTGATATTTCTAAATCTTTCTATAAAATTGCTAGATTAAATCTTAGGCTCATGAATAAGGTTGTTTAATAATTAGGATTAATTAAATCGCTAGTTTCTAATTAACTAAACCTAAGAAAAAATTGTATTTAGTTTCAATAGTGGATATTTGAATTAAGTTGAATAATAATTATCAAAGATCAATGGATTACTTTGATGGCGAATATTGACTTGACCAACACATTCTTTACTTGATCACATCTCTTGCTATATCCTACATATTTGCTCACTTGATTTACTTATCTAATTTTTTGATTAATTTACCATGATAATCAATCCCCCATTTACATTCACAAAAGTATTGACCTTAGCTGCCACTCTCTGTGAGATCGAATCTTACTGTTGCTATTGCATTATTTATTTTATAAGCGTAAGGTCTTATTAATTTTGGGTATGATTGCTACATATCATGCATACCAAAATTTGGTGTCATTATCGAGGAGTGTGTCAAGTTATTCTTTTCTTTTGTGAATTTTAATTTTTTGGTTTTCTGTTTATGACTACAACTCATTCTTCTAACCAAGTAGAGAAGCTGTGTGATCCAGAGATTAAGAGAGCCTTGAGTCAAGGTAGAAAAGTGATTATGGCTAGAAATTATACCTTGAAGGAGCTTGCTGCTTTGAATTCAAACCAGCAACCATTATGCATAAGCTTTCCCACCCTAAATACTACTTTAATTTTGAGTTAAAATCTAGTTTAATTCATCTCTTACCATTTTTTCATGATCTTGCAGGTGAAGACCCTCATAAGCATCTAAAATATTCCATGTGGTTTGCATTCGCATGAAACCCACTGAGGTAACAAAGAAATAGATAAAATTAAAAGCCTTTCTATTCTATTTAAATGATACAGCTAAATATTGGCTTTATTACTTACCCTCCAGAACTATTACCACATAGAACAAGATGAAAATGCAAATTTTGGGAAAATATTTTCTAGCCTCTAAAGCGACAAATATAAAAGAAGATATTTGTGGTGTTGTAGTACAATGGTGAATTTCTTTATGATTATTGGGAAAAAATTTTAAAATTATGTGTAAGCTAACCCTACCGTTAAATTTTTGAGTAGCTGCTCATTCAATATTTTTTATGAATGACTTCTACCTACTAAGAGGTGTATGATAGACGCAACCAATCAAGGGCCTTTGGTTGATAAAACCCCCCAAAGCTGCAAGGAATTTAATTGTAAACACAGCTGTAGATTCATAGCAATTTGGAATTAGGCTTCACTACAAGAAAACTAACAATTTGTGACTATTTTTCTGTGACAACTAAAAAAGTTGTCTCTAAAAAAAGACTTTTAGTTACAACTTAGAGGGATTGTCATTAAAAGTTATACTTTGAGTGACGACTTTTAAAAGTTGTCACAAAAACATAATCTTTCAGTGACAACTTTATAAGTCGTCATAAAAAAATTGTCACAAATTGTCAGTTTATAAGTTTTTGTGACAAATTTTTGAGATCGTCACTAAAAGATTACATTCAGTGATGACTTAGTTGATGTGAGCACGGCTAGCAAATGGAAATGGAATGCAGACCTGCTGGAAGTCCCAGGTGGACCTGTCATAAGAGCTCAGGCTAAGAGATTCAAAGAAGAATTTAATAGTTTCATTCTAGAGGGCCCATCAAAGAGATACATGCATTACTACAAAAGAATAGCCCAAAATTGGTCCATGTCATTAAAACCCACTTAAATATGGGTCAAGACGAGTCAATCTGAATATGGACCTAAAGTGCAAGAAGATTGAAGGATAAAAATTGAATATAGGCCCAAAATAATAGATTTATTTAATGGCTCAATTTAAGCTACGTTTTTCTAATTTATTTACTTTTAGTATTTTGTTTATTTGACTAAGAAAGTTTCCTATTTGATAGTTTTTAGAAGAGTTTCTTATTTTTATTTTTTCTTACCCTATAGGAGTTTCCTATTTGATAGTTTTTAAAACAGTTTCCTATTTCTAATTTTCCTTGTCCTATAGAAGTTTCCTATGTAGTTTTCCTTGTTAGTTTAGGTTATTAGCTTATAAATAGGCATGTATGCTCATGAACAATTCAGTTGATCATTTATAATATTGAGAGGGTTTTTCTCTTTGGTTCTTTAAAGAACTTTTCTGAACTTATCAAGATTTATCTTGTAGCGTTCAAGCAAGACTTATCACTCACAATCTTCTTCCTCTTTCTTGAGTGTGGCATCTACAATATTTCTTATACCTTTAGTTCTTATCTCTTTATAGATGACAGATTAAGGTCATTTTCTTTTTTATTTATTTTGTTATAAATCTGATTAGAACACGATCCTTACAATCGGATCTCATATTGACTTCGGATCTCACTACTCTTGGTGATGTTCATATTAGGGGTTCACATCATTAGTCGTCACTGAAAGTTGAAAAATAAAATTTTTCTGCTTCAACCTTTTAATGATGACTTAGTCATCACTAAAAACTGAAAATATACCAAACCATAGATTATGCTATGATTTTCGAAGAAAATATTTTTTTTTCTTTCAAAATTATTTTCTATCATATTTTTAAAGTTTTAAAATTTTAAATGAATTATTTTAAATTATTTTATCTTTTAAAAATTGAAGAAAAAATAAAATTTAAGAATATAATTAGTTTAAAATAATTTTTTCTTTAAATTTTTGTTGAAAAATTTTAAAATTTTGTCAAAAAATCAAAAGTGGGAATAGTTTTAAGGAGATAATAATTTTTTAGATAATTTATTTTAAAAAATAAAATATGAGAATAATTTGTTGGAAAAATAAAATAATCTATTGAAAAAATAAAATAGAAATATAGCAAAAAAAATAGAAATAATTTTTTAAAAAAATAATCTATCGTCACTAATGTCATTGAAAGGCCAGATAATGGAGAAAAGAATTATAAGCCAATAAAATTAGAAAGAAATGAAGTTTTCATCAAAGAAGTTGTCAATCACAAGCTACCAAGATGAGTACAGGGATGCAAATTATTATTCTATCTATTAGTTAAGTTAAAAAAAATAATAAAAAACATGAATAATAATATATTTATTTTCAGTCAGTAAATTACAATAAATTATCACTCTCCCAACTGAATGCTAGATAAAGGCAATATTATTAGTCGATGATCAAATGCCATAAATATCCATTTTACTTTTATAGAACATGGAGTGTCAACTTTAGGGAAAACCATTGTGCGCAAAAGCTTATCCCAAGTCACAATAACATTTAAAAATATAATTAGTTTAAAATAATTTTATCTTAAAATTTTTGTTTAAAAACTTTAAAAATTTGTCAAAAAATCAAAAGTGTGAATAATTTTTAGGAGATAATAATTTTTTAGATAATTTATTTTAAAAAATAAAATATGGGAATAATTTGTTGGAAAAATAAAATAATCTATTGAAAAAAATAAAATAGCATGCAGTTGTCCTTCAAATCATATTACGAAAATAATTGTATTTGAAATCTTTCTAAATATTAAAAGTGGTGACAAAATGAGATAAATTCTTGTCAACATAGAATTGATTCCCTTAAAATGTATTTTAAAAAATAAATTTTAAATATATTAAATCAATAAAAAATTTATATTTAATATATTATGGGATTTAATTTGGAGTTTAGTTCAAAGATATCTTAACTGCTATATAAGGAAAAAAAATTCTTTTAAAATGAAAAAAATAAAATCAATGAAATAGAGTGTAAATTTGAACCTTTTTATTGTAATTTTAATAAAAATTAAAGAAAAAACAAATGATAATTTGTTATATGTTTTGTATACGCAAGTGGAAGTTTTTATATTTTTATTTTTATTTTTCCAAGGAATGTTCTGCAAGAAGTGGAATTCCCAAAAAGAAAAACAAATTAAAGAATGTATCTAGACAAGGTTCATGATTAGATACATTACTATATTTTTTTAATCGCAAACCAAAAAATAAATTGGGAATGTATCCAAACAAAATTCATGATTTGAATAAAATTTAAATATATTAAATCAATATAAAAAAATTTATAATTAATATATTATGGGAATTAATTTGGAGTTTAGTTCAAAAATATCTTAACTGCTACATAAGGAAAAAAATTCTTTTTAAATAAAAATAAAATAAAATCAATGAAATATAGTGTGAATTTCAACCTTTTTATTGTAGTTTTAATAAAAATTAAAGAAAAAACAAATGATAATTTGTTATATGTTTTGTATACGCAAGGGGAAGTTTTTATATTTTTATTTTTATTTTTCCAAGGAATGTTCTGCAAGAAGTGGAATTTCCAAAAGAAAAACAAATTAAAGAATGTATCTAGACAAAATTCATGATTAGATACAGTACTATATTTTTTTAATCGCAAACAAAAAAATAAATTGGGAATGTATCTAGACAAAACTCATGATTTAAATAAATTTTTAATATATGAAATCAATATAAAAAAATTTATATTTAATATATTATGGGATTTAATTTGGAGTTTAGTTCAAAAATATCTTAACTGCTATATAAGGAAAAAATTTCTTTTTAAATAAAAAAATAAAATCAATGAAATATAGTGTAAATTTGAACCTTTTATTGTAATTTTAATAAAAATTAAAGAAAAAACAAATGATAATTTGTTATATGTTTTGTATACGCAAGTGGAAGTTTTTATATTTATATTTTATTTTTTCAAGGAATGTTCTGCAAGAAGTGGAATTCCCAAAAAGAAAAACAAATTAAAGAATGTATCTAGACAAAATTCATGATTAGATACAGTACTATATGTTTTAAATCGCAAACAAAAAAATAAATTGGGAATATATCTAGACAAAATTCATGATTTGATACGGTACTACATTGTTTTTATTTAATTTCTTTTCGTTGTTTGTTATTTTTAAACTAAGCGCATCAAAATATATTAAAATATATATGATCATAATCACAAAATAAAAATCACGTAATATATGATCATATATTGAATTGTAAAAAATATTAACTACCATGTTTTTATTGTGAATTTTGATAATAAATATTTAAAATACTATACCTAAATTTCTTCTATTTTTATAACTTATATCTACTTAAGTCATGCTATCTGGAGACGTCATGTCGAAGAAGATTTGACCCAACGGCTCTTTATCCAAAAAATAAAAGCAGAGAGCGCCTTCTACTTTCCATTTCTCACACGAAAAAAATACCTTCTTGCGTTCAAACAAAAATTGTGTGAAAGGAGCATATTTTTTAGGAAAATTGTGTCCCGCTCAAACGAAAAAAACAAAGTGCCTTCTGCTTTCTCAAGCTAACTATGATTCCTTTACTTTCTTGCGCTCAACTGTTCATTCACAAAGCCATTTTCGGTTCCCAGTGACAAGTCCTCAAAGTAGCAGCTTCGCGGGTGAAAGGAGCTTGAATCTGTAGCTTCGTGGGGGACATTGCTGGAGATTTCATCTTGAAGCGTCCAAGGTAGTGCGCACAATGCTCCTTCATTTTTTACCTTCTATTTAATCAATTTGGGGGTTTTGAAATTCTGGTTGGGATTAATGTTTTTGGTTTTCTTGTTCTGCTTTTAAGCATATTTTGGTAGGCTATAGTGAATGCTAGGGCATGATACATCTCTCTAGCTTTCTTCCTTTTTTGGTATCTATTAACTGTTAAATGAGCTACAAGCATGCGTTCTGATTTTTATTTTCTTGATATATCTCTCCAGCTTTCTTCCTTTCTTCTACTTTGTGGTGTTCCATCATTTTGGGCTAATTAGTTTTCTCTTGAAGATGATGTTTTAAGCTTTAGTGAGAGTGAGATCTTAAATAGCTAAGAATCCACTTTTACATGTTTTCATTTTCAAACCCATTTTAAGATATGTTTTCATTTTATTCAACTGTATTCATCTTAAATAGCACGCGTTCTGATTTTCATTGTAAGATACTATTTGGATTCCAAAATTTTATAGGGAGCTTCAGAATTTAGAAGGGTACTGCCATACTACTTTTTCTTTATGTACATGTTCAGAAAGTAGGCTATCTCCCTTCAAACCTAAGACATGAGAATCAAAGCTTAAGACTACCCTATTTATTGGCATTAAACTTAACGCATTTTCAGCAATAATAGCTAAATGTCTCAGTTTACTCAACCAATAGTTGACCAAGGAATCCATACTGTGTATCATATTAAATACCCAATTTGTCAAATTTCCAAAATAATATGGGATCCCTCTCTGCAATTAATAACGCATCCTCTTGATATAACTAATAAGACAAGTTCTGGGTAACAAAGTAGCAAGTAATAGATTTACCTGGAGTCATTTTCTGAAGTTCCCAGCTGTTCCAAACCATAAGCGGTGTCACAGTTTAAATGTTGCAGGCCTTGATCACATAGCACTTGTTTTTCTTTTACTTGATTCAACCAACTTTCCTGAACCAGGAATAGTGCAGATTTAACTCACGGGAAAAAAAAACCTTGAAACCATGAAATGAGCAGTTCTATCTTTTTTTTTTTTGCGTTCTCAGTACTCACAAGTAGTTTTTCTTCTTGGGAAAGTGCATTGGTAGCATGAACGCCAGCAGCCTGAAATTAAACCTTTAAAATTCTGTAAAATAGAGAGATGCATTTATCTGGGAAAATTCATTGTTTACTAAAATGAAAAGGAGCTATAGGGACTAGGGAGAATACATAATTCAGCTAGATTGCATTTATCTGGGAAAACTATATTGATTGATACTAGTCTTGTTAGTTGGTAAACCTTTTGTTGATTAACTTTTAATGTTCCCTATATCAATGCAGTTTCCTGTTCTCAGCTAGATTGTTGTATGAGGTTAACAAGCTCTCTGGGATAGTTCTTTCGAGAAGCGAATCAAAAACAAGAAAACATTGAAAGACTACATAATCCAATATGGTTTTTGTATGCTTACTTTCTAGTGTTTTTTTAAAGGTTTAGCATACTGGTATTAGTTTACAACTGTAGTAATCTGAACTTCACAATGGAAATGGTATTTGACAATGATATATCTTGAAAGATGCACGCATTGTCAACTTAAATTTCAATCATTAAATGCTTTTCTAGTTCACTTTGTGTAATGAATGCTAATCAGGTTGATGAGCATGAGTTACAGTGGCTTTGGTTGTCGTCCCAATATGCAAATTTCTAGCTTGTCATGTTAAACCGTAGTTATTATACCTATTAGAGTACTTGTCCTTGTGGAATATGGTACATTTTACTGGACTAAAGTAATCTTCTTATGGAGCACCTAGAGCATTGCATGCAAGCCCAGTATATCGATTATGGAGTTTTGAATTTGATCATGATTTTGATTGAATGTATTTGGATTGCAAACCTATTGTAGCATGCCTCTCAAAAATTTATGCACTAGAGTTGGGAACTTGTTGCAACTTGCAAGTATATGATCTGGGACAACAAAAGAATGATCATTTTGTTTCGAGATTTAAATATCAAAAGGAAGAGTAATGCTAGCTAATATCATTTTGTTCCAATAAGCAGAAATACTTTTTTGAACATAAAGCTAGCTAAAAATTTTACTTTCCACTTCAATCCATAAACGCCTAGATGCATTCATCCACTTTTATGTTGTGTCATTTATTTGATAATTATTTTTCAGACTTTTTACCTTCTTTCATTTCTAAATTCTGAAACCAAATATATATATGCTTTGCATTGTCAATGTTTTGATATGTTAGTGTAGCATTACCTATGCAATATCTTTGCCATATTTAATTTAGGAATTCAATTTTAATTACTTCCTCACACAACATTTTAGGTGTATATATAATTTTTCTGCTTAAAGGAATCGTAATGGAAAATATCAATGTGACACATGATAGTGAACTTTTATGCCATATTAAAAGTGACTTGCAACATGATGTCATATTCTTTGTTTGTTTTGGAAAGGGTAACAATGAATTTTGAATAAGTCTAAAATTTTAGGCATGAACAATGTCAATGCCTTCCATATCTTTGACTTTCTACTCTTCGTATGCCCTAAAGACATTCTTGGACATGATAGATAAACCATCATTTTCTAGTTAGCACTCAATAAACTATCTTATTAGATATCATTTTCACGTTATGCCGCTAGGATCTCAATTGTACTACCTTTGTCAACATGATTCCATTCCATTCTACCAATACACATACACTTTATCTCGTTTAAATATGTTTCTTTATCTTTTTCAATCGCTAACTTTCACTCCAACAAATTTTGTAGGAAATATTATGGACAAAAGTTAGTTAGATGTAAAGAATAGAGCTGACCCAAGATACATACAAGGGGTGGATCATTTTCTTAATTAGGCATATAGTGAAATAAGGGTAGGAAGCAGAAATAGGTGTCCTTGTAAAAAATGTAGAAACATAGTTTTCAAGGTGAGACATGAAATACGATTTGATTTGTTGAACAATGGGTTTTTGGAGTCTTACAAAGTTTGGGATCTGCATGGAGAAGTTGTGGGGATGACTTCAAATCCCCCTAATGAAAGTAATACTGTTGAGGAGGATGACATGGCTGGAATGATATATGATGCATGCGGAGTTGTGAACATAGAGGAGCTGAATACTAATATAGAAAATGAGGAAGAACCAAATGTGCATGCAAAGAAGTTTTACCAATTATTGAAAGAAGCCGAAACAAATCTATATCCAAATTGTGACAAGGTGTCAAAGTTGTCATTCATTGTTAAGCTACTTAATTTAAAGTGCCTTAATCATTAGAGCAATAAGTCTGTGGACATGTTGGAGTTATTTAAGAAAGTGTTGCCAGAGGGGGCTCAAGTACCCAATTCTTATTATGAAGCTAAGAAAGTTATTCAAGACTTAGGGTTAGACTACACAAAAATTGATGCATGTAAGAATGACTGCATTCTATATAGAAACGAACATACTAATGCACAATCATGCCCTAAATCTAAATTGTCTAGATGGAAATCAAGTGGACCCAAAGGCAAAAAAGAAGCACACAAAGTGTTGAGATATTTTCCAATAAAGCCTAGGTTGCAAAGACTGTATATGGCAGGACATACTGCTAAACACATGAGGTGGCATAAGGAGAAACATATTGATGATAGTGTATTAAGGCACCCTACTGACTTCATTGCATGGAAGTCATTTGATGAGCAACACCTTAGTTTCTCAGTAGACCCTAGAAATGTTAGAATGGGTTTAGCAAGTGATGGCTTTCAGCCATATGGGAACATGAGTACTAACCACAGTATTTGGCCAGTTATTCTTGTACCATATAACTTGCCCCCTTGGAAATGTCTGAAACAACCGTACTTCATAATGACACTTCTTATATTAGGTCCTAAGTCTCTAGGAGATTAGATTGATGTATATTTAGAACCAATGATTGAGGAATTGAACGAATTGTGGAACTTAGGGGTTGAGACATATGATGCTCATTCAAAGTCAAATTTTTGTATGCGAGCTACTATTATATGGACAATAAATGATTTTCCTGCATATGGAAATCTTGCAGGGTGGTCAACAAAAGGAAAACTGGCATGTCCTTGTTGCCATAAACATACCCACTCAATATCGCTAAGAAGTAAATTATGTTATATGGGACATCGTCACTTCTTACTAGCCAATCATCCATGGCGTTGGAATAGGAGGGCATTTGACGGTAAAGTGGAAAATAATGTTGCTCCTACATATTTGACTGGTAAAGAAGTGTTTGAACAACTACAACTTCTACCAAGTGTGACACTTGGAAAAGGCAACAAGCGAATGTGTGACAAATCTAGCATTGCTTATAATTGGAAGAAGAAAAACATTTTCTTCGAACTATCCTATTGGAAAACACTTTTGCTACGGCACAATTTGGATGTCATGCACATTGAGAGAAACATATCTGACAACATAGTGTCTACGGTGATGGATATGGCTGGAAAGACAAAAGACACAGTGAAGAGTCAATATGATTTAATAGACTTGGGGATCAGACCAAGTTTACACCCTATTGATACTGGGAACAACATCTTGCTACCGGCAGCATGTCATGTGCTATCATCACAAGAGAAGTTGAAAGTGTGTAATTTTTTGGCTCAATTAAAGGTTCCTAATGCATTTTCTTCAAATATTTCAAAATGTGTCAATGTAGCAGAAAAAAATATTTTTGGATTAAAGTGTCACGACCATCACATATTGTTGCAAGAATTATTTCCAATTGCAATACGTGAGTTGTTGCCTAAGGAGGTATGTGAACCCATAATAGAATTGGCACAATTTTTTAAGATCTTGTGCTCAAAGTGTTTAAGCATGGAAAACTTGAATTCCATTGAACAAAAAATTTCCATTACATTATGTAAATTGGAAACTATTTTTCCTCCAGCTTTTTTTGATGTCATGGTTCACTTGCCAGTTCACTTAACAAGAGAGACAAAGATTGCTGGGCCTGTTCAGTACCGATAGATATACCCAATTGAAAGGTAACATTATCTAATTTAGACTTAAACTCGAGTTATGTTTGATATTAGATATCTATTAACTTTAACTCACTTTTGTAAGTATTTTCGCACACTAAAATCATATGTCTGAAACAAAGCTCATCCTGAAGGCTCAATCGCTGAGGGCTATTTAGCATATGAAAGTATCACTTTTTGCTCAAGATATATGAGTGAAATTCCAACAAAGTTCAATAGAATCCCGAGGAATGATGATGGGACAGCCTGTGAGATGTCAATATTTAGTCAAAGTGGACAACCAAGAGGTGCAGCTAAATCGATTTTCCTACCCAACAAAGAATTTGATGAAGTTTGTCTATATGTGCTACAGAATTGTGAGAAGATTTGGCTATTCATAGAGTGAGTCAACTATAGCTTGCTAGCAATTAAAATGTTATTTGATTAAATTTTAATAGATAAAATGAAATAATTTGTAGATAGTATAAAAATGAGCTTCAAACACAAACCCAAGCATCAAATGTCGATTCAGGGAATATGAAAGAGTTTTCCAAATAGTCCAATCATCGAGTAAGTGTCTCCCCATAAGTTAATCAATGTATTATATTATTAGTTTTGTCTCATAACCTCTTGGTCTTGTTTGATTTCTAATAGGTTATGGAGTCAGGTTCACATTTTCAAGGAGACAATGAGTTGATTAATTTAGCCATTAGTCCACAAAGAGTTGTATATAGATATACAACAATTTTGGTCGATGGATTTATATTTCATACAAAATGCCGTGCATCCCAGAGGAAAGCTCAAAATAGTGGAGTTCTTGTGAAAGGAGACAATTCAGATCCTGAGATGGAATATTATGGTGTCCTCGAAAATATTTATGAGTTATCATATATGGGGGATAGGAAAATATACCTCTTTAAGTGTCACTGGTGGGATGTTGCTCATTTGGGAAGAGGATATAAAGTTGAAAAATATGGATATATAAGCGTGAATATTGGTTCTTCATTAAGTACAAATGAGCCATTTGTTATGGCATCAAAAGCAGAACAAGTGTTTTATTTGGATGATCTCACTAATAGAGATTGGCTTGTTGTTGTGAAAACATCACCTCGTGACCTTTTTAGCATGCCTTATGAAGATGAGAATGAATCATTATCTGCTGAAGATGCATACCAACTAGAAGAGGTTGAACATAATGAGTTCATTCACAGTGAGGATCAAGATGATGTTGAAGTGATATTATGTAGGGATGATGTTCAACCTCATAGTGTTAATCATCAGAGTGAAGAAAGAAGTGTCAGAAAAGTTGATTTCATTAATGAAGATGAAGAAAATGAAACAACGGATGAGGAAAGTGATGAAGGAGAATTCTTATCAGAAGACTCTATGTAAAATGCCATGGAACATAATGTAACACATTTTTGTTGCAATATACACCTAATTGACACTTGAATTGCACTTGTTCTTTGTTTTTCTAGATTGGCATCATTATTGAAAGTAATATGTTTCATTGCACATTTTATTTGTATTAGACTTGCATTTTATCATTGAATCTATTGAACTGTCAATACGGTCTATAATTTACAATAGGTTGATTTAAAGCTGGTAGGAAGAGGAAGAGGCGAACGAGGTAGACATGGGTCTAAAGGTGCTAACCAGGCTACGACTAATGTAGGGACTCCACAATTGTGTATGCAGCCACACCGTGACGAGAGCCAGGCACAACCTGCCACACCAACTTCAAGGCGTCCAATTAGTAGTGCAGGTAATCAAATAAATATTTTACACCTGTTAATTAAGATTTACTATTTTGTGATTGATACCTTATTGTTATGTGAATCACAGCTTCTTGTAGTGTAGCTAAGAATGTAAGGGGATCATACAAATGTATCATAGTAGATTCAAAGACAAAAAAAATGGACAAAAAATCCAAATTGAGATTCTTGATGATATCCTTCGAGTTATGGGAGAAGGATCGAGAGAGCTCACTAATTACATTAGACACATCACACGATGCACTTGTCCCTTGAAGGAGAAGGACTGGACTAAAATTTGGGAAAAATGTGGAGAACAGATTTTGTTAAAAGTGAAGGTAATAGCTAGCATAATTATATTATATCTATATTAACTTTTTGAATTTAACACTTCTGGGTTTATTATTGTAGGAAAAGTTTGAAGTTGGTGTAAATATGGAGCAGCGATTTGATGCATTTATCAGTGCCACTGCACAAAGGGCATACAAAAATTGAAGGAGTCGCCTGCACAATTTCTACTCTATGTACAACACTGAGGAAGAAAGATTGGCACATACACCTCCTGCAATTAATGATAATGAATGGAGGCACTTAGTCAGTTATTTTGGCTCAAATGACTTTAAGGTATTAAGTTATAACTTTCTTAGATAGCATTCTAATACAACATATGTTAACAAAGATGGCTGTAGAGTTCATTATAGGATAGAAGTTCAACAAACGCACAGAATATGGCCAAACTAACAACAAAACATATGTGTGGATCGCGATCATTTGCCAAAGTTAAGGAATCAACGGTGACATTTTAAAATGCTTTATTGTCAAACGTATTTTGATATGCATGTTTTCATTCTATTGTTAAGTAGTCATGCAATTTTATTGTAGAGAAATCCTGAAACTGGAGAAAAATCACCAATTGACAAGATATGGGAGATACAACATACTCGTAGAATTAAAGATGAAGAAGTTATATGATCAGATGCAAAGTCTCAAGAAGTTCATGTATTATTTTATTTTATTAATTTTTATAATTTTTAATTTATATTGTTCTTATTCTAAATGCATATTTGATTTAAATATAGGGCCAACTAAAAGAGATTGTAACCAAGTAATCTGAAGAAAATGCTCCTGGTTTGAGCAATGAAGCAATATTGACACAAGTTCTTGGTCAAAAGACGGGATATGTTTGTGGCAAAGGATATGGAGCTAGACCTCCTTCCAAAAGAGACTCTGGCCAAATCACTTCTGAGCATCTTCAAGAGCAAAAAAAGAAAATACGTGAAGAGATTATTGCATAACTACGTGAAGAGATGCATGAAGAGATGAAATTATGAGAAGAAAGGATGCACGCACAACTACAAGCGTAGCTGCAAACACAGTTTGAAGAAAGGCTACAAACACAAATTGAAGAAAGGCTACAAGCACAAATGACCTCTTTAATTGCATCTATCCAACAGGTAGCTATAAAATGGATAAAATCATTTGTTGATAAGATATTGTCATTTACTGGAAGCTTGGTTTGGAAAGGGTTAGGCCACCGTCACTGATATTATATCTATGGAATGTTTATGATTACACAAGTTTTCATGTATTTCAATATCATGGTTGACAAATTCAGTTGCTTATATTAGATTTTTTGATAAGGCATGTTTTGTTGGATATATGTTTTCTAAAACAAGTTGTTTGTCATAGAAACTCCACTTGTACTGCTATTGTCATTTTGGGTGTGATTGCAAATCATATATAGTTCTGAGTGTTAGCATTAATCATGACATATATACTTTTACCAAGTTTAGATTTAAGAATTCCAATGTGTTTCTCATTGTCTGTTTTCTGAACCTTGAAACATGTAAAAGCATGTTTGGTATTAATTACAACCACCATGGTATACTTACTACTTTGCTGGATCAAGTTGTAAAAGTGTTCATAATTAACAATATTCATAATTGTTTTAAGCTCTCCTATACAATTCATTAATCTAGATTACTTTTGTATACTGCAATTACTAGTTGAATTATTGTGAGTCTAGTATGATTGTCTTACTTTGTTTTCAAGTTTTGTGCTTCATTGAATTTGCTGTTACTATTTTTTGTTTGATTAGTTCTGTTATTTCTATTGTTATTGACATTTTGCTGATTATGTACTCAACTAAGCCTATTGAATTACTATTTCTTAACACTGGCTGTGGTCTTGTTGTGATTAAGTATTATTTTTGTACCAAAGATGTAACGGTGGCCTTGTTGTGACTAATGACTATTTGTGTACCAAATAAGGGGTTTTCTTAGTAAAGTCAAAAGAATAAGACAATGAAAGTGTTGGTGTCTTGTCTTCTGCCATTGAGTTATTTTTTATTTTCTCTCTTTATTTTCTTTCTTAGGCCACCGCCATTCTTAGTTCTATATAGGATTTTCACTTTGTTCTTCAAAGGTCTGACCATACATAACATATTATCTTTAAAACTGAAGGTTACATTTTTAGGTCAAAGGAAAGAAACAATTTTTGCTCTTCTTTCTGTCTCTTGTGTTTGATCGCCATCCTCTTGGTGTAAATAAGGTTTCATTTTTTGTTTTGTTTTGATATATAAACTATGGGTTATGAAATATCTTTTATTTGTTAAAGTAACTTGATTGAGTAATATCAAATGTTGTTCAAAAAAGATAAACATTTCCATGGCTTGGTGATTCCTTTATTTTCTACTTGACATAATACTTGTTTCCATACCTTTTGGATCCACACTAAGACATTACACTATGGGAAGTTTCATTTTGTTCTTGATTTTTGTGTTCTTTCATATTTCTCATTCATCATTTTCTTTTTTTTACATTCAAACATTGCCGAGATAAATTCAATAGCCTTTGTATACGTTGAATCATTTTTTATATTTTTTTGTAACTTTTTTATAGTTAGAAATTACTTAAAAGCATATATAATAATTGTTATTATTTATTTGGCTTGTACTTTATATTACTTGCTGATTATTAATTTGTTTTCATGTGTTGTAAATAGAGACAAATTTAAATTCTGCCAATGGGGAGTGCTATACCAAATTTTACAACGAATGCAACACCAACAACTTCAAGAGAACCATAGACTTGATGCTTTTTATTTTTTTGATATTTTATTATTTGTATTGTAATTTTTTGTTAACCGACATATGGTATTTACTTATTAACAAATTTTTTTTGTAGTTGATATTATTTTAATATATATCTTTTTATTAAAAAAATTTATTCCCATTCATATCATAGTGTAGGTTTTATTTTTAAAGAAAACCAAATGGTTAAAAAAATACATAAGATTTAGTGACAACTATTTTTGTCACTGAATCCCTATTTGCATACAACTTTTAGCGGACAACTAATGTTAGTTGTCACTGAAAATACTTTTAGTGACAACTTTTATTGTCACTGAAAACATAGAATGTGTATTATATAGTTCAAACACTTTCAGTGACGATTTTTATCGTCACTAAAAACATATTTTCAGTGACGACTTATGTAAGTGGTCACTAAAAAAACTTTCAGTGACGACTTATACCGTCACTAAAACTCATTACATTCAAGACTTTCAGTGACGATTTTTACAAATCGTCACTAAAAACTCTTTCAGTGACGAATTTTATCGTCACTAAAACTCATTATGTTCAAAACTTTCAATGACGACTTTTACAACTCATCACTAAAAACCATTTTCAATGACGACCTTTAACGTCACTTAAAGTTAATATTTACGATACTTTTAGTGACGAGCACAAAAGTCTTCACTAAAGATACATTTAGTGACGACTAAAGTTGTCACAAAAGACATTGATAGTCTCACCTTGTGATCTTTTTGTGACGATTTTAAACTTTTAGTGACAAATTTTCTATGTTTCAGTGACGATTTTAGTTGTCACTGAAAGTATAGCTTTAGTGACGACTTCAAAAGTCGTCACAAAAAACTTTTAATGATAGTGTTTTTAGCGGCCAAGGAGTGACGACTTGTAAGGCTTCAGTGACGACTTTAGTCATCACAAAAGCCCTTTTTTCTTGTAGTGCTTGATCACTCATCAAGGCATGCCAATGAAGTAAGTATATCCTCTATTGAAAAATAAGTTGCTAACTTAACCCCTTTCATTTGTCAATCGGCTACAATTAATGAAGTGCAAATAGTAAAGGCATGCGGCATCTATTCAGTAGTTAGGCAGCCTATTGACATATGCTCAACACTTCAAGATGAACCCACAAAGCAAATCAATTCAATAGGTGGTTTTTCTAAGCAATTGCACAGGAAATATGACCTCTACTCAAATACCTATAATATGGGATGGTCAGATCATTTAAACTTTAGTTATGGGAACCCAGCAGCTGCTCAAAACCACCCTATGTACCAAGACAATCAATAGTCACCCTCCTAGGCAACCACAAACTCAAAGCTCTAACTAAAGTATTTTTTTAGAGGACATTATAAAATCCATCATCACTAATATTTCATAATTTAAATAGGACATAAAGCAATTCCAAATAGAGGAGGGGGCTCGTATCCGAAGTTTGAAAAACTATGAGACACATGGAAACCACAATTAGTAGGTTAGAGGCTCAAAATTTTGGTAGGTTACCTTCTCAGACTGTGGCAAACCTAAGAGAAAATATAAGTGCCATTAGTTCAAGAAGTTGTAAGGTAATTGAGAGCCCTATCCCTACACCTTTGAACCAAAAGAGAAGCAATAGGATATCCTTAATGTTCAGGAAAATCCTAAGCATAAGATTCCTCTTCTTTATGATTATATGTAAAAACAGTAAATCAAGTTTTCTCATCCAAGATATAAATCCAAAAACACTTTAGATGAAAAGGAAAGTAAAACAAAAAACTTGAACACGAGAAATTAAGTTAAGATATGAAGATTAAAGCAAAAATTATAGCCAAGCTATGAGATGAGATAAAGCTCAGAAAACTAGAAAGATAAAAGAAAAGAAGTGGGGAAGGCACGATAATATTTATACTAGTTCAACTCAACCACTGAGCTTGCATCTAGTCCCCAAGTCAGAGATTGAAAGTTTCACTATACCACAAGTTTAACCGAGCACTTGTGAGCCTCTTCATATCAACACAACTCAACTGAGTTAGAACACACTGGGTTCACTCTACGTACAACCAAATTACAACAATCCTAGGTTTCCACACCTAAACTTGTCAAAGTTACCTCCCCTTGACTCAAATCTTTGAGAATAAGCAATATAGGTAGCTCAAAAACTCTCTTTCATAGTGTATAATATACAAATATAAGCCTACATTAGAAAAAAAGAAAAATAAGAGCTCAAGGATTAAAATAAATATTATGCATGGTTTTCTTGTCTCCCAACATTTAAGACATTTGGAATTTATAAGGAATTAAAGTTTATAGCCATTGAGGATCATTTAAGATCAAAATCAATGAAATTTGACCGTTGTAAGGTTGTAAAATCAATCTCAAATTACACCATAGGTTCTTGTTCATTGTAAAAATCCTTGATTTTTAGCTTACCCAAATGTCGTTAAGCCTCCACTAGTAGTTATAGGCACTTGTTACTCCCTGGAAATGCATTCCAAAAACACTTAGGCATCTAATGGATGTAGTGGGTTTCTGTTGGTCCTCCTAGCTACTAATTTTAAGAAGTCCATAACCTTTTAGGCATCCATTGCTACCAGTAGGTGTTTGTTTGTCAATGGTTTACAAATTTTGCCTTTTTTAAGCCATTAGGAACCACCTAACCTTAACAAGCTTCCAAGGATCGTTGACAAACATATTTTAGAGAAAATTTTACAAACTAAATCACCAACAAAATTTGAAAAACTATAACCAAACATTTTGAAAACATTTAAGAGCTCAAGGTTTCCTAAGTTCTCTAATTATAGAAAACCTAAAGGCTAGAAAAACTTAAGTGATAGAACCTTCAAAGCTTAGTTCCTTAGCCTTAGTTCCATGCAAACCTTGATGCATCCTTTGAAATCTTCATGTAAGCTCTTGATGAAACTTCTCCAAACTTGTTCATTTTTTTTAAAACCTTGTTTTACTTTGTTTGTTATCATCAAAACTATTGAATGGCACATTAATGGGGTTAACAAGCTGAAACCATTATTTGTGGTAACTAGGGCTAGAGACCCACACATCAGTGTGTATAAGTTGAAGTGGTTTAGTGTATGTGGTTATAGAGGTTGTAAATGGTAATTTGTGAGCCTTTCCTGGGTAGTAATGTTCAAAAAAGTAGTTAGTAGCATTTTTATTCAAAATTGGAAAATTACAGGCTCTGAGAATCTAATTTACAAATTGGCATAGAACAATGCTTAAACCTATTATGCCAGGTTACAAATTGAACATCCTTATTTACTACTATATTGTTATAATAGATTTCGAAGTAGAAGCAACACAGATGTGATCAAAAGCATACAGTTCATTTGGCATAATTGTCCCTTGTAGTAAAGTTTGCTTGGTAGCCTATCATTTGACAAAGTAAGCGTAAGGAAGAAAGTCAAAGTAAACTTGATTATCGTAGGAAAACTTAGCAACACTCACTAAATTCTTAAAGATCTCAAGCACATGCAAAACTTTATCTAATGACAATGCATCTAAGGAAATAGATGAGTTAAGAAGTGAAGAATCAATACAGTGGATAAATAGACATGTGCCATCCCCAACAAATGGCTTCTCATTTCCCATATATTCAAGCTTAATTTGAAAATTTTCCACAAAGGAGTGACATATGATGTAGCTCCTAAATCAAGGTACCAAATAGGGTTAGCAAAAATTTCAAGTGAGGCTACTGATGCTACAAAAGATGGTAAGTATCTAAAAGTAAACTAAGCTACATTTGTAGGATTACCATAACTAGTTTGATTAAAACCTTGACTATAACTGGTTGGATTACCAATGTACTAAAAGCTTAATCCAAACCCAATAGTGAAGGAATGATCATACTTATGGAAACACTGCCATATTGTGTAGCCTATCTTCCCACAAAGTTGACACTGAGGTCTATTTGCTTGCTTGCCAAATCGACCTCTTCCTCTAGGCTAAAATTGACCTCGAAAGCCATTATTTCTTCCATAATTATTTATGCCAAAGCCTCATCTTTGATAGTTTCCTAAGATGGTCTGGTTTTGATTTCCAATTGTGGTAAAATTTGCTTAAGACATAGTGGTGTTAACTTAAGAAATTACAGAGTCAAATTCCTTCTTAGCTCTATCAATTTTCTCTTATTCAGCCATCAAAAGGGCTTTAATTTTGTCCACCGACTAGGGGGTTGGTTCTGAATATGATGGCTATGATGAAGCCATCAAATTCTATACCTAATCTTTCCAAAATTGCCTCTACCTTTTCACATTAATGTAGAGGATCATTCATAGCATCTAATGAATCAAAGATTTTATTTATTTTAAGCATAAACTAACTATTTGACATTATACCTTCTTGATATATTAGAGCTAAAATCAAAGTAGTTGAAATTTTACTCAGGTTTGAGAAAAGAATAAAACCTCAAGCTTGTTCCAAATTTAGTAAGACAATTTGCTGCCTACTAGCCATGTAAGAATAAACTCTGTCATCAATGATAGAAGCCATGAAATCATCAATTTTTCTTGTCGTTTCCATATAAGTAACACATGATTGACTCTTTTTGTAGCTACTTCTTCATCTGATATGAGTTGATGAGGTTTGTTGTCGCCATCCTCAAGAAACTTTTTAAGGTTATGGGTAGAAATAATAGTAGGTATACATAAAAAGTTTCACAAACGCATAGTAGGTATACATGTATAATTAGACATATGTAGGTTCTCGGTCTAATCATAATTGTCCACATGTATATGTAGATAAAATTAGATAAAATTTCTCTTAATCTAAACCATGCAGCAACCAAGCTCTTAGACTTCTCTCATACAAGCAGCAACCAAACTCTAGACTTTCTCTCATACAATAAAATATTATTGTTATTAAATATATCGCTGACTATATATACAAGGGCAACCTTCAAATTTTGATTAGTTCATTAGAGACATCTATCTTTCTGCTTCACATAACATGAAGGTTCTGAAATCGAGAAGCATATGAAAAATTTTAGGTTTTAGTCAAAAAAAGAGAATGAATATGAGTTGTCCCAAACAAAGCAAAAGTAACAAATAATAATAAAAATAAATAGAAAGATTGGTTTATGAAGGTTAGAGAGAGATTGGATGTCACCATTTTGTTTCCTCAAATTCCCCCAAATCTTGTCTCCATGTTTATTGCTTTTGCCATCATGGAATTATATAGTGGAGGCACATAAAATAGTGAAGAATCCCCAATCTAAGTTCACAAAAGTAATTGTATTTTTTGTATTACAAAAGTAATCCTTATTCTATATTATGCGGGAATAGCTTTGAATCCCAGAAAAGTGGTGAGCTATAAGAAATGCTTCGTGATAGAGAATCTTAGTAATTTGTAAGGGAAAAAAGTTAACTACATGATAAAGTGGGGAGCTTCCTTATGTATTCCAATGACTAAATCTATATACAAATAAAGCAGTATAATGAGTGAGTTTTCAAAGTATCAAGGGCAAACCTATGAGGAATTAGGGGTTATATATAAGCAAGCTTTTCAAAGATATTTTAATAACTTAAGGCTAACCAATATAACTATTGGATACGTTCCAAAGATTGTACGAGTCCTACCATTCATAGAATTAGGGGAGAAACCTCTATGTCTTCGCAGGTGCATTTTTTTCTTTTTTTCTTTTTTACAAGTGGAATACTACTATTCAAACATAGACAAACACTAAGGTTAGCAAGCAGAAGACAACCGTAGGTTAAACAAATCCTACGACTTTTGGAGATAAAAATATACAAAATAAAAATTAGTTTTATGACTAGAAAGTACAGAGTCAACACACCTCTTAAATCATTATCTACTAAATATTACATCTCAATATATAAAAATATAGATATTATAACATACAAAAGAAAATATGAATCAATGGAGAGACAACACACCTCCCAACCTGCTCTAAATGTTAACTCTCTTAAAAAAAATTCTATTTATTATAAGCACGATGTTGTAGATCTAGTCTTCTTCCACTCAGATTTGAGTTCAAAGTTATAAATTTAAACTCAATGCTCTAAATTTAAACAGAAAAGATGCAAAGTTTGCAAGCTTTTAACCTCTTCTAAAGAAAGAGGGAAAATATTCCCTAATGGAAGGAAAAACTCCTCTAATGAGAGGAAAGAACTTTTTTAAAGAAAGTAAATGAAAGAAAAATGAAAAAAATAAGAGGAAGAGAGACTAGCCCCCCCCCCCCCCCCTATGCAGTAAAATTGCAGGGAGGGGGTTTTCTTCTCTCATGGCGAATGAACCAGAAGTGCTTTTGTCAAGAAATTATTTTAGGCTTATGCGACATGGTGTTTATTTTTTTCCTAATCCAACTGAATTCTCATGATTCTGCTTGGGATTAATCGGCCTAGTGATCTAAGGCCATTTCGTATAGTTGGCCCAAGGGCATATTTAGTATTGTAAATCCCTATTGTCATCCCGAATATCTACACTCCTTTTAGAGTAAATTTACTTTTCTGTAAAGTTTATAAAAATTATATTCATATTTTCTCTAATTGTAAATTATACAAAAAAAAATTATTTATAAATATAAATTTTTTTGTCTAAAAAATTCCGTCTAATCTAATATGATACAAATTATCAAATTATCAAATTTATGCTTATAAAAAATTAAAATAAGAAAGGTTAGTATAAATATTTTAAGACTTGAAGAGTGCAAATGTATATTTTATAAACTTTAAGAAATATTTTTGTTTCAACTTAAAATTTAAAAGTGTGTGCATATAATTTTTATAAATCTCAAGATAAATAAATATAATTTACTCTCTCTTTTTTATAAAGACACTTCCTTGAGTTGAATTGTTTAAGAAGAAACAAACTTATTTTGATCATGAGTCGTACAGTTGATGAGTGTGGCGTCAATCTTGATTAAGTTTAGAGTGAGCATGGAGATGTAAGTTTTATTCCCCTCAAGTGAGTTACGTACGTCCCTCTGTGAGTTTTCCATGTCCCCATTTTTTTTTTCTATCATTCTACTAGGTTCTTGGAGTACTACTTTTGTAACCAAAATGCGAAAAAGACATTGTGCAAGATATTCTTAGTGTACAAAATAAAAATTTAAAGTAAATTTCTTGCCATCTGAATCGTTTGTATGGGACTACACTTTAATTAATAGAAATAAGCAAAACTGCTTGTTATTAATATGAAGATATATATAAATGGGAAGACTGAGAAAACTAGAAAGCATTAGTTTCTTTATATATATATATATATATATATATATATATATATATATATATATATATATATATATATATATATATATATATATATATTCTTGTTTTTCATTGGTTGAAGGCACACAATGAAGAATCTGCTCTATCCCTAAAGTTATCAATAATAGAATCAGTTTAATCCTAGTCAATTTGGAGTTAAATAGGATCGGATCAAAAAATTCTTTTATAAAATGAGATGTCATTTTATTAACCCTGTCTATTTCTGTAATTAAGACTTAAAACTGACGTTATGGACAGACTTTAAAGATTTGACTCTAAGAGAAGGAATAACCTTAATCATAAGAATTAGCTTTTACTTTAAAAGATGTCTAAGAGTTAAAAATCTCTATAAAAAAAAAAAAATTAGTTTCTTATAGTATAACAATAAATAAAACTTTTTCAAAAACAAGAAATCAATACAAGGGTAGAGAAGAAAGCACAATATTTTTTATAAAAAATATATTTTATTATTTATTCTTTTTATTATTTTTTTATACTTAAATTATAAATTTTCACAAATAGTTATACTTAAATTATAAACTATCTAGCCCAGCGCCAGCAGTCCTGATTAGTTCAAAGGCTAAATAAAGTCGGCCCGAAAAGCTAGTTTAAAAATATAGTGTTATTTCAGAAGCTTGGCCCTGTATATTTTTCATGTGTAAATGGGCTGCCTCTAAAGGCCTAACCTATTTTGACATTTCTACCTATCCCTTGCATAATTTTTACTTCATTTATTTATCTATCTAAATTTTTATACACTCCTTTTACAACCAAATGACACTGGCGGAGTCAAGTTTACGTGAAGGGGGCGTGTGAATTTATTTATTTATCTTTTCTGCACTGAAAAATTTTAAGAACATTTTATTGAACATATTTAAATAAATGTAAGGACCCCTCAAACTTATATTGGACCCATAAAAAATAAGTTATGTGAAAATTTACCTAATGATTCACTCTTAAATTTATATTTGAAGCACTTTAAAATAAATTTTTATTATTTGATTTATTTTAAATTTATATTTTATCATTCTTTTATTACACTTAAAATTTTGACTTTTGAAGTGTAAAAGAGAAATTCTTAATAAAGTGGCATTAAGCATATCACAAATTGAATGCTATTTAATCACAAATTATTGTTATTTTATTTTATTTCTTTCCGAGTTCAAAAATTAGAAAGTAAAATATTTATTTCTTTTTTTCTCTTTATTGTTGTGCTCTTAATTTTAATTTATCAATATTTGAGCTTCAAATATGTAAATCATAAATACTGAGTAATTGATTGTATTGATAGATTTATCTTCCGCATATTTGTTTCTATGTTATATTTGATTTTAGAGTATACATTTTTTCATGTAAGTATATTACTATTTAGTAAATTCTTCAAATTGAAATATTAATTTTGTTTTTATATAGAATATGGATAAATTTCTTAAGAGAAAATTAATTTCTAAGCAACAAAAATTTTCTAATGCACAAAATTATTCAAAGCAGCATCCAACTAAAATTGACTTAGAAGATCTTGAGTTACATTCTAAAATTTCTTATTATCATTCTAATAACTAAGACAAAATGTGAAAGTAACGCTTGCAAAAAAAGTTTCCCTCATCTTAGGATCTTGGCTCTGTCACTACTAAATGGTGTAAGGAATTAATAAAAATTCGTCAAATAAGTGAAAGAGCTTCATTACATATCAGGCCAATAATTTCCTCTCCTACTTATGATTATTCGGTTGTAAATCAAGTATATGATAATATTCAAAATAGAAAATCAAAAAGCGACAACGCAAACGAAAAGTAATATGGAATAGATAAATATATACAAGTATAGCCTGTAATGCATTTAGAATAATTGTAATATACTCTGCTATGTGTACAGTAACTCTTCTTTTTTCATAATCAGTGTATATATGTTGTATATAAAATAAGAAACAAAGAGAAGATTTATAATCTATTCAAGAAGTTTGAATTAAGTTACTAACAGGGAAAGAAATAAGGAATAAAATAACTAAACAGCTAGTTAATAAAAAATGAAACTCTAGTTTAATGGAGCTTTCTTAAATTATATGTGATGTGCATTGATTGGTTAGCTTATGTAACCTGTGTCTAGCCCAAAAAAATCAAGTTAAACAAAATTTTCTTTAACCCAATTACATATAACAAATTAATTTTGAGAAATTAACCTTTTTATTTCACCTAATTGTTAAATTTATCCTTTTGGATGGCAGTGAAAATGTGCATAGAAAATATGAATGATTTAAGGAGAGCTCTACCTTTTAGAGATTAAACTTTTTATTAAATATATTTGGATATTTTCACTTTAATTTCTTAATTTATTATTTAACTAATGAATTGTTAAAATAAGAATTTTAAGATATATTTAACAATAAATAACTTAATCTCTTAAAATATTAAAATCTCCATAAAAGTACAATAAAAAAATTGAACTGAATTGAGGCATTTTGTTATAACACTGATCAAATAGCCTAAAGTTAGAACGAATGGTTTGAAAGAAGATTATGGGATTTTATGTCGTCTTAAAGGCAGGCATTTTGTTTTTATGGCCGAGAATGTCTCTTCCATTAAAGAGAGTCGTAAAATACTGGCAAAAAGCCAGGCTACATTTTATGGCCTTCGACTTCTTGGTCGGCTCACCGCCTGTCTTTGGGGCGCCTTTTGTCAAAGCCCAATCACTATGGATTTGATCTCGGGACAATAAACTAGCATAGATATTCGTTTCGGTGGATGATTTAAAGAGTTATTTTTCACAAATTTGAAAAGTATATCTGACCAAACAATAAATATTTAAATAAATTTGAAAAGCGTTAGATTTTTATAAATTTTTATGTTTCTGTACTTGTTTGAGTTTTAACCTAGACCCATGGTACTAAATTTTGTTTCGAGATACCGTTTCGGTGACTCTAAAAACGAAAACATTTCGAAACATTTCGAAAATTTCGAGGAAACGGAAGATTTTTTAAGAAACGTTTCAAATAATTTCAAATAATATTTTTTAAAATTTTAAAAGATTTTAACATAATATTAATGATATAGATATATAAAACTATATTAAAATTAATTTGAATTAATGTCTATAATTGAATAGTAAGTAAACATACTACTACAGTAGGGGCTTCAACTCAAATCTTAATAGTATTCAACAACAATATCTCTATTGCATCTATCTCTCCATCTGCTTCTTAACTCTTTCGTGACATTTATATTTAAGTCTCTTTCTCTGTCGACCATAATTCTATCTCTATCTTTAGGTATATTTCTCTCTCTTTGCCTTTCAATATCTCTTTGTATCATTTTTGTAGTTTCCTCTTTAAAATAAAGATAATGAAGGAAAATAATGTCATAAGAATAAATGGGGAGAGTATGAAGTTAATAAAAGTGTTGTAACTTATGAGAGAAAATAACTTAGTGTTAGATATAATATAATGCTATTTTCATTTACTTTTATATTGTCAATTTTTTATTTTTTAAATTAGTTTAGTACTTTTTCATCGAAACAAGAGTATTTCCATCGAAATAACTCGAAACAAGAGTATTTCCATTGAAATAACTCGAAACAAGAGTATTTCTATTGAAACAACTCGAAATAAGAATATTTTCAACAAAATTTCCATTGAAACAAGAGTATTTCCATCGAAATAATTCGAAATAAGAGTATTTCCATCGAAATAACTCGAAACAAGAGTATTTCTATCAAAATAACTTGAAACAAGAATATTTCTATTAAAACAACTCGAAATAAGAGTATTTTCACCAAAATTTCCATTGAAACAAGAGTATTTCTATCGAAACATTTTAAAACATAGCAATTTTAATTAAAATAGCATAATTCCTTAACAAACACTTCGTTTCGTTTCGATAACTCCGTTTCGCATCGGTGACTCAGGAAACGGAAACGTTTCGGTCGTTTCGAGAAAAAAGAAAGGAAATTTAGTTTCTTGCCTAGACCTATAGAGTAGGACTGATAGAATATAAATTTTTATTTCATTTTCTAATTTAGTTGACAAAATTAATTAAAAAATATAAGTGCCATGAAATACTAATAGCCTCATGTCAAGAAATTGACATTACATTGAGTAAAAAATGAAGAGTACGATAAAAAATAAATAAAAATATTAAAATATATTTTTTTATTTATATAATTTTATATAATTAAAAATATATATATTTAAATTAAAAATTTTTAATACTATTAAAAAAAGTAATTCAAATTTTTATATTACTAAAAATTTATTTTATTTTTTATTTATAAGATTTAAAATAATTTTTTAAATTAATATAATATTATTTTAATAATTTTATTATTCAATGGTACTTTTATTTTTTTTTTAGTTTTTATTATATATTTTTTTCATATCGTATCAAAAAATAATTTTAATAACGATATTTTATTTTATTTCATTCTATTTTCAATTACATTATCATTTCTATTTTAACAAATAATAAATGTCAAAAAACATTTAATATATTAATACTCAAGGTTAGTGTTATTTAAAATATTAGGAGAGATATTTTATACAACTAAGGTGATATTTGACATCAATAATATTTTAAAATTTTTGAAGAAATGAAGTGAGATACTAGAAATAAAATATCATTTTTAGTCATAAAAGATTTTCAAAAATGAAAATTTACAAAATAGAGTTGAAAATTTCATTTGCATTTGTAAGGGTGTGAAAGAAAAATTCTCATGAAAATGAAAAAAAATTTAATATGTTAAATTATTCAATTACCTCTAATTTTTTTAAAATATGATCAGTTAATAAAATTAAAAAAATTAAATTAAATTAATAATTTTATATAATAAAATATAAAATAATAAATTTAAATATAAATAGAATGCAATACTTACTATATAAAATAATAAATAAAATGAATATATATAAAAATAAAAAATATGATATGTAAAATGATAAATAATAAAAATAATATGTAAAAAATTGTAAGAATATTTTTGAAAATTATGAAACATTATATATATATATATATTAGAGACACAAGTGCACGTATCGCTTTCAAGTAATAAAAGTAAGTATTGATTATTGTCTCATAAAAATTGTGCATTAAGTACAAAAGTTAAACTACAATATAATTATCTTGATAATAAAAATGAGAGAATAACTATTGAATATAAATTGAAAAATAAATGATAAATTGCAAATAAGTAAATTGTAGACATTCAGATCAAGAAAACTCTAGGGATCCAATTTCATCAGCATCACTCTGATTTGGTTTCTTTGTAATTAAATAACTAAATTTAATTTACTCTTTTTGTTAACTAAAAATCTTAAATTATTTACTAATATCTCATGAGCACTAACAAAAATATTCCCTAATTAATAACTCACTATATTGCTATGTGAATTAATTAATTAGGAATTCATTAAGATATGTAGTTCTTTTTAATGGCTACATGAACCCATTAAGTATATTTCTATCCATATGTAATTTATAGTCTTAATCTTCTAACTCTAGACTCATAAATTATTTTGTCGTCTTATTATGATTAGCAAATTATCTAATGAATAGCTAGTAAATTAGAAGCATAAACAATTAAGAAGAAAATGCCAAAGAAAGAAAGAAATAAGAACTTCATTATATAATTTCACCAAACCATTTTAACCAAGCTCAATGTCACCCTAGAAATAAGGATTTAGTTCATAATAAAAATATAAAAACAGAAACTCAAAACAAAATCTATAATCGAAGTTAAAGAAAAAGAAAAAGAACACTAATTAGAAAGGAATCTCTGGTTGAATTCTTGCCAGCAGATGATATTTTGTTCCACCTCACCTCCGTTAAATATTTTTTCAAGACCTAAAATGTTCTTATTTCTAGTACCCTACTGGGCTCTAAGAAAAAGGAAAACAAACACTCCTAAAACCTAAAATCAATTTAGAAAAATAATTCGCGTGTCAGTTGAGTTATGACCTATCCTTCTCTTTTGCCAAAATTTCCCCCTTTTTGCCCAATTTCTTCTAAAATTGCCCACAAGCATACTTTTCTCCATTCTTTTGCATAAAAATACATTATAACCCATTAACCCCCTAAAAACATCGAGAATCAATAAAATTTAAGTATAAAAGAGCCTTAAATAAGTGGTATAAATCCCATTTATTAAACTTCCTCAAACTCAAGAATTTGCTTATCCTCAAACAAATAGACAAACTATAAAAATCTAATTAATCTACTAAGATTTAAGAATTGTTCTACTCACCCTCTAAGGCCTCAAAATAAAAATCAAGCATACCCAAAAACAAATTTGTCTAGCTACAAGCATGAATAGGTCATTCATTACCAATAACACATCATTCAACCTTCCTTAATGTGTGTGTGATAACCCTTTGACTCATCTAAAACTGAACAATAAGTCAAACCGAGAATGAAATAAAAAGTCCTCGATCAAGAATACCAGAAGCTTACTCTTTGTGCTAATCTCCACTAATATAAATTCATGCATAATCAAATATCAAAAGGACTTCTAAAGCTTGTAATGTTAGGCATGGGTTAAGGTATGGAAAATTGGGATCACAAATAGCTTATAACATGCAAGCATAAGATCATGGAGTTAGTAGAGCACTGAATCAGCCAACTTTCCACTTCCCAAAAATATTCTTTTCCTTTACTGCTTATAAACCTCTATTTTTTTTTACTGCAAACCCAAACTTATCATTATTTAGGGCTTTACTTGGTGCACTTATATTAGAAATTTTCTTGAAACACATAATTGTTTTTTAAAATTCACAAGAGGAATTTAGTAGTTTAATCATAACTCTACCCAACCACCCTTCAAATAGACTTTCCCAAAGTGCTCCAACTTTAACAATCTTACACTTGATATGCAAAGAGACATAATGGTATTAAAATAATGTGGTAAGATAACAAAACAACCATTCAGAGCCAAAGAAAAAGCAATTAAGCTTATAGTGGGAAAAGAGAGATACTTATATTCCATGGGTCAGCTTTAAAAGCTCAAACTCATAAAAAAAATGTCCTATCTTATCATGCTGGGTCTAGGAATTTTCCTTGAAAAGCAGTTAGAGCAAGTTCTAGATTCCATGGGACTCATAAAAATAATATTATAAGTGTGACTAGAGTTTAGTAAAATTTGATTGTTTGGGCTAGGGACACAAAATTTCAAGGAATAATCAAGCTCAGCATTAGTAAGCATATATTGAGTCCATTCATACAAGTAACATGCAAATTTAATGAAGGGTACACCATCTAATTAATATTATTATCATAGGCTACAATTACTAAATAAAGGATCCATATAACATAGATAATAAATCAAGTAGTGCAATTATACAAACCCACAAAAGCCTAAAAATTTTTTTTAAAAAAAAAGAATAAGTAATGAACATCAACTAACTACCTCTCCTAAACTTGAGGAAGTCATTGTCCTCAATGATTAAAGGAGTAAAGATGAACGACAAGAAAGGAAAAATAAATAAAAGAGAATAGGGAAGGAAGAAACTCTCTAAGTCACTCATTGGTGCCGTTAGAAGCATCTTTTGAGTCCATGCTAATAACAAACTTTATCAAATAAGCAAGAAACTATGGTGGTCCAGAAGTAGGTGGTGTGGGGAGATTCATCACGAAAGAGATGTGCATAAGTTATTAGTCTAGTCTAGCTAGAACATGTGCCATGAACAACTCGTTCAATTATTGGTGTATAAGCCATGTTCGTCCCAATTGAGCAAGGCGAGCCTACACAAATTCAACATTAGGTTATGGCTTCTATGGTACATCAGGCATGGGGACATATGGCGATGCCGATTCATCCGATGCATGAGGGGTTCCATGGCGACCATTAGCCATGTAGTAAATTCTTTTATAAATCAAGGCATTAAATGGCGTAATGTTCTTATAAGTATCCCATTCAACAAAGGCCTAGGCATACAACTCTGCAATGAGGCTAGAATGCCTATAACCTATAGTGATAGTGGCACTAAAAAAGCTCACAATGGACCTCTCGATGTAAGCCCCCACATCAGTTGCCATTCCAATCACAAGGGGATAAACCAATGTAGCTTTCTCTAGCATGACATCACTCACATAAGCTATTGGAAGGAGGCATGCACACACAAGGTAGTGCCATGCTCTAGGGATTAACCATATACGACTTCATGGGAAGTTATTTAGTGTTAGACCATCCGCCTTCAGTCGCCAATGTGTGCCTAGCTCAACAATAGTGTCAATTATGGTCTAATAATCGACCCCTTATGAACTAAGTCATAATATGGATCCTCACGAAGGTTTGGAATCCCAAAGAAATTGTTGATAGCAGGGGCACTGAAATATGCCTTCTTCTAGTGCACATACACAAAATATCTCTAGCATTTAACTCTATTAGCATAAATCTCGTGCACGATGTCGATTATGATAGCATTGGGCTACTTAGTGAACTTCTCATAGCCCTGAGTCTCAATCTAATTAATAATGGTCCCTTCAGCACCCCTATCTTGAGCAAAACCACATTCTTAAATGAGGGGTTCGAATAAAATAATTTTAGCACATTTATCAGCAATAACTTAACTAACAAATTTAAAGTAGTTAAAGGTTCCCACGGCTGGAGCAGAAGAGGAAGGAGCTGCATTAATGTTCTTCTTAGCTCTTTTAGGTGTCATGGATACTATGCTTGTTGGGTCACAACTCAGAGTGTGATGAGTTGTGACATAAGTTAAAGGAATTTGTACCTTTTAGACTTATTAAGTTGTGACTCGAAGTGAGATGAGTCATGATGCGTTCATCTTGGATCTCAATACTAGTGCTTTTTGTATTTAATGGGTTGCAACTCACTTTTCCCTACCCCTTGTACTGAATTTTTTTTTATATATGACCTTCGCTCAAATATCTCAAAACTTGAGTGTAAATCCTAAAATTACAATGAAAATAACCATAAAAATTTAGGAATCCAAAACTATAATATACTTAAAAACAAACTACTAAGGAAAAAGCAAGTTAGAGGTTTTAGGTTGCCTCCCAAAAAGTGCTTGATTTATAGTCTCCAGCCTGAAAATCTCATATGCTCAGTGAGTGTCATAAAGGATGACAGAGGATTTAAGGAGATCAACGCCATCCTCTATATAGTGCTTGAGCCTCTGGCCATTGACCTTGAACTAATGATCATTACTTTTTATCTCCACAGCCCTATAAGGAAATACCAACACCACTATGAATGGGCTTGATCACCAAGACTTCAACTTCCCATGGAAGAGTCTCAACTTAGAGTTGAACAATAATACTTTTTTACTTGGATAGACTTTAAGCCTAATTATATTCTGATCATGCCACTTTTTAGTTTTCTCTTTGTAAATTTTGGCATTTTCATATGCCTTAATGTGGAATTCATTAAATTCATTCAACTGCAAGAGTCTCTTCTCACTTGCTGCCTGGAGATCAAAGTTAAGCTTTTTTATAGCTCAGTATGCTTAATGCTCCAATGACTCAACAAGATGGATATTATGAAATACTGACTTCATGCATTCCTCAATGACATCAATTCATTTGAGTGTTGCTTCATAGCTTTGGAGACATCAAAAGTCACCTCTTCATCTTGAACTCTTAAAATTAACTGGCCCTGCTTCACATCTATCAATGCCTTACTAATAGCCAGAACAAGACGCCCCAATATGATAGGGATCTCTTCATCATCCTTCATATCTAACACCATGAAACCTAATGGGAATATGAATTTTCCTACTTTGATTACTACATCCTCAATAATGCCTCTAGGTACATGAGGGGTTTGTTAGTCAACTGAAGACAGACAGATGTAGGTTTGACTTCACTGAGTCTAAGAGTCTTGAAAACAGAAAGAGGCATTAGATTAATAGAAGCACACAAATCAAAAAAAGTGTTACTTATAAAAGACTATCCTATAATGCAATGTATAGTAAAACTCCCTAGATCCTTTAGCTCAGGGGGTAGCTTTTTTTGTAGAATTGTATTGCATTCCTCAATGAGTACCACAGTCTCAAAGTCTTCTAATTTTCTTTTGTTGGATGGGATGTCTTGCATGAATTTTACATAACTGGGCATCTAACTACAGCCTATACAAATGGTAATGTTAATATGCAACTTCTTGAATACCTATAAAAATTTGGAAAACTCTATTTGTCTAGTTTTTCACTTCTAGAGTGCTTGAGGGAATGAAGGTTGAGGCTTATATTGGGGCAAGTTGTTAGCAAACAATTTACTCTTGAGTTTTTCTATTTTCTCTGTGACTTTCTTCTCAGCAAGCTTAGTTGGTTCTTGAAAAGAGACTTACTCTTTACTCTTCTCCACCTTTTACTTTCTTTCAGGTTTTTCATGTAAAGATCTCAAAAAAAAGTTTTTTAGTCACTTTACTTTCCTTTCTGATGTAATTATCTCATTTCTTTTATTTGCTTCTACATTACTGACGGAACTCTAATGTTAGTTAAATTCTTAATTAACAAGTAATGAAATAAAATAGTAAAGTGTACTTCCATGCATAATATTATATTAAGAGTAGCATAAAAGCCATTACATTAGTGCAACTAGGCAAGAAGATGTTTATACACATATTTTAGTGATCAGGGTACTATCTGTAGTACAAAAAGTAAAGGGTACCTAGGTACTACTCCAAAAGAATATCTTTCATGGTCTAGGTAGAAAAAAATAGTTACCCTATATCTAGTACTCTATTAGTCATTTGGCTCTCCTAGTGCTATTGGTGGTAGTGATGGCCTATGCACTGGGAACTCATATAAATACACTACAAATAACTCATATACTATTGGTATCTGCCCAAGGTAGGGCAGCTTAACCCAGAGTATAACGAACCTCAGGGTCATAATGTATACTGCCATGATAATATGCTAATCTGAACATAATATGAAACAGTAATGATAATAGATATTTTCAGTAGATTTTATAGTGCTCATGATGAATATAATTATCATAGATATTATATCATGTTCAGCTATATAAACTATAGAAAAATAAGTAGCCGTAATTATTAACATATGTTGATGCATATAATATCATGCACACCTAACATTCATAAATATATTGGGCTGTATCATATATATATATATCAAGATCATAATGTATGGTCACAGATCATGACTTTTTCCAATAGCACAATTATTTCTCTTGCTTAGCGAATTTAGTGATTTTGTATATATATATATATATATATATATATATATATAACAAGATCATAATGCATGGTCACAGATCATGACATTTTTCAATATCACAATTATTTCTCTTGCTTGGCGGATTTACTAATTTTGTAAAGGTGTGAGCTCTGACTCATGATCATTCGGTCAAATGAACAACTGGCTCACCTAAATGTGGCTATAACACATCATTTAGGCATGGCATAATATATTTTCTTAATCCGTGAGTAGGGCATCCCATATTTTGGTATCAATATGGAGCCCATGAGATCTTTCTCAGGTCTTCTCGCTATAACAAGGGTCATTCCACTTTTCTTTTCATGAAATCAACCAAGTTAAGATTTATAATTTTTTCATCGATCTTTGCATTATGCTAATACAATCACATATTTGTTTCTGACATAATAAATAGCTTATCATTATTTTAAACCATACGTATGCATATGTTTGTGTAGTCAAGTAACTACTATGAATTATTCTTCAAAATATTAAGTAATATATGTAAATTATACCTATAGTGTCACATTTCATTCATGCCATGAATGTAAGTGCTTCTTAGACTTGGAATATAGTTTGGACTCGCCCATATTTACAAAAACTTATTTGTTAACTCACCGGACCAAGTTTTTAATACTCTTTACTTTTCCATTTACTAGTTGTATAAAGTATTTTCTTATATCTTCTATGACATTCCTAATCTTTATCTTATCCACGTAAATTTCTATATATAACTAGGTATAAGGAAAACTAAGGATTCAAATACATTCCCTACTTCATTAGGTGAAGTTAGAATATTCAACCTATTTGTTAACTCTGTCTCTTATCAATTATTACTCAATCATTAGCCAAACTCAATTTGTCAACCTATTCTTAATTAAGAGTTCATAATTAGCCAATTTACTTCAATATACATTCTCTTACTTTATAACATAACATGTATGCAGCTTCCTCCTTATTATCTTGCTTCTAACCCAAAAACTAGCCTCAGACACAGCCTGAGTATGCTTCATAACATGGCCGTGCTTGAAACCCAACAATTTCACCCATAACTCATGAGGCAAACGAAACACGACCTGGTCGTTCTCTGTTCAGGCACGCACGTCTTGATGCTACACGAAACACAGTCTGGTCGTGTCCTTGGACACGACCATGTTTCATGCCCTGCAGCCCCTGTTTTTCTCCTTTGCTCGAAAATGCTATCCTCAAATTCCTTTTTTTGGTTCCTAAGCCCTTAAACCCTATATATTCTTCTCTATACATATCTTACGATTAATTTAATACATTATTTCCAAACCAAAAACTATCATAAGTGTCACGACTCCTATAGGATAAGGCATGTGACTGGCATGGGAATGGGGTAAATCTCACTCCATAAGCCTTAAGCTAGTAGACATCAGCATATCCATAACATACAACAGATAAGCCAAAATAGATGCATGCATAACATGAGAACCATCCATAAAACATACACCATAAAATGCATACACAATTGGCACCAAACTAACAATATATCAATCATATATTTCTTATGTAACAAAAGCTATACAAACATCCAGATACATAAGAAAGCAGGAATCATGTTTATAGTTCATAGAGCTACCCTTAGAGTACAAAACAAGTTTCCAAACAAAACCAAGAGCCCTAAAGGCAACTTAGACTCACAATAACCATGCTTAACTCTCTAAGCAGTTGGAGCTGAATCGAAGTCTTTATGACTATCTGAAAGGGAAAATCATAAGATGGAATGAGTTTAAAACTCACTGAGCAGATCATCCTTACTATAACAGAAACAAGACAAGCATGACATGACTTTTTCATAAATTACAGTTAAATGCAAGAAAACTTTAATATAATATAAATCTTAAATTTAAAAGATTAACAACAATTAAATTCAATACTAAGAGGTATAAATGTTGTTATGTGTTTATATAATAACCGCAAACGCACGACGTAATTGTAACTAGTTCGACGAGTACGGATTGTATTCCACAAAGACCAATGCTCAATTACTAGTACTTTACAAAGTAAACTATTTAAATCAATATAATTCAATCAGAGAGATGATGTGTTTCCCTAAACCAAGAAACAGAGTATTTGGCGAAAGTAGGGATCGTCTTGAAAATTCAATGGATGTTTGATCGCCACGAGTTGCCTCGATAAGATCAGATTCAGTTCTTTACCCAAAAACTAAGGGAAGCTCTCACTTAGGAGAAAACTCAATCTTTATTAATCATCAAAAGTCTGAATTACATGAACTTAAAGAACCCTTATATAGGCAATCAATCCTAACCCTAGTAGGAAGGTTAGAAAGCCTTAAACTCCTAATTGGACTTCTAATAGAATATGGCCCAAATAACACTAGTTATCTGACTCAACTAAACTAACAAAAATAAACTCATAATTAAACTACTAATTGGCCAGCATAAAGGATGGGTCAATCTCGAAAACTTGCTAAACCATGAAAACTCCTAACTTCATTAGCATTCCTAGGTGTAGGTCAATCTCGGATTGCCTTAACCTTGTCCTCATCCACACTAATTTTATGAGAATTAACAACAAAACCAAAGAACACTACAGAATTAGAACAGAACGTGCACTTTTTCATCTTAACATACAATTTATGCTCCCTAAGCACATCAAAAACAACACGCAAATGCAATACATGTTCATCAAGATTTTGACTATATACTAAAATATTATCAAAGTAAACTACCACAAACTTTTCAATGAAAGCACGTAAGACATGGTTCATTAATCTCATAAAGGTATTGAGTGCATTGTTCAACCCAAAGGGCATTACTAACCAATTATATAAACCATACTTAGGCTTAAAAGCAATTTTCCACTCATCTCCCTCTTTCATGAGAATTTGATAGTAGCCATTCTTTAAATCTATTTTAGTAAAAATACTAGAACCATACAACTCATCAAGCATGTCATATAATCTAGGAATTGGATGCCTATACTTTACAGTGATTTTGTTGATGGCTCTGCAATCTACGCACAAGCGCCAAGTACCATCCTTTTTAGATATAAGAATAACAGGTACTAAATAGGGACTAAAACTCTCCCTCACAAATCCCTTCTGAATTAGGTCATCTACTTGCCTCTAAATTTCCTTCGTCTCCTCAGAATTAGCTCGGTAGGCAGGTCGATGAGGGATGGATGATCTAGGGACAAATTCTATTTGGTGCTCAATGCCTCTCAAAGGTGGTAGTCCATGTGGAAACTCCTTAGAAAAAACATCAGTGAATTCCTGTAACAAAGACACAACCATACTAGGCAAAGATAGGTTAGAAGTGTTAGTAAAATAAATATCCTTGTACATGAGCACAAGGAGGTTTGGCTTGCATACCAAAGCACTCTTCACTTCACTTTTTAGTGCAAAAGCACTCACTCTTTTATTTTTCTCTTTTTCTGACTCACAACTCTTTCTTTTTCTGCTCACATGTCTCAACCTCTCTCTCTTTTCTCTCACTCTCAATTTTGACCTTACTCTCTTTCTTCTCTTTTTTTATTGTTTCTCTCAACTTACACTCTTTTGTAATCCTCACTTTTTAGTGCAAAGATTCTCTTATATATGGTTAATGTATATTGATTCTTGTAGCCATCATAATTAACCCTTCTATCAAATTGCCATGGACGTCCCAACAACAAGTGTCCAGCATGCATTAGTACTACATCCCAAAGCACCTCATCTTTGTAGTTACCAATAGAAAAAGATATGCGAACCTGATTGGTCACCCATATATCTCTCTTATCATGCAACCATCTTAGTCTATATGGCTTAGGATATTTCAATGTGGGTAGACCCAATTTATCACTGGCTACATTAGTGCAACTCCCACTATCAATAATCAAGCTACATACCTTGTTATTCACGTGGCACCTGGTTTGGAATATGTGCTCACATTGTTCATCATCAACATCATCATTAGGCTGTATATTAAGAGCACATCAAGTAACCAATACTTCTCCATGCACTAAAGAGAAACGGAGTGTTTGGCGAAAGCAGGAATCGTCTTGAAAATTCAATGGATGTTTGATCGCCACGAGTTGCCTCGATAAGATCAGATTCAGTTCTTTACCCAAAAACTAAGGGAAACTCTCACTTAGGAGAAAACTCAATCTTTATTAATCATCAAAAGTATGAATTACATGAATTTAAAGAACCCTTATATAGGCAATCAATCCTAACCCTAGTAAGAAAGCCAAAAGGCCTTAAACTCCTAATTAGACTTTTAATAAAATATGACCCAAATAACACTAGTTATCTGGCCCAACTAAACTAACAAAAAAAGCTCATAATTAAACTACTAATTAGCCAGCATAAAGGACAGGCCCAAATACTAAAAATATTCAAAAAAAAAACCTATAACATAAAGCTCATAATACATCTTAAGTCAATGCAGATTTGAGCTAGTTGTCTTCAAGATCCAACAAGCTCTATTTAATGCCATCTTCAAGGATGTAAAGTGTGACCCACTTGATGTCTTGATTTGGCCCAATAACTTCCTCTTTAGCCTGCACATCCAAGATCAAGCCCAATAAAGCTTCTTTGGCCCGCTTTGTTTTGCTCCTAGTCATTGGACTGCCTATCCCTTGCAAAGGATCTTGGGATTGGTTTGGAATAGGTTTGACAACACCTTGATCTCCATCATTCCCTCTCTCCTTGAAAGGATTCGTCCTCAAATCAAAGGTATCTCCTACATCAAATAAAGACAAGTCAGCAACATTGAATGTAGCACTAATATTGCTATACTCACTAGATAAATCAATCTTGTAGGCATTGTCATTGATTCGCTCCAAGACTTGAAAAGGTCCATCTCCCCTAGGATGCAACTTTGACTTTCTTTGAGCTAAGAACCACTCTTTTCGCATATGTACCCAAATCCAATCACCAGGTTCAAATACAATTTTAGTTCGGCTCTTGTTGGCTTGCATTGCATATTACTTATTCTTCCTCTCAATGTTAGCTCGAATCTTAGCATGCAAATCCTTTACATATTCAGCCTTTTGCTTACCATCCAAGTTAACAAACTCATTCGTAGACAAAGGTAAAATATCCAAAGGTGTTAGAGGATTAAAGCCATAGACAATCTCAAAATGACTATAAGCAGTAGTAGAATGCACAGATCTATTGTAAGCAAACTCAACATGTGGCAAAACTTTTTCCCAATGTTTCAAGTTTTTAGACATAATAGCACGTAAAAGTATAGTAAGTGTCCTATTAACTACCTTAGTTTTCCCCTCTGTTTTAGGGTGTGCAACAGTAAAAAATAGAAGTTTAGTCCCTAGTCTTCCCTATAAAGTACGCCAAAAATAACTTAAGAACTTAACATCTTTATCACTTACTATTGTTCTAGGCAACCCATGCAAACACACTACATCTTTAAAGAACATATTAGCTATGTGTGTTGCATCATTGGTTTTAGCACATGCAATGAAATGAGCCATTTTGCTAAACCTATCAACAACCACAAAAACACTATCCTTACCACTTTGAGACCTTGGTAACCCTATCATAAAATCTATAGAAATATCATGTCAAGGCTGTGTAGGTACAGGTAATGGAGTATAAAGACTATGTGGCATAACCTTAGACTTAACTTGTTTACATGCCACACACTTAGCACAAAACAAAATGACATCATGTTTCATGCGAGGCCAATAAAAATGTTCCTACAAAATTTCTAAAGTTTTAGTTACTCCAAAATTTCCCATTAAACCTCTACCATGACTCCTTAATTAATAAGGCGCGCATAGAACACGTAAGCACACAAAGTTTATTCTTTTTAAATAAGTAGCATTCATGTTTATAGAAACCATCAATAGCACGCTTATCACAAGAATTCCAAGCAGAGCCAAAATCAACATCATTAGCATACAAGCCTTTAATGTATTCAAAACCAAGCAACTTAGCATGTAAGAATGTCAATAATGCATATTTTCTAGACAATGCATCAGCTACCACATTTTTCTTTCCAATTTTATACATAATCACATAAGAAAATGTCTCAATGAATTCTAACCACTTAGCATGCCTCTTATGCAACTTACCTTGAGACTTCAAGAATTTCAAACTCTCATGATCTGAATAGATAATGAACTCCCTTGGCCATAAATAATGTTGTCAAGTTTGCAAAGTCCTCACTAATGCATATAACTCCTTATCATAAATAGGATAGTTTAGCGCTGCCCCATTTAACTTTTCACTGAAGTATGCAATCGGTTTAGAATCCTGCATCAAAACAGCACCTATACCAACTCAAGAAGCATCACATTCAATTTCAAAAACTTGATCAAAGTTAGGTAATGACAGCAAGGGTGCATTAGTCAAAATATCCTTTAAAGTTTTAAATGACTTCTCATGCAAATCATCCCATTTAAAGACAACATTCTTTTTAACAAGTTCATTTAGGGGTGCAGTAATAGTACTGAAATTCTTTACAAACCGCCTATAAAAACTTGCTAAACCATAGAAACTCCTAACTTCATTAGCATTCCTAGGTGTAGGTCAATCTCGGATTGCCTTAACCTTGTCCTCATCCACACTAATTTTATGAGAATTAACAACAAAACCAAAGAACACTACAGAATTAGAACAGAACGTGCACTTTTTCATGTTAACATACAATTTATGCTCCCTAAGTACATCAAAAACAGCACGCAAATGCAATACAAGTTCAGCATGATTTTGACTATATACTAAAATATTATCAAAGTAAACTACCACAAACTTTCCAATGAAAGCACGTAAGACATGGTTCATTAATCTCATAAAGGTACTGGGTGCATTATTCAACCCAAAGGGCATTCCCAACCACTTATATAAACCATACTTAGGCTTAAAAGCAGTTTTCCACTCATCATCCTCTTTCATGAGAATTTGATAGTAGCCATTCTTTAAATCAATTTTAGTAAAAATACTAGAACCATACAACTCATCAAGCATGTCATATAATCTAGGAATTGGATGCCTATACTTTACAGTGATTTTGTTGATGGCTCTGCAATCTACGCACATGCGCCAAGTACCATCCTTTTTAGGTATAAGAATAACAGGTACTGAATAGGGACTAAAACTCTCCCTCACGAATCCCTTCTGAATTAGGTCATCTACTTGCCTCTAAATTTCTTTCGTCTCCTCAGAATTAGCTCGATAGGCAGGTCGATGAGGGATGGATGATCTAGGGACAAATTCTATTTGGTGCTCAATGCCTCTCAAAGGTGGTAGTCCATGTGGAAACTCTTTAGAAAAAACATCAGTGAATTCCTGTAACAAAAACACAACCATACTAGGCAAAGATAGGTTAGAAATGTTAGTAAAATAAATATCCTTGTACATGAGCACAAGGAGGTTTGGCTTGCATACCAAAGCACTCTTCACCTCACTTTTTAGTGCAAAAACACTCACTCTTTTATTTTTCTCTTTTTCTGACTCACAACTCTCTTTCTTTTTCTGTTCACATGTCTCAACCTCTCTCTCTTTCTTCTCACTCTCAATTTTGGCCTTACTCTCTTTCTTCTCTTTTTTTATTGTTTCTCTCAACTTACACTCTTTTGTAATCCTCACTTTTTAGTGCAAAGGTTTTCTTATGTATGGTTAATGTATATTGATTCTTGTAGCCATCATAATTAACCCTTCTATCAAATTGCCATGGACGTTCCAACAACAAGTGTCCAGCATGCATTGGTACTACATCCCAAAGCACCTCATCTTTGTAGTTACCAATAGAAAAAGATATGCGAACCTGATTGGTCACCCATATATCTCTCCTATCATTCAACCATCTTAGCCTATATGGCTTAGGATGTTTCAATGTAGGTAGACCCAATTTATCACTGGCTACATTAGTGCAACTCCCACTATCAATAATCAAGCTACATACCTTGTTATTCACGTGGCACCTGGTTTGGAATATATGCTCACGTTGTTCATCATCAACATCATCATTAGGCTGCATATTAAGAGCACGTCAAGTAACCAATACTTCTCCATGCACTGAGGAGAAACGGAGTGTTTGGCGAAAGCAGGGATCGTCTTGAAAATTCAATGGATGTTTGATCGCCACGAGTTGCCTCGATAAGATCAGATTCAGTTCTTTGCCCAAGAACTAAGGGAAGCTCTCACTTAGGAGAAAACTCAATCTTTATTAATCATCAAAAGTCTAAATTACATGAACTTAAAGAACCCTTATATAGGCAATCAATCATAACCCTAGTAAAAAAGCCAAAAGGCCTTAAACTCCTAATTAGACTTCTAATAGAATATGGCCCAAATAACACTAATTATCTGGCCCAACTGAACTAACAAAAAAAGCTCATAATTAAACTACTAATTGGCCAGTATAAAGGATAGGCCAAATACTAAAAATATCCAAAAAAAAAAACCTATAACATAAAGCCCATAATACATCTTAAGTCAATGCAGATTTGAACTAATTGTCTTCAAGATCCAACAAGCTCTATTTAATGCCATCCTTAAAGGCTGCAAAGTGTGACCCACTTGATGTCTTGACTTGACCCAATAACTTCCTCTTTAGTCTGCACATCCAAGATCAAGCACAATAAAGCTTCTTTGGCCCGCTTTGCTTTGCTCCTAGTCATTGGATCGCTTATCCCTTGCAAAGGATCTTGGAAACGGTTTAGAATATGTTTGATAGCACCTTGATCTCCATCAAGAGAAGTCACGATTAATTAAACTAGATAATCAGTTATAAAAAACCTTGGGTTAGGGTTTACTATACTTATGATATTTAACAATCAAGATATACCTCTAATTGCAATTATATGAGTAATCGAGGATGGTTTAATATTAATTCATTAATAACCTCTTTCAAGCATTAATAATTGTATCTAAGTTAATCAAATTACCTACTTTTGTAACTCTTACTTTAACCTAAGCCTATTAAGTTCTGTGTTAACCATGTGATTCAATTTATAGGAGTTCTCGTATCTACCAATTGATTTAATTCCTAAAGAACCTTAAACTACTTTCGTGATTAAAATACCTCTAATTAACTATTAAGTTCTAACATTAACTTTCACCTTTCAGACCATAAGTTAATAACCTAAGATGTGATAAATATTGGCCAGACATTCATAACACATACCAAGCATAATAGTCAATCATAATTAACCATAAATAATACAATTAGGGTTCCACAATTCCAATCAATTCAGCATCATCATACCATAAGTAAGTTTATCAAAATCTTATATTAAAATCTACTCACATATGATTGAAATAAAAAACATAATCAAATTCATTAAACAATTCATAAATGTTCAATAACAGTATGTGAAAGAGAAATAAAGATGGAGATAGAAAGATGAAACCCGAAACATGGTAATGGTGATGAATACAGACTTCAATCCAATGTCTAATTTAATCCAAATTGCAAAAGAAGCTATAATCATACTCTAAAACCTAACTCTAGAGTGTTTCTTAAGTCTAAACTATGTCTGGCTGCGTCTTCCTCCGTCTCCAATTGAGTTCCCCTATATATATACTTCTTGTTGCATTAAAACCCTAAAAATTCACATGTTGTACAAACACGAAGCACAAACATGTCTTAAGACACGAACTGGCCATACTTTGGACTGGATTATGGAAAGCTGCATCTTACCTTGCACAGGACACGGCCTGACTGTATTTCAGGTATCTCAAACACAGTCTAAAAATGTTGGAGACTAATTATGCTTATTCTTGCCCATTCGAAGCATGTTTCTTTTATGTTTTTTCCTTGGCTTGCTTCTAATCCAAAGAGGCCTTCAAATGTACATATTTCTTTAATTCTTGGGCTCTTTTGCTCACCTGCAAACAAAAAATACAAGCAAGCAATATCCAGAGCAATTAAATTAAAATCAAATGGAAATAAGCATATAATCACAAGTTAGCTAAGAATTAAGGGATAAAATATAATTAAACACACAATTTTTCCTTTTTATCAACTCTCTTGTGCTTAAACCTTTGTTTGTCCTCAAACAAATAACATATTATATCAGCAAAAAAGGAGATGATGCATTCAAATTCCAAAAAATAGGCAAAACATAATATAGCTAAATCTTTACCTAATCAATGTAATGTAAAAAAGAATATGAGCAAACATTTATCAGTCAATCTCTACTCTTTTAATACCAAACTCAAATTCTCTTATTATACGCCTACTCCTATTGTTACCCTAAATTATATGCACCAGATTGATTTTTAAACACTCAAATATGCCACTTCATCCTTTATATCTCCTTATGTTGCCTTATCTTTATTTTTATTTTATCATTATTTTTCTCACTCAAATTCTTTTACTTTTCACTTTTACTACTTTCGTTTCTCTTTTCTTCTTTTATTTCATTCATTTTTTTATAGAAATATACAGTAAGTGCATTTTATGTTCCATTTCACTAGAGTATAGGCAACTAAGTACTCATACTAAGACCTTTTTGGTACCTTGCAAAGGTCTTCAGAGTGAAAATCTTTTGGGTTTCACATTCTCTCATTTTTCACCTCTCCCAACCTTCATACTTTTATAATGTCAAAATCAAAAGGGCATACATTTCATAGCATAATAGGTGAGGTGTTTTTAAAGAATTAGGGGTTCAATTCTAGAAAAGTGAGACTAAATAACAAATACCTATTTCATATTCTAATACACATTACATTTTTACGAGTTAAGATTGTCTATAATACATAGGCCTATTCACATAATTATTAACATTGTGGCTACTCAATGTAATCAGAAAGTGTAACATCTCTAATTTCATTTTTTTTTATTAATAAATGTACATAAATATTTAATTAAGGAAATAAAATTTATTAGATAATTTTTAGATATTTAAAAAAATATGTTTTAAAAATTCTTCACCTTAAGTGTATGCATAGAAAATGTTTCTAAAATTAAGGAAATAAGTAAAGAGAGAAAATTTAATAGAAAAAATTAAAAATAACATACTAAAGATTGGAGAAATTTTTGGATAAGAAAGATAAAGTTTTGAGAAATAAGTAAAGGTCTTAAAATTTTAAGAAGATTGGATTATGGTAATTTTTTCTAATTCAAGACATAGAGTTCTTAAATTTAACATCTTCACCCATATATTGGGATTTCATCTATGGACACTTCATATAGAGTTTTTCCACTTTACATGAGTTTCTAGCAAGTCAATAGGATAGTCCAAACAAAAACTAAAACATAGACTTCGATTAGAATATAAAAGTTAGATCGATAACCCATAAACTATGAAAATGTGACCAAACCCTCCATGAAAGGTAGAATTTTAGTCAAAGCAAAGAAAATGGGTAAGAATGAGCCCAAATCTAAAAGAAAAAAAAAAAAAGAATCATGTGAGAAAATAATAGTATAATAATAATCAAGATTAGGACACATAGCATTAGGACAAAACATCTATATCCTACATTCATAATTTCAGCAAGTAGGTAATAATACATGGCATTAGGACAAAACATCTATATTCTACATTTATAATTTCAGCAAGTAGGTAATAATACATGTCATTATGACAAAATATCCTTATACTACACAAATAATTTTAACCAAGCAAAGGAGATTTAAGGGCTGAAAATTTACTACCTAAAAAGGCAAACCTATCATACTTGAGTGAGATAAAAGAAAAAGAAAATAAATCTCTAAATCAAAGGGATCTTGTCCCTTGTCTTAAGAATCTTTTATCATAATTTTCAAAATACAAATCTCCTTTTGATATACATATCTTGATTAAGGGAGAGGAAGACAAGAACACGAGTTGTCTTTTCCCAAAAAATCAACCAAGTGCATCATAATTGTGATAAGGTAGATCCATGATTATGAGAGGTAAACAACTTGATAGTTTATTTAAGCGAAACCCACGTAACATTATAATTTCTTCTAATGAGGGAGAGAAAAAAATAGAAACAAGGTAGAGTGAAGAAATGAAAGAAAGAGAAGTCTAAAGGACTAAATACTCAAGGTAAGTAGCTTAATCTCCACTTGAATCAATATTTTCTCTTCATCCTTGAGGTTCAAAACTCATCATGCTTCTCTTATTTAAACTGCTAGAAAAGCTAAAAGAATGGAAGAATCTTACTACTTCCTTCAAGAGGAAACAAGAAAAAGAATTCATTAAGTGAGTTAGTGAGATCTTTAGGTAGGTTTAACAATATCACTTTTTGAATAAAAGTTTTGAAATTTGTAATATTTATATGAGATTTTGATCTTAGAATTTTGATGAAATTTACAATATTTGCTACTTTGATGATTAGTCATAGATGTTACTATATCATTTTACATGTTGAACTTGCATCTGATGGATGTTTTGAATACTTCGATTAGTATGAAAAGTTCTGCATAGATATGACTATGGGTGGCAAAAATGTATAGCTTTAATGCTGCTATTATATATATCTGAATATGGTAAAAATGGATTGAATATGGTAAAAATGGATTGAAAATGGTTAGATTGGTAAATTAAGTATGACCTTAAACACCTAGGGGAAAACTAGAAAAAATTTCTATTGAGAAACACCTTAGTGATGCATGATTTGATTCTATTTTTCTTTTGAAGTGGATGATGGAATATGTTAAATTAAGTAAGAAATATAATTAAATGTTGAGATGAGTAATTCTATGAATAGGTGAAAATTTAAAAGAAAAATGAAAGATGAATTAATAAAAGAATGAACTAGAACTTTAAGAAAGGTTAAGCTAAGAAAATTGAATTTCGGAGTAACCAGAAAAATTTCTATTTTTGAAATTTGGGAAGAATCGGTTAGGAATTAAAAGAAATGATTAATATAAAAAATGTAGATATATGTCTCATGGATTTTTAGCCACTAGAATCACCCAATTTGAGGTTCAAATGAGGGAAATATAGTCTAATTAATAAGCCGTGGTCAGAAAATAATTAACCAGTGAAGAATCTGTTAAGTAAGCTTCTATATTTGAATTTTTGAAAAAAATCTGTAGGGAACTAAAATAAATAGTTAAAATAATATATATGTCTCAAGAACTTTTAACCATTGAAATCATTCAATTTGGAATCTATATTAGGAAGATAGTGTGAGATTAGTAAACAATGGTCAAAAACTAACTAACTAGGAAAGAATCTGTTAAGTATGTTTCTGTATTTAAATTTATAAACAAAATATTTAGAGAATTAAAGGAAATTTTTAACATAATAAATATAGATATATGTCTCACGAATATATAGGTTTTGAAATCACTTAATTTAGAGTTCATATGAGTGAGATATGATTGATTAATGAGTAGATATCGGAATTAGTCTAGAATCCAGGGTAGTAAATGTAAGTATTTTTGTTTTCGATTTTCTAGAAATAATTCGTATGGAATCTGAAGAAATAATAAACATGAAAGTTGTAGATAAGTGTCTTAACTTTTCATAGGTTTTGCAATCATCTCAATTGGAGTTTCTATGAGATCCATATGGTTGAACAAGTAAAAAAAGGTCACAGAATATGGTCAGACTGTGTTCTGGGTTGCTTCAGAACAGGTAGGCCGTTTAGAATGTGTTCTAGGTTGCTTCAGTACAGGTAGGCCATGTTCAAAGTTGTTTTTAAGTATATTTGAACTATTTTTCAAGTATGGTTGTGTCCTGGAACATGACTATGCCATGTTGAGAGCTGGTAAAACTTATTTTTAACATTTTTTTTTACCCTAAATGAACCTCATTAACTGTAGGGTAATAATAGAAACCAAATTGGAGAAGAATGCCCTATAAAATTTGTGAAAACATGTGTTGGAAATGATATAAGTAGGAATAAAATAACTAGAGGCCATTTTATAAATGATATTTTGACATGAAAAATAACTAGAACATGTGTTGAAAATGATATAAGTAGGAGAAAAATAACTAGATGCCATTTTATAAAATGATATTTTGACATTTTATAAGTAGAAGAATGTCCTTACTATCTTAAGTGTATAATTTTGACATAAAAATATTTTATAAAGTGATATTCAAAAATGGTTATAATCATGACATGATTGCATTTTACCAATGATTTTTTTGTAGTGATTATACTTTGATGATAAATTATGACATGTGAGTATAATGAGCATACTTGTTATTGAAATCATATTTTTGGCTATTAATATGAAAAGAAAGGAAAAGAGATGAGTACGGTCACATGGCGGTCCGTGTAATGCACCAGTAGGGGACGCCCTACTAACGACTATGATTATGTTAATGAAAAAAAAAAAGAGAAAGTGTACCATGTTGGACAGAGTGAGAAAATTATGTATCGGAGAGTAGAAAGTACTCACTCTGACCGGGGTAGTTTAATATGAAAATAAGTTGATAACCATCATATGATATTCTGAAAATAGTTATTCATGCCATATATGTCATTACTGTGCGATTTTTATGTGCATAGATAAAGTGCATTCATGTGACCTAAAATATTTACTATAACTTATACAAATGAACATGACATAATGACTTATATTGATGATAATTATGATTTATTGTTGAACCTACTAAGATTTAATTCTCACTATATTTTCATATCATGTTCAGAAAATTAAATATAAAGCGGCTAAGAAAGATGCTAAGAAGGCTGTGAGTGAAGCAAGAACTAGAGTTTTTGAGGGATTATATCAATCTTTAGGAACTAAAGAGGGAGAAAGAAAAATTTACAAGCTTACGAAGAGTAGGGAAAGAAAGACAAGGGATCTAGATCAAGTGAAATGTATTAAAGATGAAGAGGGGAATGTTTTGGTAAGGGAGCATGATATCCAAGCACGATGGAGGAGTTACTTTCAAGGACTTTTTAACGAAAGGCATGAGTTGACCTACACCTCTGATAGACTTAATACTGCAGAAGAAGACCGTAATTATACTTTTTATCGTAGAATCCAAGAGTTTGAAGTAGAGAAAGCTCTGAAGAGAATGGATAATGGCAAAGCAGTAGGACCTGATAATATACCTATTGAGGTGTGGAAAAGTTTAGGAAGGAAGAGTATAAGTTGACTCACTAAGTTGTTTAATGTGATAATAAAATTTAAGAAAATGCCGGATGAATGGAGAAGTACTTTAATCCCTATATATAAAAATAAAGGAGACTTACAGAATTGTTCCAACTATCGGGGGATTAAACTCATGAGCCACACTATGAAGTTATGGGAGAAGATCATTGAGTAAAGATTAAGACAAGAGACTCAAGTTACAGAGAACCAGTTTGGATTTATGCCAAGAAGGTCAACTATGGAAGCAATTTATTTACTACGGAGATTGATGAAAAGGTATCAAAGCAGACGGAAAGATTTGCATATGGTTTTTATTGATCTGGAAAAGACATATGACAGAGTGTTAAGAGAGATCCTATGGAAGGCTTTAGAAAAGAAAGGAGTACGTATTGCGTACATTCGAGCAATCAAAGACATGTACGACGGGATAACGACTTGCGTGAGAACACAAAATAGGGATACAAAGGATTTTCCCACAACTATTGGACTACATCAAGGGTCTTCTCTGAGTCCGTATCTTTTTAACTTGATTTTGGACGCAGTTACTGAACATATACAGGAGTTGGGGCCTCAATGCATGATTTTTGCAAATGATATAGTCTTAGTTGGTGAATCGAAAGAGGAAATAAATATGAAGTTAGAGTCATGGAGACAAGTTTTAAAAACACATGGTTTCCGAATAAGTAGAAATAAAACAGAATATATAGAATGTATATTTAGTAAGAGACGAACAAATACGAATGTAGACGTGAAACTTGGAGACTATATATTAAAACAAGTTACAAGTTTTAAATATCTTGGGTCCATTATACAAAATGACGGTGAAGTAAAGGAGGACGTAAACCACAGGATTCAAGCTAGATGGATGAAATGGAGGAAAGCTTCGAGTGTCATTTGTGATAAAAAAGTGCCACTCAAAGTTAAAGAAAAATTCTACCGTACGACTATAAGACTTGTTATATTGTATGGTACGGAATGTTGGGCGGTTAAAAGACAACATGAAGATAAACTCAACGTTGCAGAGATGAGAATGTTGTGTTGGATGTGTGGACACACCAGAAGAGATATGATTAGAAATGAGTGCATTAGAGAGAAAGTTAGGATAACACCTATTATGGAGAAGATGGTTGAATCTCGCTTAAGGTGGTTTGGCCATGTGTGGAAAAGACCTGCAGAAGCCCTAGTGAGAAGAGTTGATCGGATGGAGAATAATCCAATAATTAGAGGTAGAGGAAGGCCAAAGAAAATAATAAGTGAGACTATTAAAAATGATTTAATAGTTAATAACTTATCTATTGATCTCATTCATGATAGGCCATTATGACGCCGTTTGATCCATGTAGCCGACCCCACCTAGTGGGAAAAGGCTTAGTTGTTGTTGTTGTTGTTGTTCAGAAGATTAAATATGCATATATTCTTTATAACAGACTTTTAGCGTACGTTGGATCAAGTTGGTTAAGATTCCAATGAAAGTACAACCACCTGCACCTATATTCCCAAAACTGGTCAATATAAATTAATAAGATTTAGACATATATGTGTTTGATTTTTGTACGAATGTTTTTAATTAATGATGTGTAAGTGAACCTAGAAATGTATCAGTGTTAATGGTATACCATAAACTTTAATTATATTTGGTTAATTTAATTGAATGTTATTATAAGTTAAATAGTTAGAAGTAAAGAGGTAATGACTTCTTAGAATTATATATATATATATATATGTGTGTGTGTGTGTGTAAAAAAATAGAGTTGTTACAAGAAGACTCACAAATAAAATATGTGCAAGCAAGGAAAAATAAACAGTCCAAAAATTAATAATAACAGGCAAGAGAAAACTAATAACTCAAAAGCTATAATTCAAAAGTAACTACTATTCTCTCTTGCTTAAATTTGACATTGTCCTTAATGTCATAAACAGTGGTAAAGCGAGGCATGAGAAAGGAAAACTTACCAAATCATTGGTCTTTTGGTGGCGGTGGAGGGGTGGGTGCTGGGTTGGTGCTAATCGTACATCATTTGCACCATTTGATGTAGGGATCTTAGTGTACTCTCAATGGAGTCTATACATGCCTCTATCCGAGTGAAGCGTTAGGAGTAAATGTCCTCATCAGGTAGTGGTGCATGAACAGACCCTGTAGAATCAGAATAATGGGAAGGGGTGAGGGTGGTAGAGTCAAGAAAGACTCATAGGGAAAGTCATCCACCTCATATTTAGAATCACCTTCCCTACCCTCTTCCAGAGAGTAAATCTAGTTGTCTTCATTAGTGACTGTCGTTCTAGTAGAGTTAGGGAGGCAGAAAATGTTATGGCCACGAAGATACAACTAATAGTTAGCATTTCTTTAAACAATAAGTTTTATATGCATACAGGATTCTAAACCAATCCTACTATTGCTGGCTATTAGTTGCAAATCTTATAAATTTGCCTCTAATTCTAACCCTATAGCAATTGTAATCACTAAAACCCCAGTGATGACTTTTCTACTCATGGCGTTACCCACCCGTGCCATCTGGTGAGCCATAAAGGCTCTGGTATCCACCTTGCTATCATTTAACATTGCTCATAAAAAATAAAGCTTTCGTTCATTTATAACCCCATTACTTTTGTCCCTATCAAAAACAGTATAGATCATTAAACATTGTAAATATCTAAAATTGGAGTTGTAAATGAATGAGGCTTTTGAAACAAATGCACTGTACTGCCCCCTATAGAAATTAAATCCCAAAAAATTTGTGCAGTAAAACTTTGGGAAACTGATCTAGTTCCCTTAGGAGGTAATCTTAAACAATGTATTAAATTGGGCTAAAAATAAACCGTATACACAATCAAATAATCTAAAGTTAACATGGTCCTGAATGACGTCAGGACCACCTTAATTGAACTAAAAAATTCTAAAGTGGTCCGACCATAGGCTGGGTAACGGAACCTAAGAAAGATGGTCCACCCAATCTTATCAACCAACTAGCAGACATCAATTAAAAGGCTCAATTATTCCAAACATTCTTCATCCATAAACTGGGTACTCAATATTTTCCATTTTACTAAAGTATCATATCATGTCTATTGATTATCATCAACGAACACGATGCCATATTCATTAATTTGATGAAAAAGTTGGAATGGCCTTTGAATTCGTCATCTACGAGGTTGTTGGGATTGTGAGGTACTTGAGCCAGTTCTGGCTCTTTTGGAGGCCATGGATAATGATATGAAATAAAGTTCAAAAGAAAGTGGGATGAACAATCACTAAATTTATAAACACAGGCCAACAACAAACCAGCAGTGGGAAATAACCAAAATAATTAACCAGCCACAGTTAGAGCAATGTAAATAAGGGAATGTAAAATGTCACTCTGAGGCTTAGTCAAATATGCCAGCAATAAATTGAAAACAACTCAACAGGTCACAATATATATCGACAGATTATCACAGCCCTATAATGTAAAATCCTAGATAGACAGGCAATCTAGCAGTTTAATGCAATTCAGAATAAATGCAGACCCAAAATGAGCAATGCAAATAAGCAACAGGCAGTCCTAATTTAAGCAATGTAGCAAATAGAGTTCCAGTAAAACGAGTGAAATAGATCAAGTCCTAAGTTGAGCAATTCCAAATTCAGGGAATAGAAGCAATTCCAAATTCAGCATTTATAATAGTTAGAAAATGCCAGGCTAATAGAGACAAAGCAGAAGTTCAGTGTATGCAAAATCAAAAAATCAAGCTCACATAAGTTCTAAATTCTGCCAGAAATTCCTAGGCAAACCAGTGCATAAAAGATTCAGACAAACTAGGCAATTCACAATATATCAGATAAGTAATTTAACAGCCGACTAACTAGCATTAACCTGGCTTAACACAGATTAATGAACTTTAAAATAATCAAAGCACAATATAATGTCAACTCAAGCATAAAAGCTCCAGGAAAACAGGCAACACATGAATTCCAAATTCTACAGAAAATTCCATGAAAAATCAAAATATGTACCTAGATGAGCCTGCAGCAGAGATGGGGCAACGTTCTAATGGACAAAGGATGAAGGAACAGGGTTTGGGATACATGTGTGTATGGGCTGAGCACGGTGGGTGAGAAATTGTGACCGAGAGGGAGGGGAGTGGGTTAAGGAAGGGAGGCACGGCGGGGAGGGAGAAAGGGCTTAGGTTACAGGGGGATGGAGAAATTTTTTGGCTGGGCACAGTGGGTGAACAGAGAGGGGGAAGAAAGAACACGGGATGGGAGATGAGCACGGGATGGTGAGGGAAAGTTTGGGCCGAGCTCGTGGAGGAAGGTTGGGATTTTGGGTCACGGAGGGAGAGGGTAGGTCTATTACGGTGGTCTGGGTTTGGGGGTAATTTCTAGGTGAGCTTGAGGGAAGGAGTAGTGGGCTACGGTGGAGGAGAGGGAAGAAAAGATTGTAGAGGGAGTTGGGATAAGATGATGAGAGCACGGGAGAAGGTTTTTATTCCTTTAAATTTTCTTTGAAGTGCATTTTTTTCTTCAACTTCGGGGACATAAAAATTCACCTAAAAATAACTCCAAAACACTCGTTAAAATCTAACTAAAAAGAATTAAATTAAAAACAAATATGAAAATAAAACCATAAGCAATAAATAACATAAAAAGGCTCTTTAAAACTAAAATTTAAGTTGCCTCCCACAAAGCAATAAGCAATTATCATTTTGTCTTGTATTAAAATACATCCCAAATCATTTTTAAACACAACACAAAAAATTTTAAATTATCCAAAAAGATTAGGAATAACTAATACAGGAAGAGTTGTTAATATGCTTTTAAACTCTTGAAAGTTATTTTCACAAGTTTGGGTCCATTTGAATGGATTTCTTTTTCTAGTCAGATGAGTTAAAGCTAAGGCTACATGGAAAAATTTCTGAATGAATCGCCAATAATAGCTAGCTAACCTAAGGAAACTCCTAACCTCAGCCATGATTTTTGGTCTTTTCCAGCTAACTACAACTTCAGTTTTACTGGGATATACTGTTACCCCTTCACTAGAACTAACATATCCTATAAATTTTACCTTTCTTGACCAAAAATCAAATTTCTCTAATTTTACAAACAATTTTTTTTCTTTCAACACCTGCAACACCACCTTGAGATGTTATTTATGCTCCTCTTCATTTATGGAGTACAACAAAATATCATATCTGAAAATAACCACGAAATGATCCAAATAAGGCTTAAAAATATGGTTTATGTAGCTCTTGAAAATTGCAGGTGCATTATTTAGTCTGAATGGCATTACTAGAAACTTGTAATATCTGTATCTAGCTTTGAAAGCAATTTTAGATATATCTTCTTTTTTAATTTGAATATGGTGATATCCCAATCGTAAATTGTAACATCCCTAATTTCGTTTCATTTATTAATAAAATTACATAAATATTTAATGTAACATCCATAATTTCGTTTCTTTTATTAATAAAGATACATAAATAATTAATTAAGAAATAAAATTTATTAGACAATTTTTAGATATCTAAGAAATATAATCCTTAAAAATTCTTCACCTTATGTGTATGCATAGAAAATATTTCTAACATTAAAGGAATAGGTAAAGAGAGAAAACCTAATAGGAAAAATTAGAAATAACATACTAAAGAAAGGCAAAATTCTTGAGTAAGGAAGATAATTTTTTGTGAAGTAAGTAAGGGTTTTAAAATTTCAAGAAGATTGGATTAGAGCAATTTTTCCTAATTCAAGAGTTAGAGTTACTAAGTTTAACGTCTTCACCCATAAATTGAGATTTCACCTATGGACACTTCATATAGAGTTTTTTCACTTCACATGAATTTCTAGCAAGCCAATAGGATAGTTTAAGAAAGAAATAAAACATAGACTTGGACTAAAATGTAGAAGTTGGACCGATAGCCCAAAAAAAATCATGAAAATGTGACAAAGTCTTTCATGAAAGATAGAATTTTAGCCAAAGCAAAGGAAATGGGTAAGAATGAGACAAAATCCAAGAAGGAAAAATAAGAGTCATGTGAGGAAATAGTAAAGTAATAACAATCAATATTAGGTCACATGGCATTAAGACAAAACATCTATATCTTACATTCATAATTTTAACAAGTAGATAATAATACATAGCTTTAGGACAAAACATCTATATCCTATATTCATAATTTCAACAAGTGGATAATAATACATATCATTATCACAAAACATCTTTATCCTACACAAATAATTTTAGCCAAGTAAGGGAGGTTCAATGGCTGAAAATTTGCCACCTAAAAAGACAAACCTATCATACTTGATTAAGACAAGAAAAAGGACATGAATCACTAAATCAAAGGGACCTAGTCCCTTATCTTAAGAACATTTTAACATGATTTTCAAAATATAAATCTCCTTTTGCTATGCATATCTTGACTAAGGGAGATGAAGATAATAACATGAGTTATTTTTCCCTAAAAAACAACCAAGTGCATCCTAATTGTGATAAGGTAGACCCATAGTTATGAAAGGTAGACCACATGATAGTTTATTTAAGTAAAATCCACCCTTATAACATTATAATTTAGTCCAAGTGAGGGAGAAGAAAAACATAAGCAAGGTAGAGTGAGGAAAGGAGCGAAAGAGAAGAGAAGAGAAGAATAAAGAGGAAGGAGAAGTCTAGAGGACTAAGTACTCAAGGTAAGTTAGCTTAATTTCTACTTGAATTTATCTTTCTTCTTCATTTTTGGGGTTCAAAAATTCATCCTCCTTCTCTTATTTAAACTGCTAGAAAAGTTAAAGGAAGGGAGGAATCTTGTTACTTCTTTCAAGAGGAAATAAAAAAAAAGAATTCACTAAGTGAGCTAGGGAGATCTTTAGACAGGTTTAACAATATTTTTTTAGAAAAGTTTTGAAATTAGAAACATTTATGCGGGATTTTAATCCTAGAACTTTGATAAAATTTATTATATTTGTTACTTTGATGATTGTCCATGGATGTTGCTATATCATGTTACATGTTGATCTTGCAAGTGATGTATGTTTGAATACTTAGATTGGTGTGGAAAGTTCTACATAGGTATGGCTATGGGTGACAAAATTTTAAAATTTTTATACTCTATTTTGTATATTTAAATGTAGTGAAAAATTAATGAAATAAGATTAGATATAAATTAAGAAGAAAATGGAAGAGGACATAATAAAATGATGAACTAAAACCTTAGAAAATATTTGGTTAGGAAACTAGATTTTGGAGTAATTAGGGAAGTTTCTATTTTTCAAATTCTGAGAAGAATCAGTTAGTAATTAAAAGGAATGGTTAATATGAAAAATAGAGATATATGTCTTATAGATTTTTAGCCACTGGAATCACTCAATTTGAAGTCCATATGAGGTAGATATGGTCAGATTAGTAAGCAGTGGTCAGAAAATAGTTAACCAGGAAAGAATCTATTAGGAAAGTTTCTATGTTTGAATTTTTGGAAATATTATGTGAGGAATTAATATAACTGGTTAACATATATATATATATATATATATATATATATATATATATATATATATATATATATATATATATGTATGTATGTATGTGTGTGTGTGTGTGTGTGTGTGTGTGTGTGTGTGTGTGTCTCACAGAAATTTAGCCACTAGAATCACTCAATTTGGAGTTTATATGAGGGAGATATGGTCAGATTAGTAAGTAAAGGTCAGAACCTATCGGAGAAGAAATAATGTTTAACTTGAGGGAGTAATATCACTGAGATTACTTAAAATTTCACTAAAAATATTCAACATAATAGTTATAGATAATTGATTTATCTTTAAATGGATACTAAGATCACCTAAGTCGGAGTTAAAATGAGGGAGTTATGCTCTAATTAGTGAGAGAAAGTCAGGCAGGACGAAAACCTACATTAGGGAATAACACAATATAGAGTATGACCGTGTTCCAAGGCACGGCTAGTCCGTGTTTTGTGCTGGAAAGGACATTTTGAAGCCTAAAGCATGACTGTTTATAGGAAATGGCCAAGCCGTGTTATAAGATATGTTTAGGCCCTGTTAGAAGCTGGTAAAACTTATTTTCAACAATTTTCTACTCTAAATAAACCTCATTAACTATAGGATATTAATAGAAACCAAATTGAAGAAGAATGCTGTATTAAATTTGTGAGAACATGTGTTGAAAATGATATAAGTAGAAGGAAAGTGACTAGAGGCCAAATATAAAGAAAATGAAGAGATAAAAATACTATTTAAAAAAGAAGAAGAATCTTATAAATGAAAATATTAAATGACTAGTGTATGCCATAGCCTTTACTTTTGCATGAACTCCTTATCATCTTAAGTGTGTAATTTTGACATAGAAATATTTTATAAAGTGATATCTGAAATGATTATATTCATGTCATGATTACCAATGATGTTTGGTAATGATTATATTTTGATAAAAAAATTATGGCATGTGAGTATAAAGAACATACTAGTTATTGAAATCATATTTTTGACTATTAATGAGAAAATAAAATAAAAGAAATAAACACGGTTACATGGCGATCCGTGTGGTGCACCAGTAGGAGATGCCCTACTAACGGCTATGGTTATGTTAATGAGGGAAAAAAGAGAAAGTGTGCCATATCAAACGGAGCGAGAAAAGTCCGCATTGGAGAGTAGAAAGTACTCACCTTGACCGGGGTAGCTTGATATAAAAATAAATTGATAACTATCATATGGTAATCTAAAAATAGTTATTCATGTCATACATGTCATTACTGTATGATTTTCATGTACATAGATAAAGTGCATTCATGTGACCTAAGATAATTGCTGTAGCTTATACAGATGAACATGACATGATGATCTATATTGATGATAATTATAATTTATTGTTGAACCTACTAGGATTTAATTCTCACTATATTTTCATATCATATTTAGAAAATTAGTTTTGCACATTTTTCTTTGGCTTTAGCTCTTAGTGTACGTTGGATTGAGTTACTTTATGTTGGGTAAATCCTAGAAATTAATAAGGTGTTTGTGGTCGAGTTGGATAAAATCCCGGTGAAGGTGCAACTACTCTCACCCGTATCCTTGAAACTGGTCAATATGGATGAATAAGATGTAGACATATATGTGTTTGATTTGTGTACAGATGTTGTTAATTAATGATGTGTAAACCTTAATTATGTATGGTTAAATTAATTGAATGTTATTATGAGTTAAATAAAAGTAATGAATTCATGAGACTTTAAAAACATTTATATATGTGTATATATTTAAATAAATGGAGTTGTTATATAATTGGTATCAAAGGAGGTCAATCCTAGATGACCAGTGGGTGGATGGCTATCTGAGTCGATCTTATAGTGTCTTGAGTATGTTGTGGTTGTGCTGTGTAGGGGATCAGTGATTTCATATAGATAAGAAATTACTAGTGTTTCCTATCTATATGTTGAGGTGGTGTTATGACTGCTGTTATATATTTTTGAAACTAACTATTGGGATTGATCACTTCAATAGCAGCATAATTTTGTTTTTGTCACAGTAGGAAATGGCACCACCGAGAAAAAATCTGGCAAACAATGCGGAGAAAACCTAGCACAACCTGGCCATGGTAATTCAAGACCAAGTCACGACCACCAACCAAATTCTACAATACCTTCAAAATGCTAATAACTCGAATGGTGAGAATGGTGCTAATAATTGGATGGTAAAAAATGATAATGGCATATCCGAGTTCCTAAGGATTAGACCACCTTGCTTTCAAGGTAGCTTTGACCCGGCTGAAAGGTGGATAAGGGAACTGGTGAAAATCTTTAAAGTGATGGGCTGTACTGAGGAGTAGCAAGTTATTTTCACTGCATATATGCTGAAAGATGAAGCAGAATACTGGTGGCGTGGAACTAGAGAATTTTTAGTTGACCAGGGAAGGCAGATCACCTAACAGGTATTCAAAGACACCTTTTTGGAAAAGTACTTCCCAAGTACTGTGAGGGCAGAAAAGGAGATTGAATTTCTTCAACTTAGGCAGGGCAGCATGACCGTAGACCAGTACATCATGAGGTTTGAGTTGTCTAAATTCTCCTCTTACCTGCAATTTAACCCCGATGAAGCATGGAAGGCTGTTAAGTTTGAAACAGGATTAAATCCAGAGATAAATAATGATGTTGTAGCTATGGAGATCAAGGAGTTTTTACCTTTGTTAAATAAATGCAGACTCCTAGAAAAGAGCTTGAAGGCAGTGGGAGATGAGAAACAAAGACAGAACTTCTGGAAAAGGAAGAACAGACCACAAAACTCTGGTAGAAATGTTAGAGGAAAAGGATAGGGTACTGGCAAGAGGCCAATGACTGCAAGTCCCCGAACCTTCCAACTGAACTTTTCCATAGTTAAATGTACTAAGTGCGAACGTATGCATGGTAACCGGCCATGCTACATGGGATTAGATGTTTGCTTCAAATGCAGACAAAAGGGTTATTTTGCAAAGAACTACCCACAGAATGTGGAGAAGCAGCCAAAATTGAAACCTTAAGTGAAAGGAAGAGTTTTCACCTTGAGCGGTTAAGAGGCAGCTCAATCCTCTGAAATGATTCAAGGTATATGCTACATCTATGAATTTGCTCTTATGGTATTGTTTAACTTTGGTGCTAGTCATTCATTTATATCAGAATAATGTATTAGGGAGTTTCAGTATCCTATTTTTGAAACCCCCTATGAGCTATCTATAGTAACTCCCACGGAGGAAATGGTCTTAACTTCCTCTGTATGTAAAGACTGTCAGGTCACTATTCAAGAGAAAACTTTTTCTGTAGACTTCGTCTATCTACCTTTAAAAAGTATTGATGTCATTATAAGGTTAGATTGTATGTTTAGAAAACGAGTCGTGCTGAATTGTTGCAATAAGACCGTTGAATTTCTACCTCCTACTTTAAAAGAGGAGATGCAGTTATTAATGCTTAATTCCAATCAAGTCAATAGAGAGTTGAAGAATGGAGTACTTGGATACATTCTCTTGTATTTATCAAACTTAGAAGTCGAATCGAAACTTGATAAAATCCCAATAGCCAACGAGTTTCCTGAAGTATTTCCATTAAATATTCTAGGCTTACTTCTGAAGAGAGAGATAGAGTTCTCTATTGATCTCCTACTTGGGATAGGGTCTATCTCTATTGCACCTTATATAATGGCCTCGAAGGAACTACAGGAACTCAAGAAATAGTTGGAGGATCTGTTAGACAAGCAATTCATTAGACCAAGTGTATCACCTTGGGGAGCTCTTGTGTTATTTGTTAAGAAAAAAGACGGAAGTTTGAGACTATGCATAGATTACAAACAGCTGAATAAGGTGACTATAAAAAATAAGTATCTTCTCCCTAAGATAGATGATTTATTAGATCAACTGAAGAGAGCCTCCATCTTTTCTAAAATTGACTTGAGATCAAGATACCATCAGATTAGGATTAAAGAGGAGAATGTACCAAAAACAGCTTTCAGGACTAGGTATGGGCATTATGAATTTCTCGTAATGACTTTCGGGTTGACAAATACACCTGCAATTTTCATGGACTACATGAATTGCATTTTTCGACCCTACCTAGATCATTTTGTGGTAGTGTTCAATGATGACATCTTGATATACTCTAAGAGTGAGAAAGAATATGAACAACTTCTTCGAATCGTGCTACAAGTGCTGAAAGAGAAAAAGTTGTATGTCAAATTGGAGAAGTGTGGATTTTGGTTGACAGAGGTGAAGTTTCTCAGATATATCATCTCTAATAGAGGGGTAGCCATAGACCCTAACAACACAGAAGCAGTGATTCAGTGGGAAAGATCAAAGATGATTACAGAAGTCAGAAGTTTCTTGGGTTTGGCAGGATACTACAGGAGGTTTATACAAAACTTTTCTCGTATAGCCTTGCCATTGACTAAATTGACCAAGAAGGGAAGTTATTCAAATGGACTGATCAATGTGAAGTTAGTTTCTAGGAGTTTAAGACAAGATTGATCACTTCTCCTATTTTAATTATTCCAGACCCTATAGGACATTTTGAAGTGTATAGTGACACTTCAAAGAAAGGGCTAGGGTGTGTGCCGATGCAAGACAAGAGAGTAGTTGCTTACGCCTCTAGGTAACTGAGATCCTATGAAAGAAACTATCCAACCCATGATCTTGAATCGGTGGCTGTGGTATTTGCCTTAAAGATTTGACGACACTATTTATACGAAGCTACATGTGAAGTATACTATGATCATAAGAGTCTTAAGTACTTTTTTTATCAGAAGAAGTTAAATATGAGGCAACAAAAATGGGTAGGATTCCTCAATGACTACAAGTTTGAGATAAAGTATTAGCTAGGAAAGGTGAATGTTATAGTTGATGCCTTAAGTCGAAAATCTCTACACATAGGTCGAATGATGGTGTATGAGATGCAGATGTTAGAAAAGTTTCAAAATTTGAAGCTGGACACTACTTTTACCTCAAAGAAGTTAATCATCAATGGGTTGAGTATAGAGTGTGACCTTAAAGCCCAGATTAAAGAGGCCCAAGTTTATGACCAATATTTACGGGATCATAATGATCAAGATGATTTTTCTATCTCAGAAGATGGAGCAATCATGTATCAAGGAAGGGTATGTGTTCCTCAAGAACAAGAGTTAAGGACTAAGATCCTACAGGAAGCACATCAGATTAAATACATAGTCCATCCTGGATCCATTAAAATGTACTAGGATTTAAAGAGGATGTATTGGTGGCCAGAGATGAAAAAGGAAATTGCTGAGTTTGTGGCAAAATGTCTAACTTGTCAGAAGGTGAAGGTAAAGCATCAAAAGCTAATGGAATTTCTACAACCTCTTAAGATCCCTAAATGAAAATGGGATAGTATTTCGATAGACTTTTTGGTAGGCTTACCTAAGATTTCAATTGGACATGACTCTATCTGGGTAAATAGTTGATAGATTAACTAAATCTACTCACTTTTTACCCATAAAAATTAACTTTTCACTAGACAAATTGGCCTAGTTGTACGTCTAGGAAATAGTTAGACTACATGGAATTTATTTAAATATCATTTCTAATAGAGATCCAAGGTTCACGTCGAGGTTTTGGAAGGCGTTGCGGGAAGTTTTTGGAACCCAGTTGCAGTTCAATACTGCCTACCATCCTCAAACTAACGAGTAGACAGAACGGACCATTTAAACCCTAGAAGATATATTAAGGGCTTGTGTGATAGAGCAAGGTAAATGATGGGATAAGTAACTACCTTTAGTGGAGTTTGCTTATAATAATAGTTATCACTCCAGTATTAAGATGGCCTCATACGAAGTTTTATATGGTAGGAAATGCATATTGTAACGTCCGATTTTTTTTTTCATGATACGCATGTTAAATATGCCATATTAAACACAATATATATATACACATATTTATTACAAACCTCATACATGTTATAATTATACAATACAACATTTCAAAATACAATATACATGTTTACATATATATTACAAACCTCATACATGTTATATTTATACAATACAACATTTTAATACATAAATAAGAGTCTTTATACAGCACTTCACCCTTGAATTACAAAGGGTGAGGAAGTGGTGCTGACTTCTAGATCTCCATTAGTAACGTCATTTCGTGTTGCAACTCATTTCTTTTTATCTAAACATAACACCACAATAATAGTGAGAACAAAGATTCCCAGTAGATTTAACATAAATAAAATATGATGAGAAAACAGGAGTTATGTTTAGCTTTATAAGCTACAGAAAAATATCAAAATTTTGAGATAAAATCATAATTTTTGTTTATGTATAATTATCATACTACACATGCACTAGAAGTCCATTTTTTTTTCTAATACTCAGCCTTATCACAGCTTTTAATTTACTCATTTGCTATATGCATAGTGACCGATCAACTACAGTCACAATAAGTGATCAGAGAATGTGAGTACATCATCCTCCTGCCTCCTCACATTACCACTGACACCTGGTTGTAGCGGCCCTCCCTTGGCTCACTCAGGCTAATAGGGCGTTCCTTACTCGGTATCTTCTCAAGCCATACAACCCGTCGATATTCATCCATACATATAAATGTATATATATAAAATCATCAAATACAATATATAATCAAGCAACTCTCTATGAGCTTTACGCTTTCCATTTAATCATTTTTATAATATGATGCATCATTTTTTTACCCAATGATTAATAATCATTCATCATAGACCAATATTCAATATGATTCATTTTAAATCAAATAAAGAAAAAGAGTAATTTGTGATACCAAAATCGTCATTTTTAAAAGTATTTTTCTTGGACATATATTTTCTAAAAATATTACAACAAACCAGATTATTTTTAGGCATAAAACAGTGAAAAAGTATGATAATCCAGCACCCAACACGGCTTGGCCATGTTCAAGATACGGCCATACTTGAAAACTACCTCAAACATGCTTAAAAACAGCCCCGAACACGGCCTACCCGTGTTGAAGCAACCAAGAACACGGCCTGGCCGTGTTCTATGACTTTTCTTCACTTATTCCATCATATCTCCCTCATACGAACTCCGATTGAGGTGATTTCAAATCCTATAGGAATCTAAGACAATTATCTACAACTTTTATGTTTATATTGTCTTCAAATTCTCTACAGATTATTCCCATAAAATTAAAATTAAAATACTTATTTTTACTATCCTGAATTCCAACATCTGCTCAATTAATCAGCTATATCTTCCTCATATGAACTCCAAATTAAGTAATTCCAAATCCTATAGATCCGTGAGACATATATCTACAATTCATATGTTGACCATTTCTTTAGATTCCTTATCAAATCTTCCCGGAATTCTAAAAATCGAAGCTTCCCCAATTATTCCGAAATTCAGCTTAATTTATCTTCTCCTTTGATTTTCTTTTATATAACTCCATGCACCCATATGCATGTCTAAATATCCAAAATAGAATTTCATATAAATATCCAGATCACATGTCATCTAAAATCACATATAAACAAATCTTAAAATGTATATATAATCTTATACAAAATTCATTAATAAATGTTAAACCTACCTTAAATTCTTTTAAACTCGGTGCTTGAATCCTACCACCCAGAAATCCCTGATTTCATTTTCCTCTTCTTTCTCCTTCTTCTTTCTCTTTCTCTTCTTCCTCTTCCTCTTCCTCTTCCTCTTTCTCTTCTTCCTCTTTGTTTTCTCCTCTTCCTTTTCTTCTCTTTCTACCGACACTCCTTTCTCTCCCTCACAATTATCACTCTTTTTTTTCCTCACCTACCTCCCTTATAATAATTAAAATTTTTACTACCTACTCATTTCCCACGTTTCCCCCTTAATTTTTTTTTCTACCTACCATTTAATTATTTAAATATTTCCTACCTACCACCAATATTTACAACTTTGCCATATTTCATTATTTACAAAAAAGCCATCCTAAGAAATTTACATAGATGCCATCTCAAGGAATTTACATAAATGCCATCTTAAGAAATTTACATAAATACCATCTCAAGGAATTTACATAAATGCCATCTTAAGAAATTTACATAAATGCCATTTCAATTAGTATCATAAGGAAAAATCGGGGATGTTACACATATCTCCATTATGTTGGTTTGAGGTAGGAGAAAAGAACTTGCTAGTTCCTGATCTAATTCGACAAACCATTGAAGAAATCAGGATGATACGAGACAAAATACTTACAGCTCAGAGTCGACAAAAGAGTTACTATGATAAGAGACATAGACCTCTGGAGTTTGAGGAAGGAGACCACGTATTTCTGAAACTTTTCTCGACTACTAGAGTTAGTAGGTCTTTCAAAACCAGAAAGCTAAATCCGCGATTTTTGGGATCCTACCAAATTTTGAAGAAAGTGGGGACGTCAGCATATCAAGTTGTCCTCCCACTTAATTTGTCCAACCTGCATAATGTTTTTCATGTATCACAGCTCTGGAAGTATCTTCCAAATTCATCACATCTAATACAAGATGAACCAATCCAAATAAAGGAGAACATTACATACTAGCTAGTACCGGCATCCATATTGGACACCGACGTGAAGTAATTAAGGAATAAGACCATTCCCTTGGTTAAGATATTATGGGAAGGTTTGACTCTGGAAGAAGTAACTTGGGAGCTGGAAGAAGTCATGAGGAAGAAATATCCGTAATTGTTCTTAATAAGTAATTTTTGAAATTTTGAGGACAAAATTTCTTTTAGGGGGAAAGAAATATAACATCCCTAATTTCGTTTCATTTATTAATAAAGGTATATAAATATTTAATGTAACATCCATAATTTTGTTTTTTTATTAATAAAGGTACATAAATAATTAATTAAGGAAATAAAATTTATTAGACAATTTTTAGATATTTAAGAAATATAATCCATAGAAATTTTTCACCTTATATGTATGCATAGAAAATGTTTCTAACATTAAGGGAATAGGTAAAGAGAGAAAACCTAATAGGAAAAATTAGAAATAACATACTAAAGAGAGACGAAATTCTTGGGTAAGGAAAATAAATTTTTGTGAAGTAAGTAAATGTCTTAAAATTTCAAGAAGATTGAATTAGGATAATTTTTCCTAATTCAAGAGTTAGAATTACTAAGTTTAACATCTTCACCTATAAATTGGGCTTTCACTTATGGACACTTTATATAGAGTTTTTTTACTTCACATGAATTTCTAGCAAGCCAATAGGATAGTTTAAGGAAGAAATAAAACATAGACTTGGACTAAGATATAGAAGTTGGACCGATAACCCAAAAAAATCATGAAAATGTGACCAATCTCTTCATGAAAGGTAGAATTTCAGTCAAAGTAAAGGAAATAGGTAAAAATGAGCCCAAATCCAAGAAGGAAAAATAAGAGTCATGTGAGGAAATAATAGTGTAATAATAATCAAGATTAGGCCACATGGCATTAAGACAAAACATCTATATCCTACATTCATAATTTCAACAAGTAGGTAATAATACATGAATTTAGGACAAAACATCTATATCCTATATTTATAATTTCAACAAGTGGGTAATAATACATAGTATTATGACAAAACATTTTTATCTTACACAAATAATTTCAGCCAAGCAAGGGAGATTCAAAGACTAAAAATTTGCCACCTAAAAAGGCAAACCTATCATACTTGATTAAGACAAGAAAAATGAAATAAATCCCTAAATCAAAGAGACCTAGTCCCTTGTCTTAAGAACATTTTAACATGATTTTCAAAATACAAATCTCCTTTTGCTATGCATATCTTGACTAAGGGAAAGGAAGACAAGAACATGAGTTGTTTTTCTCTAAAAAAACAACTAAGTGCATCCTAATTGTGATAAGGTAGACTCATGGTTATGAAAGGTGAACCACATGATAGTTTATTTAGGAAAACTCACCCTTATAATATTATAATTTCGTCTAAGTGAGGGAGAGAAAAAAATAGAAGCAAGGTAGAGTGAAGAAAGGAGAAAAAGAGAAGAAAGAAGAAGAAGGAGAAGTTTAGAGGACTAAGTGCTCAAGGTAAGTAGCTTAATCTTCACTTGAATCAATCTTTTCTCTTCATCCTTAGGGTTCAAAACTCACCATCCTTCTCTTATTTAAGCTGCTAGAAAAGTTAAGGGAAGGGAGGAATCTTGCTATTTCCTTCAAAAGGAAACAAGAAAAAGAATTCACTAAGTGAGCTAAGAAAATCTTTAGGTAGGTTTAACAATATTTTTTTAAAAAAACTTTGAAATTAGAAACATTTATGTAGAATTTTGATCCTAGAACTTTGATAAAATTTACTATATTTGCTACCTGGATGATTAGTCATGGATGTTGCTATATCATGTTACATTTTGATCTTGCAAGTGATATATGTTTGAATACTTAGGTTGGATTAAAAAGTTCTGCATAGGTATGGCTATGGGTGACAAAATTTTAAGAGTTTTATGCTGCTATTTTATATATTTCAATGTGGTGAAAAATTAATGAAATATGATTAGATATAAATTAAGAAGAAAATGGAAGAGAACATAATAAAATGATGAACTAAAACCTTAGAAAATTTTGGTTAGGAAACTGGATTTTGGAGTAACTAGGGAAGCTTCTGTTTTTGAAATTTTGAGAAGAATAAGTTAGTAATTAAAAGAAATGGTTAATATGAAAAATATAGATATATGTCTCACAGATTTGTAACCACTAGAATCACTCAATTTGAAGTCCATATGAGGTGGATATGGTCAGATTAGTAAGTAGTGGTCAAAAAATGGTTAATCAGGGAAGAATCTGTTAGGAAAGCTTCTGTGTTTGAATTTTTGAAAAAATTATGTAGGTAATTAAAATAGCTAATTACCATAAAAATTATAGATATATGTTGCACGGAAAGTTAGCCACTGAAATCACTCAATTTGGAGTTCATATGAGGAAAATATGGTTAGATTAGTAAGTAAAGGTCAGAATCTACCCGAGAAGAAATAACGTTTAATTTGAGGGTGTAATATCACCGAGATTACTTAAGATTTCGCTAAAATATTCAACATAATAGTTTTAGATAATAGTTTTATCTTTAAATGGACAATAAGATCAACTAAGTCGGAGTTAAAATGAGGGAGTTATGCTTTGATTAGTAAAAGAAGGCCAGGTAGGGCGAAAACCTGCATAAGGGAATAACAAAACATGGAGCATGGCCGTGTTCCAAGGCACGTCTAGGCCATGTTCTGTGCTAGAAAGGGCATTTTGAAGCCTAAAACATGGCTATTTTACAGGAAATGGCCAAGCCATGTTATAGGATACATTTAAGCCCTGTTGGAAGCTGGTAAATCTTATTTTTAACATTTTTCTACTCTAAATGAACCTCATTAACTATAGGATATTAATAGAAACTAAATTGAAGAAGAATGCTATATTAAATCTGTGAGAACATGTGTTGGAAATGATATAAGTAGGAGGAAAGTGACTAGAGGCCAAGCATAAAGAAAATGAAGAGATAAAAATAATTTAAAAAAAGAATAATCTTATAAATGAAATAATAAATGACTAGTGTGTGCCATAGTCATTACCATTGCATGAACTCTTTATCATCTTAAATGTGTAATTTTGACATGAAAATATTTTATAAAGTGATATTTAAAACGAATATGTTCTTGTTATGATTACTAATGATTTTTGGTAATGATTATATTTTGATAAAAAAATTATGGCATGTGAGTATAAAGAATATACTTGTTATTGAAATCATATTTTTGACTATTAATGAGAAAAGGAAAAAAAAAGAAATAAGCACAATCACATGGCAGTCCGTGTGGTGCACCAGTAAAGGACGCCCTACCAACGGCTATGGTTATGTTAATGAGAAAAGAAAGAGAAAGTGTGCCATGTCGGATGGAGCGAGAAAAGCCCGTATCGAAGAGTAAAAAGTACTCACCCTGACTGGAGTAACTTGATATGAAAATAAGTTGATAGTCATCATATGGTAATTTGAAAATAGTTATTCGTGTCATACATGTCATTACTGTATGATTTTCATGTGCATAGATAAATTGTATTCATGTGACCTAAGATATTTGCTGCAGCTTATACAGATGAACATGACATGATGATCTATATTAATGATAATTGTGATTTATTGTTGAACCTACTGAGATTTAATTCTCACTATATTTTCATATTATGTTCAGAAAACTGATTTTGCAGATTTTTTTTTGACTCTAGCTCTTAGTGTACGTTGGATCGAGTTACTCTATGTTGGGTAGATCCTAGAAATTAATAAGGTGTTTGTGGTCGAGTTGGTTAAGATCCTGGTGAAAGTGCAACCACCAGCACCCATATCTCCGAAACTGGTCAATATGGATGAATAAGATGTAAACATATATGTGTTTGATGTGTGTATGGATGTTGTTAATTAATGATGTGTAAACCTTAATTATGCTTGGTTAAATTAATTGAATATTATTATGATTTAAATAAAGGTAATGACTTCATAGGACTTTAAAAAAATGTATATATATGTATATATGTAAAAAAAAAATGGAGTTGTTACATAAATCTATTTCTGAGATGGTAGTAGCTCCCTTCAATTGATCAAGTAGATCATCTATTCTAGAAAAAGGATACTTATTTTTAATTGATATTTTATTTAACTGTTTGTAGTCTATACACAATCTCAAACTTCTATCTTTCTTCTTCACAAACAATACTGGTGCTCCTCAGGGTGATACACTTGGTTTGATGACCTGATTTTCTAACAACTCTAATTGCTTCTTAAGCTCTTTTAACTCAATCAAAGACATCTTGTAGGGTGCCATAGAAATGGGTGCAGTCATGGGTACTAGATCGATGGAAAACTCGATTTCTTTCTCGTATGGCAATTCAAAAATTTTCGATGGAAATACTTTCGAGAATTGACAGACTATAGGAATCTGACTCAATTCCATTGTAATTTCTAAATTCGAAGAATACAAAAGAACATAGCACAATTCTCCATTTTTCATCTCCTTATCAAATTGGTTGCCATTTAAGAATTCCATTACTGAATTTTTGGAAGAAGAAGAAGTTAAAAATTCTATAGTTTTATTGTAACAATCCAACAAAACTTGATTCTCAGATAACCAATCTAAACCTAGGATAACATCAATTTCATTCAGAGGCAAACAAATCAGATTTACTTGAAAAGACTTCTCATGTGTAGTGATTGGACAATTCATATATACAGAAGAAGTTATAACTCTCTTTCCTTTAGTGGTTGTCACAGACAAACTACAGGAACACAAGTAGCTCTCAGTAGACTTTATAGTGATCATGATGCATATACCCTATATCATATCATGTTCAGCTATACAAACTACAGGAACACAAGTAGCCATAATCATTAAAATATGTTGATTCATATAATATCATGCACACATAGTATTCACAAATATACTGGGATGTATCATATATACATCAAGATCATAATGCTTGGTCACATATCATGCATTTTTCAATATCACAATTATTTCTCTTGCTTGGCGGATTTACTGATTTTGTAAAGGTGTGAACTCCGGCTCATGATCATGCAATCAAATTAGCAACCGACTCACACCTAAATGTGACTATAACATATCATTTAGGCATGACATAATATATTTTCCTAATTCGTGAATAGGACGTCCCTTATTTTGGTACCAATATGAAGGCCATTAGAACTTTCTCAAGTCACCTCATTACAATAAAGGTCATCCCACTTTTCTTTTCGTGAAATCATCCAAGTTAAGATTTAGAATTCTTTTATCCATCTATGCATTATGCTAATACAAACACATATTTACTTCTGATATAATAAATAATTTATCATTATTTCAAGTCATACATATGCATATGTTTTTGCAATCAAGTAATTACTATGGATCATTCTTCAAAATATTAAGTAACATATTGAAATTATACCCATAGTGTCACATTTCATTCATGCCATGAATGTAAGTGGTTCATAGACTTGGAATATGGTTTGGACTTGACCATCTTTCAAAGACTTCTTTTTTAACACACTAGATCAAGCTTTTAATACTCTTTACTTTTCTACTTACTAGTTGTATAAAGTGTTTTCTTATATCTTCTATGTCATTTCTAATCCTTATCTTATCCCTGTAAATTTCTATATATAACTAGGTACATATTTAGTTAAAAACAAAAACGAAGGATTCAAATACATTCCCTACTTCATTAAGTGAAGCTAGAATATTCAACCTATTTGTTAACTCCGTCTCTTATCAATTACTACTCAATCATTAGCCAAACTCAATTTACCAACCTATTCTTAAATAGGAGTTCATAATTAGCCAATTTACTTCAATATATATTCTTTTACTATATAACATAACTTGTATGCAATTTTCTTCTTATTTTCTTGCTTATAACCTAAAAACCAGTCTCAAACACGGCATGGGCGTGCTCTATAACACAGCCGTGATTGAAACCCCACAATTTCACCCATAACTCGTGAGGTAGCACAGAACACGACCTAGTCATGCTCTATCCAAGCATGCACATCTTGATGCCGCACGTAACATGGCCTAGCCGTGTCCTAGGGCATGACCGTGTTTTATGTCTAGCAACTTCTGTTTTCCTCCTTTGCTCGAAAATGCTATCCTCAAATTCCTATGTTTGGTTCATAAGCCCTTAAACCCTATATATTCTTCTCTATACATATTATTAGTTTAGTACATTAATTCCAAGCCAAAAACTATCATAAGGCATGTATAATCATACTTTCACAGTCACAATTAGCAGGATAACAAACCAAATCCATTCCAACCTTAACCAAAACCATCCTAGCAGAAACCTTCAGCCATATGATACATAATATATATATATATATATATATATATATATATATATATATATATATATATACACACACACACACACACACACACATCAAGCATAACTACATTCCTGTCTAACCTTAATCATTTCATAATGAAATCTTTTAAGAAAGAAACAAGGTAAAGAGTTTGTAAGATCATCTAAAAATTTCATTTTTGCACCATGATTGATTTTTCTTATTCTTAAATATTATGAAACCTACCTCAAACTTCTCCTAGATGCTCCTTCTTCAAGCTTTTGCTCAAACTCCTCCTTGTTTCCTTTTCTCTCTTTAGCTACACCCCTACACTTCTTTTCTTTCTCTTCCTTTTTCCTTGCGTTTTTGTTGCTTATGCCTCTACTTCTCGAAAATTTACCCAACTAAAGAAGCGAAAAAACAAATATCCCTAAAGGTGGAAATTGTAGAGGGGCTTAAAAAAGGGAAAGGTGAGAGGAAATGGAGAACTTGGTGGCGCTCTCTTCGGAACGCACGGAAGAGGAAAAAGACATTCTAAACAGGACAAATAAGAAAATCAAAGCTAACGAACCGTGCTCGGCCATCATGGACGATGTCATGGAAGAGAAGAGTGAAATGTTTCCCCAAGAGGTAGAGTTTGGGGAGATGGAGAAGATGAAGGGTAAGGCAATAGCTAATATGACAACATAGCTAATATGACAACACCCGAGAAACCCAGGAGTGGAGATGCCTTTATGCTGAATAAGAGGAATGAAAGTGAGCGACACAATGGGGAAGAATCTGCAAAGATAACGGGCGAAGGATGTGGAGTATCATACAGGGATAGGTTGATAGGTTTCAATGGTATCGATAACAGAGTAGATATAGATTCAGAATCAGATAACGAATTCACTGATGAGGATGAGGATTCGGGAGACGAGATGATAGAGGAAGGGGAGGAGTCGGACTCATTTTCTAACATAACCATCACATCTGCAGAAAGGAAGAGCTACTACAAGCCGTGGAGGAAATCACTTATTGTTAAGTTGATGGGAAGAAGAATTGGGTTCAGGTACTTGAAAGAGAGACTAAGCAGAATGTGGCATCCCAGGGGCACCCTAAATCTGATTGACATTGGTAACGACCATTACATTGCCAACTTTTCTAACATGGAAGATTACCAATATGCTCTCCACGAAGGACCTTGGATGATTGCTGATCACTATCTAGTGGTGTAGAGATGGCGACTGAGCTTTAACCCACAGGAAGATGAACTAAGGAAGGTAGCGGTATGGATTAGGGTCCTATGGCTCCCGATAGAGTACTACAACGCACACTTCTTATGGAGGCTGGGAAACAAAGTAGGAAGAACGCTAAAGGTTGACACCCATACCTTAAGAAGTCTTAACTCAGAAACTGAGGAATCTCTGGAGGTGGAGAGGGGCAAGTTTGCAAGAATATGTGTGGAAGTGGACCTACGGAAGAAGCTAGTGCCCAAGTTTTGCCTAAGGAAACAAACTTACTCGATAGAATATGAAGGCCTCCATGCTATCTTTTTTAAGTGTGGAAAATATGGACATTTGAGGGATTCATGCTAGCCTCAGGAAAGGATTGAAACAGAGGATGGAAAGAAAGAGAACCAACTGTCTAGCATGATTACGGGAACCAACCAGGGTAACCAGGAGAAAAGAGGGATTAACTGAGAGCTAGGAGATAATTTCAATCCATGGATGATTGTGAAGAAGCCAGAAAGAAGGAACATGGCAAGACCAAAGCCCACTAGAGCTGAGACCCCGCCGGTCAGAAGTAGGGAGGCCGAAAAGGCACAGAGGGAAGCCAAAAAACCACAGAACAGCGGAAGGTCAAATCGATTTGACATCCTAGAGGCACACGTGGAGGAGCAGGGGCATGGAGTGGTGCCGGAAGAATTAATGAAAGGGGAAGGCTCTGCCAGTGGTACAAGTCCCGAAGGAGGGAAAGGCGGGAATTAGGAAATGACTCAAAATGTAGATAAGTTGAATGCCCAACCTCGGGTTGGAGTTGAAATGGGCCTGGTCTCATGGACTACTCAGATTAAGAATAAATATAGCACCGAAAGACAAAAAAAGGGAAGCCCTTCTAGAGGGAAATCAAGGCCTATATCGACACCGAGCCCAAAAACGAAGGGGAAAACTGAACTAGTACAGAAAAAGGAGACTTTAAATAGAGTGGCCCTGGCGCAAATTCACAAACCCAATAGACAAATGGGCTATACTCCCAAAGACAGGGAGATATTGAACACACGAAGCCAGCTATCTATAGGGGCCAGCCTGGAAGGAATGGAAGACCCAACGAGCAGGGTGACAGATACCCAAGAGCAACAGATCATACTCGTAGATAGGAAGAAACCACCAGACCCAGGCTTTGGACCAGTATCGATGATAAAGGACAATGTGCGGAAGCTACGCAATGTAAAAGGCAGGAGCCCACAGGAAACAACATGCGGCTGTAGGTTACTAACCCAAGCTTTTTATGTTTTTATGAATCTTTTGGCCTAGAATTGCAGAGGGGCAGGTGCCAAATACTTCCCCCTCCTTCTCAAAGACTTAACTAGCAGGCATGCAGTCAACTTGTTGGCTCTCCTTGAGACGTGAGTTAGTGGAGCTAAGGCTGACCAGATCATCAGCAAATTTGGTTGGTTAGACCATGATAGGGTTGAGGCTTCGGGATATGCTAGAGGTATATGGCTTCTTTGGAACTCCCAAGAGTTGGAAATATTTGTGATCAAGAAGCACAGACAATTCATACACTCTAAAGTTCAATGTAGGACCACGGGAAACGTCTGCATGATCACTGTGGTGTATGGGTCACCACAATCGGCAGACAGGAAAGACCTTTGGCAGAGCTTGAACAACTTATGCAAAGATGATAACACCCCCTGGTGCCTTTTGGAGGATTTTAATGCTTATAAAAGCATCACAGAGAAGGAAGGAAGCAATTACTATAACTGAAGCTCTATGAGGGACTTCTCTAAGTTCTTTTACGAATGTTCTCTCATAGACTTGGGCTTCAAGGGATCGAGATTCACATGGGAAAGGGGGAAGGTGAAGGAAAGAATCGATCAAGCTATGTGTAACCTTTCGTGGCAAGATAGATTCCCGGAAACCACGGTTTTTCACTTACCAGCTCTGAAATTGGATCATAGACCGATTTACATCAAAATTGGCACACAGGAAAGAAACCTTAAGAAGAGAAAAGCTTTTAGGTTCCAAAGTGCCTGGCTGCTCGATGAGTCCTTCCCAGAGGTGGTGAAGGAAGCCTGGAAGGATGGGAGGAGCTGGACAGAGGCTGCAGGAAAATTCAAAATCAAGGTAAATGAGTGGAACAAGAATGTCTTTGGGAATATCTTCAAAAGAAAGAATGAACTGCTGAGACGAATATCTGGTATTGATAAAGCGATACCTCCTTTTGGTAACCCGTATCTAGAAGAGCTGAGAGGAAATCTTTGGAAGGAATATGAGGTTATCCTTTTAAAGGAAGAAGCCTTGTGGTTCCAGAAATCTAGATGCAGATGGCTTAACTTAGGTGAAAAAAGCACCAGGTACTTTCACTCCCTGACTATGATAAGACGAAGACATAACAAGATAGTATCGTTGAAGGACGAGGATGGCAATTGGGAGCATGATGAAAACAAGGTAAGGTCTATGACCAAAACGTATTTTGAAACTCTTTTCTCCCAAGATGACCCAGCCTATCACCCCCTGCCTCTCAAGAGTTGTTTCCCAATGATGAATGAGACAGACACCTGAACTTTGTACTCACCACCATCTAGGGAAGAGGTCAAAAAGGTGGTGTTCAGCATGGGAGCTTTCAAAACCCCTGGTCTCGATGGGCTCCACGCAATTTTCTTCTAGAGCCAATGGGAAATTATGGGTCCTTCGGTGTGCAAGTTAGTCCAAGACATGTATAACAATCCTCCGCTGATAAGGAATGTGAGTCAAGCACTACTAGTACTCATCCCAAAGAAAGATTGCCCAGAAACAGTGAAGGATTTTAGACCCATCGCGCTTTCCAACGTGATTTATAAAATCCTTACCAAGGTAATAACAAACAAAATTAAGAACATGATGGACAAGTGGATAGGGCCCAGCCAAAACAGCTTCATCCCGAGCAGACACATAACAGACAATATCATAGTGGCACAAGAGGTGATGCATACAATGAATAGGAAGAAAGGGAAAAAGGGCTTTATGGCGATAAAGATAGACCTAAAGAAGGCCTATGATAGACTTAGGTGGGAATTTGTGGAGGAAACGTTGAGAGAAATCAAATTGCAGGACCACTCAATGAGAATAATCATGAACTGTATTTCCAGGAGATTCTATGGAATGGAGAGGTGACGGAGGCTTTTGAGACATCTAGAGGCATAAGGCAGGGAGATCCTATCTCACGCTACCTATTTGTCCTCTGTACAGAAAGACTATCCCATGGGATTGAGTTAGCAGTCAAGAACAAACTTTGGAAACCGATACGGTTATGAAGGAAAGGACCTCTCATTTCGCATTTGTTCTTCGCGGATGACCTGCTCTTGTTTGCGGAAGCTGGGATGGAACAATGCATAGTCATTAAGGACGTGCTAAGCCTCTTTTGCAAAAGCTCCAGGCAACTAGTTAATGAAAGCAAATCTAAATGCCTGTTTTCCAAAAATGTGAATCACACTAGAGCCCACCAATACAGCCAAACCTTAGGCTTTCACTTCACGGGAGAATTGGGCTCTTACCTAGGCAGGCCATTACTAAATAAAAGAGTGAACAGAGGAACTTATAGATTTATCTTGAAGAAAGTGAAGGGAAGACTGAGCGCATGGAAGGAAAAGACGCTCACTCTTGCTGGAAGAATCACACTTACATCTAGCGTCTTGAATACCTTACCGTTTTATGCCATGCAAACATCATTGCTGCCACTGAGTTTATGTGATGAAATTGAAAAAGCAAACAGGGGATTCCTCTAGGGGGACACAGAGGAGAAGAAGAAAGTTCATCTAATCAAATAGGATAGGATCTGTGAAGTGAAGGGTAAGGGAGGCCTTGGGTTAAGAAAGATGAGAACGATGAATGAGGTTTTTTTAACCAAGGTAGGGTGGAGGATGATACAATATCCAAAGTCTCCATGGGTGGAAACGCTAAGAACAAAATACAAGTGTGGTGATAACAAGATCCCTCAACTCAAAGATAAATATTCAGACAGCTCAAATTTGTGGAGAGGGGTACAGAAGGTTTGGAGAAGGGTGGAAGAAGGCATTAAGTGGAAGGTGGGCAACGGAAGGAAAGCAAGATTATGGGTTGATGAGTGGCACAGCAAGTTGGGTGTTTTGGAAAACTTAGCCTAGAGCACAATTGGAGAGGAGGAAAAGAAGGTATGTATTCGGGAGATGATATCAGAAAATGGAAACTGGGACTGGGGAAAACTAACAAGACTGCTCCCGTTTAGATGTCTAGAAATCCTAGCCAACACTGCACTCCCAAAGGTGGATTCTGGGGAAGACGAGGTAATTTGGAAGCACAGCAAGGACGGAGTTTTTTTCGATAAAATCAGCTTACGAAGCCAGGAATAATAACCAGCATCCCCCCGGCACTGATCTAGAAGAAAATATGGAAATGGATATGGAAATGGAAGGGACCACAAAAGGTTAGAACTTTCCTCTGGTTAGTGGGGAATAACAGTATATTAACAAATGAATTCAGATTTAACCAGCATCTAGATAATGATGGATTATGGCTCAGACTTGTGAAGCGCTCCCAGTGGCATCAATTTTTCACATGGGAACTGGACCAGTGGCTAGAACAGAACTTCTTGGGGAAAATGGGCAATAGGGAAGTTATAGATATACCATGGGACATCTTGTTTGGAATGACATGCTGGAACATATGGGTGCGCAGATGTGAAAATGTATTTGACCCTTCAAACCCTCACACTATGGATATATATATTTCACTTGTGTTGCCAAAGCAAGAGAATGCATGGAGTGGGTAACCAATAATGCCACACTCCAAGGACGTAATTTACGATTAAATTTGATTGGCTGGGTCCCTCCCAGAAATAACATGGTTAAATTTAACGTGGACGGGTCCTTCCACGAAAAACATGCTGCATGTGGAGGAGTTCTTAGGAATGCTTTAGGAGAGTGGATCATGGGATTCATGTGGAGTACAGAAGCGGAAAACAGTCTGTTGGCAGAACTATGGAGTATTTGGAAGGCATTGGAGCTTGCTTAGGAGAGGGGCTTCAAAGAAATATCCATAGAATCAGATGCGAAGGAGGCTGTGGAATTATGTCTAACGGGCTGCAGCAGGATGCACCCAGCTGCAAAGGTAATAAACCTAATCAGAAGGAGCCTTGAGAAGGACTGGAAGATAGTCATTGAGCATACATACAGAGAAAACAATAGGGTGGCTGACTGGCTAGTGAGAAAAGCACAGGAATATATAATGGAGACAGATATTCTTCTAAACCCACCGGAAGGAGTGGAAGGCATTTTGAGGGAGGACAGAGAAGGGCGTTCACACCAACGCTGGGTGTTTGCGTAGTCGGGTTTTGACTCTTGCATGTACAAAAAAAAAATATCCCTGCTCCCCCATAAATGAGCTCCATGACTTGCCCCTTATAACATAATGGCTAAAGAGATGAGTTTTCCCCCCTAAGCCTACATTCATCATGGCTTCTGCTGATATTTATTTAATCGATGCCCCTTTCTTTTTATAAATTCAATTTTTCCACACTATAGCATATTAATTATTTTCTTAAACAAAATAAGATTAATACCCTTTATCCTATTTTCAAAAATATACACTTACTCCATCATCAAATAATTCTATTTTCTTTAATATTTTCCTCTATAATTTCCTATAATATTTTTGGTGCTTATATAAGATAATTAAAATATGAGGATATTACACTTTCACTACTTTTCCACTCCTTAGATGAATGGCTTTAATATATTCCTTAGGGTTAGTATTTGTATTGTTAGGTAAAGAACCCTCTTGCCTTGAGATTCGTAAATTAGAGATTTACCCTATTTGAATCTCCAGGTTTTTAATTAAAGTTTCCTGATTCTAAAATAATTTTTCTGCTCTTGTTATGAATTGGGCAAGAACATCTTTAATGGAAATCTTCAATTGCGGTGGCTATTGAGGAGGAGGTGGTTGGTACCCCAATAGTTTCTCCATATTTTTTAGAAAAAATAAGGGTGATTCCTCTAACCATGATTGTAAGTATTAGAGTAATATTAACTTTCCTATTTGTATTTCCCTTGAAGTTTTCTTGCCCATAGGATTGGTGAATATTGTTCACAATAGAGCAATTAGATGAACTATGCTCTCCTTGGAAAAACTCACATATTGTAGATGAATGAATGGCATTGACACCAACAGTCAAACTACTCATCTTCTTCTCTAACCAGTCCAATTTGGCAAAGATGGCAATAATTAGATCTACCTAATGTAACCCATATGTCTTCTTTATTGGTCCCTCTCAAAATGCCATTGGCACGAGTTCTGAGCCACATCATCAAGAATAGTCGTGGCCTCACCCTTATTCTTATTCATAAAAGATCCATTGAAAATAGTATCCAGTAATGTCCTGCTAGGGCCATTAAACCCACCATAGAAGATTTGCATAAGTATTCACTCCTAAATGCCATGGTGAAGGCATTTCATGAGTAAAGCTTTGAATCTAAGCCAAGCATCATGTACTTCTTTAGTGTCCCTCTTAGCAAAATGATTTATCTAATTTCTCATTCTTGTAGTGAAAGATTGCAGGTATAATTTATCCAGTAATACTGCACATAGATCATTGCAAGTAGGAATTAAGCTCGAAGGAAGGTCACATAGCCAAGCTTTCACCTTATCCCTCAATGAAAATGGAAACATGTAAATACATAATTTAATCCTTGAATTTATTAAGTCTTTACAATTTAATCATTGCATATATGTTATTGTACAATTTAATTCTTAAATTTATCAAACATCAAACAATTTAGCCATTTTGTTATCCCTACACTAACTGCTTGCTGATGTGACTCGTTAAGTGCTTATGTGGCACGTTAAATGCCAACTAATCATGCCACATTAGAGCTTAAAAAAAAAGTAAACACAAAATTTAATCCCTTAATTTCATATGTCTCTACAATTTAGTCTCTGAATTATTATATCCTCATAATTTAATCCCTGAATTCAAGTTATTGCACAATTTAGTTTTCGAAATTACCAAACGTCAAACAATTTAGTCCTTCTGTTATTTCTATCTTAATTGTTTGCTAAGGCTAACACAACACTAAAGAAGAAGGAACTAAAAACATTGAAATCATAGCTTCTCCTTACTACACAAAATGTGTAAAATATCAAGCCAACCACCACCATGATTGTTAATATCATTGATTTCATAATAACTTTCTTGGTTTTCGTCATAAAAAAATTTATAGAATAATGAAAAAAATTCTCAGTTCTAACAATTCCACCATAACTCATAACAACCAAAAATATTGCCAAACTTTCACTATGCAATATCCTAAATTAGATTTTACTACTAATTTAATTCCTATGGTCCACATTGACAAATCTCAACAAATAATCAATTATCTTTATATTTTAATGAACGGATGGGATTAGAAAAAAAGAAAAATAGTATTTTCAATAATCCTCATTTTTTCGGCTTAAGTCTAGAGTATCAAGTATTAAAAAGAACAAAGATTAACGATGTCCTAGAAACGAGGCTTCAGCTGTGATCTTTTGACAGTGTTATGTGCGACATGAAAGGATTTCATAGTGTCGGGGTGTTTCGTCGGACTGTCAGTTGAAGTCAGAAAAAGGGATTATTTCAGGGGAGAAGTGGAAAAATAAAGAGGAAAACAAAGCATTTTAAAGTTTTTTTAAGTTGAATCAATACCGATGTAACATTATCAGTTGGCATTTAATTTGTCATGTAAATACTTAATGGGCTACTAACAAGCAGTTAGTGTAGAGATAATGAAAAAAAACTAAATTATCTAACATTTGATAAATTCAGGGACTAAATTGTGCAATGAATTAAATTCAATGATTAAATTATAAGAACTTAATAAATTCAATGACTAAATTGTATGTCTACTCTTTTCTTAAAACTAAGTCAGCATTGATGTAGCATGATTAGTTGGCATTTAACGTACCACGTAAGCACTTAATAGGCCACATCAACAAGCAGTTAGTGTGGAGATAACGAAATAACTAAATTGTTTGACATTTGGTAAATTTGAGAACTAAATTGTACAATTACTTAAATTCAGAGATTAAATTGTAAAGATCTAGTAAATTCAAGGATTTTATAGTGTCAGGGTGTTTCGTCGGACTGTTAGTTGAAGCTAGAAAAAGGGATTTTTTTCAAGGGAGAAATGGAAAAATAAAGAGGAAAACGAAGCATTTTAAAGTTTTTTTAAGCTGAATCAATACTGATGTAACATTATCAGTTGGCATTTAATTTGCCATGTAAATACTTAATGGGCTACTAACAAGCAGTTAGTGTAGAGATAATGAAAAAACTAAGTTATCTAACATTTGGTAAATTCAGGGGTTAAATTGTGTAATGAATTAAATTCAACGATTAAATTATAGGAACTTAATAAATTCAATGACTAAATTGTGTGTTTACTCTTTTCTTAAAGCTAAGTCAGCATTGATGTGACATGATAAGTTGGCATTTAACGTGTCACGTAAACACTTAACATGCCACGTCAATAAGCAGTTAATGTGGAGATAACGAAATAACTAAATTGTTTGACATTTGATAAATTTGGAGACTAAATTGTGCAGTGACTTAAATTCAGAGATTAAATCGTAAAGATCTAGTAAATTCAAGAATTAAATTATGTATGTATTCAAATAGAAACAATTTCAACTTAACATAATCTTAAGTGGCGCTGTTATACTTGAAGGTATCACATAACTTAGAGAAAATCATGATATGCATGTTGCCATCTTCTGATACACCACCCTCACACTGATTATTCTATATCATCTAAATCATGGCTAGCTTGAGCTCAAAGTTGTTTGCCTACACATTAAGCTTAATAATTCTAGAAATGGTCGCCACCCTCCGAGGGACGCCATAATGCTTTAAGGATAGTTATAAGGCCTACACCAACTCTCTTCCTATAGCCCCTTGATTGCTATCACCATCAAGTTCAGCCATAGTAGCTAGATCTTTATGTATTGTCAATCTTCTAGCCTTTCGGTACCTTTTACAAGTTTAATCTATCTCAGGATCTATGCGGTTAGGGCAAGTGCCAAAAAGAGACAAGAAAATAAGAACAATTCAATTAAACTAACGTCTAGAGTAAAAATACTATAGCCTAGTATTGATATTAATACTACAATTCTCGACATTGGTGGCAAAAACTTGTTGGACATGCAAGTGCACGTATCATTTTTAAGAAATAAAAATGAGTATAGAGTATCGCGCCACAAGAATTGTGTACTAAATACCAAAATTAAATCACAATATAATTATCTAAATAAAAAAAAGAAGAGAATAACTACTGAAAATAAATTGACAAATTGCAAATAAAGAAATTGTAAACACTTAAATGGAGAAAGCTCTAGGTATCCAATTTCATCGTAATTACTTTGACTTGATTCCTCTATAATTAAATAATTTAAATTCATTCATTCTTTTTGCTAACCAAGAACCCTAAATTATTTAGTAGTCTCTCTTGAGCATTAATAAAAATATACCTTAATTAATAACTCACTATATTCCTATGTGAATTAATTAATCAAGAATTTATTAAGATCTATGGTTCTTTTTAATAGCCACACAAACCCATGAGGTATATTCCTATCCATATGCAATATATAGTTTTAATCTCTATATAAATCACCTCTCTATCTCATTATGATTAAAAATCATCTAATTAATAGCCGGTTAATTAGAAGCATGAAGAATTGAGAATACACAAAAAAGACAAAAAAAATCATAAATTTATTGTATAATTTCACCAAACCATTATGACTAGACTACATCATCACTCTAGAAATAGGGATTTAATTCTTATTGAAAATATAAAAATAGAAACTCAAAATAAAATCCATAATTAAGGTTAAAGAAGAAATATAAAAATCACTAATTTGAGAGGAATCTCTAGTTGAATTGTTGGTAACAAATGATCTTCTCTCCCGCCTTGCCGCCACCAAGTGTTTTTTTTTTTTTAAAAAAAAACTTAAACTGTTCTTACTTATAATGCCATAGTATGCTCTAAGAAAAAGGAAAGCAAACAATCCAAAAACCTAAAAAAAAAAAAAATTAAAAAAAATCATTCGCATTCCGGCTAAGTCGTGACTCAAACTATAGTGAGTCGCGACTCATATGCCCTTTTGGGTCGCGACGTGTTGCTAACATCAGTGGGTCGCGACTCGACCTTCATGAGTCGCAATCCATGCTTCTCATTTGTCAAAATTTTTCCTTTCTCACCCAATTTCTTTCAAAATTGTTCACAAGCGTACTTTTCTCTATTCTCTTATATAAAAACACATTACAACCCATTAACAATGATTTGATGTATTTATGACTGTTTCAATTTAGTAATATATGTTTTTTGTATATTTTAAAATTATTTCTAATGTTGACAATTTTTTGGGCTTATAGATTATTATTTCTTTTATTTTGAAATTTTTTTATAAGAATATTTTTAAAAAAGTTAATTATATTCCTAAAAGTATTTCATATAAACAAAACGTAAAAATGAAACTTGATAGAAATACAACATATTATTTTTAAGAAAGTAAAGTGTTAACCAAACATGTTTTACCAATTTTCCAATGTGTCTCATTTCTATGAATGAGATTTCCAAGAATGTAATTTATTTGAAAATAAAATATTTTATGAACTTATTGCCACAAGTTATAGAGATATAACATTTATAAAGTTTTGACTTTGTCAATTTTTATAGAATATCAGTTATATCTATTTTATAATAATTTCAAATTATCATATGATCCTAACACCATGACATATTATACTGTGATTTTTTTATTTTTTATTTACCGAAGATAGCTTAATTTATTCATGAAGAAAAGGAATATGATTTCCACAAAATTAATTATATAAAAAAAACTACATATGACATATAATACCTTAATAACCTACACCATTATATAAAAAAGAAGCTAAAACATTAATTTTTTTTTTTTAAATAATTCAATTATCCTTATCAACGTTTCATATATCTTACTAAAAAGGGTTGAATGAATTTGTGATTATAAATTAAGGACTTTATTTTGCATTTCTCAATTTATATAACCTCCAAATAAAACACATGAATTTTTCTTTTCTCATCCCCGTCCACTTCAATATCTTTACTTCGATTATCATGCCTTATTTTGTATACAACCTATGAATATGCTCGTAATGATGGATAAATATCGAAGCACAAATCTGAAGATTGAAAATATGAGATATAAACTTGGAAATCTCTTTCAAATTACGAAGGCATCCCTTATTTTTAACCACACTTAAATTAATCCATAATTGTATATTAATATACATAATTTTATTTAAATTTTGTTTTTATGCAAATATTTCTATAAATTAATTATCTGTCCGTTTTTGGTATTTAACTGATTTTTCAATGTGTGAACTTAATTTGAAGAGTAATTGTATGTCAACGGCTTCGCAGCCCGAGAGAATAATTTTATAATGTGACAGTAAAATGTAATGAAAAATAATGCAAGAGATATTAGTATTTTTATCAATTTAATTGAAATCGAACAGGTTGACTCAACTAGAAAACTGATGAATTGGCCTAATCATCAGTCTGGTTACATGATTTGAATTGCAAGCTAAGAGAACTATTGATCAAAACTTAGACCGATGTGAACAGTGTTTTTTCAGATTAAACTGGAGATAGTTTGTTGGGCGAACCAGTCCGTTGACAGAAAGGAAAGTTTTTGGGGAACCGCACACAGACTTTCTGGGAAATGAGAGTGCAGATTCGAACTTGATTCAATACCTCGGAGAAGAGCACTTTTACCAAATTGCCAAGAAGTCTTCTGGTGATTATTTGTAAACTAATAAATATATATAATAATACTAAAATGAAAATGACAAATTAATTCAAAAAAAAATTTTTAATTCGATCAGTAAAATTTACATGTCAAGAAAGTTTTTTCATCTTAAATTATCATAAAAATTTTGTATTAAATTTATTCAGTACTAATTTATTTATGAAACGACTTAAAAGATAAATTTTATAATATTCAAAACGTATCAATAAGCTTGGAAAATAAGAAAATTTAACATTGTGATTTACTGTAACAGAATTATTCAATAATAATTTAAAGATAATATTGCTTTTATCACTATTTTCAGATTCAGACGACACTACTCAGCTCAACTGATAATTGGATGAATTGGACACTTATCCAATCCAAACATACAAAAGAGACCGACTCTACACTTGACCAGAACAAACTGCTGAATTTTCTATCAACCCGCTCGAAACTGATTCCCGGAACCACTTGTCCACAAAGAAAGAAGTGTAAGCCGTTCTTCCTCTAAAAGAAAAAAAAGAAAAAAAAGAAAAAAAACCCTCTTTCATATAGAAGGAAGGGCGCATCGCATCTTTTGCTCAACTAAGCCATGCGGAACAAAGTGCGGGAGTGAGACTCTGTTAGGACCCAAGCCCAAGAGGAGAGCTCAACCCAAAAGACTAGCCTATTAGGTGAGAGAACCTCTCAAACTTAAGTACCACCCCACAATAACTTGTTTCACCAATGTGGGACTTGTAACATTCCATTCTCCTTGAGAAACCGGACGCCCACGGACGGCCCACTCTTGGCTGCCTACTCAGGGTGGCTTTCACTCTGCTTGTCAGGTAGCCCTTTCTCTGGTCGCTCCTTTCCAAGGTCGCCCCCTTCCGTTGCGTTTCCGTCTCTCAATGAAAACACCAATGTTAGGACCCAAACCCAAGAGGAGAGCTCAACCCAAAAGACTAGCCTATTAGGTGAGAGAACCTCTCAAACTTAAGTACCACCCCACAATAACTTGTTTCACCAATGTGGGACTTGTAACAGACTCTTATTTTTTATTTCTACTATCAGGAGATTAAATTCATGAGCCACACTATAAAATTATAGGAGAAGATCATTGAACAAAGATTAAGACAAGAGACTCAAGTTACAGAAAACTAATTTGAATTTATGTCAGGAAGGTCAACTATGAAAATAATTTATTTATTACGAAAATTGATAGAAATGTATCAAAGTAGACAAAAAGATTTGTATATGATTTTTATTGATATGGAAAAGGCATACGACAGAGTGTTAAGAGAGATTCTATGGAAGGCTTTAGAAAAGAAAGGAGTACGTATTGCATATATTCGAGCAATCAAAGATATGTACGACAAGATAACGACTTGCGTGAGAACACAAAATGGAGACACAACAGATTTTTTCACAACTATTGGACTACATCAAAGGTCTTCTCTGAGTCCGTATCTTTTTAATTTGATTTTGAACGTAATTACTAAACATATACAAGAGTTGAAGCCTCAGTGTATGATTTTTGCAGATGATATAATCTTAGTTGATGATTCGAAAAAGGAAATAAATATGAAGTTAGAGTCATGGAGACAAGCTTTAGAAACACATGGTTTTCGTATAAGTAGAAATAAAACAAAATATATGGAATATTTTTTTAGTAAGAGACGAACAAATACGACTGTAGACGTGAGACTTAGAGACTATATTTTAAAACAAGTTACAAGTTTTAAATATCTTAAGTCCATTATACAAAATAATAGCGAAGTAAAGGAGGACGTAAACCATAGGATTCAAGTTAGATGGATGAAATAGAGGAAAGTTTCGAGTGTCATTTGTGATTAAAAAAGTGCCGCTCAAAATTAAATGAAAATTCTACCGTACGGCTGTACGACCTGTTATATTGTATGGTACTGAATATTAGACGGTCAAAAGGCAATATGAAAATAAAAACGTTGCAGAGATAAGAATGTTACGCTGAATGTGTAGACACACCAGAAGAGATATAATTAGAAATGAGAGTATTATAAAAAAAATTGAGATAACACTTATTGTGAAAAAGATGGTTGAATCTCGCTTAAAATGGTTTGATCATGTGTGGAGAAGACCTGCAAAAATCCTAATGAGAAGAGTAGATCAGATAAAAAATAGTCTAATTATTAGAGGCAGAGGGAGGTCAAAGAAAATAATAAATGTAACTATTAAGTATGATTTAATAGTTAATAACTTATCTATTAATCTCATTTATGATCGGTCACTGTAGCGTCGTTTAATCCATATAATCGACCCCACCTAGTGAAAAAAGACTTAGTAGTTGTTGTTGTTGTTGTTGTTGTTTCATTTATAAAGTCTTATCTTGCTGCTTCAGAGAGTAAATATAGCCAATAGAAATAGGGAAACAAACGGCTGAAATGAACTTACCCAACTTCGCATCACACACCACCATATTTATTTTCTCATATTCAAGAAAAAAGAAAGAGAAAAACCTATATTCCTGATATTTTTCTCGAGTACAACAGATTAAATGCCTTGACTCTATATACAGTAAATGAGGCCTATTTGCGGAGAGTCCGTAACTCAACAATCAGAAGTTGTGGACGTCCTTGCTTCTTCCTATACTTGAATGTGCGAAACAATATCACAATACATCACATTTGAAGAAGATTATTCACTGTAACTGTGACAGAATTTGTTCGCTGCAAGTCCTGCAGAATTCAGTGCTTCACATTATGATGCATAATAGGCCAGCAATCATAGTACTTAATAATTACAATAGGAAAATAAATGTAAATACCCTCCCTTTAATTTTAGGTCATTTGCAAACACTCCTCTTAAAACTCATAGTAACCAGTATTTCACACCTGTCCATTTTTTGTTAACCAAATCAAAGGAAAAGCCACATCATATGCCCGAAATATATAATCTTGTTCTACCATCATAGGTAACTTCAATGGTGGGGTGCCATATAGAAGAAGTATGACATCTCTACTAATTTTCTTAATGGAAAATAGACAGAACGCCTGTTAGTGAAAGTTTATGGAGATACTTTTTCACTTTCAAAAATTGAAAGGGGTGTTTGCAAATGACCAGAAATTGAAGGAGGGTATTTTCATTTTTCCCATAACAATAATAATAATAATATCAAGGGCTTTCGTTTCCATATAATATTAAACACCCAATAAACCAAAAAATAAATGATGGCCAATGTATAAGTTCCAAAAAGGCAAAAGAAAATTTTAAAAAATAAACCTTATGTACAAGTCGCACCACTTACAGTTCTTTTTATTAATTTTAACAACAATTAAACTTTTTTTCACTAGATAAAATTGGCTACATAGATCAAACGACGCACAGTGACCTATTATAAAAGAAATTAATAGAGAGATTATTAATTATTAAATCTTTCTTAATAATTACAACTATTGTTTTCTTTGACCTCCCTCTACCTTTAACTTGTTTACTATTTGATCTGCTCTTCTCAATAAAGTTTTTGCAAGTCTTCTTCATACATAGTCAAACCATCTTAAGCAAGATTCTATACTCTCCACGATAGGTGCTATTTCAACTTTCTCTCTAATACACTCATTCTTATTCATATCTCTTCTAGTGTATCTACACATCCAGTTTTTTTATTAATTTTAACAGAATAAAAAATTCAATTAAAGCCAGAGAAAGAAGGAAGAGGAGAAAAGATGTGCCTCTCACTATGTCAAAGTATCATATAAAAGAAATTAATAACCGAAATGCATATACTCCATCAGGACAGTATAAAACTATAAGTGGATATATACAGACAAGGGGTGGGCCAAGTTACTATCAGAGCATGTAAAAATATCAAGATACTTCATAAACTGCAATTGTCGGTGAGCATGCACTCCCAAAATTAAAATCCTCTGATGAGGTTTATCGCACATTTAAAAATAGATTTGAAGTCTAAGCTAAGACACATTTTGCAGAAAAACCAACACATACCTGGAAAATTACATCATCTGGTATGTGAGGTAGAACCTCCCGAACTGTCTCAGCCATGGCAAGTATATTATCTAAATCATCATTTGCAGTGCGTGAGGGAGTCCTCATATGTAAACTACCAGTGCCTCCAGGCGATCTGCCAGTAGGAGAAGGGATGGGTGAACCACTAGCAGAAGCCTGAGAAGGATTAATAGGCCAAAGGCTCCAAGCAGCATCTTCAAGGGCAGTGTGCGCATAGGTTTCTCCAACTGATGCAAGATGCCTCATCATCAGTTGAACTCTCCCTAATCCAACTGACCTGATTGCAGTAGACGGACCAGCCCCATCAACACCTTGACTTGGCCAAGAATGCAACCAACCAGAGTCCAGTCCTGCACCCCTAGATAAGAAAAAATAAAATCAGGCAAAAGAGGGCATCAATGCATGCATATATTTCTCTTGTGAACCACATAACAAGTGCATAAATCATCATTGCTTTAAGTAACCAAGAGAAAAAATGGTAATGAACTGATCTTTACTTGCAAGAAATCAAGAGATTAGATAAATAAATTGCATAAGAAATATAGTTTGATATATCAGTTGCTGACATAGTAAAATTGCAAAGTCAGTATTATTTTAGTCATTCTGAATATATCATTTCCTGTACAGAAACATAAATTTTCTCACTCAACACATTTGAATGGAAAATTATAGTATTAATTGGGGCAAATTCTAGTTCTTGTATTTGTGAATCCTCTCAGTTTTTTATTCAAAACCCAACTGCACATAACCTTTCTCTTCCTAGTGTTTTTGGTAGATAAAGGATCTAAGGTGAAAAATTCTGTTCAGATAGCAGTCTTGTACTGAATTAATGCAAATGATCTGTTACAAATTCGTAGGACTCACAAGGCTCTCTGTCCTCATGTTCATGTTGTGTTCTCAAAGTTCAGAGAGACAGTCATCATTTTACGCTGTCGAGTGGCCAAACCACTTAAGAATAATCTTCTAGCTATTTTGAGGAGCAGGGGGTTTGTCCACTCTCTTTGGACCATTTTTTGTCTATCTACTTAGAGAATTTGGTAGAGCAAAGGAATGTAAGGTCATATAGCAAGGCTGTGGTGTTTATGCCAAGTGAAAGTCCAGAGTCCTTCAGCATAGACTTCTTCACCTGCACCGTTCATGGGACATGGTTGTTTTTTCAGCTTCCTTGCAGGTTTCAACTCATGGTCGTCTTAGGATTCTTCATCATTGAATTAGAAAGACTGGAAAGCACTGCTGAATTAATATTTTCTCTTCAGTACTTTGTTTTGTTTAATTTGGTGAATGTTCCAGGATTTCTTATCTTGCTTACTTGTTCTTCTCTTCTTTATCTTGATAGATTCTTTTGCCAACAATAGAATAAAATAAAATAGCATCATTTTTGGATAACAGAACCCCATAACAATTTAAGAAAATTCAAAAAACTCACTTTTATACTATACGAATGTACATGGTAGGACAACAAAAAGGGCATTTCAGCGTTCAAAAACACTTATTTCACAAATATAAAAAGTTAAAACCTGAAAGCAGAGAAGGGTGGACAGAAAAGCACAAAGCATTGGGTAAAGATTTGAACCTCCAAGGAATGCCTTCCAGAGAGTTTGGTGTTTGATTACGATATAATCCTGCAGGCATGGTATGTCTAGGAGTGTTTGGCCAATCAAGTCGTACACTAATTTGACGTGCAAGCTGCTCATCACTTGATATTTCCTCAGGATTAGAATTTGCATCAATTTCAGGCCGGCCAACAAAAAGTGGCTTTCGACATGTTGGACAAGTATAAATCTCACTCAGGCCTTGATCCAACCTGAAATGAATTTAGCAACCTATTTTTCACACTAAGATACACCCAGATAGATGATAATAGAAGCACACAAAATGAATCATACCATGATCTCAAACATGCAAGATGAAAGAGGTGATTGCAGTTTAGCTTTTTAGCCTTTGCCATAGGTTCCTGTCACAAGTACATTCATAATTCAGAAGTATATCTATTGCTAAAAGCAATGAGAGAGGGTAACAAACAAGCATACCCTACAAATAGCGCATTCATCATCATATGCTTGTAGCTCCTCAGTTGTTGCATCAGGAAGAGCTGCATGAAGTGCACCTAGAGCTATTTGTAACCTGATAAAGCCTTTTATGCGATTTATAATGGCACCAAGCAATGCCTGCCCAAAGCAAAATCAATGAAAAGAAGTAGCATGACATACAAATACCAAAGTCAAAATTGTAAGCACAGTCAATTTAATGCAGACAAAGAATGAAATATTACACGTATGTTAAAAAATAGCACTGCATCTACAAGATGGAATGCCATGCCATGAAGCCACCAAATATGCAAGTAATGGCCAAGTGCCATAACAAAAGTTGCCATGTCCAGGAAAAACCCCAAATTCCGAATTAACATGCCCTTCCATTCCAAGAACGATCCTGCAGTCACACCCCTTGATTAGGAAATTGGAATTCAAATTTTCTGTAATGGCAAAAAAGAGAAAAGTCACATGTAATCAAGAAGCAAAATAACACAGGAAAAACAGAAAAAGTTCACAAAAATCAGATAATTTTAACGACCAACTAGAACCTAGATATTCTGAAGTAAACTGAGTGAAAAACTGTGGCAGAAAATACACATATTTACCATTCCTTCTCACATGCTAAAGTGACAACTGATGAGCATTTATATTTCTTTTGAATATAATGATAATAACAATAAAAACCAAGCTTTTTACAGCACCAACAAACAAACTCTGCATGAAATTTGTCAATTACAATTGCACTAAAAAACGAAAGTCACACAAAACAGAAGAGAGAACTTTCAGGTAAAAAAGGGGGACAAGTTCAAATTGGTAAGGTAGTCCAAAACAGAAAGAAGGAAATTTCTGATTATATCCCAAACATATTAATGGGTTACCAAAACAATCACATTCAAACTTGAAGTAAAATAATCCTTAATACCAGCTCCTAAGGTGTCAAACAGTTTGGATCCTCGGCACCAAGTGCTGTTTGATGCTGAATGATAGAGCCATATATCAAGCAACTGAAATCCATGTACCAAGATGGCCTATAACATAAGTCACAGATGGAAGAGTATCATTAAACCAAGTACCAATATCTTACCTAAAACTAATTAGAAAGATCTAAGTGGATCTTAAACTAGCAATGATGTGCTTATTGTGCTCTAAATACCTGTAGGGTCTCAAAAGCAATACTAAAAGGCTCAAAGAATAGTAACAGAAACAAAGAGGATCTACGTGCTGTATATATCACCAGACATAACCATATCCTGGATACATCAAAAGGAAAACATCAGAAGCATCCATAAACTATAAAATAACAATAGTAAAAATAAATTCTCAACCTTAACTAAAACAGGTTCAGAGAGCATGAATTTAATTACACTATACATCCAAACAGGAAAATCTTCAACTCTAGATTTGCAGCTCCCACAGAAATACTTTTTAGAAACTAAAATTAGTGTTTTGTCTTGATGAACATCCATGAATCAATATTGATAACTACCCAGGATCAAACATAGCAGTACTATCTGCATTGTAGCTAATTGTCCAACATACTTCAGGAAATAAATAAAAGCATCGAAAAGATTTTCTAGTCTTGAAACAAAATAGATAGTGTAAGGCATAAGTACCATTCAGATTAATTTAATTACACTATACATCCAAACAGGAAAATCATCAACTCTAGACGGGCAGCTCCCAGAGAAACAGAGTTTAGAAACTAAAACTGGTGTTTTGTCTCCATGAAGATCCAAGAATCAATATTGTTAACTATCCAGATCAAATAATGCAGTACTGTCTGCATGGTAGCTAATTATCCAGCATACTTTAAAATAAATAAAAAGAATCAAAAAGGTTTTCTAGTCTTGAAACAAAATAGATAATGTAATGCACAAGTACCATACAGATTAATTTGATTGGACCTTGTAGGACAAAGTCAATACCATTCAAAAACCTTTAATTGATAATGGCAATAATGAAAAACCCAACTTTCTAAAAAAGACACATAAAAGTCAATTGGAAACTAACTTACAAATGAGATTCAGTAGCACTGCCTAAGAAAATAAGGGCCTGTTTGGTTACTCTTTTTTACAAAAAAAAGAAAAAAAAACATGTTTGGTTGTGTGCTTTCTTTTCCAATTTTTTAAAGTAAGACCTGAAGTAGTTAGTTAAAAACAAAGATTACAACATCTAAATGTTTTTGACTGTTTTGTTTTCAGTTCAAGCTTAAAAAATTGTTTTCGTTCATGGTATACTTTTAATTCTATACCCCTCCCTCTTGTCCAATGCTTCCTACCTCAGTTGTCATCTTCTCCAAAACAATGAAAAAGAGGTAGGTCTCATTAGAGGAAAAATCAGATGGCAGAGGCTAATCTGGTTTACCTCTCAATCAACCTCTTTCGAGTATCTCCAAACATCTAAAAGAGCTAATAAGTAATCAAAGAAATAGCTTATGAGGAAATAATATTTCAGATCTAAGAACAATGTAATGAAATTAACCAGCATAATCTTATCAAATTATGTGCTGATATGAAATTTGCAATCAGTGTAGATTTCAGATTGCTAAAGGCTTTAAGTTGCTATAAAATTTGAAATAGAAAAGTTAAGACACAAAATTAAAGATTATAATCAAATTACTCAGAACATAGTACAATTTAAAAATTGTTTGAAATATAAATAAAGTTAACTTTGCACTAAAAGATGTTCAAAAAGTGTATTTTTGAGCATTTTGAGAAAACCTAGAAATTTTACAAGTTAATACAACAGTTCAATAAGTTTTGGTAAAGTTTACAGATCTTCCACAACTTGAATTAAGTTTGAAGCTTGATAAATATACCAGTCATCCAAATTTTATGTTATGAACTATAATATAAACGATGATAGAAATAATAATGGTAGAGAATATTCAATAAAGAGAAAAGGGCAGTAATAAGTACCAGAAAACATCAACCAACAAAACCAATAACAATGCCGAATATACACGAAAATATGTCCAGGGTGTAGCAGATGGTGATGCATTCAGCCGCTCCAAACGATCTCTGACCAAAGCTTGAAACATCTGTACAATATGCGCAGGACATGTCAGAACAAGTTAATGGACATTGGTTTTGATTGTATCAAACCTCAAGACTCAACTTTTCCCATTTGTTCCTATATGGTAACATATACCTTTAAAGAACATAACACAATCAACCAGGCGGACCATAAACCAGCCTCAAATACTGTTGGAGGCACAATCAACGGTAGAAATGTCCCCTGTTCATTCACAGTTACAATAAAACAACAAAGGGTAAGAATTAAAGATATCAGAAAGTTACCAAATCACATTTATTCTTTTCAAAGTGGACAAAGCATTTGTCAATAACTGGCTGCTCGCGAAGTTTTTACAATGCAATGAAATAGTGATGACAATTTCATAATGTCAACAACAACAACCAAACATTTTCCCACTAAGTGAGGAATTTCATAATGTCAATAAACTTCATTATTGAATGATAATTGAAAATCTGAAGCAGATCATGCAAAAAAAGATACATTTTGAAAATGTTGTCCTTTCTGTAGCATCTTAAATCAGTTTATTAGCTTAGTCGCAGCAAAAGGAAAAGAATATTAAGTCAAAGATCCTCTTCCATTGCATAGTACTTGTATTATCCTCCTCCTTGATTGCTTCACCTTTATTTCCAACCAATCAAAAATTTATAAAAGTCCATGCAATATATTACAATACCTAGATTACTTACAAATAAGAGCTGTTTCTACAAGTAACCACAATCCAGAAACCCTAGGAACACTTACATCAGTTGGGATCCTCTATGATTATAGTTATTCAGAATGCAAGAAATCTAAGATCCTAAATCTAGATTATATGCATAATCCTGTTTCATTTATGGTAAACCTGCACGCTTAGGTTGTGAGGTAACTTTGGTGGTTGTTCAGCTATATCAGATATAACTAATCTCAATCTCATAAACATTGAACCATGATGACCCAATATAAAACGACAGGAACTATGTCCATCCACTGCAATCCCTTTCTGTTCTCTACCAGGATTAACTTAGAGATTTAACACATACCATCATATGCTTTGTTTATATGTCTCTTCCAAAGAAGACCTTGTTTTCTGAACTTTACATAAACCATTCATTTGCCATAAACTCCAACTTGAGAGGCTACAGCAATTAGAACTCCCCTGGACTTATAAAAGCTGACTGCATGGTATCTCATGGCTGCAGCAAGAAACTACTGGGAAAAAATCAATTTTTTTTTTTTTAAAAAAAAAACTCAAACGACCAACTTTACTTCATATAATCTGTTTACCCAGTATGAAGACCCCCATAGGTGTCCAAGATTAAGGAGTTTCCAACAGCTTTCAATTTACAGAGGAAAGAAATAAAAAATCCCAAGAACAATCTCTTTGTCTAATAACATCCAGATTACAAAAATCTGTTGTTCAAAGCAAAGATTTCTAAGACACCAAAGGTTCTGCCCATGTTAATTACCCATTTGTGACCAAACTTAAACAGGTCCAAGTTTGACAGCTTATTTGGTAGCTCGTCAATATGGATTCTAACACTGCTGAGGAAATGATCTACAACTGTCATTACCAAATTCAGCAGAAGTTTTTACACAGGACACATGCCCTTTACCTTAAAACATACACAATGTCCAATTCTTAAGAGTCTCCATTGATATATAAAAAAGGATAATTTTTTTTACAATTTTTATCCCATCAAAGTACAGAAGTGCAAAGTATAACTTGATTTAATTTTTATGAAATAAAGAAACCAAAAAAGAGCAAACGTTAGGGAAACAAAGAAAGTCTGGTCTCCACATACTTTTGTGGAACACAGGGCTAAAATACAACTGTTTATATGCATTTGTCTGAAAACATTGCTTTTTGGTTCTAAAGTTCACAATTATCACTTGACAATCCATTACTTTATCGGGCATTATGCAAGTCATAATTATTTACACCTTTGATCTACTGACACCTTTGGCTAAAAAATATGCTCCTCTTCACAGCTCTGTTACCTCATCCAACACTATGCGAGAGAGAAGTTTCAATACATACATTTAGCCAACACCAAGAAATTTCTGCAAAAATAATCATTTAGTACTCAAGACATGCTCCGTTGATTGCAATCTTGTGATTAATCCAGACTCATCCCTTAGGAATGGGTGTACATTCATACTCTAGATGTACAACCTAACAAGCATCTTAAACAAGCTCCACATCTTCAATCACTCATGAGCCAAACAGCATACCTTTCTTTTCTTTTCTTTACCTTTTTATGTTTTTTTAATAAGGGAACAGCATGCTTAAAAGTCAAAACCAGTTCATACTCCTTTCCCACTAGCAGCCTAAAGTTGCTTAGGTAATAAGTCAATCTATCAGTTCAACATATATCTTGAAGGCCACATACTCAATACCTTGCACTAAGCTTCAATCTGCGAAGAACCTTTGATCCAAAGAATTGATCAAATAATCTTCCCAATGAAACAACATTTTAAGATGGATGAAATAGAGGAAGGCCGGTGTCATTTGTAATAAAAAAGTGTCATTTAAGGTTAAAGAAAAATTCTACTGTATATCTATAAGACCAACAATATTATATAATACTGAATGTTGAGTGGTTAAATGACAACATGAAGATAAAATCAATATCACAGAAATGAGAATATTGCGTTGGATGTGTAGACACATTAGAAGAGATATGATTAAAAATGAGTGCATTAAAAAAAAAGTTAGGATAGCACCTATTGTAGAGAAAATTGTGAAATTTCACTTAAGGTGATTTGGTTGTAGAAGCCCTAGTGAGAAGAGTCGATCAGATAGAGATCAGCCCTATATTTAGAGGTAGAGAGAAACTAAAGAAAACAATAAGTGAAACCATTAAAAAATATTTAGCTATTAATAATTTCTCTATTAACCTATTTTATAATAGGTCACTACGGCATCGTCTGATCTATCTAGCCAACCCATCTAATGGAAAAAGGCTTAGATGTTGTTGTATCATCTTATTCTTTACCAAATAGCCAATTAAAATAAACAAAATAAATAAATAAATAAAAGGAAACAACAGAATCAGAAGAAAACAACTCATCTAATAGTCTCTATCTATCAAAAACATCAAAAAAACTGCTAGCAGGACAACAACCTCAACCAATACATGGTTTAGAGTCCCAATGCCCAGAAAAATAAGGCAAAAAGCTCATATGCATTTCAATTTATAATTCTGTATCAATTCTGAATCTTCTGATTCAAGGTATATGCAATATTCCATGATTGACATTCAGTTACTCTAAAGGTCACAAGTATCCTTGTAAACGAGGAAGTTAATGATGTAATTTAAATCAAGTTATCTAAATATTTATGACTTGGGGGCATTTTTGTAATCTTCAAATTCATGGATGTGTAATACAGTTGGAAAAGTGGGTTCAGACAAAGAATTTTACTATGCTACTATATTTCTTATGACGTTTAGTAAACTTTACTATAATTTAATGTTTTCTATATTAGAATATAAATCCAAATAAGACTATGAACAAAGATGTCAATAAACAGCTTGTAAGCCATTTACGCAAATGCCCATTCATTGGATAACTATACTTTCTTTATAACACCAAGGGAACTAAGGTATCAATATCACCAACCACATTATTAGTTCTTCCTTTCCTTACATAATTTGATTTCCACAACCATCCAGATCTGACTCCAGATTCTATAATCAATAAAAGATCATTAATTAAACCATGATAATCCAGCTATCAAATATCTACCTACAAAAACTATTGTTGACTCTCCTAGGTTTTGCAACAGTAATCTCAAACCCCTAGGCTCCTGAAAATCTGAATCCCCTCTGTTCTTGCAACATTTGAAAACCTTTGTTAGGAAAGTGTTAGTTTATCACTTTTTTCTTTATTAGTTACACTGTAGAAGTCTCATATCAGTTGAATCTCAAGCTAAGCAACCTTAATTCTGTTTATAAATAAACGTAATCTCTCTTCTATTCTCTACAAACTTGAATCTTTCAATGAACCCCAGACCATCCAGAAAAAGTAAGAACTCTAAAAATGCTACCCAATGTAGACAAGTTCTTCTCTGAAGTCTCAACTGATTCACAGATACAAACAGCCTACAATTTCCAGTCCAAATTTACATGAACATCATTCAGAAAACCCATGCATAAAGACAAAAGACCCAAGCTATCACCCCTTTAACTCCAAGATAAAGACAGTGTTGAAAGTTCTTTTCAAAATCTACACCAAAACAACCATTTTACAATAGGTCAAACTACCTCTATCTATTAGCAGATGCTCTCTTTCTCCAACACAAGATATTAAAAGGCTAATGGTTAAATCCCACACACACAAAAAAAGAAGAAAAGGATTTTGGACCTTACTAACTTGATGCATTAGCATTCACCTGTTGAGCTAAATTATCCAATGTTAATGTGTTACTTGAACACAAATCTAAGGTGCAATTACCAAACACCAACATACACACATCACCCACAAATACAAAAACCTAATAATATATCAAACAGAAAAGGAAGGCAGAAGAAAAGGGGTGAGGAAGAAAGCCTGTTCAAAGTCAAAACAGTATATCCCAATTACAATATATCAAACAATCTATGCCAATCACTTAATAAAAAGTTTATAAGAAAGAATTACTTCGAAAATATTCACTTTCATCAAATATTCAAAATAAAGTTGCATAATGCAGCATATCATAAATCATAGAAACAGTAAATATTAACCTTGTAAATGACATAATTTATGAGACGCTCAACCAGTTTCCATGTTTCAGAAGGATACAGCTCTTTAAAGAATATAGTCTGCAAGAGCAAATAACCATAAACATTAAATCAACCTTTACTGACAAAAAATCATTACAATCTAATCTATAATAGACAAAAGCAAGAACACTCTTGTGTACTAGGGCAATTGGAAAGTAAAAAGGGAGAGAGAAGGCATAAGATGAACAGTTCCAAAGCATTACCACTATCCATTTGTCAATAAAAATAAAGTTTCAGGCCATGACATAACAAGTGATGAGAATTCACTGTCACAATATTCAGGGATAATCTCGTTCTTCTATCCCCCCGTCCCCCTACCCTCACAAAAAAAGAAGAAGCATACTGGTAAGTCACACTCATGCAGTTGGCACTCTTGGCAGTTCTGATTTTAAGCTAGTTATATCACCCTCTATCCTTGTTTGTTATGAAGCTGGAAGTGCATAGAATGTATGACCAGGCTAACATTAATTTTATATAACCCATTTACATTGAGTATATTTTTTCAGCGAGGTTTACAAATCTCTAACCCAACAAGCAGCATAAATACATAGAATAATGTCTTCCATAGTACTACATCTTAACAACCATGTAAAAGGGATGTAGGACAAACGCAGTCTTATAAGATCATTCAAGCAACATTTCAACAACAACAACTAAGCCTTTTCCCACTAGGTGGGGTCGGTTACATGGATCAAACGGCGCCATAGTGGCCTATCATGGATGAGATCAATAGATAAGTTATTAACTATTAAATCATTTTTAATAGTTTCACTTATTATTTTCTTTGACCTCCCTCTACCTCTAATTATTGGACTATTCTCCATCCGATCAACTCTTCTCACTAGGGCTTCTGCAGGTCTTCTCCACACATGGCCAAACCACCGTAAGCGAGTTTCAACCATCTTCTCCACAATAGGTGCTATCCCAACTTTCTCTCTAATGCACTCATTTCTAATCATATCTCTTCTGATGTGTCCACACATCCAACGCAACATTCTCATCTCTGCAACGTTGAGTTTATCTTCATGTTGTCTTTTAACCGCCCAACATTTCGTACCATACAATATAGCAGGTCTTATAGCCGTATGGTAGAATTTTCCTTTAACTTTGAGCGGCACTTTTTTATCACAAATGACACTCGAAACTTTCCTCCATTTCATCCATCCAGCTTGAATCCTGTGGTTTACGTCCTCCTTTACTTCACCGTCATTTTGTATAATGGACCCAAGATATTTAAAACTTATAACTTGTTTTAATATATAGTCTCCAAGTTTCACGTCGACATTCGTATTTGTTCGTCTCTTACTAAAACTACATTCCATATATTCTGTTTTATTTCTACTTATCCGGAAACCGTGTGTTTCTAAAACTTGTCTCCATGACTCTAACTTCATATTTATTTCCTCTTTCGATTCACCAACTAAGACTATATCATCTGCAAAAATCATGCATTGAGGCCCCAACTCTTGTATATGTTCAGTAACTGCGTCCAAAATCAAGTTAAAAAGATATGGACTCAGAGAAGACCCTTGAAGTAGTCCAATAGTTGTGGAAAAATCCTTTGTATCCCCATTTTGTGTTCTCACGCAAGTCATTATCCCGTCGTACATGTCTTTGATTGCTCGAATGTACGCAATACGTACTCCTTTCTTTTCTAAAGCCTTCCATAGGATCTCTCTTAACACTCTGTCATATGCCTTTTCCAGATCAATAAAAACTATGTACAAATCTTTCCGTCTGCTTTGATACCTTTCCATCAATCTCCGTAGTAAATAAATTGCTTCCATAGTTGACCTTCCTGGCATAAATCCAAACTGATTCTCTGTAACTTGAGTCTCTTGTCTTAATCTTTGCTCAATGATCTTCTCCCATAACTTCATAGTGTGACTCATGAGTTTAATTCCCCGATAGTTGGAACAATTCTGTATGTCTCCTTTATTTTTATATATAGGAATTAAAGTACTTCTCCTCCATTCATCCGGCATTTTCTTAGATTTCATTATCACATTAAACAACTTAGTGAGCCAACTTATACCCTTCCTTCCTAAACTTTTTCACACCTCAATAGGTATATTATCAGGTCCTACTGCTTTGCCATTTTCCATTCTCTTCAGAGCTTTCTCTACTTCAAACTCTTGGATTCTACGATAAAAAGTATAATTACGGTCTTCTTCTGCAGTATTAAGTCTGTTAGAGTTGTAGGTCAACTCATACCCTTCGTTAAAAAGTCCTTGAAAGTAACTCCTCCATCGTGCTTGGATATCATTCTCCCTTACCAAAACATTACCCTCTTCATCTTTAATACATTTCACTTGATCTAGGTCCCTTATCTTTCTTTCCCTACCCTTCGCAAGCTTGTAAATTTTTCTTTCTCCCTCCTTAGTTCCTAAAGATTGATATAATCCCTCAAAAACTCTAGTTCTTGCTTCACTCACAGCCTTCTTAGTGTCTTTCTTAGCCGCTTTATATTTATCCCAAATTGCCTTATCTTTACATAAGTGACACTCCTTATAACACTTTCTTTTAAACTTAATCCTATCTTGCACCTTCGCATCCCACCACCAAGATTCTTTACCCTTAGGTCCAACGCCTCTTGATTCTCCAAGTGTCTCTCTTGCTATATACCTAATCCCTTTGGCCATCTCATCCCACATATCATTAGCATTTCCTTGGACCTCCCAAAGCCTTTCTTCCTCCACTCTTCTTTGAAAATTCCTTTGTTGCTCATTCTTCAAAGACCACCACCTAATTCTAGGAATTGTTTTCTTACTCTTTCATTCTAATCTTCTCATAACTCGTACGTCCAAAACTAAAACTCTGTGTTGGGTAGTCAAACTCTCACCGGGTATGACTTTACAATTTGTGTAGAACTTTCTATCTGATTTTCTTACCAAGAAAAAATCTATTTGAGTACTTGCTCCTCCACTCTTGTATGTGATAAGATGTTCAATCCGCTTTCTAAAGCAAGTATTTGCTATGGTAAAATTATAGGTTAAGGAAAAATTCAAGATAGTTTTACCCTCTTCGTTCGCATCTCCTAATCCAAAACCTCCATGTATACTCTCGTATCCTTTCAATTCCCTCCCTACATGACTATTCAAATCCCCTCCTAGGAAAATCTTCTCTCCCAAAGGTATTTCTTGAATCAAACTTTCTAGATCCACCCAAAAAGTTCTCTTATGATGCTCCTCTAATCCAACTTGGGGTGCATATACACTAAACACATTAAAAGTATCTCGCTCAACCACAATCTTTAAAGCTATAATCTTATCTCCTAATCTTTTCACATCTACGACATTGTTTCTCCACTCCTTATCAACTATTATACCTACACCATTACTAGTTCTCGTCTTGCCGGTGTACCAAAGGTTAAAATCTGAAGAATCTAATTCTTTTGCCTTTTTTCCTACCCATTTAGTTTCTTGCAGACACATGATATTGATCCTTCTCCTAATCATGGTATCAACTATTTCCATTGATTTTCTTGTGAGTGTGCCTACATTCCAAGTTCCAAAACGGATCCTATCCTCATGAACTAACTTCTTTGCCCACACCCCCGTTCATTAAAGAAGAAGAAGAAAACTGTTTCCGCATTAACTCAATAGTTTAGTCAATACCAACAAAATGTCTCTTATATGACCTAGTATATACCATGGCATCTCTAGATAAGCTGATGCAAACCTGCTTCTTTTTCTTTTTCTTCTCCTTCGGCAGGGCACAGGTTTAAAAATAAGATGCCACTGGAAAATTGTGTCTTAACAGTAGTTTCATTCGCTAATGCAAAATGAAAATAGAGCACAACATCAATTAACATGTACAACTTCAGAAGTAAGTCCTCCTAGTTCATAAAGAACTTTTCAATAAGGAAAACTATACACTCAATAGTCAATAGTTATGCATCTCTCTTCACCATGTTACGATATCTATATTATCTTCCACTGTTCTACACATCTGTCAGAAATGCAGAACGTACAAACCATCAGAGAGCAACTTTTTATATATCCATGTCATTCACGATCACATAATAATGAATAACTCCTGTGCAATACAATAAACTTACCTTGAGACAAAGATTGAGAAAGATGAATATATTTATCATAAAATTTGCAAGTAGCCCTATTGTGGTATAAGATCCCAGAAGGACCTCACTGACATGGCTGGCATTATCCAAGTGAATAAAATTCCTGCCACTTAGTCCATCTGATTTAAGTTTATCTAATGAAAACTCTGTGCAAAATTGTAGACACACAAAGCTTAACACTGTAGAAACTGCTGAAATCACTATAATCCTCATAGCCATTAGTAATGGTTTCAGGCTCTCTACCAAAACCAATCTCAAGGACTTTCATCTGACTTTAATTATTGCAGCCCTTTGCCCATCATATATATGGTCCAAAATAAAAAGGAACCAGAGGGCAAAGTATATAAATCAGCTTAAAACGCCACCATTGTTTATGCATCCATTTAGTATGATGAATATGGGTATCCTGTAAGAAAGAAGGAAAGAAGCATAAATTAAGGAATTATTTAAAATACTACAAAAGTCAGTAAATAAATCATTCAGAATAATAAACTTCCTAAAACCGGGAAAAAGTCATTTGGCATCTTAGTTTCCTGAATCCTGATAACATTTAACAATAGAAAAAAAATGGTAATTGCAAGTTTGTAATCACTAAATCAAACGCAGTCATCATAGTCAGTAAACATCTAATTCGCATTTCCTCGAAAAAGGTGAACACCCGAAAAAGAAAATGAGTTTATATTTTGTTTTCATTTCAGCTACTTTCCCAAGCATAATTGATACAATCGCGTTTCTCCTCACTCAACCACCCACACAACCATGAAAGTAAGACTTCATTGCAGCGATTTCATAGGTGAACTTCATCACAGTTTCGATTACACATTGAAGAAAGAAAATTTACTAATTCAGAACCGAAATAGCCAAAACCCAAGAAATCAGACTCCAAAAGATCGAAATTGCAAAGAAATTGAAAAATAACAAACTGAAATCAATCGTTACTTCCAAAAAAAAAAAAACTACACGCACACACAAACGCTATCGATAAAAGGGGGAAAACCCGAATCTTCTCGTGTTTTCTTTCATCAAATGAATAATTACATTGCGAAAGTTCCGCAAAACCAAAAAAAGAATAAAGAAAAAACCTGATTCGATCTAGGACGAAGGTATAGTGCTAGCGTTGGTAGGGGTTTCTGCAATAACCATTCGCATCGGAATCAGAATTAGGACAAAATAGAGAGAGAGAGAGAGAGGAAAAAGAAGGCAGAGGAGGGAGCCATTATATATATTGTCAAATTTTGCGGTAAAGCTAAACTGCAATCTCAAGATTACTTTTGTTAATATGAAGGGTTTGAGCAAATTTTAGGTTTACTTCCTCCATTATTTTCTTCATAATCAGTCGTGCTTATTTTAATCACTGATAACCAAAATATATAATGACTTTATGTCACTGTTATATTTTTTTAATAGGTATAAAAATATATATTGGTCTATGGGATGCCATGCTTGTTGATCTAATAATTTATGTTAAAATATATATTATTTTATATATAAGTAATATTATTTTTTACAATTCGTTGAGGCTTAGATATCTAACATCTTCAACGACTCATTCAATAATACAAGACAATTATATTTGGTATCTTATAGAACTCATTCATTTAAAAAAGGTATAAGAATATCAAAAGTTTAAAGTCCTTAACTATACAACATATAATTATTAATAATTTGTAATTATATTACAAATATAAAAAAAATTAATTAAGTATCATATTTTGATACCAATAAAAAACAAAAGGAATGTGATTTTTTTTTTTTTTAAAATAGAAAGCTGGAGCAATTATATTCGACTGTTTGTTTATATGCTACATATGCTTTGACTTTTAATCATTTTTCCCATTCCTAGTATGTCCATCCCCAATTTTTCATCTATTTTGTATTGGGTATTATATCAAGATTTTTTTTTCTTCTTTTTGCTTCATACAGTCCTTCCTCATTTTCTCAATCTAATCCAATTTCCATATTCCTACACTTAAATGGTGAAGTAGTAATGACTTCTTTTTTATTAGAGATAGTTGAAAATTAGCTTCTTCTTTTTTTATTAACTTGAAAGTTAAGAAACTTGAACTTTTGCCACCTTTCTGAAGGAGTATGAGATTTATCATTGAATTAAATACACACAGTCACACTAGTAATGATTGTAAAAGACTAGTAAGTTGTTGTACATATGTTAGATAGTTTGATTTCTTTTGGTTCATATAATAGTAGAAATTATTAAAGTTGAAATTTTGTATAAACTACCACTAATTTGTTTACCTTATTTTAAAGAAAATAAATTATGTAAACTGTGTCATTCTGTAAGCTGCCATGAACTAGAATTTGTTACCAAATATTTTTTTTATTACTTTGTGCATTATATTTTTCTATTGCGGGCCCATTTATAGATCACACGAGATAGCGAAGGGGTGTGGCCTTATTCATTAACTAATCTTATATCAATACTTTTATTTGTTTCACAGAGCTAAATATTGAAGCATCATATTCTGTACCAATGCTCTTAGATCAGTACCCTGTTAGTATTGACATTATTGTTTGCGATCTACCAAGTAAGGAAAAAAAAATTCCGGAACAATGTAGTTAATACTGAACTTTCAACGTACACATTGACAAGCTATATCGAAACTTCATAAAGATAAGTTAAATTCTAAACATAGCATTATTTTAATTTGATCAAAATATGCTAAATACTGAACTTTCCCATTAATTTCCTTATATTACACACAAAATAAACATACACACCAAAGACTTCACGCCACTCAAGGAAGAGGAATTTGCCTATTGATTCACCACTATTTTACTTGCACTAATCTGATACGTGCACGGCAGTTAACCACTTCACATTATGGAACATAAAACAGTAAAAATATGAAATTCATCAAAGTATTCTCTCGAAGCATTGAAGTAGACAAGGACGAATTGGTCAATGCTGGAGAATTCTTTGAAGCTGGAAAACCCTCGCCTGATCAAATTTGTGTCCTTCCTAGTGGTGGTGTAAATGGCCATGTCCTATTTGTTACACCTACGATGATTCACAATGAATTGCGGCATATATCTTAAACAATCCATGAGGACTTGGATTTGGCTAATAGGGCGATGTTGACCATAGCCTACCCACTTTACAAACCATACACCACGTCTTAAGCCTACCCTTCTTTCTTGGCAGCTTCCTACATGAAACTAATAACTTCCATCTAGAATGTGGAAGAGAAACATTATTAATCAATGTGTCAACTGGATTCCTCATATCATACTGATCTATCTTCACAGATTTCTACCATGCTTAAAGATAATATGGAAATCTAATTTAGATAGAGTTTAACACCAAATTCGGCACGAATTCCGTATGTCTGAAAACACCCTCATTACGTTCTCTCCATATGTAACATACAATAAGCACAAACATGAGAAACTCTTCACATATATATGTAGATGCTTCTAGACCAGAGGGAATTTAACCAAATCTCAACCCTACCGGAAGCTTCATTAGGCTGAATCTGTGAGTACGAATCGCTAAAGAAGAACCAAACCAAGCAGCTTCAGCAAAATCATAGTAAAAAAATAAATGCTTTGTAGTTTCAGAATTGTCATGACAGAAGGGGCATATATATCTTCAATAGGTAAGTGATGCCTGATAAGGACATGTGAGACAGGTAATATACTCTTTCGAATCTTCCAGACTAGTCTGGGAGGAAAATTGAACTTCCATAAGTATTGCTAAGGGAAATTAATGGACCCCTGGTGACCTGCGTTATTAGGATAATCTCTATGTAACCACTATTCGTATCCATCCTTCTCCTTATATTGCCTCGATCTTGAATATTTCCAGATTGATCTATCTTGACAATTTCAGATGGAAAAAGAAACAAAATCTATTAACTTTACCTAAATCTGGATTAAACAGTTGCTTCAAAAGATTCCAATTCCATTCACCTCTATCGTGTAGAATAAAGTCTCTAACCTTCGAAGGTTGATTAAGCAGAGTTTACTGCACTGGCCACCAAAAAGGGTGGTTTAAACTAATGGAAGATCTATCTCCAATATGCAAAGATAAATTATCAACCAAAATACATCGGCATTTATAAATACCTCTCCATCTCCAACTTGCATTTGAGCACCTATATAAAACATATGATGAAGTTAAATCCAAGTATTTTGGGCTTAACACTCTTGATAAAGTGAATTAGGACCATCAATTAATTGCCATATCTACTTAGATAATTTTCATCCTCTTCAATCCTATTCCATCGTTATGCCGATTCAAACATAGCAAAGGCCATTTTAGTAGATAAATTTTAGGCTTAGAATCATTATAACCAATATATATATATATATATATATATATATATATATATATATATATATATATATATATATATATATATATATATATATATATATTAGCCACTAAAGATTCAGCCTTCCTACATCATTCTTGAGAAAATTCCATACAAGACATCTGATACACAAGAATAGATTGCAAAATTGAACTCATTACAATTAAACGTCCCACTTGTGTAAGCAATTTGGCCTTCCATCCTAGTAATTTTGAATTAAGTTTATCAAGAATCTAATCAGCAATGTACTTCTTATCATGAAAATCATCCACCCATGTGTAACATCCCTAATTTCGTTTCTTTTATTGATAAAAGTATATAAATATTTAATTAAGAAAATAAAATTTATTAGACAATATTTTAGATATCTAAGGAAATATAATCCTTAGAAATTCTTCACCTTATGTATATGCATAGAAAATGTTTCTAACATTAAGATAACAAATAACGAGGGAAAACTTAATAGGAAAAAACAATTAAAAACAACATACTAAAGAGATGCAAAATTTTTGGATAAGGAAGAAAATTTTTTAGAAACAAGTAAAGGTCATAAAATTTCAAGAACATTGAATTAGGGTAATTTTTTCTAATTCAAAAACTAGAGTTACTAAGTTTAAAATCTTTACCCATACATTGGGTTTTTACCTATGGATACTTCATATAGAGTTTTTCCACTTTACATAAGTTTCTAGCAAGCCCATTAGATAATCTAAGCAAGAAATAAAACATAGATTTGGACTAGAATATAGTAATTGAACCAATAACCCAAAAATTATAAAAATGTGACCAAACCTTCCAAGAAAGGTAGAATTTTATCCAAAGCAAAGAAAATAGGTAGGAATAAGCCCAAATCCAAGAGAAAAAATAAAATAAAATAAAATAGGTGATGATATAATAATGTAATAATAATAAAGATTAGGTTACATGACATTAAGACAAAAATTTAACAAGTGGTGTGATTCTACATTCATAATTTTGGCAAGTGGCATGATAATACAAAGCTTTAAGACAAAAACATCTATATCCAACACTCATAATTTTAGCAAGTGGTATGATAATATATGGCATTAGGACAAAACATTCATATCCCACACAAATAATATCAACCAAATAATGGAGATTCAAGGGGTAGAAATTTGCCACCTAAAAAGGCAAACCTATCATACTTATTTAAGACAAAAGAAAATAAAAATAAATCCCTAAATCAAAGGGACCTTGTCCCATATCTTAAAAACAGATTATCATAATTTTCAAAATACAAATCTCCTTTTCCTATGCATATCTTGACTAAGAAAGAGGAAGACAAGAATATAAGTTGTTTGTTTTCCAAAAATTCAACCAAGTGTAATCTAATTGTGATAAGGTAGACCCATGATCATGAAAAGTGAATTATTTGGTGGTCTATATAAGAAAACCCACTCTTACAACATTATAATTTCGTCCAAGTGAGGGAGAAGAAAAATAGAAGCAAGGTAGAGTGAGGAAAGGAGAGGAAGAAAGGAAGAAAGAGGAAGGAGAAGTCTAGGGGACTAAGTGTTCCAGGTAAGTTTAACAATATTTCTTTTCGAAGAAATTTTTTGAAACTTATAATATTTATATGAGATTTTGATCTTAGAACTTTGATGATTGGTCATGATGTTACTATATCATGTTACATATTGATCTTGCATGTGATGTATGTTTGAATACTTAAACTGGTATAGAAAGTTTTGCATAAGCATGGCTATGGGTGGCAAAATTTTTAGTTTCTGTGTTTTAATTTCTGAGAATTATCTATAGGGAATTAAAAAAAATGGTTAACATAAGAATTAAAGATATATGTGTCACGGATTTTTAGCACTGGAATTATTCAATTTGAAGTCCATATGAGGTAGATATGGTCCTATTAGTAAACAAAGGTCAGAAAATGGTTCATCAGGGAAGAATATGTTAGGATAGCTTCTGTGTTTTAATTTCTGGAAATTATCTGTGGGGAATTAAAATAAATGGTTAACATAAGAATTAAAGATATATGTGTCAAGGATTTTAAGCCACTGGAATCATTCAATTTGGAGTCCATATGAGGTAGATATGGTCCGATTAGTAGTCAAAGGTCAAAAAATGGTTCATCAGGGAAGAATATGTTAGGATAGCTTCAATATTTTAATTTTTGGGAATTATCTGTATGGAATTAAAATAAATGGTTAACACAAGAATTATAGATATGTATCTCATAGATTTTTGGCCACTGGAATCATTCAATTTGGAGTCTATATAAGGATGATATGAGCCAATTAGTAGTCAAAGGTCTGAAAATAGTTCATCAGGGAAGAATATGTTAGTATAGCTTCTGTATTTTAATTTATGGGAATTATCTGTAGGGAATTAAAATAAATGGTTACCAAACTAATTATAGATATGTGTGTCACGGATTTTTAGCCACTGGAAGCATTTAATTTGGAGTCCATATGAGGGAGATATGAGCCCATTAGTAGGCAAATGTCAGAAAATGGTTCATCAGGAAAGAATATGTTAGGATAGCTTCTGTATTTTAATTTATGAGAATTAGATATATGGAATTAAAATAAATGGTTAACATAAGAATTATAGATATGTGTGTCACAGATTTTTAGCCACTGGAATCACTCAAGTTAGAGTCCATATGAGGTAGATATGGTCCGATTAGTAAGCAATGGTCAGAAAATGGTTAATCAGGGAAGAATATGTTAGGATAGTTTCGGTATTTTAATTTTGGGGAACATTCTATAAGGAATTAAAATAAATGGTTAAAATATGAATTATAGATATATGTGTGACGGATTTTTAGCCACTAGAATCACTTAATTTGGAATTCTTATGAGGGAGATATGGACAGATTAGTTGGTAGAGGTCAGAACTTATCCGAGAAGAAATAACCTGTACATTTAGGGAGTAATATCACCTTGATTTCTTAATATTTCGCTATAATGTTCAATAGAATAGTTTTAGATAATTGTTTTATCTTGAAATTGACACCAAGACCACCTACATCGGAGTTTAATTGAGGGAGTTATGCTCTGATTAGTAAGAGAAGGTTAGATATGATGAAAACCTGCATCAAGAAAAGAAAGAAATAAAATTAATATTTAAAAAAGAAGAAGAATTTTATAAATGACTAATATATGCCATAGCCATTGCCATTGTATGAACTTCTTACCATCTTAAGTGTGAAATTTTGACATGGAAATATTTTATAAAGTGATATTTGAAATGGTTATGTTCATGGCATGATTACCAATGATTTTTGGTAATAGTTATATTTTGATGAACATACTTGTTATTGAAAGCATATTTTTGGCTATCATTGTGAAAAGAAAAGAAATGAGCACGGTCACATGGCAATCCGTGTGGTGCACCAGTAGGGGACGCCCTACGAACGGTTATGATTTTGATTATGAGAAAAGAAAGAGAAAGTGTGCCATGTCGGACGGAGCGAGAAAAACCTGTATTGGAGAGTAGAGGATACTCACCCTGACCGGGGTAGCTTGAAATGAGAATAAGTTGATGGTCATCATATGATATTATGAAAATAGTTAATCATGTCATACATATCATTATTGTATGATTCTTATGTGCATAGATATAATGCATTCATGTGACCAAAGATATTTTCTATAGTTTATACATCTGAACATGACGTGATAAGCTATATTAATGATGGTTTATTGTTGAACTTACTGGGATTTAATTCTTACTATATTTCCATATCATGTTCAGAAAATTAGTTATGCAGATTTTTCTATAGCTCTGGCTTTTAGTGCACGTTGGATCGAGTACTTTATGTTGGGTAGATCCCAGAAGCAAATAAAATGTTTGTGGTCGAGTTGGCTTAGATCCCAGTGAAGGTGCAACCACTCGCACCTGTATCTCCGGAATTGGTCAACCAAAATAAATAAGATGTAGATTTTTATGTGTTTGATATGTTGTACGTATGTTTTGATTAATGACATGTATGTGAACTCTGTATTGTATAAATTAAATAAATGTTATATTGAGTTAAGTTGTAACGAGGTAATAACTTCATGGTATTTTAAAAAAAAAATTGATACTTAAATGGAGTTGTTACATAATTGGTATCAGAGCAGGTCGATCCTAGATGGCCAGTGGGTGAATGGTTATCTGAATCGATCTTATAGTATCTTGAGTATGTTGTGGTTGTACTGTGTAGGGGATCAGTGATTCATATAGGTAATAAATTACTAGTGTTTCCTATCTATATGCCGAGGTGGTGTTATGACCGCTATTAAATATTTTTGAACTAACTATTGGGCTTGATCACCTCAATAGCAGCATAACTTTGTTTTGCCACAGTAGGAAATGGCACCACCAAGGAGGAATCCAGCAACCAATGCAAAGGAAACCCTGCACAACCTGGCCATGGCAATTCGAGACCAAGTCATGACCACCAACCAAATTTTACAATATCTCTAGAATGCTAATAACCCAAATGGTGAGAATGGTGCTAACAACCGGATGGCTGGAAAAGATAATGGCATATCCGAGTTCTTGAGGACTAGACCACCTTGTTTCCAAGGTGGCTATGACCCAACAGTAGCCGAAAGGTGGATAAGGGAATTAGAGAAAATCTTTGAAGTGATGGGTTGTACTGAAGAGCAGCAAGTTATTTTTGTTGCATATATGTTAAAGGATGAAGCAGAATACTGGTGGTGTTGAGCTAGTGAACTTTTAGCTCATCAGGGAAGACAGATCACCTGGCAAGTGTTCAAGGACATTTTTTTGGAAAAGTACTTTCCAAGTACTGTACGAGCAGAGAAAGAGATCGAATTCCTCCAACTCAGGCAAGCGGGACTAAACCCAGAGATAAAGAATGCTGTTATAGCTATGGAGATCAGGGAGTTTGTACCTCTGATAAATAAATGCAGACTCCTGGAAAAGAGTTTAAGGGCAGTAGATGACGAGAAGCAAAGGCGAAACCTATGGAAGAGGAAGAAAAATTTTTCCAACCCTGGAAAGAACGTGAGAAGAAGTGGATATGGAGCTGGAAAGAGGCCATTGACTACGGGTCCTAGACCTTTGCAACAACACCTCGCCCCCAGTCAAGTGCGCTAAGTGCGGACGCATGCATGGTAACCGACCATGCTACGTGGGACAAGATGTCTGCTTCAATTGCGGACAGAAGGGACATTTTGCGAGAAACTCCCACAGAATGTGGGGAAGCAGCCAGAACAGAGGCCTCAAGTGAAAGGAAAGGTTTTCACCCTGAGCAGCCAAGAGGCTGCTCAATCTTCTGAAATGATACAAGGTACATGCTATATCTATGGATTTTCTCTTATGATGTTATTTGACTCTGGTGCTAGTCATTCATTTACATCAGAAGAATGTATTAGGAAGTTTCAGTTTCCTATTTCTGAAACTCCCTATGAGCTATCCGTAGTAACCCTTACAGGGAAAAAGGTATTAACTTCCTCTATATGTAAAGATTGTCAAGTCACTATCCAGGAGAAAACTTTTTCTTTAGACCTCGTCTGTTTACCTTTAAGAGGTATTGAGGTCATTCTAGGGTTAGACTGGATGTCTAGAAATCGAGTCTTGTTGAATTGTTGTAACAAGACCGTTGAATTTCTACCTCCTACACCGAAAGAGGAGGTCCAGTTATTGATGCTAAATGCCAATCAAGTTAATAGGGAGTTGAAGAATGGAGTACTTGGATACATTCTCTTGTATTTATCAAACCTAGAAGTCAAATCGAAACTTGATGAAATCCCAATAGTCAACGAGTTTCCTGAAGTATTTCCATAAGATATTCTCGGCTTACCTCCCAAGAGAGAGATAGAGTTCTCTATTGATCTCCTACTTGAGATAGGGCCTATCTCTATTGCACCATATCGAATGGCCTCGAAGGAACTACAGGACCTCAAGAAGTAGTTGGAGGAACTATTAGACAAGCAATTCATTAGACCGAGTGTACTTGGGGAGCTCCTGTATTGTTTGTTAAGAAGAAAGATGGGAGCTTGAGACTATGCATAGATTATAGACAGCTGAATAAGGTGACTATCAAAATCAAGTACCCTCTCCCTAGGATAGATGACTTATTGGATCAATTAAAGGGAGCCTCCATCTTTTCTAAAATTGACTTGAGGTCAGGATATTAGGATTAAGGAGGAGGACGTACCAAAAACTGCCTTCAGGACTAGGTATGGGCACTATGAGTTTCTTGTAATGCCCTTCGGGTTGAGGAATGCACTTGAAATTTTCATGGATTACATGAATCACATTTTTCGACCCTACCTAGATCAATTTGTTGTAGTGTTCATTGATGACATCTTGATATACTCTAAGAGTGAGAAAGAACATGAACAACATCTCCGAATCGTGCTGCAAGTGTTGAAAGAGAAAAAGTTATATGCCAAATTGGAGAAGTGTGAATTTTGGCTGTCAGAGGTGAAGTTTCTCGGACATGTCATCTCTAATAGAGGGGTAGCCGTAGATCCTAGCAAGACGGAAGCAGTGATTTAGTGGGAGAGACCAAAGACGGTTACGGAAGTCAGAAGTTTCCTGGGTTTGGCAGGATACTACAGGAGGTTTATACAAAACTTCTGACTAGGAAGGGAAGTCCTTTCAAATGGACTGATCAATGTGAAGCTAGTTTTCAAGAGCTTAAGACAAGAATGACCACTCCTCCAGTTTTAATTATTCCAGACCCCATAGGACATTTTGAAGTGTATAGTGATGCTTCAAAGAAAGGACTAGGGTGTGTGCTAATGCAAGACAAGAGAGTAGTTGCTTACGCCTCTAGGCAACTGAGACCCCACGAAGGAAACTATCCAACCCATGATCTTGAATTAGCGGTAGTAGTGTTTGCCTTAAAGATTTGGCGACACTATTTGTATGGGGCAACCTTTGAAGTATATTGTGATAATAAGAGTCTTAAATACCTCTTTGATCAGAAGGAGTTAAATATGAGGCAACAAAGATGGGTAGAATTCCTCAATGACTACAAGTTTGAGATAAAGTATCATCCCGAAAAGGCGAATGTTGTAGCAGATGCCTTGAGTCGAAAATCTCTGCACATGGGTCAGATGATGGTGTATGAGATGCAGATGCTAGAGGAGTTTCGAAATTTGAAGCTAGCCACTACTCTTACTCCAAAGAATTTAGTCATTAATGATTTAAGTATAGGGTGTGACCTTAGAGCCCATATCAAAGAGGCTCAAACTCACGACCAATACTTACAGGATCATAAAGACCAAGGTAATTTTTCTGTCATGGAAGATGGAGCAATAATGTTTCAGGGAAGGATTTGTGTCCCTCAAGAACGAGAGTTGAGGACTAAGATCTTGCAGGAAGTGCATCAGAGTAAATACACAGTCCATCTTGGATGCACTAAAATGTACCAAGATTTAAAAAGGATGTATTGGTGGCCAGGGATGAAAAAGGACATTGCTGAGTTTGTGGCGAAATGTCTCATTTGTCAAAAAGTGAAAGTGGAGCATCAAAAGTCAGCGGGATTTCTACAACCTCTTGAGATCCCTAAATGGAAATGGGACAGTATCTCAATGGACTTTGTTGTGGGATTACCTAAGACTTCAGTGGGACATGACTCTATCTGGGTAATAATTGACAGATTAACCAAATCTGCTCACTTTTTGCCCATAAAAATTAACTATTCAATGGATAAATTAGCCCAATTGTACGTCCAGGAAATAGTTAGACTGCATGGAATTCCCTTAAATATCGTTTCTGATAGAGATTCGAGGTTCACATCAAGGTTTTGGAAGGCATTGCAGGAAGCTTTTGGTACTCAGTTGCGGTTCAGTACTACCTACCATCCTCAGACTGATGGGCAGACAGAACGAACCATTCAAACCTTAGAAGATATGTTGAGGGCCTGTGTGATAGAGCAAGGTAAAGGATGGGATAAGTACCTACCTTTAGTAGAGTTTGCTTATAATAATAGGTATCACTCTAGTATTAAGATGGCCCCCTATGAAGCTTTATACGGTAGAAAGTGCCGATCTCCACTATGTTGGTTTGAGGTAGGAGAAAAGAACTTGTTGGGTCCTGATCTAGTTCAACAAACCACTGAACAAATCAGGATGATACGAGACAAAATACTTACAGCTCAAAGTCGGTAAAAGAGTTACTACGATAAGAGACATAGACTTCTAGAGTTTGACGAAGGAGACCATGTATTTCTGAAACTTTCTCCAACTACTGGAGTTGGTAGGTCTTTCAAAACAAGAAAGTTAAGTTCGCGATTTTTGGGACCCTACCAAATTCTAAAGAAAGTAAGGACATCAGCATATCAAGTTTCTCTCCTACCTAATTTGTCCAACCTGCATAATGTTTTCCACGTATCACAACTGCGAAAGTATCTTCCAGATTCATCACATATAATACAGGATGAACCAATCCAAATAAAGGAGAACATGACATACCAGCTAGTACCTGCATCCATATTGGACACTGACGTGAAGCAACTGAGAAATAAAATTATTCCCCTTGTTAAGGTGTTATGGGAAGGTTTGACTCCGGAAGAAGCAACTTGAGAGCTGGAAGAAGTCACGAGGAAGAAATATCCGCAATTGTTCTTATTAGGTAATTTCTAAAATTTTGAGGACAAAATTTCTTTTAGGGGGAGAGAAATGTAACATCCCTAATTTCATTTTTTTTTATTGATAAAAGTACATAAATATTTAATTAATAAAATAAAATTTATTAGACAATATTTTAGATATCTAAGGAAATATAATCCTTAGAAATTCTTCACCTTATTTATATGCATAGAAAATGTTTCTAACATTAAGAGAACAAATAAAGAGGGAAAACCTAATAGGAAAAAACAATTAGAAATAACATACTAAAGAGATGTAAAATTCTTGGATAAGGAAGAAAATTTTTTAGAAACAAGTAAAGGTCATAAAATTTCAAGAACATTGGATTAGGGTAATTTTTTCTAATTCAAGAACTAGAGTTACTAAGTTTAAAATCTTTACCCATACATTGGGCTTTTACCTATAGACACTTCATATAGAGTTTTTTCACTTCACATAAGTTTCTAGCTAGCCCATTGGATAACCTAAGCAAGAAATAAAACATAGACTTGGACTAGGATATAGTAATTGGACCAATAGCCCAAAAATCATGAAAATGTGACCAAGCCCTCCAAGAAAGGTAGAATTTTATCCAAAGCAAAGAAAATGGGTAGGAATAAGCCTATAATGGATAGGAATAAGCCCAAATCCAAGAGGAAAAATAAAATAAAATAAATTAGGTGAAGATATAATAATGTAATAATAATAAAGATTAGGTTACATGGCATTAAGACAAAAATTTAGCAAGTGGTGTGATTCTACATTCAAAATTTTGGCAAGTGGCATGATAATACAAGGCTTTAGGACAAAAACATATATATCCTACACTCATAATTTTAACAAGTGGTATGATAAAACATGGCATTAGGACAAAACATTCCTATCCCACACAAATAATATCAACCAAATAATGAAGATTCAAGGGGTAGAAATTTGCCACCTAAAAAGGCAAACCTATCATACTTGTTTAAGACAAAAGAAAATGGAAATGAATCCCTAAATCAAAGGGACCTTGTCCCATATCTTAAGAACATATTATCATAATTTTCAAAATACAAATCTCATTTTTCTATGCATATCTTGACTAAGGAAGAGGAAGGCAAGAACATAAGTTGTTTGTTTTCCAAAAATTCAACCAAGTGTAATCTAATTGTGATAAGGTAGAGCCATGATCATGAAAGGTAAATTATTTGGCGCTCTATATAAGAAAACCCAACCTTACAACATTATAATTTCGTCCAAGTGAGGGAGAGGAAAAATAGAAGCAATGTAGAGTGAGGAAAGGAGAGGAAGAAAGGAAGAAAGAGGAAGGAGAAGTCTAGGGGACTAAGTGCTCCAAGTAAGTTTAATAATATTTCTTTTTGAAGAAAACTTTTGAAACTTATAATATTTATATGAGATTATGATCTTAGAACTTTGATGATTGGTCATGGATGTTGCTATATCATGTTACATATTGATCTTGCTTGTGATGTATGTTTGAATACTTAGTATGGTATAGAAAGTTTTGCATAGGTATGGCTATGGGTGGCAAAATTTTTAGTTTTTGTGTTTTAATTTCTGGGAATTATCTATAGGGAATTTAAAACAATGGTTAAAATAAGAATTAAAGATATATGTGTCACGAATTTTTATCCACTAGAATTATTTAATTTGGAGTCCATATGAGGTAGATATGGTCCTATTAGTAAGCAAAGGTCAGAAAATGATTCATCAGGGAAGAATATGTTAGGATAGCTTCTGTGTTTTAATTTCTGGGAATTATCTGTGGGGAATTAAAATAAATGGTTAACATAAGAATTAAAGATATATGTGTCACGGATTTTGATCCACTAGAATCATTCAATTTGGAGTCCATATGAGGTAGATATGGTCCAATTAGTAGTCAAAGATCAGAAAATGGTTCATCAGGGAAGAATATGTTAGGATAGTTTCAGTATTTTAATTTTTTGGAATTTTATGTATGGAATTAAAATAAATGATTAACATAAGAATTATAGATATGTGTCTCACGGATTTTTGGCCACTGGAATCATTCAATTTGGAGTCCATATGAGGAAGATATGAGCCGATTAGTAGTCAAAAGTCAGAAAATGGTTCATCTGGGAAGAATATGTTAGAATAGCTTCTGTATTTTAATTTTTGGGAATTATCTGTAAGGCATTAAAATAAATGGTTAAAATAATAATTATAGATATGTGTGTCACAGATTTTTAGCCACCGGAATCATTCAATTTGGAGTTCATATGAGGGAGATATGAGCCCATTAGTAGTCAAAGGTCAGAAAATGGTTCATCAGGGAAGAATATGTTAAGATAGCTTCTGTATTTTAATTTCTGGGAATTGGATGTATGGAATTAAAATAAATGGTTAACATAAGAATTAGAGATATGTGTGTCACAGATTTTTAGCCACTGGAATCACTCAAGTTGGAGTCCATATGAGATAGATATGGTTCGATTAGTAAGCAATGGTCAGAAAATGGTTAATCAGGGATGAATATGTTAGGATAGCTTTGGTGTTTTAATTTCTGGGCACATTCTATAAGGAATTAAAATAAATGATTAACATATTAATTATAGATATATGTGTGACGGATTTTTAACCACTGGAATCACTTAATTTGAAATTCTTATGAGGGAGATATGGACAGATTTGTAGGTAGAGGTCAGAACCTATCCGAGAAGAAATAATTTATACATTTAGGGAGTAATATCACCTTGATTTCTTAATATTTCGCTATAATGTTCAACATAATAGTTTTAGATAATTGTTTTATCTTGAAATTGACACCAAGATCACCTACATCGGAGTTCAATTGAGGGAGTTATGCTCTGATTAGTAAGAGAAGGTTAGATATGATGAAAACCTGCATCAAGAAAATAAAGAAATAAAATTAATATTTAAAAAAAGGCGAATCTTATAAATGACTAGTATATGCCATAGCCATTGCCATTGTATGAACTTCTTACCATCTTAAGTGTGAAATTTTGACATGGAAATATTTTATAAAGTGATATTTGAAATGGTTATGTTCATAGCATGATTACCAATGATTTTTGGTAATAGTTATATTTTGATGAACATACTTGTTATTGAAAGCATATTTTTGGCTATCATTGTGAAAAGAAAAGAAATGAGCACGGTCACATGGCAATCCGTGTGGTGCACCAGTAGGGGACGCCCTACGAACGGTTATGATTTTGATTATGAGAAAAGAAAGAGAAAGTGAGCCATGTCGGACGGAGCGAGAAAATCCCGTACCGGAGAGTAGAGGATACTCACCTTGACCGGGGTAGCTTGAAATGAGAATAAGTTGATGGCCATCATATGATATTATGAAAATAGTTAATCCTGTCATACATATCATTAATGTATAATTTTTGTGTGCATAGATATAATGCATTCATGTGACCAAAGATATTTTCTGTAGTTTATACAGCTGAACATGACGTGATGAGCTATATTGATGATGATTTATTGTTGAACTTACTGGGATTTAATTCTAACTATATTTCCGTATCATGTTCAGAAAATTAGTTATGCAGATTTTTCTATAGGTCTGGCTTTTAGTGCACGTTGGATCGAGTACTTTATGTTGGGCAGATCCCAGAAGCAAATAAAATGTTTGTGGTCGAGTTGGCTTAGATCCCGGTGAAGGTGCAACCACCTGCACCTGTATCTTCAGAATTGGTCAACCAGAATAAATAAGATGTAGATTTTTATGTGTTTGATATGTTGTATGTATGTTTTGATTAATGACATGTATGTGAACTCTGTATTGTATAAATTAAATAAATGTTATATTGAGTTAAGTTGTAACGAGGTAATAACTTCATGGTATTTTAAAAAAAAATTTGATACTTAAATGGAGTTGTTACACCATGTGCCTAAATATCTTCCCAACTTTGAAGCAAATTTAACCCCCAAATATCAGAAAAGAATCATTGGATTTTATTGGGTGTATTCGGACTCAACACTAATAAATATTTTGTTCTTACTAACTTGGTGCCCAGCTAAGTTTTGATAAATATCCATGATATTTTTAAGTAGTTGGAAATTTTCAAGCATAGTTTCAAAGAATAATAAAATATCATCAACATATATCAAGTGAGTTAACTCCAACTTGTTGCCTAGCTATATTTTGATAAATATCCAGGATATTTTTAAGTAGTTGGAAATTTTCAGGCATAGCTTCAAAGAATAATAAAATATCAGCAACATACATCAAGTGAGTCAACTCCAAAGATCCTCTAGATAATCGAATTCCTTTCTATTGCTAATTTTGTTGAGTTTGATGTATGAGAGATGATAACATATTAGTACACAGAATATAAATATATGGAGATAAAGGATAACCTTGACGAAGCCCCCGCTGGGACAAAATTGTGCTAGTAGGACAACCATTAAAAAGAACTTATTCGAAACTATGGAGCCACATTGCATGATGAGATGAATCCAGCTAGAGGCAAACCTCATTCAAGTAAGCACAACCTCAATAAATTGCCAAGAAAGTTTGTCATACATTTTGTGGATGTCAACCTTTAATGTAACCCATCATTTTTTAGCTTTAACAGTATGGTGGATTTAATGCATGGGTTTGGATGCTATCATGATGTTGTCAGTAATAGCCCTTCATTTAATAAAAGCATACTGCTCAGGAGCAACGAGGTCAAACAAAATGCATTTCAATCTATTGCAAATAAATTTTGAAATGATCTTAAAAGAAACATTGCACAAAACAATCGATCAGAACTCTATAATTTTGAGGGCTACCAGATTTAGGAATAAGGGTGATAAAGGTTTTATTCAATTCTTTAAGCGTGGCTCTTTTATAGGAGAAGATCACAAATAAAATATTACCTAAAAAAATAGTAAAACACATAGATGAAGAAAGGTCTTTAATAAAGGGGGTAAGTTGGAGCAAGTTGCAGCAAAAGATGGTGTGGCATGTTGCATTAAAATGGCTGTGGATCAAGTTGAATGTACAGCAATAATCGTCGCTTGGGTGGTGGGTTTTAATGTAGTAATATAGGCAATAGAGTGTGAAGCTTGGTTTATCTTCTTATATTGCCTCCCTTAAACCAAGCTGGAAAAATTTATCAGTCTAAGCAATCTCTTCAACTTTTGTAAAATAACTCAACAATTAATGGCTTTGTAAAGATATATGGAATTTGTTCTTTAGTGTGACAATAATCAACCAACACTTCCTTTTCAGCCACTAATTCTTAAATCTTATGGAACTGAAACTTCTATGTGCTGGGGTCACCCATGAAAGACTGGACTTTTACAGTGTGATTGCAAACATGTTGTCACAAAATAGTACTGTGGAAACAGTCTACTTTTGATGTAACACTTCAAGAATTCTCCTTACCCATGCTACCTGCGTAGGCAACTGACTACTACTATGTAATTAGTTTCAACTATAAAGAGCATAACAACTAATTGTTTCATTGAAGACCAAAATATTATTGCGTCTGAGCCAAGATGAAATGCATACCCTAAAGTGCTCTTTTTTTTCTATGTTGCCAACCCAATCACTATTTATATATCCAACAAGTTTTTCATCGTTAGTATCATAATAACACAAACCCATCATTCAGAGTACCTTTGATATATCGAATAATTCTTTTAGTTGCTTACACATGATCGATGTGTGACTCTTTCGTGAACCTAATTAGCAATACAACTCCAAAAACTATATATGGTCTAGTTATAGCCAAATATCTCAAACTTCCAATTATACTTTTCTAGTATATTAGGTCTATTTTTACCTTTATCTTTTCTTACCACTTTTAATTTTACTTAAGCTAGAGTGGAAACTAGTTTTGAATTCTCCATCTTAAATTTCTTTAAATTATCATTAACATATTTCTTTTGTAAAATAAAAATCCCATCCTATTAAATAAGACATCAAACCTAAATATGTCGTTTCAAAGCAACTCGCCATAGCCTCTCTGAATTCTACAACCATCTTTAAATCATTTCCAGCACAAACTAGGTCATCAACATAAAGACATAAGATGAGAATACCATAGAGCCAAACAAGTTTAATTAATATAAAAAGTATGTTCAAAAGGACATTTGAAACCCATGCTAAGTGAAGTAGGAATCAATGTGCTTATACCAAGCTCTTGGTGCCTATTGCAATCCATCCAAAGATTTTTTCAATTTATACACTTTGTTCTCCTCGCCTTTGATCACATAACCTACAGGTTGGTCTACATATACTTCATCTTCTAATGTGCCATTTAAGAAAGTAGAAACAACATCCATTTGATCTATTTTCTATTTATTTTGAGTTAAAAGTGAGATAATCATACAAATTGTATCTAATCTAGAAACAGGAAGAAATACATTAAAGTAATCAATACCTTAATTTTTTTTTCTTGTATCCTTTTGCAACCAATCTTACTTTAAAGCAATCAATCTCACCATTATGCAATTTTGTCTTGTATGCCCATTTGACTCTAATTGCCTTTTTATCTGCAAAAACATCTATTAGCAACCATGTTTCATTTTTTTCAATTGCATGAATTTCTTCATCCATGGTTTTTCTCCAATGCATGTCATTATATGCTTCTTCCAAATTTATTGGTTCACAATATGTAAATAAGGCAAAATTGGTAGTAATCTCTTCATTAGATGGATCATTATCATTACTCACAATATAATGCTTTAGTTTTGTTGGTAACTAATCACACCTTTGAGTTTGACTAAATGATTCTGATTGAGATGTTGAATTTGGTTGTTCATCTTTTTCTATATAATTTTTAAAAATCACCACTGGCACCTTTTGGGCTTTCAAAGACCAATCCCATATTTTTTTTCTTTTCAAATGTTACATCACAACTGATAATCACCTTCGTTGCTTTTAGATTATACAGTTTGTATGCCTTTGAATTCATACTATAACCAATGAAAGTACACTTCTCACTTTTATCATCCAATTTCTTTCTCAATTGGTTTGGCATATTTTAATATGCAATATATCCAAAAAAAACTTTAACATGACGTATTGAAGGTTTTTCACTCCAAGGTTCTTGATGTGTTTTACCAAGAAAACTCTTTATTGGTGTTGGAATAAAGTAAGGTTTTAAATTAATTAAATCTCCCTAAATATGTTTTAAATTATTGCCTTGATTTACTTTGATGAAAGAAATTTATATGCATAAGTATCCTTGATAATTTGAAGTTAATTAAACTTTGCTTAAGCCGAAAGAAAATGATTAAATGCCTGTATTTGTTATTGATTCTTAATAGTTTGGCAGCTAACCTACGAAAATTTAATGCAAGGACTAGTGACAAAAAGATCTTAAATTATGTCTTATACTCAATGCCATGGTAGCAAGATTTAAGAAAAACTTCTAGAAACTTTAGCTAAGAGATCCCTAAATGTCACACAAAAGGATTCTAAAAGGAAGATGCTACACTTGCAAGAAAAGGTTGCTTACGATTCATACTGAATTGTTTTCATGCAGAATATAGTGGAATGTTGGCGGTAAATTATATAGCATAAAGTCTGGAACTTGGAGCCAACATTCTAAATCTTTGGAAACTTCTATTTTAAATGTTGAGGCTAGCATAAATACAAATATGGGACACTCCAACAACCATATTTGCACTCCACTAGATATCAACACTTTTGTAACATCAAGAAGGAGAATTTTGGAAAGAGCCTAACTTGAATTATCCTCAAGAAACTTCTCCAAGTAGAAGCTGTGTGCTCTACCATCTACATATAATTGTTTTTAATCTTTTTTCTTAGAAGCTTAATGAGCCTTATTGTATTATCTACTTGACAAAAGCTTGTTACACTAAACTCTACCTTTCTTAAGTTCTAGGATCTTGTACAAACCTAGGGAACTTGAATGTTACCTATTGAAATATGGTAAAGACTATGTAAAGTCTCCTTTTAAGAAAAGTTTGGTTGGTTCTTGATAGTTGGAAATTCCCATGAGGTTGTGTCCTTAGGTTACCTAGGTTTAGCTTTAAAATGTTACTTGCTTAATTTGGATTTTTGGTGATTATCCAAGTTTTATAAAACTCTCTTGCAATATGTTTGGGGAGAGGATGTAAGATCAATTTTTTATCTGAACCTTTATAAAATTTTGGTGTTATGCTTTTCTCCCTCACTTTTTTACTTTACCATTTTCTCAAAGCCTTGAAACACTTTGGTTCTTTATTGATCTCTTCAAAAGTTTATTCAAAGCTCTTTATTTCAGTGTTTCATTAAAAGATAAATTTTTTTCCAACTTAAGAATAACTCAAGCCTTTAAAACAAACCTTGCTCATATCTTTAGAAGTGTTGCTTGATTTTTTTTTCTAGCACATTCTTCATAGTATGTTTTTGCTTGAAAAGTTGATAGAATCAAAATTGTGTTTTAAATTTATTTTATAGCTATTTTCTCAATCTCAAAGTGACCAATCTATTTCAAGTGTTCTATCTCATAATTTCCACTTGACCATAAGAGTATCTTTACTTCATTATTTCCCAAAGTTTTAAAACCAGGTGAAGAAAAATCACAAATACCAATTCAACTCCCTTTCTTGCATGTTTCTCTACTTGGACTAATGGTTGGTATCAAAGCAAGTCTCTTATTTGTAGATTTAACAACCATAGAGAAACGGTACTTAGTCCAAAACAATGAATTAGAGTTACATTAAAGGTCGCTTAACCAATAGGCCTTTTTCTTTGATGGCTTCAACTACATCTACTAGAAACAATGCATTAGGATTTTTATTCAGTCCATTAACTATCAAGATAGAGTTATAAAGAATCAATCTCATTTACCAACAAGAGTGGTAAGAGAAAAACAAGTCATCAAGCTAGAGGCAGAATAAGATGATGATGAAATCAAGAAAATGGAGTTAAATGCAAGAGATATCAATATCATGTTTTGTTCCATTGATGCAAAATAATAGCATAAAATTTCAAGATGTAGCTCCACAAAAGAGATGTGAGAAGCTATAAATAACATATAAAGTCACAGATGAAGTAATGGAAACAAAAGCTGACATACTCATATATGATTATGAGTTACTTAAGATAAAGGAATATGGATGCATTGTAGATATGTTTAAATGATTGTCATTCATCATTAATCACTTGGATGCCCTTGGGAAAATTCACTTGACCTATGAGCTAGTCAAAAATGTATTGAGAGTTCTCGCCAAACCTTGGTAGGCAAAAATTGCTATTATACAAGAAGGAATAAATCTAAACCTCATGACCTATGATGAGCTTACAAGTGCTTAAGAAAATAATTTCATGAAAAATGAGACAAAGCAAAGGAAAGGGTAGAAAGTGGCTTTGCAAGTAACTTTAAAACAACTTAAAGAAGTATAATTCCCTACAAATCCAAATGATAATGTATAAATGGATTTTTTTTAATCAAGAAGAATGTATAGATTTTATAGAAAAAAGAGTAAAAGCTAAGTAAGGTAGAATTTTAGAGGAGATAGTAGAAACAGAGAAGTTAGAAATGATATCATATGTTATGAATGCAAGACACTTGGCCATGTCAAATCTTATTGTCCTTTATTGAAAAAGATATTCTAAAAGGACACATAGAAGAAGAAAGCTATGGTATCAAATTTAAAATGTAGTGATGATGGCTTTTCCTTACTCGCATAAAGTGAAAATGATTAAAGTGAACTTGAAATTACCAATCTCTACCTCATGGTAAATGAAGAAGTAGGAAGCAGTTAGACAAAGAAGGCACATGAATTTGATCTTGATACATATTTTACTTATGATGAAATATAAAAGGCTCTTAACACGTGATAACACGTCTTCAATGAGTTATTTTACCTTTGTTTATACCTGGTTTTAGAGCTTGTTGTAAAAAATGAGAATTATTGATTTAAATTGTTTAAAATTGATTTCTAATAAGCATTGAACTAAGTTTGCTCTAGTGCAAGTATATGACCAATAAGAAGGACCAAGAAGGAAAACATTAAAAGATGGATGAGAAATTGAAGTTTGGAAAGAAGAAGTATAATGTCGTGACATTGGGAAGATGATTAAACCATGAAAGGCACCTAAAATACGTAAGATTGTCGCGATGTTGGGGTTACACGCTCACTTAGTTTTTTTTGACCAAATTGCCCCTTGTTATGTAATAGACACAAATAGGCATCTAAGGCTTTATTAGTTTTAAATGTAATACAACTACACAAGTAATAAACTAGATGAGTATAAGACTGTCTCCTTTAAGGATTCTACCCAACTAATTATCAAAGCCAAAGAAAAGAGAAATTAAAAATAAAATAAAAATGGCTCTTGAATTAAAATAATAAGGTTGAACATTAATATTAATTGAAAAATAATTTAGATTCCTAGCAATGGTGTCAAAAAATTATGAATTAAAATTTATAATAACTACTATACAAGTGAATGTATTAGATAATAATAGAGTGATTAAGTAGTAAGTCATCTCTCATTGGAAATCTTTATCTCTAATAGAGATGACTTACTACTTTATCTCTTAATTTTATTCCAGAAAACCAATCTTAATGAGTTCAAGAAAATAAAATAATTACAAAGGTAACCAAAGCACAATGTAGGATAGCAAGCTTGGATTGAGAATTTATCAATATTAAGAGCTTAGTATTCAATTTCACTTATCAATTCCATCTCATTTCTTCTCTTTCCTTTAAACTTAGCTTATCATAGTGACTTATTAATATGAACCCTAATATGTTTATGAATCCCTTTGAAGTCTAAATAAATCTAACTATTAACAAGATAAACCCTAATAGAACATAAAACCTTATGGGCTACAAGATTACTACACTTTGACATGCAAGCAACAGGTGAAAAGAGACTCCTCCCAATGAATGAATTAGATGAGCTTCAAAACAAGTTATATGACAATGTTCAAATGAATAAGAACCAAGTAAATAAGTGGCATGACATCATATCTTAAGAAGTGAATTTAACGTAGGACCAAAAGTACAGTTGTACAACCTTGGGCTTAAACGCTTCCTAAGTAAATTAAAGACACGCTGGTTAGGCCTTTTCACAATCACTTAAGTGGTCCCCTATGATGCAGTAGAAATAGTAAAAGAAGGAGATGACCAACCCTTTAAATTCACACTACAAAAAAAAGACTTTCAGCGGCGACTAAAGTCCCCGCTGAAAGTGACAAAGTCGCTGCTAAAACTTTTTGGTGGCGACTAAATGTCATTGCTGATAACTCTATCGCTGAAAGTTTTTAGTGGCGACTAATAGAGTGGCCACTAAAACCAATGAGTATCGTCTCAGAAAATGCTTTAGTCGCCACGAAAAGATATATACTTTTAGTGGTGACTTTATATAATCGCCACTAAAGGGCCAAAAGTATTTTATTCCCTTTTCATTAAGAGAGATTCAGTGGCGACCTAATGAGGTCGCCACTAAAACCTCTATTTTTTTAGATTTATCATTTTTATGTTGTAATAATGAATGCTTTAATAAAAATAAAAACAAATAAAATGATAATATTAATGTAATATCATTTTTATGTTGTAATAATTAAAACTTTAATAAAAACAAAGATAAATAAAATGATAATATTAATATAATATCAAATGTAACAAATATTGTACGTTAACATCATGTCAATTAATAAGAAATCAATACATTAGATATTGACAAAATTAATCAACTCGCTGCTTCATTTGGCAATGTTGATGCTGCAGTACTTATCATATTAACTGCAATGCTTGGGACAACACTACTTGAGAGTGTTGTTGGAAGTTGTCCCTGTTTAATCAAGTGTAACAAATTAATATAGTTTGAAAAATAATGCAAACAAAACAATATCATATAAGAAACTTTCTATAGCCAAACATAATTGGAAGACAAGAATCATATAAATAACAATATTTCCTTCTACTATCATAGAAATATTTCCTTTTACTATCACATAAATGAGTAGACATTTTTTACCAAACTAATATGTTCACATAAACAAAGAATATATGGTCCACCCATGAAGCCAAGTCCTATTATTAGAGATAAAAATATGGTGCGCCTACTAGAGTATATCTTGTCTAACAAAATTCAAGATAGAATAATGCCAAGAAAATCACAAAAATATGTTGACTATTTGGTATGACACTCGTGAAAATTTCAAAAAATCCAATTGTGTGTGTGGATATGCTATGTTTTGCTTCTTGTTTTAATATAAGGTGACCGTACCCTAAGGTGACCTTAGTTTCAAAGGTCAATGGCAAGGGTCCACACTGAGTTTTAAGTTTTTCAAGTATTATATTTGAATATTAAAAATGAAAACCCATGTCCTTGACCCAATTAATTCGATGAATCAAATCATATTTGAAAATTTTCTTTTTGACTTGTCGGAGTGTCAAAAATTCTACTGGTTCCTAATTCTTAAGAAGTTACTCCATAATAAAAAACACCCATGACTCAGATACTTTGGAACTTTTTAATAAAGCTTTTCATATTAACTTTTCGTAGTTGTTCTTCATTATAGAGTAATGCTTTTATATCTGATTGAGAACTTAACTCTTTGAATATAATTCTACAAATTCAAGAAACTTAAGCTTTTTATATCTTTCAGTATAACATGTGAAGCCAGGTTCCCACTTTGATCAAAATAAATAACCGTAACACTATTACTTGCCTTTATTTTTTTTCACTTTTAATCATCGATAGGTCAGTGGAACAATGTAAAAACATTGCATGAACACAAAAATTACAGAAGAGAAGGTACATACCCTAGATAATAAGGTGAAGGAACTAGAAAAACATCTCTAGGATGAGCCAAACAGAACATGATAAGCTCGTTTGCCCCAGTAGCCCTTCCACTCATTAATATACGGTTTGGCTCAAATGTGACCCTGCCACCTCTCACTTTGGACATAAAATTTGCCACCCCTTGCAAAAGTATTAACCCCATTTCTTATTAACAACTTTCCTTCAAGAGCATGAACACACCAACCATATACTCTATCATTATGCTAGCTGGTGAAGAACAAAGCTTTGCCATTTGCTTACATTTCTGAATTCTGGTAGCCCATGATAATCCTAAAAAATTGCAATATCTTTGAATTGATCAAATCCTTCAAGAGTGCAAATGGAGGCCTTCAGATTATTCCTTACCCACTCTTTTATCAGATCAAAATAGAGCTGTAAGAGAATTCGAATGCATGCAAACCCATTTGAGTCAGACAACTTATCGAGCAACTACCAATCCCTGTGATATAATTTGTGTATAGTATGAGAACCTTGTTTTAAATATACCTGATTTTTTTTGGGGTGTATCTATCAAAATAAAGAGAGTTCTCCCCATGTCTATCATTGACTACAATCTTAGACATAAGCTGATAGCTCTCACTCCCTAAACCCATGTTTAATTTATGCCCAAAAGAAGTGAAAGCCACTCTAGCTCTAATAGCAATGGTGGAGGTGATTTGTGTTGAGCAATGCAGAGCAGGGAAAGTGGGAGAAAATGGCGAAAATTATAGGCAGTGTTGGAGATAAATATGGTAAAGTCTACTTTAAAGTTTGAAGCTTTATGACAACCAACCATCCATAAAAGAAATAACAGAATTTTTGCATTTGTGATGGTTAAATAATCCATATTACTTACATGTAAACTCATCATACCAACAAGTCTTACGTGTGGGAGGACTTAAAATCTTCAAAATAGAGTCTAAGAATAACATGTCTATCAAATAATAAGAGAAATTACATTTATTCACATTGATTTATACTTTTAATTGTAGTTTTTTTTCATAGTCTAAAAAAATATTACATCCTCTGTATCTTTGTCTGCCTATCAAAAGATATAGAAAAATTAAAGTTAAAATTTGCACTCACATGAAGTGTGATATTTTAAACTTGGCACAGCAACTCAGATGGAAGGTTCAGATAGTTTAGAATCTGTAAGGTTGTTGTCCTTCCGGTGGAAACTATCACCTGTACAAATTTAAAAAGAACCAAATAGAAACAGCTGAGCCCAGAAGCAAACCTTTTTAATAAACAACTTTACAATGAGCACGTTCAGTTTTTCACTCTTAAGTGGTGGAAAACAGAAAATATAACTTGTCCTCAAAGCTATTCCTATGTACATGTTTACATTAAAAATTCGTCATTGTTTTCCCAAAATCAACAAAATGGTTGCGGAGTCAAGTGCTTGACCCAAGTTTTTTGTTTATTGAAGCAGAAGCAACGTGTAAATGAAACTAATAAGGTATGAGAAGCAGATTCACCTGCTCGTTGTGCCCTTGAGGGAAGTAATACACAAGATTCCCCACCTGAGGCAAATATACAAATGGGCCCGGTCAAACATGTCATAACTCAGAATTTAAAGCCTTTCAGACACCTGAAATCAAAAGATTACATAATTGGAAATAGACCAAAGATTTTCCCTTGAAAATTTGACAACTTAAAAAATTATGGAAAAGGTAACAAACCAGAGGGAGAGGGGTATTGCATTTCTTTTAGCAGCTTCATCTTCGAAACATGAGTTTGACCTCCATTTTTAATCTTTTCTTCAATGAAAGCCATCCAAGGCACTTCTCTTTACTTTAATGTAAATGATGGAGGCATCCAACCAAGCGCTCTTTTTTCTAGTTGAAAGGGAAAGGGTTTGGGGAAAAGCTTTGATGTCGAAGAGAAGAAAATGTGGCCACAAGAGGAGAGGAATTTTGGAAGGAAAGTGTGAGGGAGAGGGAAAAGTATGTAGAGCGCAGGAGAAGCCAAGGAGGGAAGGACTTTTGGGGGAAAAATTTGAGGGAACGAGGGAAAGCTAGAGGATGGAAGTAATTTTGTGGAAAGCATCGGAGAAGTAAAAAAAATGTATAGCATGGGCAAGCTTGTTAGACTAATACTTTCAGTGGCGACCTAAGTAGGTTGCCACTGAAAGTGTTTTACTTACCTTTGCCATTGAAAATGTTTTAATGTGATGAATTTCTTCACATTTTAGTAGCGACTTGAAAAAGTTATCACAAAAAGGCAACTTTTCAGTGGCGATCACTAAAGATCGCCACTAAAAGTTGTTTTTAGTGGCGACTGCCTAAGGTCGCCACTGAAATATATCTTTAAGTGGCGACTTTTAGGGTCGCCACTCAAATTGTAATTTCTTGTAGTGTCAATGGATGTATACTAAGCACTATTGGGGAAGGGAAATTGAAAGAGAAAGGACTCACATGATCCTCTCTAACCCAACATAAAGAAGCCAACAATCAGAGATAGTCCCGCTAATATTATAATTAAGGCATTTTAAGAGGTAACCCAAGCTTCTTTAATTGCTTTCAATTTATTTTTCTTATATTTTAAATTTTTAGAAAAACTTATTTCTTTTTAATTTATTATTTATTTTTAGGATATTAAGCTTTCTTTCTCTCAATTGCAGATATAAAGTGCAAAGAAATCCATTGAGAGTAAAGAAAAAGCATTAAAGTTGAAGAAAAATAGCAAGAATAAGCTAAAAGGATGTTAAAAATCCAAAACATTGTGACATTCACTTTGAATTTCACAACACTCATATGAGAGTTGTGACATTCAAAGTAAGCAGTTGAAAGGACATCATGGAAAATATAGAATTTTAGACTCTTAGAATGAGCATTACAACATTTGTGCCTTACATGATAAAAAAAACTCGAGGACCCCAATTAATCCTTAATTTGAACTATAATCTACATAATCCAAATATCCAAACCATGAGATGAGGCTAATTTTAAGCACTTTATTGTGATTCAAACTCAAATTGACCAATTAAATTCCACCACCCTTCAAATTGGAGTGGCCAAGTTTGTCAATCACCTCTTAATCCATGAAAAATGCCCTAAATTTGAAGAGGATGAGTCGAGGTTAGTAACTTAATACTTCAAGTATATTTTGGACTAATTTGGTTTATTAAAATGTTATTTATTTACTCTAGAATGAATATATACTTGCTTAGTTGAAATATGAAGTTATTTTGCACAAGTTTGGGGACCACCACATTAGTGGGTATACATAGGCACATGATCTTATCATTTTATGAGTATATTTTATTTCTTATTGTCTTTATTGTTTAGGTAATAGTTCCTAGATTATGTATTCATAAAATATTACTTTATTAAGAAGGTTTCTGATAAGTTTGGGGGTAGATATATTATTGGGAAATTCATTGGGTGTGCCAGTCTTTAATTAATTTGTTTATTATACTATTTGTATACACTAATGGCATCTAAGAGGCATCAAGGAGGGCCTTCTATTTCGTCTACAAATTTTTATAGGACAAAATTCACATCTGCCAAGGCAAAGAAATCATATCATATGAGGTTTTTAATGAAAGTTTCTATGCTGAAGAGAGGTTTTTTGACTCATCCACTAGCATATGCAAAGATCACCATAACAATCATCAAAAGGTAGTAGGGTCAGTTATGTAACCACTAGAGGCAGGAATCTTGTTAATAGTTCATGAATTTTATGCAAATTACTTGGAAGCTAGGAATGAGGGTGTTTATGTGAGAGGTTGTAAGTATAGTTCACACCAACTGCTATTAATTAGTATTAAAACATACCTGATGTTGAGGATGATGGTTTTTTAGAAGTCATGAACACTAAAGCTAACCCATAAACTATCCTAAACTATTTGTGTCTCCTTAAAGCTAATTGGTGCACATCTATTGATGGATGTGTAACAAAAATATACAAGAAACTTATAAAGCCAGAAGAAATGATCCTAGTTTCATTTTCCAATAGCAAGACTAGTCCTTACCAAGCATGCAAGCACTATAAATTTTGAAAGAGCTATCCTATCTTATTGCACCATGAAAGATAAGAGCATAGATATCGGGTGATTTATTTGTAATAGGGTTCACTAAGCTACCAGTACAAAAAGGGAAGGACTCTAAAACCCCTCTTTGATAAGTGATTTATACAAGAGTGTGGGGTTTACATGGGCTGATCAAGAGAGTGATACTCACAAAGAATACACTTGATAACTAACTCCTAGGCCTATTACATAGGTACCTAGGCACCTAGTAGTTGGAGTTAGCCTTTATACATCTCACTAGCCTTGGTGCGCACTGTCGCAGGCACGCCCAAATTAAAACCTTACCTCAACACTAACCTGTAGTAGTGGGAGTAAGGGTCGATCCCACAGAGACTGGAATTACCTTATGTGATTCAGAAAGGGGGGATTGAGAGTTGCAATTAAAATTAAGTAAACAATAGCAAAAATAATTGAGAGAAAGTGATTAATGAGAAAAGCGTTGGTTTCGGTCGATATTCACCATCAAGGGATTGCATTGATCATTGACAAAATTATCAATCCTAAACCAAATATCTATCATTGGGATTCTATCCCAGTTCCTCCTTAAGCCTAGTAAATTAATGACAATCGCACTAATTATACTCTAATTAACGAGCAATCCTTTAACACATCGGTAAAGCATCACTTATTAACCGCATGAAGAACAAGAGAAACTAATAGAGCTAAACGAATACAAGCACATCGGTTATATTCAATTTAGTTGATATTCATCATAGGATTAACGATTTATAATCCAAAATCCTTAATCCTATTTGCTTCACGAATCAAGTAATAAAAGCTTTGTTCAAAACCTAATTCAGCAGCTACACATACAATATACTAGTAGGCCTCCTAGCAATCACATGCATAATATTAAGAAAATAAGAACAGATGAATAAACAATACCCGGTTAAGATTGAATGCAATGAAATCAAATTCGTATCTCACAATGACATCAAATCCCTTGAGGTTTCAATCTCCCTCAACCAACTAAAGAAAATTAGCCGCGCAGGGCCATAGAAAACTAAACAAAAAGTAAAGAAAAGAGTTGAGAACTTGAATGAATTCTTTGCTGAATGAATCGATTCCCTCTCTGCTTACTTCCCTTCCTTTTTATAGATTAAACCCTCCTAGTCGAAGTAGGAAAGTTTTTTAGGTCAAATCTCCATCAATTAGGCTTCAAATCAGGTGAAAAAACTCTAAACTCGCGACTTCCGGAGCGGCGGCGCCGCGGCGCATAAGTTCAGCGCCGCGGCGCTGCGAAGCTTCATCCACGGTGTGCCGCGGCGCACCATTCAGCGCCGCGGCGTTCCATTCTTCGTACACGGGCGCCGCGGCGCACCCATGCAGCGCCGCGGCGCTCGTGGTTCTGGGGCAAGGGCGCCGCGGCGCCAATAACCAGCGCCGCGGCGCTACGAGACATCCATGACGGGCTGCCGCGGCGCTGTATTGTGAGCGCCGCGGCGCCTAGAGAACGCCGGATTTTGCCAAAGTGTCGAACACGAAAGTTGTAGCTCTATGTTTCTTCTTTCCATAGCCGCTGGAATCAACTCAATCGGAGCTCAAATGAGTGAGATATGCTTCCATTAGTGACGAAAGGTTAGAAATCAGCATTTTTCATGATTTTCTTCTATTTTTCTATTCTTTTCTTCTTTCTTTGTTCCTACAACACAAAACACAAAATTAAGCTAATTCCTAATTATATTTTACTTAAATCAAACAAAAGGTAAGCATAAAGGTATTAAAATCATGCTTAATTCAGATCACATCAAGCCTAGACAAAGAGACATGTAGTGCAGGCTAATATCATTATAGTTGTAGTTAAGTATAGGCAAATTAAAACGGATCATGATAGGTTGATTAGGGCTATTACCAAAATTTGTGACTTTTAAGTCACCTTGGCTGAGTAGTACGAGCATATGAGGGCTAAGATGGAGTGTAATGTGATAAAATTCCCTATGAATCCTATGGCTTTGAAATTCTTTAGTTCATATAAGGAAAACAAGGTAAAAATTGATGACACAATTGGTGAGATAAATGAGGTTGGTGATAAGGATGTAGATGATGATGATGACATGGATTACCAAGCCATCACCACCTAACTTAAAAAGTATTTTTATCCTTTTTTATTGTTTAGAACACTAAGGATAATATTCATTTTAAGTTTGGGGTGGGAGTTAAAATTTTAATTTTTTTTGGGACTTGCATATTTATTTTTCTTGATGCTGCAAATTCGTACTCTGGATATTCTTAAACTCTCTAATATATTGTGTAATTTGATGATGATGACATGGGTTACTAATTGCCACCACCTAACTTAGGAAGTATTTTTATCCTTACTTTTATTGTTTAGAACACTAAGGAAAATGTTCATTTTAATTTTGAAGGTGGGAGTTAAAATTTTAATTTTTTTGGGACTTGCATATTTATTTTTCTTGATTCTGTAAATTCGTACTCTAGATTTTTTAAAATTTTTGATGCACTGTGTAATTTCAGGTGTAGACTTCTATTTTTCTTTTTCTTTTCTTTTTAAAAAAGGAAATAAGCTTCTCGGTAAGCTAGAAAAATTAGCAATAGGTAACTAACTTCCCTTATCTATAATGATATTAATTGTAACATGTTTAAGCATTAGTAGCTTTTGGATATTTTGCTATAATAGTAGAAGGCACATGTTATGCAACTATGCAACTATAAAATGGCTTAGAGCTGTATTTATTTGCTAGCTAGACTTTGCATATTTAGAGAATATTAATGTTTATTGCATGCATACATTCTAGAACTATTATGATCATCCACGAAGTAAGGAATGCTTAGGTTGCATTAGATAGAGATATGATTAGGGTAATTTTTGTGTGGGGAATTGAACCTTTCATGCCTATCTTGATTTAATATCCTTAGTTTCTCTTTTGAGCCGATATGTAATTGCTTCCTTTCGTTCAAGTTGCCTAAAAGTTTACCTAGCCTAAGATTGTTTATCTATCAAAATATTTTTCACTTATTAGACAAGTATTGAATGTCATATTTAAAGAAAGGGGTTGATGAAATAAAAGAATGAAAGGAAAAAGAAAGCAAAGAAGAAAGAAAAAGAGAAGAAGTAACTGAACAAAGAGGATGGCATAAGGAAGGAAAATAAGAAAACTTTTTGTTTCAAGGCTTAAGGTGAATTAAGCCATAAAGTATTTTTTTTTGTTCCTTTACCCTGGCCCCATTGTAACCAAATAAAGTCTTGATGATCTTTGGCTAGTGTAGCTATGGTAATAGTGGAGAGCATGATGAGAATCAATCTCTAGTATTTTGTTAGTGCATGAGCATAAATTCATCTTGGTGTCTAGTTGAATATATTTTATATTGAGGTTGTCCAAAATAGTGTAGCACTTATGTTTTGCAATTATAGTGTAATATATACTTACTAATTTAGTTAAAACAAGAGTGTAATTTCTAAGACTTATGGGAAATGGTTATCTATGATGATATTTTGCTTTGATTGATTCCAATTTGTTTTATTTCTAAACTTAATGTGTTGATCAAGCCCATATTCTTATTTTGCATATTTCTTTTTGTTTTAGGCTTGTTTTCATTTGCTTGAGGAAAAATGTCACGCCCCTAATTTAAGAGCACGTGAGATTCATATTTCACAAACATATCCTTACCATAACATGCATAATACAATCCTTTATCATGGAAACATATACATATAGGTTCTCCCATGTATATACAATATACAAACCAAGTTTATAAATATCAAAATAACAGCAGAAGCAAGAATTTTGTCTGTGGTGTACAGAGCATACTTTAGAATACAAATACAATATAATCTAAATACTGTGAGCCTTGAAAGCTATGTAGGCTCACCTAGAGAGTATGTTGCTTAGCTAATCACTTATCTGTAGAACCAGACTCTATATCTTTATCTGAAAAATATGGAAATATCGTGTAATGAGTTTGACAACTCAGTGAGTAGATGAAACCTCCTATGATCTCTTAGGTCAGCATATTGATGCATTCATATGTTAAAATTTTCGCATAGAAAATACAATTCGAAAGTACATCCATATGGGATCCACATTTCAAATATTCTTAATTCAAAATATAATCAGAGGTTAAAGCTAAATACAATGCAGCATGATTATAAAATAAATATAGTTATGCATCAAAATATTTTAAATTTTTTTTCAAGATACACACTTCAAAATTTAGGAGGATTCCATATCAGAACCACTATATTAGAATTCGAGATCCTTTCATACTTTATCGATGTAGGATTTGGCTAAACTTAACATTCAAGCTGAGGTTTGCCCTACCACAGTCTAAGAGGACACACGAAGGGACTCTGATATGGGTATTTCCCAAGCACACAGCAAGGGATGGGCAATCACAACCACATGGCATTCTACCTCTTTTATAGAATTCATATCACGTATGTTGGCTGACACATACATGGCTAGCAATACCCTTGCTAGCTGAAATCTTAAGGTGCACTAGGGCTAGCATCACCTGATGCTAGCCAACAGTGTTTCCAATAGGATTCCTTCACAGAAAATGCATGTATAAAATAATGTGCTATTCGAGTGAAAATTCTTTCTATGTTTAATTCATTTTCCACAATTTTCCATAAAATTCAATATGGGTTCTCAATTCTAAATGCACTTGAATCATTCTTCTCAAATAGTGAAATGTGTATATACAACATATATTTCAGGGGTTCCAATTTCAAGGAATTTGAACATGTACAATTTCCATCATAGCCATAACATGACATATTTGAGAGAAATAATATTCAATAAGTAAATATGATTATTTATCAAACTTTCAAAAACTGAAAAATATAGTAATAACCTTATATGCTGCACCAATATCACAATCAAAGTATAAGAAAAGTGTAAAATAAGTCATAGCACGCATTATCTACTCACAAAGTTAAGGTTTCAAGTTGGACAGCCCCTAAATACACGTTTATAAGTCAAATTTGACAAAATAGACCTAAAAAATAAGTCTATATGGTCCAAAAATCTAATAAATGACTCCAGAATCATAAAATTTGGTCTCTAGGATCTCGGTCAATGTAGGTCAACGTAATAGGGCTACTAGTACACACGCTACACCGCCACTTGTAAGGGCTGCGCGTGGGCTTCACGTACCCAAAAAGAGGAAGCGCGTGGCAGGCGCGTGAGACTTCTCCAGAAGTGATCTGAGTCTGAAATATAACATCTCAAGGTTTTTCCACTTTCTGAATCCATCTATGGTGTTAGTTTTCCATTTTGAGAACTCTAAATAAGAGCTTTGAAACTTACCTTTTTATGGGGTTTTTTCCTCTATTTTTGATAGATTTCTAGTCAATTTTCCAAAATCCAATCAGATGAATTTGTAGATTTATTCGTTTTGAGTCTGATGGTGTTGGTGGTGTTGAAATTTGAGTTTTAAAAGTGGTAAAATATTAGAGAGAAGTTTTGGGGTTTTCTAGTGAGAGAAAGTGATTTTTGGATAAGGTATGTAATCTTGTTCCCCATGCCTCTCTTTTGCAGATTGCATAATAATATCAAGGGGACCATTATGCAAAAATTAAATTTTTGGGGGAGGTCCTTGCAATTTTTTGTTATTTACATTTTGACCTCTAAACTTTTAGGAAATTGCACTTTGGCACTCAAAACTTAAATCATCATATTATCTTTATAATTCTTCAACCAATGTAATAAATAAACACATTTCCAATTGTACGTGTCTCCATTTATCATAATCATTTCTTACATTCATAATTTTTATTTAATTTAGAGTTTTTATTTATTTATTTAGGGTTTTCCTTTAGTTTAAGGCTATTACAAAAAGCAAGAGCTCAAGTTTAGAGGTGTGATAACTTACTTTGAAGGAGTTATTTTACCTTTAAATTCATCCAATTTTGAGGCTTGTCATTGGATAATTTATGGGCTTTTATGTTAAATTGCATTAAATTGAGGTTTTGATAAGCATTGAGCCAATTTTATCTCTTTATACAGGTATTTGGACATTTAGAAGGCTAAAAGCTAAAGAGGACCAAGTAGAGGACACAAGAAGTTGTTGTTGAAGATGAATAGCTAAGTGTCACGACATTGGTATGAGTGTCATGATATTAGAAGCTAAAAATAAAGGACACCACTTTTATGAAGCGTCGCAATGTTGAGCCTTATCGAAGAATTTTATTTTAAGAGTCAAATTTGACTCCAATTAGGAATATGTGTGTGTGTGTGCGTGTGTGTATGATGAGACTAGGGCCTCATCCAAAAGATAGATAGATAGAACAAGAAAAATGTCGAGAGTTGTGGAGAAAGGAAAAAGAGCACCGAGTTAAATATTGAGTTTTTACTCAATAAGAGGATCTAAGAAGGGGGATTTGACAAAATTCCTTCTATTCTTTCTTCTTACTATTGTTTTTGATTGGTATCCTAAATTACTTTATCAATTTAATACCAATTTTCTTATTTATTCACTTTTATGCTTCAATGTCTTAATTGCTTGATCACCAATTGCTTTAGAATGAATGTTCTCTTTGTGAAAAAGGGTTTAATTAGTTTGAATCTAGATTGAATAGCATATATTATATTAACTGAATAGATGAATTAGCTAAGTTTTACACGGAATAAATATATCTCCACATGACGTATGTAATCAATTAGTGCTTAATCTTAGTATTTGAATTCATGCCCTTATCAATTACTTCAAATATGTTGAGAATTACTTGAAGTTGAATTAATTTTATTAGTTTTGAAAGAAGCTAGTAAATAATGTAGTGTCCTAATGAATAAGAAAGGTAGTGAATTTAAAAAGTTAAGTTATGGGTATTAATCTAGCGAAACATTAGGAGAAATTAATCTGCCTAGGCTCTCTAACTGAACATCTTTTCTATACCTACTGTATTTTATTTTCATTATCTTAACCATCTAACTACAATTTATCTAAATAAAGTAACTAGGTTTTTAGTGGTGCTTAAAGACTATAGTTAAGTGTCCTTATGATTACGATTCTTTACTTAACCACTGTATTATTTGTGAATCAGAAACATAGAAAGGAGAAAAAGAAACAAATAAAGAAAAACCCTTGCCCAACTCTCAAGTTTCTCATAACACTTTAGATTAGTTGATGAAGAAAATGAATACACGGATTATGGACACTAGCATATTTAAATTGGATATGCAAGTCATGAATAAGAAGTTAGGTTTTGATATGAAAGACTTAAGGATGTGGGTTAAAGATTAAAAAAGTTGAGTTGAAGATTTGGTTAAGACTTCTCTACTTAGTAACAGTTTTAGACAACGTGCTTCTACCTTCACAAAAACTCCACTTGACCCACTTGAGGAGAAACTTAGTGGTGAGTTTGGTGAAGTTTTCCCTAATAACCTTAATACCTAGACCCTTGATCCTACACTTCAATGACCTCTCTTCTGTCTTTGTTTCTATTTTATTTGGTTAAAATATCTATCAACCCTTAGTCACTAAGTTAGCCATGGCATTAGTCGCTTATATTTTGTTAGTCATGTGTTGACCTTCTATTTAAAGTTCATATGCCTTATTTTAGGTTTGTAATTCTGATTATTGCACTTATTCTATTGGGTATTGACTCTATTATAAGTCATTTGATGTTTTTACCAAGTTTTATACTATTCTAGTACTTGCTATTGTTCTAGATGAATTTATCTTCAAGGTTTCCTCCCTCCATTGTTTTTGATAATGGGAAAGAGGGAGAAAAACTTGAATTGAATGTATGATGATGAATGATGAATGATGAACTAAATATGAATGGTATTACGTATTGTGTTGACTTATCTTTTTGGATTCTTTGAAATTAACATTATTCCATGAAAATGATTGAATATGGTGATACAAAATTTCGAAATTAAAATGCTTATTGTAAAACACACATATTCACATTATATTTTACAAACAAATGCATCTTCTCTCTCTCTCTCTCTCTCACTCACTCACTCTCTCTCTCTCTCTCTCTCTCTCTCTCTCTCTCTCTCTCTCTTTCTATTCTGTTTAAAATAATCTTAAGAAAAAGAAAAGGCAAAGGTAGGCAAATGATGACCTAAAAAGGTAAACATTTAACCAAAAAAGTAAAAAGACAAGCATAATGGAGAATGTTGAATATGCGTCCATTTCAAAGCTAAAATGAACAAAAAAAGGGAGAGCTCTTTTAGAAGAGAATGGCACATAATCAGGGGGAGTTCTCTTAAAACTCTTAACTTGTGTTATGTCAAAATAATTTGCTTTCAAAAAGGATTAATTTTTAAGCCATTAAATGTATAAGTTGGCATCGTAAAAAATGGAAAGATTGTAGGAGAAAGGCACAATTAATTAAATCTCCTTATATATTTTTTAAATTATTGTCTTCATTTATTTTGATGAAAACAACTTATATGTATAAATATTCTTAATTGTTTGGTTGCTAAACTATGAAAATTTGATGTAAGGCATAGTGATGGAAAAAGCTTAAATCATGTGCTTAAACTCAACATCATGTTAGCTAGATCTAAGACAATAAAAGCTTCTAAAAACTCTAATTGAGAGTTTCCTAATTGTATGCAAAAAAGGCTTCTAGAAGGAAGATGCTACAAATGCAAGAAAAAGTTGCTTAAGATTCATGCTGAATTGTTTCCATGCAAAATGCAGCGTAATTCTGGAGATAAATTATATAGTAGAAAGTCTATAAATTGGTGCCAATATTTTAAATCTTTGGAAGCTTCTATTTTAAACATTATGGCTAGCGTTAATATAAAGCTAGGACACTTCAAGGCCATATTTGCAGTACACTATATGTCGACACTTCTAAAACATCAAGAAAGAGACTTTAGGAAGAGCCTAAGTTGTGTGCTTGTGACAACTTTCAGTTTTAAATTATTATGTTTTGCCTTAAATCATTATTTTTTCCTTAAATGACTATGCTTTTGCTTTAATATATATGTGGGTTATCTTTTTACATACTTTTTAAAGAAAATTAATGGAATAGAAGCGTAATTAAGGTTTATATAAAAGAATAAACATAAGTTATAAGCTATATAAAGGCTACACAGAGCCTTCAATATGATCTGGAAGCTACAAAGTAGGTCACAATACCTTTTTCTTTTCAAACGAGGTAGTGTTGTCATACCATGCATTCACCATGGTGACACTAGCTTCCCAAAAGCTCTAGCCTAAAATATAGAAAGGCCATTGCTATAATGTCAGCATGCCACGATCGCAATGCCAAGATCATAAAGCATTATTCTAAAGGTCTAGAATGCTCACCGCTGTGATGGTAGGATCTCGTGGTCGTGATGCTAGAAGCAGAAAATGCAGTTTTTGATTTTTAGAATATCTAGTGGCACGATGCCAACTTATTAGAGTTGATATGCCAACTAAAAAGAGAAAAATACCCTTGCATAATATAAATCAACACCTGTGGGACAATTCTAGAGAACTCGCCATTTTTCTCCAACCTTGCCTCTCTTTCTCTCTCTACATTCTCTCTCTCTATATATTTCTAACCTATCTATACCTATGTTTGAAAAACTATATGCACCATTAGAATCAGCACGAAGAGTACTACAACTTCATCCGATTTATTTCTTTGGAATCAATCATATAACTATTGACAAACTGAAAGTGAGTATTAAAAAACTCTACTTAGTGTTTTTTAATTAAAAAAATACCTTAGATGGGTTTAGGGATTAGTAAAACCCTAGTAACTAAAATTTTGCGATCATATGATTCCATTTTTGTTTACGTGAATAGTGTTCTTTGCTGCTATGAATCATGAATAGTAACTATCGTTTTGAAAATGTTTCTGGGTTTTCCAAGTTTTTGAATGTGCTTTTGAAGCTTGTTTAGCCATATTGACTTTAGGAGTTGGCCTAAAGAGTCATTATGAACCCATAGATGAGTAGATAACACATACTATAACATGTTTTTAATATCGTTTCAAATTCTAAGTCAAGTTTTATATGTTTTATGAATATATTTGATATATTAAAGATTTTATATGTTGATATATATTTTTAATTACTTTTTTTTATACCAAGTATTTATTGCTTCCTGTAACATCCTTAATTTCGTTTCTTTTATTGATAAAAGTACATAAATATTTAATTAAGGAAATAAAATTTATTAGACAATATTTTAGATATCTAAGGAAATATAATCCTTAGAAATTCTTCACCTTATGTATATGCATAGAAAATGTTTCTAACATTAAGAGAACAAATAAAGAGGGAAAACCTAATAGGAAAAACAATTAGAAATAACATACTAAAGAGATGCAAAATTCTTGGATATGGAAGATAAATTTTTAGAAACAAATAAATGTCATAAAATTGGATTAGGGTAATTTTTCCTAATTCAAGAACTAGAGTTACTAAGTTTAAAATCTTTACTCAAACATTGGGATTTTATCTATGGACACTTCATATAGAGTTTTTCCACTTCACATAAGTTTCTAGCAAGCCCATTGGATAACCTAAGCAAGAAATAAAACATAGACTTGGACTAGGATATAATAATTGGACCAATAGCCCAAAAATTATAAAAATATGACCTAGTCCTCCAAGAAAGGTAGAATTTTATCCAAAGCAAAGAAAATGGGTAGGAATAAGCCCATAATGGGTAGGAATAAGCCCAAATCCAAGAGGAAAAATAAAATAAAATAAAATAAAATAGGTGGTGATACAATAATGTAATAATAATAAAGATTAGGTTACATGGCATTAAGACAAAAATTTAGCAAGTGGTGTGATTCTACATTCATAATTTTGGCAAGTGGCATGATAATACAAGACTTTAGGACAAAAACATCTATATCCTACACTCATAATTTTAGCAAGTGGTATGATAATACATGGCATTAGGACAAAACATTCCTATTCCACACAAATAATATCAACCAAATAATGGAGATTCAAGGGCTAGAAATTTGCCACCTAAAAAGGCAAACCTATCATACTTGTTTAAGACAAAAGAAAATGGAAATAAATCCCTAAATCAAAGGGACCTTGTCCCATATCTTGAGAACATATTCTCATAATTTTCAAAATACAAATCTCCTTTTCCTATGCATATCTTGACTAAGGAAGAGGAAGATAAGAATATAAGTTGTTTGTTTTCCAAAAATTCAACCAAGTGTAATCTAATTGTGATAAGGTAGACCCATGATCATGAAAGGTGAATTATTTGGTGGTCTATATAAGAAAACCCACCCTTACAACATTATAATTTTGTCCAAGTGAGGGAGAGGAAAAATAGAAGCAAGGTAGAGTGAGGAAAGGAGAGGAAGAAAGGAAGAAAGAGGAAGGAGAAGTCTAGGGGACTAAGTGCTCCAGGTAAGTTTAACAATATTTCTTTTTGAAGAAAACTTTTGAAACTTATAATATTTATATGAGATTATGATCTTAGAACTTTGATGATTGGTCATGGATGTTGCTATATCATGTTACATATTGATCTTGCATGTGATATATGTTTGAATACTTAGACTGGTATAGAATGTTCTGCATAGGTATGGCTATGGGTGGCAAAATTTTTAACTTCTGTATTTTAATTTCTGGGAATTATCTATAGAGAATTAAAATAAATGGTTAACATAAGAATTAACGATATATGTGTCACGGATTTTAAGCCACTTGAATCATTCAATTTGGAGTCCATATGAGGTAGATATGGTCCGATTAGTAGTCAAAGGTCAGAAAATAGTTCATCAGGGAAGAATATGTTAGGATAGCTTCTGTATTTTAATTTCTGAGAATTATCTGTATGGAATTAAAATAAATGGTTAACATAAGAATTATAGCTATGTGTGTCACAGATTTGTAGCCACTGGAATCATTCAATTTGGAGTTCATATGAGGAAGATATGAGCTAATTAGTAGTCAAATGTTAGAAAATTGTTCATTAGGGAAGAATATGTTAGGATAGCTTCTGTATTTTAATTTCTGGGAATTATCTGTATGGAATTAAAATAAATGGTTAACATAATAATTATAGCTATGTGTGTCACGGATTTTTATCCACAGAATCAGTCAATTTGGAGTCCATAGGAGGAAGATATGAGCTAATTAGTAGTCAAATGTCAGAAAATGGTTCATCAGGGAAGAATATGTTAGGATAGCTTCTGTATTTTAATTTTTGAGAATTATCTGTATGGAATTAAAATAAATAGTCAACATAAGAATTATAGCTATGTGTGTCTCGGATTTGTAGCCATTGGAATCATTCAATTTGGAGTCCATATGATTAAGATATGAGCTAATTAGTAGTCAAAGGTCAGAAAATGGTTCATCAGGGAAGAATATGTTAGGATAGCTTCTGTATTTTAATTTTTCGGAATTATCTGTATGGAATTAAAATAAATGGTTAACATAAGAATTATAGATATGTGTGTCACGGATTTTTAGCCACTAGAATCATGCAAGTTGGAGTTCATATAAGGTAGATATGGTCTGATTAGTAGGTAGAGGTCAGAACCTATCCGAGAAGAAATAACCTGTACATTGAGGGAGTAATATCACATTGATTTCTTAATATTTCGCTATAATGTTCAACATAATAGTTTTATATAATTGTTTTATCTTAAAATTGACACCAGGATCAACTATATCGGAGTTCAAATGAGGGAGTTATGCTCTGATTAGTAAGAGAAGGTTAGATATGATGAAAACCTGCATCAAGAAAAATAAAGAAATAAAATTAATATTTAAAAAAGAAGACGAATCTTATAAATGACTAGTATATTCCATAGCCATTGCCATTTTATGAACTTCTTACCATCTTAAGTGTAAAATTCTGACATGAAAATATTTTATAAAGTGATATGTGAATTGGTTATGTTCATGGCATGATTACCAATGATTTATGGTAATAGTTATATTTTGATGAACATACTTGTTATTGAAAGCATATTTTTGGCTATCATTGTGAAAAGAAAGGAAATGAGCATGGTCACATGGCAATCCGTGTGGTGCACCAGTAGGGGACGCCCTACCAACGGTTATGATTATGATTATGAGAAAAGAAAGAAAAAGTGTGCGATGTCGGACGGAGCGAAAAAAGCCCGTACTAGAGAGTAGAGGATACTCACCCTGACCGGGGTAGCAAATAAGTTGACGGCCATCATATGATATTCTAAAAATAGTTAATCCTGTCATACATATCATTACTGTATGATTCTTATGTGCATAGATATAATGCATTCATGTGACTAAAGATATTTTCTGTAGTTTATACAGCTGAACATGACGTGATGAGCTATATTGATGATGATTTATTGTTGAATTTACTGGGATTTAATTCTCACTATATTTCCATATCATGTTCAGAAAATTAGCTATGCATATTTTTCTATAGCTCTGGCTTTTAGTGCACGTTGGATTGAGTACTTTATGTTGGACAGATTCCAGAAGCAAATAAAATGTTTATGGTCGAGTTGACTTAGATCCCGGTGAAGGTGCAACCACCCACACCTGTATCTCAGGAATTGGTCAACCAGAATAAATAAGATGTAGATTTTTATGTATTTGATATGTTGTACGTATGTTTTGATTAATGAAATGTATGTGAACTCTGTATTGTATAAATTAAATCAATGTTATATTGTGTTAAGTTGTAATGAGGTAATAACTTCTTGGTATTATAAACAAAAAAAAATTGATGCTTAAATGGAGTTGTTACAGTTCCACTATAAAGCCATTAGGATCTAGGACAAGCATCCATTGTTAATTACATTGGAATAGAATTGAGTTTTGAACTATGAAGTAATACTGAGTTTGTTTTATATTAAGAGTATTTGTTAGTGAAATTTCAAAAGTATATTCTATTTGAAATTTAGGATTTTTGATATGAATTAATATTAGTAGTAACTAATTGGGAGACGTTTGTACATACTATTAATTGAGAGATGTCTATACATAGTACAATTTATGATTTCTTCAATTAGGATAATTGAAATATGTACATATATGTGAGTATATACATATATATATATGTATATATGTATACATATACATATACATATATATATGTATATATACATATATACATATACATATACATATATATATATATATATATATATATATATATATATATATATATATATATATATATATATGTATATATATATATATATGTATATGTATATATATATATGTATATGTATATGTATATATATATATCTATGTATATGTATATATGTATATGTATATGTATATATATATATATGTATATGTATATATATATATATATATATGTATATATATATATATATATATATATATGTATATGTATATATATATATATATATGTATATGTATATATATATATATATATATATATACATATATATGTGTATATATATGTACATATGTATGTATATATATATATACATACATATATATGTGTATATGTATGTATGTAATACCTTGAAATGGCTTATGCTAATTTATTTAAAAGAGAAAGCATGTTTCAAGCCTTGAAAACTATTTCCTTGGGAGACTTGGAAACTTGTTAATTTGCATAAGAAATTTTGTTTGTTCTAGTTTCCAATTTTAACCCTACAACTTTATGAAAACTCCAACCATGTCCCTTATTTTTAGTTTCAAATTTTGCTGTTACAACTTTATAAATATTCCAATTATGTCCCTCTTTTTAGTTTCCAATTTTAATCTTACTGCTTTGTGAAAATCCCGCTTCTGTCCTTCTTTTTATTTCAAATTTTGCCCCTAAACCTTTATGAAAATGTGAAAGATACCCTTCATAAAATATGATTTTCTGGAAATGACAATTTTTCCCTTTAAGTAACCTAGGAAATGACCAAAGTACCCTTAGAATCCTTATCCTATTTCAACTAGACTATGTAGGAAAAATCTAACAGATATTCTCCCTCATCCAGTTGAAATACAAGGCAGCAATTCCTCCCCCTTCAAGAGCTCTTCTTTCTCCTCAAATATAGCCAAACAAACCAATTTTTGTGAGACTAAATATGCTCTTTGGTGGTAGAAACTATAGAGAGGAGTAGCACCAAGATTTAAGACATTTTTGGGTGATTTTTAAGAGGTGGACAACTTGAGGGAATGAGTTGGAGTCCTTAGGGTTTTTATGTTATTCAATAATTCTGGGTTTATCTTTATGTTAAGACATATTATAGTACTATCATGCAAATTTTCATGCTTAAATAACACCATGTAAGGACTTAAATCACAAGAACCATGCTTAAGTGAACAGTATTATGAACACTACCTTTGTGATTATGTTGCCTCTTGAAACATCCTAATAATAGAACATGAGATGGAGATTCAAATAATGGATTTAGGTTTGGAAAATTATTTAAGAAATTGGCTTATTTTTAAGCTTGAGGTGGTGGTATGGAAGTTGGAAAGTTGTGAAGTTTAGGAATTTGAATTTCATGGCATGAATCTAGTAGGTTATGGATTAATAAGGTATTATATATTAACATATATTTAAAGGCTATGAGAACTTAACCAAAATGTTAAAGAAAATTGAAGATGGATTTCAAAAGGCAATGGATGATTAAGGGTGGTGAAATGCTAAGCTTAAAGTTAATAATTTTGCACCATGTAAACTTACTAATTTTCTCCAATATTTCTCTTTAGGTTTTGAAGTGTTCCAAGAGTTATTTGAAATCAAATTGGATTGTTGGAACAGTCGAGGAGTGGAAGGAATTTAGTCACTTTGAGTCTCCAAAAGTTGCAAGTAGATATTGTTTACTATAACATATTTTTTAAGAATGATTTTTACTTGATTTCTATGTTACTTTCTTTGCTATAAGATGCTTACTCAAGTTTACATAACTTGGCTTTTTACATGTTTTCTATGTACTTAAAGGATTAAATTTTTATCTACTCTTATGTTTTATATGTTAAATTGAATTCATATTATGTTAAAATATTTTTCTTTCTTAGAATGTTAGGTATCTAGAACAGGCCTCTATGATGAATCCCTCCATTTCATATGATATGACATTTCTTTAAATGGCCGAATTTTTTTTTGGAATATGAGCATGGGTGTATGAATGACCATTTTTGATTTGGCATGGATGGAATGAGATACATTACTACAATGTGGTGTTAACCCATTAATTTGAGATTTTTTTCATGGCTAAGAAAGGCATATGATATAAATTATGCTGAGATTCAAAAGTTGGCCTATATGGTTTTGATTTGAAAATGTACAAACTACCGGTATTCTTTTTGAGGTAAAGAAGTTTATGGAGGGATTTTTTTAAAAAAAAGTTACCATTTTTTCATTAATTTACTTAGTTTAATTTTTCATATCCTTTTTATTACATTGGAGGAATAAATGTCAGAAACACTGCCAACTAGCAATAATAATTTCTAGCATTGGTGCACCTTGAACCAGTATTGCTAGTTGCATGTGACGGCCAACACAGGTGAATTGGTTTATGAGGGAATAGAGATCAAGTCTCCTCCTAGTGTTGTGATATGGAATATGTAGGAGTAGAGACACATTTTCCTCTTATGGATTGATGTGATGGTTATTACCCTCTCTTGTTGTATGCTTGGGAACTTAGTATGATTTTGATTTTGAGTCCTCCTATGTTAATATTGAAAAGTTAGTTTTTCTAATAATTTATATCTGAGCAAGATTATTTTATTTTCATTTAAAATACATGGTCATTTTAGAAAATCAATTTAGTATGTCTTAATTATACTTTTTTTCAAGTTTCCATACTAGCTGATTTTGAGCATTTAAGCTTTCTTTAAATATACATACTATTTCTCATTTTTATTAGTTCTTTTAGTTTATTAGAATTTTTCCTAACATAAAACTCGTGCATATGACTTGTTTTGTTTTATAGTAGATTAAATCTTCTCATTGAGTTGCATAAACTCACTTTCTCTTCATTATGTCTTTTTTTTAGATAATTTAGAAGAGGGAAACCAGCCTCCACTAACCCAAAGTAGAGTAAATATTGCAGTGGTGAGCTACCTATAGTGGGGGTCCTTGAGTATTTTGTATTTCTATTCATTGTACCAAAGACAATGATATGATGGTCATAGGCAATATCCCTACCCCTATTGCACTCTATATCTATACAACATTGTCATATGGCTTAGTAATGATAAAATGATTGAATGTTTATATATGAAAACATGCTTTTTATGCCTCATGATATGGATAAATCTATTATAGTTTATTATATATATATATATATATATATATATATATATTGAAAAAAATGAATTGTTCATGGATTCCGATTAAATGAGATATATTTATAAGTTTGGCACCTGGTGTGGTCACTATACTATTGTTTCTCAAGCTATGTGTTGTTGTTTTAATTAAAACTCGCAAGTACACGAATCTATTGGAGTATAGATTTAGTGGTATGCAAGGTCGATCCCACAGAGATTGCCAATTGAGAGAAAATTCTAATATAGATCCAAAATAAATACTTCTAACCTAGTTCCCAATGTCTTATTTTGTGAGAAGAATATTGAACAACTTACACAAAGAACTAATATACTGAAATTAAATGAAGATGTATTCAAAGTAAAGAAGCATGCTAAGGTTAGGGGATCCACTCTTGGTATATCGAATAAAAATAAATTTAACTCTTTTATTACTCAATTAGAATCTTCACACGAATAAAGTTCTAATCAGATGATATGTTAATTTAAGCTCAACTTTATTTATACATGAATTATATTTACCTCCTTTCTAATAATTAAAACATTCTTGTAAAATGGATTCAAGCGTACATTGTGCTAATCACCATATTGTCTACAATAAATCAAGAGTGATTCAAGTATTTATTGTGCCAAAAATTGTCTACAATATATCAAGGTTCACACTTTACAAGATTAAAAATACAAAGATGCAAAAGATAACTTGTAAATGGATTCAAGCATAAATTGTGCCAATCATTATATTTTCTACAATAAATCAAGATTGATTCAAGCATTTATTGTGCCAAAGATTGTTTACAATATATCAAAATTCACATTTTACAAGATTAACTTATGCAAAAAATGAAAGGTAGAAAATTAATTAACATAACAAAATAAAATGAAATAGAATCGGTGGCAAAGCCAACCAATAGTAAAATAAAATAAGGTAGGTGGCAAAGCCAACCACGAAAATAATAAGAGATAGGAGGACTAATAAAACCAGCAATAACATAACAAGAAATCGGCGGTATGATAAAACCAGCCATTAAGAAATAATTATGAGAAAAGAAATAGGAAGGTAAATACAATATCAAAGATAAACATTAAGATTAAGAGTTAGATAAATTATTATTCTCATACCAAGAGTTTCACCCTTTCACCTTAGCATTAGGAGATTAGTTCTCCATAATCAAGGCAAGAAAGTGAAATGAAAGATGAAGAAACATGATAATATTACGAAAGAAAATGAAAAATAAAAGATGTCTAAAGAGAGAATAACATTACAAGTTCGTAGAATTCCAACAAAGCTTTCCCAAGCTCTCTCCAAAGCTCTCCAAAAACTTCCCCACTCACCCCTCAAGCCTTCTATTTATAGATACAATTAAGTGTGGTTGGTGTGGTAATTGTCAAAATTGTTAGGTAGGAAGTTGTACAAAGTTGACAATTTGAATTCCATCATGTGCACCGAAATTGATCCTTGAATATCGTCTTGAAAACAGCCCAATTGTCTGACTTCATCAATACGAAAGTTGTAGAAAATTTCATTAGCTTTCCGTCAAGATAAATTGTGGGCAAATTGGATACGTAATATGTGAGTTATGGTCAAAATATTAGAGCAAAGTCGGGCTGGACTGCAGCAGTAGTCAGATTCTCTTCTAGCCCACTTTTGGCCCTTTTAATGTCCGTATTTTCTGACCGCTTGAACATGAAAGTTGTACCCAATTGTGTCAGCTACACACCTACAAAATTGCATACATATTGGATATGTATTTTCGGAGATATGATCCAAGTACTACAGTAAGGTTGGGCTGGACTGCAACCAGCAAACATATTCTCAACATTGGGTGCTTTGCCTTGAATCTTTATGTTTTAGTTCTTTAGGAAGTGTGATCATAAATCAAGAATAAATTTGTGCATATATCCATTAGGATGCGTCTCAAGAGACAATATGATAATGCTCCTTACTCAGCCATCCTTAATGAATTTGTTTTATCTACTTGATTTATAGACATCATTCCCAAAGAACCACAATTTAACTCTGATTCCTCCAATTAAGTCCATTTTCTACTCTTCTCTCCATCTGTAAGAAAGACACAAAACTAAAGACAAGTAAGGGAGATTTATGCTTAATTATGGCAAAAGATAAGATGAAAATATTTAATTTATGAGTATAAAACTCACTCATCACTATGCTACATAGTTGTTATGGATTTAGATATGAATTTGAATGATAAATATTTAATATATTGAATTTCATTTTTATTTTATCAAATTATGAAAGTGTTTTCATTTTTTTTTGAAGAAAAGTATTGTCAGAAATATTGTTTACTAGCAGCAATAGATATTAACTTTTGGTGCACCTCAAAACTCTAGCTAGTACAAGTGTTACTAGCCTTGTGTTCAGCCAATACATGGGTATATGTTAAAGGAGTGGTAGAATGCTTTTTGTGTAACATCCCTAAAAAATTAGTAATTCTCATTTATATATGGATTAATAAAAGAAATAAAGGAGTATGGATGTAATTGAAATGTTTTAAGGATGAACATGCAAACTTATTAATATTTTTGGGGTCAAAATATAATTTCCTAAATTTTAGGGGTCAAAGTGTAAATAATAAAATTTGCAAGGACTTCCTCCAACAATTAGTAAATTGCTATTTGGTTCCTCCATTATTTTTTTAAAAATCTTTCGTAGATTTTATAAGGAGATTACTATTCACTCTTTCTCCTCCATTTTCTCTCTAGATCTGGAGTACTTTCGAGTACCCGATCTCAAAACTAAGGGTACCACTGGATTCCGGACGGAGAGTACTACAATATTGGCTGAACAATTTTTTAAATTGGCTGAAGAATCGCTGTAGATCAGAAGTAGAAAATCTTAAAAAAAAGTAAACTCTGAAACTCCTATTTAGAGACTTTAAATTGGAATTTTGACACTACAGATGGATTTAGGATATAGATAAACTATAAGATATGAAAATTTTCAACCATCTAACAACTTTTTATGAGTCGTGAACAGTAAATCTAGCTGGCATAAATAGTGATTCCAGCAATGAAAAGTAATTTCGATCGAGAATAATATCCCCATTAGTTGACCAGTGTTGACCAAGCTTTCGGAGGCCAAATTTTGTGATTCCAGAGTCATTTCCTAGCTTTTTGGACCATCCTGACTCGTTTTTGAGGTTTATTTGATCAGATTTGACTTGAAAAAAAAATACAATTGGGGCTGTCCAACTTAGAGCCCTAACCTTGTGAGTAAATAATTCTTTCTTTGACTTACCTTATACTTTTCTTGAATTTAAAAGTATAATTGGTTATGTTTACAAATTATTTATGCTATCATAAGTTTTTGAAATGTTTTAAAATATTTGTTTTGCTCAAACTGGCACAATTTATTATTATTTGGTAAAGTGAATATTATGTGCATGAAGCATTGATCTGTAAAGCTATAAAGTTAATGATTATGATTGAATGGCAAGCGTAAATCTTATGGCGAGTTGCTTAATAATTATACATTGCATTTGATGAATATGCATTTGTGTGTGTGTGTGTGTGTCTATATATATATATATATATATATATATATATATATATATATATATGTATGGATGAATATCGACGGTTGTATGGCTTGAGATGGTACCGAGTAGGGGACGCCTTATTAGCCTGAGTGAGCCAAGGGAAGGCCGCTCTAACCAGGTGACAATGGTAATATAGGGAGGCAGTAGAGTGATGAACTCAAATTCTCTGATCACTTATTGTGATCGTAGTTGATAGGTCACTATGCATATAGCAAATGAGTGAATTAAGTGTATTGAGAGTTGTAACATGCTTGAGTATTATGTAAAAAAATAGATTTTCAGTGCATATATAGTATGTTAATTATGCATCAACAAAATGAAATTGTTGAGATTGAAAATTCATGTGTAAATAATTGTTGAGAAAAGTCTTCTTAGAACGAACGAACTAGTTAAATGGAATTGATAGGAACTAGAATTATATGCTTTTAGAAATAAAAGTAAGAAAGGTCTGAGATTCTTGGGAGGATGTTGACACGTGAGAATCACATATGACTTTATAGACGTTTGGAATAAGAAAAGTCGATTACCCAATATGGATGTGTATATGTACTTTCATGTGTATAGTTCCTAATTATATTGACTTATGGATATAAATATACGAATTTAAAGATAGTTCATATATTAGTGAAGATGATATACAAAAAAGATATCCTTAATTGCTTTAGTAGTGAGGTTAATAACTGTAATTTATGCCTTGACTTTATTTCCTACTCGTGGTAGGATGTGTTGAAATTCAGGGACCGAATTTCTTAATGGGGGAAGAATGTAACAACCCTAAAATTTGGTAATTTTCATTTATGTATGGATTATTAAAAGAAATAAAGGAGTATGGATGTAATTGAAAGATTTTCAGGATGAAAATGAATTTTTTTTAATTTTTTGGGTCAAATTGTAATTTCCTAAAAGTTTAGGGGTCAAAGTGTAAATAATAAAATTTGCAAAGATTTCTTCTAACAATTAGAAAATTGCTAATTAGTCCCTCCATCAATATAAAAAAACTAAAAAAAAAGAAAATCATTTTTTTCCGTAACCAATGAAATGAATAGTGAATAGTAACTTGTTCTCACCTCATTTTCTCTTTAAATCTAGAGTACTTTTGAGCATCTAATCTCAAAACTAAAGGTACCACTAGATTTAGGACAAAGAATACTACGATATTGGCCGAATAATTTTTTTAATCGGCTGTAGGATCGCCGTAGATCAAAAGTAAAAAATCTTAAAAAAAGGTAAATTCTAAAACTCCTATTTAGAGACTTCAAATTAAAAATCTGACACCGTAGATGGATTCAGGAAATAAATAAACCTTAGGATATGAAATTTTTCAGCCATCTGATAACTTTTTGTGCGTTGTGAATTGTAAATTCGGCAAATATAAATAGTGATTTCGACAGTAAATAGTAATTTCGATTGTGAATGGTACTCATTAGTTGACCAGTGTTGATTAAGCTCTCGGAGGCTAAATTTTGCAATTCCGGAGTCATTTCCTAGGTTTTTGGACCCTCCGTACTCAATTTTGAGGTCTATTTGATCAAATTTATATTGGAAAAGTATATTTTAGGACTGTGTAACCTGGAGCCTTATCTTATGAATAGATAATTCTTTCTATGATTTATCCTATGCTTTTCTTGAATTTTAAATTTATAATTGGTTCTATTTATAGGTTATTTATACTTTTACATGCCTATAAAATAGATTAAAATACCTGATTTATTTATTATCGTCATATAGTTCAAGAAGAGTATAATTTTGAAAATAGATTTTTGAATTCATTAAATATGTGATTCTAAATGTATTTCTCATTATATGGTAAAGGTAATATATTATGCACGTGGCATTGATATGTAAAGCTATAAGATTGCCTTGGAAAAGGGCATGTATATGTAATAACTGTGATTGGAAAATTTCTAACAAAAGAATTTTATTAGGATTGAAAATTCTGTATTATACTAAAACCTCTGTTTTGAATGATATGACATGTGTACAAATATGATATTTCTGTGAAGAAATTCTATTGGAAACACTGTTTTCTAATAACAGGTGATGTTAGTCTTGGTGCACCTTGACACCTCAGTTAGCAGGGGTGGTGCTAGCCTTGTGTGACAGCCAACACACGGGATATGATATGTGAAGGAGAGCGGGATGCCTCCTATCTGGGTGAGATATTGACTATATGATATGTGATTTTCCCTCTCTCGCTGTGTGCTTGGGAAATTACCCATATTAGAGTCCCTTCGCGTGTCATCTTGAATGTTGGTAGGGCAAACCTTAGTTGGGATGCTGAGTTGAGGCAAATCCTACACCACTAAAGTATGGAAGGGCTTGAACTCTGATATGGTGGTTCTGATATGCGATCCTCCTAATGTTTTCATGTGAAGTATTTCGATGCATAATAATATTTTGTTTAATGATCATACAGTACAATATATGATTTTGGATATCAGAATATCCTTTGATTTAAGAATATTTGAAATACGGGTCCTATATGGATGTACTTCCGAACTGTATTTTCTATGTGAAAAAATTTTAAATATGAGTACATCCATATGTTGACCTAAGGGGTCATAGGAGATATTATCTGCTCACTGAGTTATCAAGCTCACTAAACGATATCTATATTTTTTTCAAATAAGAATACAGAGTTTGGTCCTTCCCCTTCAGATAGTTGATCAGTTAGATGACATAATCTTTGAGTGAGCCTACTTTGTTTCTAGGGCTCATAGATTTTGACTTATATTATACATGTACTCTAGAGTATGTTCTGAACACCACAGGTAGGATCTTTACTTCTGTTGTTACTCTGACATTTATAAACTTAGTCTGTATATTGTGTTTACATGAGAGAACTTATTTGTATCTGTTTCCATAATGAAGGCTTGTATTATATCTATTATAGTAAAGATCTGACCATAAAGTATGTGTTTCACGTGCCCTTAAATTGGGGGCGTGACACCATCAATTGACCAATGTTGACCAAACTCCTAGAAACCAAATTTCACGATTTTGGAGTCATTTTTTAGGTTTTTGGACCCTCCGAACTCATTTTTGAGATCCATTTGATCAGATTTAACTTGAAAAAAAAATTGGAGCTATCCAACCTGGAGCCTTAACCCGATGAGTAGATAATTCTTTCTATGACTTACCCTATGTTTTCTCTTGAACTGAAAATGTATAATTGGTTCTATTTACAAATTATTTATGCTATCATAAGTTTTTGAAATGTGTTAAAATATTTGTTTTGCTTACGATCTAACACATAGTTCAAGAAGAGTATGATTTTACAAATAAATTTTGAAACTCATTGAATATGTGGTTCTAAATGTATTTATCATTATTTGGTAGATTGAATATTATGTGTGTGAGACATTATTATGTAAAACTATAAAGTTGCGGATTATGATTGAATGGCAAGCGTAAAGCTCATGGCGAGTTATTTGATAATTATACATTGCATTTGTGTGTGTGTGTGTGTGTGTGTGTGTGTCTATATATATATATATATATATATATATATATATATATATATATATATATATATATATATATATATATATATATATATATATATATATTTGTATTGATGAATATCGACGGGTTGTATGGCTTGAGACGGTACCGAGTAGGGACACCCTAATAGCCTGAGTGAGCCAAGGGAGGGGCCGCTCTAACCGGGTGACAGTGGTAATGTGGGGAGGCAGTAAGGTGATGAACTCACATTCCTTGATCACTTATTGTGACTGTAGTCGATTGGTCACTATACATATAGCAAATGAGTGAATTGAGTGTATTGAGATTTGTAACATGCTTGAGCATTATGTAAAAAAAGTTAATTTTCAGTGTATATATAGTATGTTAATTATGTATCAAACAAAAGTTATTACTTTATCTCAAAAGCTTAATATTTTACTATAACTTATACAACTGAACATAATATCATCCCTTACTGTGTGCTTGCAAATATTTAATGGTTTTGATATGGGATCCTCTTAATGGTTTCATGAGAAAAAATTTGATGGATAACAATATTTGATTAATGATCATATCGTATTGCATATGGTTTCAAATATATGAATGTGATTTAAATTGAGAATAATTGAAATACTGGTCCCATATAGATGTACCTTTGAACTATAATTTTTTATGTGATAAATTTTAATATGAATACATCCATATACTGACCTGAAAGGTAATATGAGGTATTATCTGCTCACTGAATTGTTAAACTCACTGCACGTTATCTACATTTTTTCCCATATAAGAATACATAATTTGATCCTTCCCCTTCAGATAGTTGATCAGTTATATGACACAATTTCTGAGTGAGCCTACTTTTTTTTCAGGGCTTGTAGATTTTGGTCATATTGTATTTGTACTTTAGAGTATGCTCTGAACGCCACAGGCAGGATCTTTATTTGTGCTGTTATTTTGATATTTATAGACTTGGTCAGTATATTGTATATACATAGGAATACATATATGTAAATATTTTTAATGATAAATAAGTGTATTATACATGTTATGGCAAATATATGTTTGTAAAGCATGTGCTTCACGTGCCCTTAAATTGGGAGCGTGACATTCTAACTATTTGAATAGTGATTACCTCTCTTTCTGTGTGCTTAGGAATAATACATGGTTCTGATATGGAATCGTCCAAACCAAATTCTTGAAAGAAGTGATTTAAATTTAATTTTGTTTATTTCATTTTATTATACTTTGTTTTTATAGTAATAAAACCTCTTAGACTTATTAAAATTATAGTTTCGTCTTATTTTGTTAAGAATTTAAATATATGGATTTATCAATTGTTAAATTGTATTTGTTAACTATTATAATTTTCTAGTTATGATTTTGTTCTAAGTTATATTTTTATACAATTTGAAAATATTGATTTTTGTTGGACTAAGTTAAGTATGAGTATTTGGTTTATAGTATTTATGAAATATTAAGTGTGAACTAATTTGCGTTTTTTAACAAAGAAAAGCTTTATAAGGTATAAAGTTTTGATAGAAATTCATTTTCTAATGGAGTTGTGATTTTGTGAAAAGGTTTGTTGTGAAAGTACTACGTTTTCAAAAAATATTTTTTTTATGATTTGATAAAGATATATATCTTGATTTCTATTTAAAGTATATTGGAAAGATTTTATACTTTTAAGTATTGAGATTTATTTGGATTGTAAGTTATTATGAAAAATTTATGCATGTCGCTTGTCCTGTTATGTTATAGCATATGGTACCTGCTTAATGAGTTAAAATCCTCACCCTTCCTTTGTTTCCTTTTTTTTTTATAGATAAATTTTAGAATCAAATTTGTTTGCTGCAACGAGTGGATGAGTAAGCTAATCTTGTTGAGTCCATTATGTTCTAGTGGGCTTAGCTTTATTATTTATTTGTATGGATTATTATACTCTAGAGTATGCTCCATTTATGTCACGCCCCTACTTTAAGAACACGAATAACAGTACTGTTCGATAACTTTATCGAATTTATTTGCAATCAACTTCATATTATAACATAACAGGATAATATCATATGTTCGTAACTAGTTTCCAGTATAACTAATTATACATGCCAAAGCCACACTTAACAATATTACAACGAAAGTAAAGATCCTGTCTGTGACATTCAGAGCAACTCTAGAGTACAATTATATTACAGTTTTAAACACTGAGAGCCTAGAGACAATTTAGGCTCACCACAGAAGTACAACACTTAGTCGATCAAGAAGCTGCAGGACCAAACTCTAGGTCTTAATCTGATAAATATATCAACCACGTGTAGTGAGTTTTACAACTCAGTGAGCAGATAACACCTCTTATGACCTCTTAGGTCAACATATGAATATACTCTTTATTTTTAAAACTTGTCATATTGAAAATCACAATTCAGAGGTATATTCATATGGGACTCGCAGTTCAAATAATCTCTGTTCAAATTCATATTAATATTCATAAGTAATGTTGTAATAACGGTAATAAAATCATGTTATACATCAACATAAATCTTATGAATACATTTGGAGGATCCCATATCAGAACCACCATATCAGAGTTTAACCCCTTCCATACTTTGGTGATATAGGATTTTCCTAAACTCAGCATCCCGCTGAGATTTACCCTACTACCATTCAAGAGGACACGTGAAGGGATTCTATATGGGTATTGTAACAACCTTTTATTTATTTATTATTATACAATATTGAGTTCACATACATGTCATTAATCAAAACGTACATGCAACATATCAAACACATAGATATTTATATCTTGTTTATTTTGGTTGACTAATTCTGGAGATACAGGTGCGGGTGGTTGCACCTTCACCGGGATCTGAACCAACTCGACCACAAACATCTTATTTGACTCTGAGATCTGCCCAACATAAAGTAACTCGATCCAATGTGCACTAAAAGCCAGAGCCATAGAAAAAAGCTGCATAACTAATTTTCTGAACATGATATAGAAATATAGTGAGAATTAAATCTCAGTAAGTTCAACAATAAATCACATCAATATAGCTCATCACGTCATGTTCAGCTGTATAAACTACAGAAAATATCTTTGGTCACATGAATGCATTATATCTATGCTCATAAGAATCATACAGTAATGATATGTATGACAAGATTAACTATTTTCAGAATATTATATAATGGCCATCAACTTATTCTCATTTTAAGCTACCCCGATCAAGGCGAGTATCCTCTACTCTCCAGTATGGGTTTTTCTCGCTCCATCTGACATGTCACACTTTCTCTTTCTTTTCTCATAATCATAATCATAACCGTTGGTCGGGCGTCCCCTACTGGTGCACCACACGGATTGCCATGTGACCGTGCTCATTTCTTTTCTTTTCACAATGATAGCCAAAAATATGCTTTCAATAACAAGTATGTTCATCAAAATATAACTATTACCAAAAAATCATTGGTAATCATGCCATGAACATAACCATTCCAAATATCACTTTATAAAATGTTTCCATGTCAAAATTTCACACTTAAGATGGTAAGAAGTTCATACAATGGCAATGGCTATGGCTATACTAGTTATTTATTATTTTCATTTATAAGATTCATCTTGTTTTTTAAATATTAATTTTATTTCTTTATTTTCTTGAAGCAGGTTTTCATCCTATTTAACCTTCTCTTAATAATCAGAGCATAACTCCCTCAATTTAACTCCGATGTAGGTGATCTTGGTGTCAATTTCAAGATAACAAAATTATCTAAAACTATTATGTTAAATATTATAGTGAAATATTAAGAAATCAAGGTGATATTACTCTCTCAATGTATGGGTTATTTCTTCTCAGATAGGTTCTGACCTCTACCTACTAATCTGTCCATATCTCCCTCATAAGAAATCCAAATAAAGTGATTCCAGTGGTTAAACATCCCTGACACATATATATATAATTTATATGTTAACAATTTATTTTAATTCCTTATAAAATATTCCCAGAAATTAAAACACCGAAGCTATCCTAACATATTCTTCCTGATTAACCATTTTTTGACCTTTGTTTACTAATCGGAACATATCTATCTCATAAAAACTCTAAATGGAATGATTCCAGTGGCTACAAATCCGTGACACGTATATCTATAATTAATATGTTAACCATTTATTTTAGTTCCTTATAGAATGTTCCCAAAAATTAAAACACCGAAGCTATCCTAACATATTCTTCCCTAATTAACCATTTTCTAACCTTTGTTTACTAATCGGAACATATCTACCTCATATGAACTCTAAATTGAATGATTCCAGTGGATAAAAATTCATGACACATATATCTATAATTATTATGTTAACCATTTATTTTAATTCCCTACAGATAATTCTCAGAAATTAAAACACAGAAGCTATCCTAACATATTCTTCCCTGATGAACCATTTTCTGACCTTTGACTACTAATCGGCTCATATCTTCCTCATATGGACTCCAAATTGAATTATTCCAGTGGCTAAAAATCCATGACACATATATATTTAATTAGTATGTTAACCATTTATTTTAATTCCCTATAGATAATTCTCATAAATTAAAACACAGAAGCCATCCTAATATATTCTTCCCTGATGAACCATTTTTTGACCTTTGACTAGTAATCAGCTCATATCTTCCTCATATGGACTCCAAATGGAGTGATTCCAGTGGTTTAAAATCCGTGACACATATATCTTTAATTATTATGTTAACCATTTATTTTAATTCCCTACAGATAATTCTCAAAAATTAAAACACAGAAGATATCCTAACATATTCTTCCCTGATGAACCATTTTCTGACCTTTAACTAGTAATCGACTCATATCATCCTCATATGGACTCCAAATTGAGTGATTCAAGTGGCTAAAAGTCCGTGACACATATATCTTTAATTCTTATGTTAACCATTTATTTTAATTCCCTACCGATAATTCCCAGAAATTAAAACACAGAAGCTTAAAATTTTGCCACCCATAGCCATACCTATGTAGAACTTTCTATACTAGCCTAAGTATTCAAACATACATCACAGGCAAGATCAATATGTAACATGATATAGCAACATCCATGACCAATCATTAAAGTTCTAAGATTAAAATCTCATATAAATATTATAAGTTTCAAAACTTTTCTTCAAAAAGAAATATTGTTAAAATTACTTGGAGCACTTAGTCTTCTAGACTTCTCCTTCCTCTTTCTTCCTTTCTTCCTCTCCTTTTCTCACTCTACCTTGATTCTATTTTTCTTCTCCCTCACTTAGACGAAAATTCTAATCTTGTAAGGGTGGGTTTTTCTGAAATAGACCCTCCAATAATTTACCTTTCATGATCATCGGTCTACCTTACCACAATTAGGTTACACTTGGTTGAAGTTTTGGAAAACAAACAACTTATGTTCTTTTCTTTCTCTTCCTTAGTCAAGATATGCATAGGAAAAGGAGATTTGTATTTTGAAAATTATGATAATATGTTCTTAAGATATAGGACAAGATCCCTTTGATTTAGGGATTCATTTCCTTTTTCTTTTGTCTTAATCAAGTATGATAGATTTGCCTTTTTAAGTGGCAAATTTCTATCCCTTGAATCTCCATTATTTGGTTGAAATTATTTGTGTGGGATAAAGATGTTTTGTCATAATGCTATGTATTATTACCCACTTGCTAAAATTATGAGTGTAGGATATTGATGTTTTGTCCTAAATTCTTGTATTATCATACCACTTGCTAAATTTTTGTCTTAATGTCAAATCACCTAATCTTGATTACACCATTATTTCATCATTTTAATTTTAATTTTATTTTTATTTTTCCTCTTGGGCTTGGGCTCTTTCTTGCCCATTTTCTTTACTTTAGTTAAAATTCTACCTTTCATAATGGGCTTGGTCACATTTTCATGATTTTTGGGCTACCGGTCCAATTTTTATATCCTAGTCCAAGTCTATGTTTTATTTCTTCATTGGGCTATCCTATTGGCTTGCTAAAAATTTATGTGAAGTAGGAAAACACTATATGAAGTGTCCATAGGTGAAAGCCCAATTTATGGGTGGAGATACTAAACTTAGTAACTTTTGCTCTTAAATTAAGAAAAATTTCCCTAATTCGATCTTCTTGAAATTTTAAGACCTTTACTTACTTCACAAAAATTTATCTTTCTTACCCAAGAATTTCACCTTTCTTTAGTATATTTATTTTTAATATTTCCTCTTAAGTTTTCTCTATTTACCTATTCCATTAATGTTAGAATATTTCTATGCATATACGTAAGGCAAAGAATTTATAAGGATTATATTTCCTTAGATATCTAAAAATTGTCTAATAAATTTTATTTTCTTATGGGATGTTACAGGTATTTCCCAAGCACACAGCAAGGAAAGGTAAATCATAACTCATATAACTAGCATCTCGCCCATATAGGAGGCATCGCGCTCTTCATCACATATTATCTCCCGTGTGTTGGCTCTCACATGAGGCTAGCACTTCCCCCTGCTAGCTGACGCAATCAAGGTGCACTAGGGCTAACATGACCTGCTGTTAGCAGACAGTGTTTTCAATATAATTCCTCCATAAAACCATAATCTCATATATTCCATATTAATCAAAACAGAGGTTCTATTATAAAACAACATTTTCATTCTTAGTATATTCCTCTGTCAAAACTTCCTAATCAGGGGAATCACGTATACATGCCCATATATGAGGAAATTATATCATTGTATAAATCAATATCATGTGCATAATATATTTCATTTGCCATATAATGAAAAATACATATAAAAATCACATGTTCAATGTATTTCAAAATTCATTTCAAAAGTCATACTCTTCTTGAACTAGATATCATATTGCAATCGTTTCATATATTTTAAACCATTTCAGGAACATATAAAAGTATAAATAACTTGTAAATATACTAATTTATCAATTTAAAGTTTAAGAAGAGTAAAGAAAAATCATAGAAAGAATCATCTACTCACAAAATTAGGGTACCAAGTTGGACAACCCCAAAATTCTTGTTTTTGATCCGAATTCGGCAAATAAACCCCAAAATTGAGTTCGAAAGGTCTAAAAACCTTAAAAATGAGAAATGAGAAATGACAGGGAATGTCGTTACAAATGAAGATCTCGAAGTCAGTACCACCTCCTCACCCTTTGTGTTTCAATGGTGGAGTGCTGGATAAGAACTCTCGTTTATGTACTGAAATGTTGTATTGTATAATTATTACATGTGTGAGGTTTGTAACTTATATATATATATATTGTGTTTTTACATATGGCAGATTTAATATGTGAAAAGTGAAAAAAATAAGTAAATAAATAAAAATAAAAGTAAATCGGATCCTATAAAGTTGCTATAATAATAATAATAATAATAAATGAAAGTAAAAATCAGACGTTACAAAGTTGGTATCAGAGCGGTCGATCTTAGGTGACCATGGGGTGGGTGGTCACCTTGATTGAATTAGAGGAGTCTTGAATAGTTATGTGGAAACATTGTGTAAGGTAGTGAATAAATTTAGTAGAAAAGTACTAGTATTTCCTATTTATAGTCTTGTGTGGAGTGATAACTACTGTAAAATTTTGAACTGCTGTTGAGTTTGATCACCTCAATAGTGACTAATATATTGCTTTACCAATACAGTGAATTATGGCACCACCAAGAAAGAATCTGCCAGGCAGTGCAGATGCTACCTTAAATAACATAGCCGTAGATATTCAAGCTCAGGCAACTGCTACGAATCAGATTCTGCAGCACCTTCAAAATATTAATAATAATGACAAAGCTAGGGGAAATGAAGGAAACCGAAATGGAAACAGAACTAGGAATGGTAATGGATGGTCTGAATTTATGAGAACGCGGCCTCTGTCTTTTGTGGGTGCATATGACCCCATAGTTGCTGAGAGATGGCTAACATAACTTGAGAAGATTTTTGAAGTTCTAAATTATTCTGATGAGCAGAAGGTTAATTTTTGGACATATATGCTAAAGAAGAAGCTGAATACTGGTGGAGAGGAGCCAAAGAGTTACTGGTACATTAAGACAGGAAAATTACATGGCACTTGTTCCAAGAGATTTTTCTAAACAAATATTTTCCTAGTAATGTGAGAGCTGAGAAAGAGATTGAGTTTCTTCAGCTTAGATAGGGAAATAAGACCATTAAGCACTATATTACCAAGTTTGAAGAACTGTCTAAGTTTTCAAGTACTTTGAAGAATAGTCCAGATAAAGCCTGGAAGGCAGTAAAGTTTGAATCAAGACTGAACCCGGAGCTTAGGAATGCTGTGGTGGCATTAGAGATTCGGGAATATACCTCGTTGGTAAATAAATGTCGGATGCTAGCGATAAGTCTAAAAGCAATAGAGGATGAAAGGGAGAGACAGACTTAGTGGAAGCGGAAGAGAGAGTTTTCAGTTATGGATATAAATACTAGAGGGAAGAATATCCTGAGAGGTAAACAACCAACACTTATGGAACCCAAACCTTTTCTGAAAAAGCCAACAACGGGTCAGTGTAGGAAATGCGGAAAATTCTATGGGGATAAACCATGTTATTTTGATTCAGTTACTTACTACCAATGTGGACAGAAGGGGCACATGGAACGATATTGTCCATTGGGAAATGGGAAAGGTATTGCACGAACTCAACAAACGACAGGAAAAGTTTTCACTTTGAGTGGTACTGAAGCAAAATCAGCCCCTGATTTGATGCAAGGTACATTCTGTATCAACAATCTGCCTCTGATTGTATTATTTGATTCTGGTGCGAGCCATTCTTTCATAGCATTAGAATATGTAGAGAAGTTACAACACTCTATTACAGAGTTACCATACGAGTTAGTGGTGGTGACCCCTACAGGAGGAAAAATATTTACCTCCTCAATGTGTTTAAATTGTCCCGTTGTATTGAGTGATAGATCCTTTGTAGTGGATTTGATCGGTCTACCTTTGGATGGTATAAATTTCATATTGGGAATGGATTGGTTAAGTTAGAACCGAGTCATCCTGGATTATTGCAATAAGACTTTTGAGTTCCTCTTGGACCCACCGAAGGACCAAAAGTATAGCATTATTAGTGCTCACCAACTCAATAAGGAGATAAAGGATACGGCTCTGAAATGTGTTTTCCTGTATACTATCAACCCGAGTATAAAACGGGAATTGCTTGAGATTTTAATAGTCTGTGAATTTCCAGAGGTTTTTCTCTTTGAGATTTCTGAACCTCCACCGAAGAGAGAAGTGGAATTTTCCATCGATCTAGCACCAGAGGCGAGGCTTATTTCTATTACTCCCTATAGAATGTCTCATGTGGAACTGCAAGAGCTTAAGAAGTAAATCGAAGAGCTGTTAGAAAAGAACTTTATCAAACCCAGCATATCACCTTGGGGAGTGCTTGTATTGTTTGTAAAGAAGAAAGATGGCAATTTGAGATTGTGCATTGATTACAGGCAATTGAATAAGGAGACCATTAAGAATAAGTATCCATTATCTAGAATAGACGATCTATTAGATCAATTAAAGAGAGCTACTATTTTCTCTAAGATAGACTTGAGGTCAGGATATCATCAGATCGGAGTTAAAGAAGAAGACATTCCAAAAATAGCTTTCAGAACTCGGTATGGACACTATGAATTTTTAGTCATGCCTTTTGGGGTCATAAATGCACCTGTAGTCTTTATGGACTATATGAATTGCATTTTTAGACCCTACTTGGATCAATTCGTAGTAGTGTTCATAGATGATATTTTAATTTACTCTAAGAACAAGGAAGAACACAACCAGCATCTCCGATTAGTACTTCAGGTCTTGAAGCAAAAGAAAATTTTTGCTAAGTTGGAAAAATGTGAATTTTGACTGGAAGAAGTGAAGTTTTTGGGTCACGTAATTCTAAAGATGGTGTGTCGGTGGATCTTAGTAAAACTGAAGCAGTGCTAAAATGGGAGAGGCTAAAAACTGTGACTGAAATGAGAAGTTTCCTGGGTTTAGCAGGATATTACAGAAGGTTTATATAGTGATTTTCTCAAATAGCTTTGCCTTTGAGTCGATTGACCAGAAAAGGAATTCCATTTAATTGGATTGAGGAATGCAAGAATAGTTTTCAAGAGCTTAAAGTCAAATTGACTTCTCCACCTGTTCTAGTTGTTCCTAACCCTTCTGGATGCTTTGTAGTCTATACGGATGCTTCAAAGAAAGGTTTAGGTTGTGTTTTGATGCAAGAAAGTAGAGTAGTTGCTTATGCGTCTCGACAATTGAGACCACATGAAGAGAACTATCCTACCCATGATTTAGAGTTTGCTGCAATATTTTTTACCCTGAAGATGTGGAGACACTACTTGTATAGAGCTGTATTTGAAATATATAGTGATCACAAGAGTTTAAAGTATCTCTTTGACCAAAAAGAATTGAATATGAGGCAAAGAAGGTGGATGGAATTCATTAATGATTACAAATTTGAATTAAAGTATCACCCAGGGAAGGCAAATGTAGTAGCTGATGCGTTGAGCCAAAAGTCGTTGCATTTAAGTCAAATACTGATAAAAGAAATGGAGCTAATTGAAGAATTTAAAAATTTGAAATTATCAATTATGACTATCCCTGAAAGTTTGATTGTTAGTGAATTAAGAATTAAAAGTGATTTGGAGACTCAGATTAAGGAAGCACAGATACATGATCAATTTTTACAAGATTGAAGAGAATAGCCTGACTTTGCAATGTCAAAGGATAGAATTATTATGTACCGGGGCAAAACATGTATACCACAAGGAGAGAATTTGAAGGCTAAGATTTTGTAAGAAGCTCATCAAAGTAAGTATACAATCCATCCATAATCTACAAAAATGTATCAAGATTTGAAAAGATTATACTGGTGGCTAGGAGTGAAGAGAGACATTGCTGAATACGTGTCTGAGTGTCTGGTTTGTCAAAAGGTAAAGATAGAACATCAAAAATCTTCTAGGATGTTACAACCTTTAGAAATTTCTGAGTGGAAATGGGATAGTATATCTATGGATTTTATTGTCGGATTACCTAAGACTCAGACAGGTCATGATGCGATATGGGTAATAGTAGATAGGTTGATGAAATATGCGCACTTTCTACCCATTAAAAAAAAGTACCTGTTGAATAAGTTGGCCCAGTTGTATATGAAAGAAATTGTATGGTTGCATGGAATTCCTAATATTATCATTTTAGATTGAGATCCCCGATTTACTTCTAGATTTTGGAGAATGCTACAAGAAACTTTTTGTAACATCCCTAATTTCGTTTCATGAATTAATAAAAGTACAAAAGTATTCAAAGTAACATCCCTAATTTCATTTCTTTTATTGATAAAGGTACATAAATATTTAATTAAGGAAATAAAATTTATTAGACAATTTTTAGATATCTAAGGAAATATAATCCTTAGAAATTCTTCACCTTATGTGTATGCATAGAAATGTTCTAAAATTAATGGAATAGGTAAAATGAGAAAACCTAAGAGGAAAAATTAGAAATAAATATACTAAAGAAAGGTGAAATTCTTGGGTCAGGTAGACAAACTTTTGGAAACAAGTAAAGGTCTTAAAATTTCAAGAAAACATTGGATTAGGGTAATTTTTCCTAATTCAAGAACTAGAGTTACTAAGTTTAGTATCTCTACCCGTAAATTGGGCTTTCACCTATGGACAATTCATATAGAGTTTTTTCCACTTCACATAATTTGTTAGCAAGCCCATTGGATAACCTAACCAAGAAATAAAACATAGACTTGGACTAGGATATAGAAATTGGACCGGTAGCCCAAAAATCATGAAAATGTGACCAAGCCCATTATGAAATGTAGAATTTTAACCAAAGTAAAGAAAATGGACAAGAGTTAGCCCAAACCCAAGATGAAAAATAAAAATAAAGTGATAAGATAATGGTGTAATCAAGATTAGGTGACATGGCATTAAGACAAAAATTTAGCAAGTGGTTTGATATCTTACATTCATAATTTTAGCAAGTGGTATGATAATACAAGGATTTAGGATAAAACATCTATATCCTACACTCATAATTGTAGCAAGTGGTATGATAATACATAGCATTACGACAAAACATTTCTATCCTACACAAATAATTTCAACCAAATAATGGAGATTCAAGGGCTAGAAATTTGCCACCTAAAAAGGAAAACCTATCATAATTGATTAAGACAAAAGAAAAAGGAAATGAATCCCTAAATCAAAGGGCCCTTGTCCCTTATCTTAGAAACATATTATTATAATTTTCAAAATACAAATCTCCTTTTGCTATGCATATCTTGACTAAGGAAGAGGAAGACAAGAACATAAGTTGTTTGTTTTCCAAAAATTCAACCAAGTGTATCCTAATTGTGATAAGGTAGACCCATGATCATGAAAGATGAATTATTTGGTGGTATATTTAAGCAAAACTCACCCTTACAACATTAGAATTTTCGTCCAAGTGAGGGAGAGGAAAAATAGAAGCAAGGTAGAGTGCAGAAAGGAGAGGAAGAAAGGAAGAAAGAGGAAGGAGAAGTCTAGAGGACTAAGTACTCCAAGTAAGTTTAACAATATTTCTTTTTGAAGTTGTACGATTTTCATGTGCATAGATATAGTGCATTCGTGTGACCAAAGATATTTGTTGTAGTTTATACAGCTGAACATGACGTGATGAGCTATATTGATGATGATTTTTTGTTGAACTCACTGGGATTTAATTCTCACTATATTTCCATATCATGTTCAAAAAATTAGTTATGCAGATTTTTCTATGGCTCTGGCTTTTAGTGCACGTTGGATCGAGTACTTTATGTTGGACAGATACCAGAAGCAAATAAAATGTTTGTGGTTGAGTTGGCTTAGATCCCGGTGAAGGTGCAACCGCCCGCACCTGTATCTCTGGAATTGGTCAACTAGAATAAATAAGATGTAGATTTTTATGTGTTTGATATGTTGTACGTATGTTTTGATTAATAACATGTATGTAAACTCTATATTGTATAATAATAATAATAATAATAATAATAAAAGTTGTTACATAATTGGTAACAGAGCAGGTCGATCCTAGATGGTCAGTGGTTGGATGGTTATCTGAATCGATCTTATAGTGTCTTGAGTATGTTGTGGTTGTGCTTTGTGGGGGATAAGTGAATTCATATAGGTAAGAAATTACTAGTGTTTCCTATCCATATGCCGAGGTGGTGTTATGACTGCTGTTAAATATTTTTTAGACTAACTATTGGGCTTGATCACCTCAATAGTAGCATAACTTTATTTTTACCACAGTAGGAAATAGCACCACCAAGGAGGAATCCAGTAAACAATGCGAAGGAAACCCTACATAACCTGGCCACGGCAATTCGAGACCAAGTCATGACTACTAACCAAATTCTACAATACGTCCAGAATGCTAAAAACCTGAATGGTGAGAATGGTGGTAATAATCGGATGGCAGGGAATGATAACGGCATATCTGAGTTCGTAAGGCTAGACCACCTTGTTTTCAAGGCGGCTTTGACCCAATTGTAGCTGAAAGGTGGATAAGGGAACTAGAGAAAATCTTTGAAGTGATGGGTTGTACTGAGGAGCAGCAAGTTATCTTTGTTGCATATATGCTGAAAGATGAAGCAGAATACTGGTGGCGTGGAGCTAAAGAACTTTTAGCTCACCAGGGAAGGCAGATCACCTGGCAGGTGTTCAAAGACACCTTTTTAGAAAAGTACTTCCCAAGTACTGTGCGAGTCGAGAAGGAGATTGAATTTCTCCAACTCAGACAGGGCAACATGACTATAGACCAATACATCGCGAGGTTTGAGGAGTTGTCTAAGTTCTCCTCTTACCTACGATTTAACCCCGATGAACCATGGAAGGCTATTAAATTTGAAGCAGGATTGAACCCGGAGATAAGGAATGTTGTTGTAGCTATGGAGACTAGGGAGTTTGTACCTCTGATAAATAAATGCAGACTCTTAGAAAAGAGCTTGCAGGCAGTGGAGGATGAGAAATAAAGACGAAATTTTTGGAAAAGGAAGAACGGTCCACAAAGCTCTAGCAGAAATGTTAGAGGAAAAGGACAGGGTACTGGCAAGAGGCCAATGATTGCAAGTCCCCGACCCTTCCAATAGAACTTTTCCATAGTCAAGTGTACTAAGTGCGGATGTATGCATGGTAACTGGCCATGCTACATGGGATCAAATGTTTGCTTCAATTACGGACAGAAGGGTCATTTTACAAGGAACTACCCACAAAATTTGGGAAAGCAGCCAGAATAGAAGCCTCAAGTGAAAGGAAGGGTTTTCATCCTAAACGCCCAAGAGGCAACTCAATCCCCCGAAATGATCCAAGGTACATGCTATATCTATGGATTTGCTCTTATGGTGTTGTTTGAATCTAGTGCTAGTCATTTATTTATATCGAAAGAATGTATTAGGGAGCTTCAGTATCCTATTGCTAAAACCCCCTATGAGCTATCTGTAGTAGCTCCCACAGGGGAAAGGGTCTTAACTTCCTCTGTATGTAAGAACTGTCAGGTCACTATCCAAGAGAAAACCTTTTCTGTAGACCTCGTCTGTCTACCTTTAAAAGGTATTGATGTCATTCTAGGGTTAGACTGGATGTCTAGAAATCAGGTCTTGCTAAATTGTTGCAACAAGACCATTGAATTTCTACCTCCTATTTCCGAAGAGGAGATGCAATTATTGATGCTTAATGCCAATCAAGTCAATAGGGAGTTGAAGAATGGAGTACTTGGATACATTCTATTGTACTTATCAAATCTAGAAGTTAAACCGAAACTTGATGAAATCCTAATAGCCAACGAGTTTCCTGAAGTATTTCCATCAGATATTCCAGGCTTACCTCCCAAGAGAGAGATAGAGTTTTCTATTGATCTCTTACCTGGGACAGGGCCTATCTCTATTGCACCTTATAGAATGGCCTCGAAAGAACTACAGGACCTTAAGAAATAGTTGGAGGAACTGTTAGACAAGCAATTCGTTAGACCAAGTGTATTGCCTTAGGGAGTTCCTGTATTATTTGTTAAAAAGAAAGACAGGAGTTTGAGATTATGAATAGACTACAGACAGCTGAATAAAGTAACTATCAAAAATAAATACCCTCTCCCTAGGATAGATGACTTATTGGATCAACTGAAGGGAGCCTCCATCTTTTCTAAAATTGACTTGAGATCGGGACACCATCAAATTAGGATCAAGGAGGAGGATGTACCTAAAACAGCCTTCAGGACTAGGTAAGGGCACTATGAGTTTCTCGTAATGCCCTTCGGGTTGACAAATGCACCTGCAATTTTCATGGATTACATGAATCACATTTTTCGACCCTACCTAGATCAATTTGTGGTAGTGTTCATTGATGACATCTTGATATATTCTAAGAGTGAGAAAGAACATGAACAACATCTCCGAATTGTGCTGAAAGAGAAAAAGTTGTATGCTAAATTGGAGAAGTCTGAATTTTAGCTGTTAGAGGTAATGTTTCTTAGACATGTCATCTCTAATAGAGGGGTAGCCGTAGATCCTAGCAAGTCGGAAGCAGTGATTCAATAGGAGAGACCAAAGACGGTTACTGAAGTCAAGTTTCCTGGGTTTGGCAGGATACTATAGGAGGTTTATACAAAACTTCTCTCGTATAGCCTTGCCATTGACTAAATTGACCAGGAAGAGAAGTCCTTTTAATTGGACTGATCAATGTGAAGATAGTTTCCAAGAGCTTAAGATAAGACTGACCACTCCTTCTGTTTTAATTATTCCAGACCCTACAAGACATTTTGAAGTGTATAGTGACGCTTCAAAGAAAGGGTTAGGGTGTGTGCTGATGCAAGAAAAGAGAGTAGTTGCTTACGCCTCTAGACAACTAAGACCCCACAAAGGAAATTATCCAACCCATGATCTTGAATTAGCGGCGATGGTGTTTACTTTAAAGATTTGGCAACACTACTTATACATAGTAACCTTTGAAGTATATTGCGATCACGAGTCTTAAATATCTCTTTGATAAAAAAGAGTTAAATATGAGGCAACGAAGATGGGTGGGATTTCTCAATGACTATAAATTTAAGATAAAGTATCATCTAGGAAAAGCAAATGTTATAGCTGATGCTCTAAGTCGAAAATCTCTACACATGGGCCAGATGATGATGTATGAGATGCAAATGCTAGAAGAGTTTCGGAATTTGAAGCTAGACACTACTTTTTCCTCAAAGAAGCTAATCAGTAATGGTTTAAGTATAGGGTGTGACCTTAGATCCCAGATCAAAGAGGCTCAAACTTACGACCAATACTTACAGGATCATAAAGATCAAGGCAATTTTTCTGTCATGGAAGATGGAGCAATCATGTATCAAGGAAGGATTTGTGTCTCTCAAGAATGAGAGTTGAGGACTAAGATCCTGCAGGAAGCTCATCAGAGTAAATATACTGTCCATCCTGGATGCACTAAAATGTACCAAGACTTAAAGAGGATGTATTGGTGGCCAAGGATGAAAAAGAATATTGCTGAGTTCGTGACGAAATGTCTAATTTGTCAAAAGGTGAAGGTAGAGCATCAAAAGCCAGCGGGATTTCTACAACCTCTTGAGATCCCTAAATGGAAATGGGACAGTATCTCGATGGACTTTGTTGTAGGTTTACCTAAGACTTCAGTGGGATATGACTCTATCTGGGTAATAGTTGACAGATTAACCAAATTTGCTCACTTTTTGCCCATAAAAATTAACTTTTCACTGGACAAATTGGCCTAGTTGTACGTCCAGGAAATAGTTAGACTCCATGGAATTTTCTTAAATATCGTTTCTGATAGAGATCCAAGGTTTACATCAAGGTTTTGGAAGGCGTTGCAGGAAGCTTTTGGAACCCAGTTGCGGTTCAGTATTGTCTATCATCCTCAGACTGATGGGTAGACAGAACAGACCATTCAAACTCTAGAAGACATGTTAAGGGCCTGTGTGATAGATCAAGGTAAAGGATGGGATAAGTACCTACCTTTAGTAGAGTTTGCTTATAATAATAGTTATCACTCCAGTATTAAGATGGCCCCCTACGAAGCTTTATACGGTAGGAAGTGCCGATCTCCACTATGTTGGTTTGAGGTAGGAAAAAAGAACTTGTTGGGTCCTGATCTAGTTCAACAAACCACTGAACAAATCAGGATTATACGAGACAAAATGCTCATAGCTCAGAGTTGGCAAAAGAGTTACTATGATAAGAGACATAGACCTCTAGAGTTTGAGGAAGGAGACCATGTATTTCTAAAACTTTCCCCAACCACTGGAGTTGGTAGGTCTCTCAAGATCAAAAAGCTAAATCTGTGATTTTTGGGACCCTACCAAATTCTGAAGAAAGTAGGGACGTCAGCATATCAAGTTGCTCTCTCACGTAATTTGTCCATAATGTTTTCCATGTATCACAGCTCCAGAAGTATCTTCCATACTCCTCACATGTGATACGAGATGAACCAATCCAAATAAAGGAGAACACGACATACCAGCTAGTACCAACATCTATATTGGACACTGATGTGAAGCAATTGTGGAACAAAACTATTCTTCTGGTTAAGGTGTTATGGGAAAGTTTGACTCCGGAAGAAGTAACTTGGGAGCTAGAAGAAGTCATGAGGAAGAAATATCCGAAATTGTTCTTATTAGGTAATTTCTGAAATTTTGAGGACAAAATTTCTTTTAGGGGGAGAGAAATGTAACATCCCTAATTTCGTTTCATGAATTAATAAAAGTACAAAAGTATTCAAAGTAACATCCCTAATTTCGTTTTTTTATTGATAAAGGTACATAAATATTTAATTAAGGAAATAAAATTTATTAGACAATTTTTAGATATCTAAGGAAATATAATCCTTAGAAATTCTTCACCTTATGTGTATGCATAGAAATGTTCTAACATTAATGGAATAGGTAAAAAGAGAAAATCTAAGAGGAAAATTAGAAATAAATATACTAAAGAAAGGTGAAATTCTTGGGTAAGGTAGATAACTTTTTGGAAACAAGTAAAGGTCTTAAAATTTCAAGAAAACATTGGATTAGGGTAATTTTTCCTAATTCAAGAACTAGAGTTACTAAGTTTAGTATCTCCAACCATAAATTGGGCTTTCACCTTTGGAGAATTCATATAGAGTTTTTTCCACTTCACATAATTTTTTAGCAAGCCCATTGGATAACCTAAGTAAGAAATAAAATATAGACTTGGACTAGGATATAGAAATTGGACCAGTAGCCCAAAAAATCATGAAAATGTGACCAAGCCCATTATGAAATGTAGAATTTTAACCAAAGTAAAGAAAATGGACAAGAGTGAGCCCAAACCCAAGATGAAAAATAAAAATAAAGCGATAAGATAATGGTGTAATCAAGATTAGGTGACATGACATTAAGATAAAAATTTAGCAAGTGGTTTGATATCTTACATTCATAATTTTAGCAAGTGGTATGAGAATACAAGGCTTTAGGACAAAACATCTATATCCTACACTCATAATTTTAGCAAGTGGTATGATAATACATAGCATTAGAACAAAATATTTCTATCTCATACAAATAATTTCAACCAAATAATGGAGATCAAGGGCTAGAAACTTTCCACCTAAAAAGGCAAACCGATCATAATTGATTAAGACAAAAGAAAAAGGAAATGAATCCCTAAATCAAAGGGACCTTGTCCCTTATGTTAGAAACATATTATTATAATTTTCAAAATACAAATATCTTTTTGCTATGCATATCTTGACTAAGGAAGAGGAAGACAAGAATATAAGTTGTTTGTTTTCCAAAACCCATGATCATGAAAGATGAATTATTTGGTGGTCTTTTTAAGCAAAACCCACCCTTACAACATTATAATTTTCGTCCTAGTGAGGGAGAGGAAAAATAGAAGCAAGGTAGAATGAGGAAAGGAGAGGAAGAAAGGAAGAAAGAGGAATGATAAGTCTAGAGGATTAAGTGCTCCAGGTATATATATATATATATATATATACATACATATATATGTATGTATGTATATATATATATACATATATGTATGTATGTATATATATACATACATACATATATGTATATATATATATACATACATACATATATATGTATGTATATATATATATATATATATATATATATATATATACATACATATATATGTATGTATGTATATATGTATATATATATATATATGGATGAATATCGACGGGTTGTATGGCTTGAGACGGTATCGAGTAGGGGATGCGCTGTTAGCCTGAGTGAGCCAAGGGAGGGCCGCTCCAACTGGGTGACAGTGGTAATGTGAGGGGGCAAGAGGGTGATGTACTCATATTCCTCGATCACTTATTGTGACTGTAGTCGATCGTTCACTATGCGTATAGCAAATGAGTAAATTAAAATACGTGATATGACTGAACATTATAAAAAAAATTGATTTTCAGTGCATATATAGTATGATAATTATGCATAAACAAAAGTTATGTTTTATCTCAAAATCTTGATATTTCTCTGTAGTTTATACAGCTGAACATAACTCCTGTTTTCTCATCATATTTTATTTATGTTAAGTCTACTGGGAACCTCTGTTCTCACTATTATTATGGTCTTATGTTCAGATAAAAAGAAATGAGAAATGACAGGGAATGCCGTTACAAATGAAGATCTCGAAGTCAGCACCACCTCCTCACCCTTTGTGTTTCAAGGTTGGAGTACTGAATAGGAAGTCTCGTTTATGTACTAAAATGTTGTATTGTATAATTATTAGATGTGTGAGATTTGTAACTTATATATATATATATATATATATATATTGTGTTTTTATATATGGCAGATTTAATACAGCTAAACATAAACCAAAGCAGATAATCCACAGCCAAAATTAATGCCAATTTATATATCAATCAACAGAGTGCAAGATAGAGGAGGTTAGAATTAAATCAATCTAAAAGTAATGCACTAATCAGAGAATGAACTTTTCCAAAAACTAGACATGGCAAAATCAGATAAACATTAACACATAAATGCCAAATATTGCTCGAGGATTGCAGGAATGGCCAAGCAACTACAATATGCTAACATAACCAGTAAATTCCTAACTAAAGTAAAGAGCTAGTTTTGAGACTAAATGGTTATAAATCAGAGAAACTAAAGCATTAGCAATTTCCAAATGCAAAAATCATGGAATGAACTAGAGTAGTGATAGTCTTGGTAAAGAAATTCAAATAAGCAGAACCAATCAACAGGCAAATTGAGAACATGTCCAACTCTTAGTTCATCAAAAAATTCTAGGCCTATTTTGCCAATTTGTTTACTCAAGCAGAGAATTCCTATTCAGAGAAAAGAAATTAAGTACATTGAGCTATTCCAGTTAAATTAGGCAACTTAATATCATAGAATCAAATCCCAAACAAAACAGGTCTCACAAGTAGAAAATACATCCCAAGGTGCAGGGCAAGCAATCAACCAGAGAGGTATTCCAATTCATTAAGTGCAGGAAAATTTACGAAGGCAGAGATTCTCTATAATAGGCAACACATAATTTCCAAGTTTGTAGTAAAATCCCAGAAAAACCAATGCAACATTCATGAGAAGCAAAGACCAGCAAATTTCAATCCAGCAAGAACCAAAGAAGTCAATCCAAAAGATTAAACCACAATGATAGAGAATCAGAGTTACCTGGAGGGGAAGCACGATGGTGATGCCAGCAGTAGGGAATGAAGTCCAGTGCAAGAAGGAACTTGGGAGTACTGGGTATAGGTTAAACACTGGTCGTCTAGGAATGGGAGAGAAAGCACAGGAGAATGGGAAGTTGAGGTAAATTGCAAAGGGTGTAACATCTCGTAATTTTTGTTTTTAAATAATAATATTTTGTTGAAAACAAATATATTTTTATTTGTTTAAAAATAATTATGTTATGCTAAAAGCAAGTATACTTTTAATTAAAGTAATTATTTTTTTACTTAAAATAATTATATTGGCCTTTAATAAATTTTTGTTTTATTTTTAGAAATATTATTTCTTTTATTATGTATAAATATATTTATTTTTTAATTTTTTTATTAAGTTTTTTATCAAGAAAAATCATGATTTAGGAGTTTAACTAAAGGTTATGAGAATGTAAATTTTTAGAAATTTTTGGGATATTTTAGAATAAAAACAGTATTTATATGAATATATATGAAATAAAATAAAAATAAATATAATATTATAAAAAAATAAAAAGAAGAAAAGGAAGAGGGGAAGACGGAATGCAGAAATCGAAAGTTGTAGAAAAGGTGAATAGTATGAATAATGAATAGTACCTCTATATTTTTTTTCTAGATTTAGAGTGCCTATTGGCTTCTGATCTCAAAATTAATGATACCAATGCATTCAGGATGGAGAGTACTACGATTTTGACCAAACAATTTCTCAAATCAGCCGTTGAATCGCCACAGATCGGAAGTAGAAAATTTAAAAAAAAAAGTAAACTTTGAAACTCTTACTTAGGGACCTCAAATTGGAAATCTGACACCGTAAATAGATTCAGGAGTTAGATAAACCTTAGGATATGAAAATTTTAAGCTATCTAACAACTTTTTTTTTCTTGGTGAATAATATTTTTCGGTAATGAATAGTATTTTTTGGCGGTGAATAGTGTTTTTCGGCCATGAATAGTGACCAAGTTCTTGGAGTCATTTCTTTAATTTTTGGACCCTTTGAACATGTTTTTGAAGTCTGTTTAGTCAAATATAGAATGGAAAAGTGCAATTTGGGGTTTTCCAATTTGGAGCCCTTAACTTGTGAGTAGATGATTCTTTCTATGACTTGCTATATACTCTTCTTGATCTTTAAATGTGTATTTGATTATGTTTATAAGATATTTACACTTTTATATGTTTCTGAGATGCATTAAATTATCTGAATTGCTTACAATTTGGAATATAGTTCAAGAAGAGTATAGTTTCGAAAATGAATTTTTGAACTCATGGTATATCTAATTTTAAATGTATTTCTCATTAAATGATAAAGTGAATATTTATGCACGTAGCATTGATTTATAAAGCTATATGATTTCCTTGAGAAAGGGCATGTATATGTGATAAAATTTGATTGAGAAATTTATAACAAATGAATCTGTACTGAGACTAAAAGTCTGCATTATATTAAGAATTTTATACTGGATTATATGGCATATGTGCATATGGTATTTTCTGTGGAGGAATCCTATTACAAACACTGTTTGCTAACAACAGGTGATGTTAGCCCTGATGCACCTTGATAACCCAGCTAGTAGGGGGTGGTGCTAGCCTCGTATGTCGGCCAACACACAAGATATTATATGTGAAGGGGAGCGGAATACCTCCTATATGAGCGAGATGCCAACTATATGATATGTGATTTGTCTTCCCTTGCTGTGTGCTTGGTAAATACCCATATTAGAGTCCTTTCGCGTGTCCTCTTGAATGGTGGTAGAACAAACCTCAGTGGAATCCTGAGTTTAGGCAAATCCTACACCAACAAAGTACGAAAGGGCCTGAACTCTGATATGATGGTTCTGATATGGGATCCTCCTAATCTTTTCATGTGAAAGATTTTGATGCATTACAATATTTGAATAATGATCATGTATTGCACATGATTTGGATATTTGAATGTGATATGAACTGATAATATTTAAAATGCGGGTCCCATATGAATGTACTTTTGAACTGTATTTTCTGTGTCAAATTTTAAAATATGAGTACATTCATATGTTGACCTAAGAGGTCATAGGAGGTATTATCTGCTTACTCAGTTGTCAAACTCACTACACGATGTTTATATGTTTTTCAGATAAGGATATAGAGTTTGGTCATTCTCCTTCAGATAGTTGACCAGTTAGACAACATGATCTCTGGGTGAGCCTACTTTGTTTCCATGGCTCATAGATTTTGATTTATATTGTACTTGTACTTTAGAGTATGCTCTGAAATGCTACAGGCAAGATCCCTGCTTCTGCTGTGACTTTAATGTTTATGGACTTTGTCTGTATATGGTATATGTATGGGAGAACCTATATGTATCTGTTTCCATGACAAATGATTGGAATAATCTTGTTTATGGAAAATATATGTTCATGGTATACGTGTTTCACGTGCCCTAAAATTATGGGCGTGACAAAGGGTGAGGCTACAATGGATGGAGATTGAGGCTTGGCTGGTCTTGGGTGCAAGGGTGAGTTCTCGATTGTTGTGCTAGTGAGGGAAAGTGCAGGGGAATATGTTATAGGTTGGAGTCATGGTGGGAAGTTAAGGAATTAGGGAGTGGGCACGGGTATGGGTTAAGTGTATTGGCTGGGCAAAGTGCAGGGATGGGCATGAAGGATGAGAATGGTGTGTGTGGGCTGTGCACAGGAAAAATTAGGAGTTGCGAATGGGTTGTGGGAGATTGAGAAGGAGAGAGAAGAGTTACGGTGGGTGAGGGAATTTCTGGGTATGGGGGAGTTATAGAGAGGGAAGGAAGGAAAAGCCTCGGGAAAGGGAGATTTTGGTTAGGGCATGGGTAGTAGAGATTGGAGGTGGAGAAGGAGATAGGAGAAGAGAAGAGAAGAGCACATATGAGCTATGGAGGGGGCACGAGTGAACACGGGAAAGGGAGGAAGAAGAATGAGAAGAAAAAAGAGGAAAAAATTGGGGAAAAACAATTACTTGGGCCTAAAGGAGCATGGCCCACCCGTGCTTCGAGCTGGAATGGCCCATTCCTCTTTTCTTTTTTACCTGGGGCACGACTTGGAACCAGGCAATGTTGGACAACACAGCCCACTCGTGTTGTTGGCTGGTCTTCAATTCTCCCTGGAATGGCCCTTATTGAGCAACACAATAGGGGTTTGTTTGGAGTTAAAATGCCTGGCACAGCCGTGTTTGGAAGCACGATCCCATGCTTGGTGTTGGAGTCACCAAAATCTCCAAATGTTTACCCGTGCTTAAAGCACGGGTGTGCTCTGTGACACGGGTCACCCGTGTTCTGTTCTGGAACTCTAATTTTCTCGAATTTTGCCTCAATTTTTCATCCTTTTGAATTCCCTTTGCGTATCATCCTTTTATACAACCTTGGGCACATGGGAATTGACCTGAAAATCATATGGAAACACTCTTAAACTCCTAACCTAAGAAATTAACTAAAATTGAAGACAAAAAACAAAACCAAAAGCAAGAAAACAAAATGAAAAGAAACTCAAAAATTAGAATATGGGTTGCCTCCCACAAAGCGCTTGTTTAAAGTCATTAACTCGACTTCTTTTCTCTCTTTTTATCAATGAGGTTTTAAAAAAGTTTGAATGACTTTCTTTTTGATCCATTGCCTCTTAGTATGATACTTGGGGATTTGTCCAATAGCCTTCAAAAATCCTCTTGGCTCATTCCATTCTTCCTTAGCTCCATTGAAATTGAAAGGAGGTGGCTTAAGTTCTACCTTCGTATCTTTCATTTTCTCCTCAATTGCTTGCTTTTGGATCCCCTGTTTAACATAATTAAAAAAACTTTCCATAAAGAATAAATCAAGTGGGTCAGTAGAAGAAAAGTTCATAACATTATTATTCATATTCGGTTCAAGTAAGCCAATCATACAACAAGATTCATTTAAAGATGGGGGTTTAATGGTATCATTCAAATTAAATTCTACTTGCTTATCCCTTACATTCAAATAAAACTTTCCATCTCTCACATTTATATTGGCACCAGCCGTAGCTAGGAAAGGCCTTCCAAGAATGATAGAAATTTTGTCATCTTCCTCCATTTCTAAAATGACAAAATTAACCGGTATGAAACATTTACCTATCTTTGGAGGAACATCCTCTAATATACCTACCAGATGCTTAATGGATAAGTCAACCAAATGAAGAGAAAGAGTGGTAGGCTTTAAATCACTTATTTGTAGCTTCTTGCAGACTAAAAGAGGCATGAGACTCACACTTGCTCCAAGATCACATAGGGCTCTGTCAATTTTCATTTCTCCAATAGAGTAAGAAATTGAGAAGCTTTCGGGATCCTTAAGCTTTTGTGGTAGCATATTTTGAATTAACGCACTAGATCCCTCTATCAATGCTACAACAACATACTCTTCAATTTTCCTCTTATTTGAGAGGATTTCCTTCAAAAAATTTGCATAAGATACCATTTGGGAGATTGCTTCTAAGAATGGGATATTAATGTTCAATTTCTTTAGAACATCTAAAAACCTTCCACACTGTTTCTCTAATTTAGCCTCGACTAATCTTTGAAAAAAAGGGATTGGTGGCTTGTATGGTGCAGGAGCCGTATATTTAGGCCATTCTTCTTTCTTTTCCTCTTCTTCTGACTCTTTTTCCTTTCTCTTTTCTTACTCAGCTCGGGGTTGTTCAATTTTCTCCTTTCCACTTCCTTCTAATTCAGCCAACTGCTTACCACTCCTCAAGGTTATAGCATTGCAATGCTCTCTGGGGTTTTCAATTTGGCCTGTAAGTCTGCTAAAGTTTCTATTTGATAGGCTCGCTTGCTGTGTAATATGAGTTTCTAACATTTTGCTATGAGTAGCAAGTGAGTCAACCTTAGAGGCTAAATCTTTTATAGCCTCATTCATTGGGTGATTATGGGCTTTGTATTCATCATTTTTTTTACTCTAAGTAACAATGAAATTCTCCATCAAAGCCTTCATATTTGACTTTGGCTATAGAGGAGGATTGAATGGCCTCTGATTCTGAAATCCAGCAGGTTGCTTAAAATTATTTTGAAGTTAATTCACATTAGGCTTATATAAGATATTAGAGTGATTCATCTAGCCATGGTTATATGTATTGCTATATGGATTACGTCTCTGGTTATTGTTCACAAAATTTACCTGTTCATAATCCTGGGGTGTAGGGTTTCCAAGCTAATAGTCATTGGCCACATGGCCAACACACCCACAAATCTCACATGATGAAGAACCAACAGCATTTATGCTCAATTTATCTAACTTCTGAAGCAGTGCATTAACTTTAAAAGTTAGATTATTAAAGGCATCAACTTCATACATACCTGCTGGTTTCCTAAATAGTTGCCTCTCACTAGACCAGGAATAGTGATTATGAGCCATATCTTCTATAAGCTCATACGCCTCATCAACTGCTTTGTTCATAACAGCTCCTCCTGTTGCAGCATCTACAGACATACAGGTGTTGTATATTAGTATATTCTAGAATGTATGGACTATGAGCCATTTTTCCAACCCATGGTGTGGGCATAACCTAAAAAGCTCTTTAAATCTCTCCCAAGCTTCATACAATGACTCCTTATCTTTTTGAGCAATAGTGGTAATTTGGTTTCTGAGATGGGCTATCTTACTTGGTGGGAAGTACTTAGCCAAGAAAGTTTGAGAAAGTTGCTGCGATGTAGTTATTGACCCTGATGGAAGATATGCAACCAAGCTCAAGCCTTGTCTTGCAGAGAGAATGGGAAAAATCTCAGTCGAGTAGCATCAGAGGATACTCCATTCAGCTTCAAGGTGTCACAATATTCTAAAAATATTGATAGATGGAGATTTAGGTCTTCAGTAGGTGACCCTTCAAATTGATTTTACTAAACCATCTGCAGAAGAGAAGGCTTCAGCTCAAAGTTGTTGGCCTCAACAACTGGTCTGACAATATTCGGATTCAGGCCATGAGTATCTGGGGTGGTGAAATCTTTAGGAGATCGGTTATCTCTGTTCGCCACGGTAGATGGTGCAGGTGTTGTCTTTTTCTTCTTTATAAGGTGCGTTCAATCTCTGGGTCAAAATTAGAAAAGAATTCATGATCCCTTGCATAAAAGAGTAGCACATCTATAAAGGAGGAAAAGAGACAAAAATCAGCAAGATAGAATTAGGCAAAAAATTTAAAAGAAAAAGATCTAGTCTAAATATTTTGTAAAATATCTAATATTGACACTATTGGTCCTCAGCAAAAGCGCCAAAAACTTATGTGTGTTTCACTAATTAATCGTAAGTGCACGGTGTAGCTATAGCTAGTTTGGCGAGTATAGGTTGTATCCCACAGAGACCAAAGATCAACTACTAGAATTATACGAATCAAGCTATCTAAATCAATGTAGTTCGATCGGTAATATTGTCGCAATTAAGTAAATAAGGAATTCAATTAATAAAAGCCTAGGGTTAGGGTTTATCGCACTTATGATATTCAACACTCAATATGTACCTCTAATTGCAATCATCTAAGTAATTGGGGATGAATTAGCCTTAATTAACTAATAACATCTTTCAAGCGTTACTAATTGTACCTAGATTAATCTAATTGCCTACTTTCGTGTTTTAATTCAGATTTATAATGATATAAATTAAAAATGAAAATGACCTTGACCCGTTATCTAGAAAGAGATAAGAACCAAATGTATAAGAAATATTGAAGACGCCACACTCAAGAAAAGAAAAAAAGATTGTGAGTAATAAGCCTTGCTCGAATGCCAAATGAGGGCTCACAAACGGAAATGGAATACGGACCCACTACAAGTCCTTGTTGGACCTATCACAAGAGCTCAGTCTAAAATATTCAAAGAAACACTTAATGGTTTAATTCTAGAGGCCCATCAAGGAGAAAACCGCAATACTACTAAAGAAAAGTCAAGACTGGTCCATAACATTAAAATCCACTTAAGTATGACCCAATACCACCTAATCTGAATATGGATCCAAAGCACAAGAAGATTGAAGGCCAAAGACTGAATATAAGCCTAAAATAAACGATTTATTTAATGATCCAGTTTAGGCTACATTTTTATTTATTTATTTACTTCTAGTGTTTTGATTATTTAACTAGGAAAGTTTCCTATTTAATAGTTGCACCCAAATTAATACCTTACCTCAAAACTAACATGTAGTAGTGAGAGTAAGGGTCGATCCCACAGAAACTGGAATTATCTTATGTGATTAAAAAGGGGGGAATTGATAATTGCAAGTTAAGTAAAGTAAACAATAATGAAAATAAATAAGCGAAAGTGATTAATGATAAAGACGTTGGTTTCGGTTGGTATCCACCGTCAAGGGATTACATTGATCATCGACAACATAATCAATCTGTAAATGAACATCTATCATTGGGGTTTTAACCCTGTTTCTCCTTAAGCCTAGCAAATTAATGATAATCACACTAATAAAACCCTAATCAACAAGCCATCTTTTAGCACATCGGTAAAATATAACTTGTTAACCGCATGAAGAACTAGAGAAACTGACAGAGCTAAAAAAATATAAACACATCGGCTATATCTAATTTAGTCAATCATTCATCATAGGTTCAATGATTTATAATCCAAAACCCTCAAACCTATTTGCCTCATGAATCGCAGAATTAAAAACTTTGTTCAAAACACAATTCAGCTGTAGATTAAAACAGACGAAATACTAGTAGGCCTCTTAGCAATCATATGAATAATCATTAAAAATAAAAACAGATGAACAATCAATATTCAAAACAAATTGAAATAATAACATCAGATCTACATCTCACAATGTATAAAAATCCCTTGAGGTTTCAACTCACCTCAACCAACTAAAGAGAATTAGCCACGCAGGGCCATAAGATAAACAAAAGAAGAATTGAAGAATGTAGATGAAAAATTTGGTGAAGGATTGGATCCCTTCTCTGGTTGCTTTCCTCTCTTTTTATAGACTTTCCCCTCCTAATTGAAGTCAGAACGTATTTTAGGTCAAGTTCCCGTCTATTCCCTTTAATTTTGAGCGAAAGCGACCTAAAATCGCGAAATCAGCACATCTCCTACGACGCACGGGCGCCGCGGCGCTTAAGTAGAGTGCCGCAGCGCTTAAGTAGAGCGTCGCGGCGCTATGGAGTTCTTTCCATGGGGCGCCGTGGCGCACTGGGTTAAGCGTCGCGGCGCTCGCTCCTGGAAAGCACAGCGCCGCGACGCTTCCTTGTGAGCACTACGGCGCCTAGAATCTTTTCGATTTTGTCAAAGTGGCAAACATGAAAGTTGTAGCTCTATGTCTCTTCTTTCCATAGCTACTGAAATCACCTTAATCGGAGTCCAAATGAGTGAGATATGCATCAATTAGTGATACAAGGTCAGAAATCAGCATTTTTCTATGATTTTCTCTCTATTTTCCTCTTCATTTCTTCTTTATTATTCCTAAAACACAAAACACAACACTCAGTTAATTCATACCTATTTTCTACTAAAATTAAATAAAAAGCAACTTAAAACATGTCAAAAACATGCTTATTTTATAGCATGTCAATAGTTTCTACAACAGTTTCCTATTTCTAATTTTTCTTGTCCTATAGGAGTTTCTTATGTAGTTTTCCTTGTTAGTTTAGGTCATTGGCCTATAAATAGGCATGTATGTTTATGAACAGATACATTTTATCATTTATAATATTGAAAGTGTTTTTTTTTGGTTCTTCAAAGAACTTTTCTGAACTTATCAAGATTTTTCTTGTGGCATTTAAGCAAGACTTATCACTCACAATATTCTTCTCTTTTTTTGAGTGTGACATCTGCAATATTTCTTATACCTTTTGTTCTTATCTCTTTATAGATAACGGGTCAAGGTCATTTTTCGTTTTTAATTTATATCATTATAAACCTAAATTAGAACACGATCCTTCCAATTGGATCCCATATTGATTCTGGGTCTCACTACTCTTGGTGAGGTTCATATTAGGGGTTCACATCATTTGTTCATGAGTATACATGCCTATTTATAGGCCAATGACCTAAACTAACAAGGAAAACTACATAAGAAACTCCTATAGGACAAGAAAAATTAGAAATAGGAAACTGTTGTAGAAACTATCAAATAGGAAACTTTCCTAGTCAAATAATCAAAACACTAGAAGTAAATAAATCAGAAAAAAAAATGTAGCCTAAATTAGGCCATTAAATAAATTGTTTATTTTGGGCTTATATTCCATCTTTGGCTTTCAATCTTCTTGAACTTTGGGTCCATATTCAGATTAGGCGGTCTTGGGCTATAGTTAAATGGACTTTAATGTTATGGATCAGTCTTGACTCTTCTTAAGTAGTATTGTAGTTTTCTCCTTAATGGGCCTCTAGAATTAAACCATTAAGTGTTTTTTTGAATATTTTAGCCCGAGCTCTTGTGATAGGTCCAACTAAGACTTGTAGCGAGTCAGTATTCCATTTCCGTTTGTCAGCCCTAGCCATGATCTCGTCAAGAGTTAATCCTAATTAATCCATAAATAATTATAATTAGGGTTCCACAATTCAATTTAATAATTTAGTATCATCATACCATAAGTGGATTTACTGAAACCCTAGATTAAATCTACTCATGCATAATAGAAAGATAAATCATCATCAAATTCATTAAAGAAATCATAAATGTTCAATACAATTGAAAAGAAAATAGTAGAAGTAGAAGTAAAGCTAGAAAGATAAAACTTGGATTGTAGTAGATGAATTAAGAATACGAGCTTGAATTAATCTTAAATCTAATCTAAGAGCATAAGGTAAACAATAATTCTAATCTAAACCTAATCTAAGAGTGTTTCCTAAGCCTAAAATTGAGTCTAAGTCATCTGTATGTGTCTGGATATCTTTCTCTGTGTTTCCCTATGTATATATATTATCTTGGCTGTTGTGCAGAATTTTGAAAAAAAATTGAAATTCGAAAAAAAAATAGAACCAATTGTTGTTGAAATTCAAGTTTCGCCTAGATTTTGCATTCTGATCTTAAAAAAAAAGTGATCTAGTAATTCTAATTGCATCAATTTTTTTTCTCTTACTTCGATATTTGGTTTTCTTATTTTGTTTATTTTTGCTATCTCAATTGTTTCCTTTTCTCTAGTCATTAATTTCTTTCTATTCCAATCTTTAATTTCAACTTCTTATCTTGTCTTTAATTTCATTTTTTTCCTAAAGTTCTATTGCTTTGTTCCCTTTGTTTCTTAAAATTATGTTCTTTTTCTTCTTCCTTAACTCTTTGTACTCTATTAGTTGATTTTGGATTGTTGCAAGAAAATTTTTGTGTGAGTTTGTTTGAGTTCAATAAAGAACTGAAAGAGGGGACTAAGAGAGGAAAAAGGCAAGAGGGTGTGAGCTCATAAGATGGTAAAAGCCAAAGTTTGAGTAAACATAAGTGTGAGTGCCATTAATCTTGAGAGAAACACATGAGTTAGTGTTCTGAGAATTTGTTGTACTCTAACATTGTTTTGCAGGAAAATCATGTAATACAACAAGGACAAAAATACTTTCGAAGGTATGTCGAGAATGGTGGATCCAAAGTTGATGATGGAAACTTTAGTGAGTGAGATGAGGCGAGTTTTGAAAGAGGAGATAGAACAAGTTCATGAACATTTAGATCGGGTAGAAAATTCACAAAATACTCCCAATATGCATAAGAGAGAGATAGTTCAACCGAGGAAAGTAAGTTTTGAAAGTAGAGAGTATTATAGAGATGATTTTGATAAAGTTGACAGTGATTTGAGTAGAAGATTTGGTGGAAGGTTTAGAGAAGTTAGGAATTAGGAAAATGATAACTTGGGTAGGTTTAAGATGAATGTTCTGTTGTTTCAAGGTAAAAATGACCGCGAGGTTTATCTAAATTGGGAAAGAAGGATGAAGTTGTTGTTTGATTGTCACAACTGTTTTGAGTTGAAAAAGGTAAAGTTGGCTATAATGGGATTTATTGACTATGCTATTATTTGGTGGGATTAATTGATTTTAAGCAGGAGACGAAATGGAGAAAGACCCATTGAGACGTGGGAGGAGATGAAAGCAGTTATGAGAAAGCGATTCATTCCAAATCACTACCATAGAGACTCAATTAAGAAGTTGCAATGCTCCACTCAAAGGTCCAAAAGTGTTAAAGACTACTATGTTGATCAAGTGGGGTTACAAAAGAAAGAGAGTGAAGAAAAGAAAATGAATGAAAGAATTAAGAGAGAAGAGAGAGATGTTGAGAAAATTATGAGAGAAAAAGAGATAAAGGACAGAAAAAGTATGATAGAAAGAGAGAGAGAGGCCGAGAAAATTAAGAGAGAAAAAGAAAGATAGGTTGAGAAAATTATGAAAGAAAAAGAGATAGAGGCCAAGAAAGTTAAGAGAGAAAATGAAAGAGAGGCTGAGAAAATTGATGGAGAAATTACAAGAACCAATTGGGTCATCGAAAGAAAAATCGAGAGAAAACAAATGAATTTTTATGCAAGAAGTGAGACAAAAAAATGTTTTGTTTTCAATTTTGCCAATGATTGTATTAATGAGCTTAACTCTTACTTACCCAATATTGAAGTTTCTATTTTGCAGGGTAATGTTCTTAATGTCTATGAGAAAGTGGCATCTGATAAGTTCTTTGGGCATAATAAATTTCTATTTAAAGAAAATAAATTGTGTATGCCTAAATATTCATTACAAGATTTGCTTGTTAGGGAAGCTCATGGAGGTGGTTTAATGTGGCATTTTGGCATATCTAACACTTTAGATGTTCTGCATATAAAATATAATGCAAAACGAATATGTGAACAGTTTTTAACTTGTAGACAAGCTAAGTTTAAAATGAAGCCTAATGGATTATATACTTCTTTGCATCTTGTAACAACTCCATTTATGTAAATTTTTTTTTATTAAAAATACGATGAAATTATTACCTCGTTACAACTTAACTCAATATAACATTTATTTAATTTATACAATACTGAGTTTCCATACACAATATTATTTTACAAACTACACACCATTATTTTACAAACATTTGTACAAAAATACATATTAGTTCTAATCATCTATATCGACTACTTCCGGGGACACTGGTTCGGGTGGCACGTCCACCGGAATCTCAGTTACATCTACGACAGTTATATCTGAAATAACTGGAAGTTGCCCAAGGTAGGGCACCTCGATCCAACGTACAGAGATAATAAGTGTCATAGAGAATATCTGCATATTTATTATTCTGAACATGATATGGAAATATAGTGAGAATTAAATCCCAGTAAGTTCAACAATAAATCATAATTTATCATCAATATAGTTCATCATGTCATGTTCAGCTGTATAAACTACAGAAAATATCTTTAAGTCACATGAATGCACTTTATCATGCACATGAAAATTATACAGTTATGACATGTATGGTATGAATAACTATTTTTCGAGTTTCATATGATGGCTATCCACTTATTCTTACTTCAAGCTACCCCGGTCAGGGTGAGTATTCTCTACTTTTCGGTACGGGCTTATCTCGCTCCGTCCGACATGGCACACTTTCTCTTTCTTTTCTTATTAACATGATCATAACCGTTGGTAGGGCGTCCCCTACTGGTGCACCACACGGATTGCCATGTGACCGTGCTCATTTCTTTTCTTTTCACAATGATAGCCAAAAATATGCTTTCAATAACAAGTATGTTCATCAAAATATAACTATTACCATAAATCATTGGTAATCATGCCATGAACATAACCATTTAAAATATCACTTTATAAAACATTTCCATGTCAAAATTCCATACTAATACCTTGGTAACTGGATAGTAATTGTAGTCTGTAAACAGCGCACCAGAAAAGTTCCCAGGAAAGAGAGGTGGGTCACTAATGGACACGCTTAAGTACCATGTCTTTCCTTGCCAGAGCTTTCCTTAGACATGCACTTTTCACAAATCACAATTTTGTTTTCCAGTAACTAGAATAATTCTTTTCTGATGTGAAAATACTGCAACCACGGAGCATACTAAGATTTTTCAAATAAAACCGGCACTTTCAAAACTTCTTGTAAATTTATATGAGTACTAGGGTAAATTCCATGTTAAAAATTACACACTTAAAATGGTAGTAAGTTCATGCAATGGCAATGGCTATGGCTATACTAGTCATTTGTTAAGATTCATCTTCTTTTTAAAATACTAATTTTATTTCTTTATTTTCTTGATGCAGGTTTTCATCCTATCTAACCTTCTCTTACTAATCAGAGCATAACTCCCTCAATTTAACTCTGATGTAGGTGATCTTAGTGTCAATTTCAAGATAAAACAATTATCTAAAACTATTATGTTGAACATTGTAGCGAAATATTAAGAAATCAAGGTGATATTACTCCCTAAATGTACAGATTATTTCTTCTCGTGTAAGTTCTGACCTTTACTGACTAATTAGACCATATCTCCCAAATTTGAACTCCAAATTGAGTTATTCCAGTTGGTAAAAATCCATGAGCCCTATATCTATAATTGTTATCTTGGCGTACGATTTTAACTCCCTACAGAATATTTTCCAGAAATTCAAAAACTAAAGCTTTCATAACATATTCTGAATAAACATTTTCTGACCTCTGCTTACTAATCAGCTTATATCTACCTTAAATGGACTTCAAATTGAATGATTCCAGTGCCTAAAAATCCATGACACATTTATCTTTAATTCTTATGTTAATAATTTATTTTAATTCCTTACAGATACTTCTCAGAAATTAAAATACCGAAGCTATCCTAACATATTTTTCTCTGATGACCCATTTTCTGACCTTTGTCTACTAATCGGCTCATATCTCCCTCATATGGACTCCAAATTGAATGATTCAAGTGGCCAAAAATCCATGACATACATATCTTTAATTCTTATGTTAACCATTTATTTTAATTCCCTACCAATAATTCCCAGAAATTAAATTACCGAAGCTATCCTAACATATTCTTCCCTGATGATTCATTTTCTGACCTTTGACTACTAATCAGACCATAGCTACCTCATATGGACTCCAAATGGAATGATTCCAGTGGCTAAAAATCCATGACACATTTATCTTTAATTCTTATGTTAACCATTTATTTTAATTCCTTATAGATTGTTCCCAGAAATTAAAATACCGAAGCTAAAAATTCTGCCACCCATAGCCATAACCATGCAGAACTATCTACACCAACCTAAGTATTCAAACATACATCACATGCAAGATCAATATGTAACATGATATAGCAACATCATGACCAATCATAAAAGTTCTAAGATCAAAATCTCATACAAATATTATAAGTTTCAAAAGTTTTCTTCAAAAAGAAATATTGTTAAACTTACCTTTAGCTTTCTAAACTTCTCCTTCTTCTTCCTTCCTTTCTTCTTCTCTCTTCTCTCCTTTCCTCACTCTACCTTGCTTCTATTTCTCTCTCTTTCTCACTTGGACGAAATTAAAGTGTTGTAAGGGTGGGTTCTCTTATATAGACCACCAAATAAGTCACCTTTCATGATCATGGATCTACCTTATCACAATTAAGATACACTTTGTTGAATTTTTGGAAAACAAACAACTTATGTTCTTGTCTTCCTCTTCCTTAGTCAAGATATGCATAGGAAAAGGAGATTTGTATTTTGAAAATTATGATGATATGTTCTTAAGATAAGGGACAAGGTCCCTTTGATTTAGGGATTCATTTAATTTTTCTTTTGTCTTAATCAATTATGATAGGTTGCCTTTTTAAGTGGCAAATTTCTAGCCCTTCAATCTCCATTATTTGGTTGATATTATTTGTGTGGGCTATGAATGTTTTGTCCTAATACCATGTATTATCATACCACTTGCTAAAATTATGAGTGAAGGATATAGATGTTTTTGTCCTAAAGCCTTGTATTATCATGCCACTTGCCTAAATGATGAATGTAGAATCACACCACTTGCTAAATTTTGGTCTTAATGCCATGTAACCTAATCTTTATTCTTATTATTATATCATCATCTAATTTATTTTATTTTATTTTTCCTCTTGGATTTGGGCTTATTCTTACCCATTATGGGCTTGTCCTACCCATTTTCTTTGCTTTGGATAAAATTCTTCCTTTCTTGGTGGGCTTGGTCACATTTTCATAATTTTTGGGCTATTGGTGAAATTACTATATCCTAGTCCAAGTCTATGTTTAATTTCTTGTTTAGGTTATCCAATGGGCTTGCTAGAAACTTATGTGAAGTGGAAAAACTCTATATGAAGTGTCCATAGGTAAAAGCCCAATGTATGGGTAAAGATTTTAAACTTAGTAACTATAGTTCTTGAATTAGGAAAAATTACCCTAATTCAATGTTCTTTGAAATTTTAAGACCTTTACTTGTTTCTAAAAATTTATCTTCCTTATCCAAGAATTTTGCATCTCTTTAGTATGTTATTTCTAATTTCTTTCCTATTAGATTTTCCTTCTTTATTTGTTCTCTTAATGTTAGAAACATTTTCTATGCATATACATAAGGTGAAGAATTTCTAAGGATTATATTTCCTTAGATATCTAAAATATTGTCTAATAAATTTTATTTCCTTAATTAAATTTTTTATGTACCTTTATCAATAAAAGAAACGAAATTAAGGATGTTACATTTCTCTCCCCCTAAAAGAAATTTTGTCCTCAAAATTTCAGAAATTACCTTATAAGAACAATTGCGGATATTTCTTCCTCATGACTTCTTCCAGCTCCCAAGTTGCTTCTTCTGGAGTCAAACCTTCCCATAACACCTTAACTAGGGGAATGGTTTTATTTCTCAGTTGCTTCACGTCAGTGTCCAATATGGATGCAGGTACTAGCTGGTATGTCATGTTCTCCTTTATTTGGATTGGTTCATCCAGTATTATATGTGATGAATCTGAAAGATACTTCCGCAGCTGTGATACGTGGAAAACATTATGCAGGTTGGACAAATTAGGTGGGAGAGCAACTTGATATGCTGATGTCCCAACTTTCTTTAGAATTTGGTAAGGTCCTAAAAATCGCGGACTTAGCTTTCTTGTTTTGAGAGACCTCCCAACTCCAGTAGTCGGGGAAAGTTTCAGAAATACATGGTCTCCTTCCTCAAACTCTAGAGGTCTATGTCTCTTATCGTAGTAACTCTTTTGCCGACTCTGAGCTGTAAGTATTTTGTTTCGTATCATCCTGATTTGTTCAGTGGTTTGTTGAACTAGATCAGGACCTAACAAGTTCTTTTCTCCTATCTCGAACCAACATAGTGGAGATCGGCACTTTCTACCGTATAAAGCTTCATAGGGGGCCATCTTAATGCTAGAGTGATAGCTATTATTATAAGCAAACTCTACTAAAGGTAGGTACTTATCCCATCCTTTACCTTGCTCTATCACACAGGCCCTCAACATATCTTCTAGGGTTTGAATGGTTCGTTCTGTCTGCCCGTCAGTTTGAGGATGGTAGGCAGTACTGAACCGCAACTGAGTACCAAAAGCTTCTTGCAACGCCTTCCAAAACCTCGACGTGAACCTCGGATCTCTATCAGAAACAATATTTAAGGGAATCCCATGGAGTCTAACTATTTCCTGAACGTACAATTGGGCCAATTTATCTAGTGAAAAGTTAATTTTTATGGGCAAAAAGTGAACAGATTTGGTTAATCTGTCAACTATTACCCAGATAGAGTCATGTCCCACTGAGGTCTTAGGTAAACCTACAACAAAGTCCATCGAAATACTGTCCCATTTCCATTCAGGAATCTCCAGAGGTTGAAGAAATCCTGCTGGCTTTTGATGTTCCACTTTCACCTTCTGACAAGTTAAACATTTTGCCACGAACTCAGCAATGTCATTTTTCATCCCTGGCCACCAATACATCCTTTTTAAATCCTGGTACATTTTAGTGCATCCAGGATGGATTGTGTATTTACTTTGATGCGCTTCCTTCAGTATCTTAGTCCTCAACTCTTGTTCTTGAGGGACACAAATCCTTCCCTGATACATGATTGCTCCATCTTCCATTACAGAAAAATTACCTTGGTCTTTATGATCTTGTAAGTATTGATCGTGAGCTTGAGCTTCTTTGATCTGGGCTCTAAGGTCAGACCCTATACTTAAACCATTAATGACTAGATTCTTTGGAGTAAGAGTAGTGGCTAGCTTCAAATTTCGAAACTCCTCTAGCATCTGCATCTCATACACCATCATCTGACCCATATGCAGAGATTTTCGACTCAAGGCATCTGCTACAACATTCGCCTTTCCGGGATGATACTTTATCTCAAACTTGTAGTCATTGAAGAATTCTACCCATCTTCGTTGCCTCATATTTAACTCCTTCTGATCAAAGAGGTATTTAAGACTCTTATGATCACAATATACTTCAAAGGTTGCCCCGTACAAATAGTGTCGCCAAATCTTTAAGGCAAACACTACTGCCGCTAATTCAAGATCATGGGTTGGATAGTTTCCTTCGTGGGGTCTTAGTTGTCTAGAGGCGTAAGCAACTACTCTCTTGTCTTGCATTAACACACACCCTAGCCCTTTCTTTGAAGCATCACTATACACTTCAAAATGTCCTGTGGGGTTTGGAATAATTAAAACAGGAGGAGTGGTCAGTCTTGTCTTCAGCTCCTGAAAACTAGCATCACATTGATCAGTCCATTTGAAAGGAATTCCCTTCCTGGTCAATTTAGTCAATGGCAAGGCTATACGAGAGAAGTTTTGTATAAATCTCCTGTAGTATCCTGCCAAACCAAGGAAACTTCTGATTTCCGTAACTGTCTTTGGTGTCTCCCACTTAATCACTGCTTCCGTCTTGCTAGGATCTACGGCTACCCCTCTATTAGAGATGACATGTCCGAGAAACTTCACCTCTGACAGCCAAAATTCACACTTCTCCAATTTAGCATATAACTTTTTCTCTTTCAGCACTTGCAGCACGATTCGGAGATGTTGTTCATGTTCTTTCTCACTCTTAGAATATATCAAGATGTCATCAATGAACACTACAACAAATTGATCTAGGTAGGGTCGAAAAATGCGATTCATGTAATCCATGAAAATTGCAGGTGCATTAGTCAACCCAAAGGGCATTACGAGAAACTCATAGTGCCCATACCTAGTCCTGAAGGCAGTTTTTGGTACGTCCTCCTCCTTAATCCTAATCTGATGATATCCTGACCGCAAGTCAATTTTAGAAAAGATGGAGGCACCCTTTAATTGATCCAATAAGTCATCTATCCTAGGGAGAGGGTACTTATTTTTGATAGTCACCTTATTCAGCTGTCTGTAATCTATGCATAGTCTCAAACTCCCGTCTTTCTTCTTAACAAACAATACAGGAGCTCCCCAAGGTGATACACTCGGTCTAATGAATTGCTTGTCTAATAGTTCCTCCAACTGCTTCTTTAGTTCTTGTAGTTCCTTCGAGGCCATTCGATATGGTGCAATAGAGATAGGCCCTGTCCCAGGTAGGAGATCAATAGAGAACTCTATCTCTCTCTTGGGAGGTAAGCCTGGAATATCTGATGGAAACACTTCAGGAAACTCGTTGGCTATTGGAATTTCATCAAGCTTCGGTTCGACTTCTAGGTTTGATAAATACAAGAGAATGTATCCAAGTACTCCATTCTTCAACTCCTTATTAACTTGATTGGCATTTAACATCAATAACTGGACCTCCTCTTTCGGAGTAGAAGGTAGAAATTCAACGGTCTTGTTACAACAATTCAACAAGACTCGATTTCTAGACATCCAGTCTAACCCTAGAATGACCTCAATACCTCTTAAAGGTAAACTGACGAGGTCTACAGAAAAAGTTTTCTCCTGGATGGTGACTTGACAGTCCTTACATACAGAGGAAGTTAATACCCGTTCCCCTGTAGGGGTTACTACAGATAGCTCATAGGGAGTTTCAGAAATAGGGAACTGAAACTTCCTAATACATTCTTCCGATATAAATGAATGACTAGCACCAGAGTCAAATAACACCATAAGAGCAAATCCATAAATATAGCATGTACCTTGAATCATTTCAGAAGATTGAGCTGCCTCTTGGCCGCTCAGGGTGAAAACCCTTCCTTTCACCTGAGGCCTCTGTTCTGGCTGCTTTCCTACATTCTGTGGGCAGTTTTTCGCAAAATGTCCCTTCTGTCCGCAATTGAAGCAGACATCTTGTCCCATGTAGCATGGCCGATTACCATGCATGCGTCCGCATTTAGCGCACTTGACTGAGGCGAGGTCTTGTTGAAAAGGCCTAGGACCCGCAATCAATGGCCTCTTACCAGCTCCATATCCACTTCTTCTCACGTTCTTTCTAGGGTTGGGAAAATTTTTCTTCCTTTTCCATAGGTTTCGCCTTTGCTTCTCGTCCTCCACTGCCCTTAAACTCTTTTCCAGGAGTCTGCATTTATTTATCAGAGGTACAAACTCCCTGATCTCCATAGCTATAACAGCATTCTTTAACTCCGGGTTTAGTCCCGCTTCAAACTTAACCGCCTTCCATGCTTCATCTGGGTTATATCGCAGATAAGAGGAGAACTTAGACAGCTCCTCGAACCTTGCGATATACTGGTCCACGGTCATGCTTCCTTGCCTGAGTTGGAGAAATTCGATCTCTTTCTCTGCCCGTACAGTACTTGGAAAGTACTTTTCAAAGAAAATGTCCTTGAACACTTGCCAGGTGATCTGTCTTCCCTGATGAGCTAAAAGTTCTCTAGCTCCACGCCACCAGTATTCTGCTTCATCCTTTAACATATATGCAGCAAAAATGATTTGCTGCTCTTCAGTACAGCCCATCACTTCAAAGATTTTCTCTAATTCCCTAATCCACCTTTCGGCTACCGTTGGGTCATAACCACCTTGGAAACAAGGTGGTCTAGTCCTCAGGAACTCGGATATACCATTATCTTTTCCAGCCGTCCGGTTGTTAGGACCAATCTCAACATTTGTGTTATTAGCATTCTGGAGATGTTGTAAAATTTGGTTGGTGGTCATAACTTGGTCTCGAATTGCCGTGGCCAGGTTGTGCAGGGTTTCCTCTGCATTGGTTGCTGGATTCCTCCTTGGTGGTGTCATTTCCTACTATGGTACAAAACAAAGTTATGCTGCTATTGAGGTGATCAAGCCCAATAGTTAGTTCAAAAATATTTAATAGCAGTCATAACACCACCTCGGCATATAGATAGGAAACACTAGTAATTTCTTACCTATAGGAATCACTGATCCCCTACACAGCACAACCACAACATACTTAAGACACTATAAGATCGATTCAGATAACCATCCAACCACTGGCCATTTAGGATCGACCTGCTCTGATACCAATTATGTAACAACTCCATTTATGTAAATTTTTTTTTATTAAAAATACGATGAAATTATTACCTCGTTACAACTTAACTCAATATAACATTTATTTAATTTATACAATACTGAGTTTCCATACACAATATTATTTTACAAACTACACACCATTATTTTACAAACATTTGTACAAAAATACATATTAGTTCTAATCATCTATATCGACTACTTCCGGGGACACTGGTTCGGGTGGCACGTCCACCGGAATCTCAGTTACATCTACGACAGTTATATCTGAAATAACTGGAAGTTGCCCAAGGTAGGGCACCTCGATCCAACGTACAGAGATAATAAGTGTCATAGAGAATATCTGCATATTTATTATTCTGAACATGATATGGAAATATAGTGAGAATTAAATCCCAGTAAGTTCAACAATAAATCATAATTTATCATCAATATAGTTCATCATGTCATGTTCAGCTGTATAAACTACAGAAAATATCTTTAAGTCACATGAATGCACTTTATCATGCACATGAAAATTATACAGTTATGACATGTATGGTATGAATAACTATTTTTCGAGTTTCATATGATGGCTATCCACTTATTCTTACTTCAAGCTACCCCGGTCAGGGTGAGTATTCTCTACTTTTCGGTACGGGCTTATCTCGCTCCGTCCGACATGGCACACTTTCTCTTTCTTTTCTTATTAACATGATCATAACCGTTGGTAGGGCGTCCCCTACTGGTGCACCACACGGATTGCCATGTGACCGTGCTCATTTCTTTTCTTTTCACAATGATAGCCAAAAATATGCTTTCAATAACAAGTATGTTCATCAAAATATAACTATTACCATAAATCATTGGTAATCATGCCATGAACATAACCATTTAAAATATCACTTTATAAAACATTTCCATGTCAAAATTCCATACTAATACCTTGGTAACTGGATAGTAATTGTAGTCTGTAAACAGCGCACCAGAAAAGTTCCCAGGAAAGAGAGGTGGGTCACTAATGGACACGCTTAAGTACCATGTCTTTCCTTGCCAGAGCTTTCCTTAGACATGCACTTTTCACAAATCACAATTTTGTTTTCCAGTAACTAGAATAATTCTTTTCTGATGTGAAAATACTGCAACCACGGAGCATACTAAGATTTTTCAAATAAAACCGGCACTTTCAAAACTTCTTGTAAATTTATATGAGTACTAGGGTAAATTCCATGTTAAAAATTACACACTTAAAATGGTAGTAAGTTCATGCAATGGCAATGGCTATGGCTATACTAGTCATTTGTTAAGATTCATCTTCTTTTTAAAATACTAATTTTATTTCTTTATTTTCTTGATGCAGGTTTTCATCCTATCTAACCTTCTCTTACTAATCAGAGCATAACTCCCTCAATTTAACTCTGATGTAGGTGATCTTAGTGTCAATTTCAAGATAAAACAATTATCTAAAACTATTATGTTGAACATTGTAGCGAAATATTAAGAAATCAAGGTGATATTACTCCCTAAATGTACAGATTATTTCTTCTCGTGTAAGTTCTGACCTTTACTGACTAATTAGACCATATCTCCCAAATTTGAACTCCAAATTGAGTTATTCCAGTTGGTAAAAATCCATGAGCCCTATATCTATAATTGTTATCCTGGCGTACGATTTTAACTCCCTACAGAATATTTTCCAGAAATTCAAAAACTAAAGCTTTCATAACATATTCTGAATAAACATTTTCTGACCTCTGCTTACTAATCAGCTTATATCTACCTTAAATGGACTTCAAATTGAATGATTCCAGTGCCTAAAAATCCATGACACATTTATCTTTAATTCTTATGTTAATAATTTATTTTAATTCCTTACAGATACTTCTCAGAAATTAAAATACCGAAGCTATCCTAACATATTTTTCTCT